>CM039525.1:2581893-2597914 GCA_022433055.1 Begonia peltatifolia | reverse complement strand
CTCTCTCTCTCTCTCTCTCTCTCTCTCTCTCTCTCTCTCTCTCTCTCCCACCTGGCATACATAAGTGAAAAGTCACTTTTAGAGTGGCGATACATACATGGTGAGTTTATAAATTTGGAATATCAATGTACATTTAAGTAGTTCATATATTATGTCTAGAAGTAGCGAATAATAGTATTAAAACTATGGAAGTCTTGCAGTTTTGTAAGACAATTGTTCAACAGGCACACTTTTGAGCACAATTTTCCTTGGTCATTTGCTCTTTAAAAATTATTCTTCCCCTAGTCCAGCAAGTTAGTATCACAGCCTTCAGTTTCTTAGTCTTGAAAAGATTGTATATTAACAATTTCATTTCATTTTTCTCAACCTATGGCACGAGAAGCTTGAAGCTTAAACTCCAAATGAAAGGGAGGTTATGCAAAGAATGTGAAAGAGAAACTAACAAAAGCTCATTGAACTCAATTGATTTTCACTTAAATGAGATAACCAAACTTATTGCTGAGAATCAAACATGAAACACAAAAAGAAAATACACAAAAAAACAGGGACTATAACAACAAAAAATTTAAGCACTGAAAAAGAAGTTGGAAAAATTCACCAATCGAAAATTAATCATTACTTAATTCACCTACGAATTTGTCCAAAATTTGAGAAAGATGTTCATAAATTCCTATAAATTGGATGATCGGGAAAGGAAGAAATCACCAACAAATCTCTCATTCCCTCTCGGATTATCCAGACAGAGAAGAATTTCTCTCCATCCTAAGTTTTTCAAACAGAAAACACCAACCCGACGTCCGACCGCCGCGAGCAACATCAGTTCGACCTTTGGTCGAACGTCCTCCGATGAATATTTCTCTTGGCCAAACCCTAACCTAGTGGACGGACTCCACTCGGCCTATGTCGACGACAACCGAACCCTGATCTTACCCCGCTCTCTCTCGATCACACTCTCGCTCTCTGTCTCACTTTTTCTTTCGCAGAAGCCGCACACCGAGCGAAGAATAAGAAGAAAAGTTGGGTTTAGTTTTTGTTTTAAAATTGAACTGGTTCCTTTAAAAGACCAGACCGAACTAGCCCAACCATAATTTAACCAGTGCGATCCAATCGAACCGATCTAATCTGGTCCAATCGAATTGGACACGACCCAAAATTTTACAGAACCGATCCAAAATTTTATCGGTAAGGAATTTCTGCCTAAATCGTTATTAGATAAATTTATCGAAGTAGAAATTTAATACCAAATATTTGATCTAGGCAAGAAAAATTCCAAAAGTTTCCGAATTGATCTTAATCGATTTAATTCGTCCCGATCCGACCTAAGAACACACGTAAATGAATTCTGTCTAAATTCTCCTAAAAATTAGATTTATTTAAATATGAATTTAATACTAAATAACTTTTAGGTAGAACATTATTGGAATTTTGAAAAATCCCGATAACTCTATCTCTTGGAATCCAATTAAGTGAAAATACTAAGTTTTCAAGGTTTTGACTATGGGTCTACATCACAAAGTCTATATTATTTAATTATCATTGTTGTATTATTTTATCACACGTTTTTTATATTTGAGCACGCATGTTTACACATTAACATAGATCTGTATAAAGATAAAATTTGTAGGACATTTGTATGTGTATGAAAATGATAGAATTGATAGAAAATAAGTGATAGCAAAAGTTTGAACGACCATGAGATGTTGAGTTTGAATGTAAAAGTAAAAGTAAAAGATGACGAAGCCTGAACGATAATCAAATGGCTAAGTCTTAAAAGGTTGAAAATAAGTTCCAACTAGTATGTAACTGTTAATACAGAATTCGGTAAAAGTAATTGTTAATTTTGCACTTACACGTGTTTTTTCTTGCTGAGATTATTTTTCACATTTTGTAACTTTGCGATGTAGGTGAATTTTTATCCGAGCAAGAAATGACTATGATTGAGAACCCTCCAAAGACAAGTGAGCATACAGAAGAATAAACTGGTTTGAGTTGAAGAAAATGGGTTGAATTAATATGTTTCATTTTTTTGAAGATATTTTTATTTCTGTTAAAACTTTGAATAAATTATTTAGAATATTATTGTTAAATAAAATTTTATGAATTGTTTAAATTTGACATTTATTTCAATTTCCGACAAGTTTATTTAATATTTCAAATTTTGATTTAAAACTTTTGCGTATTTAATGTTTCAATTACTATTTAAAGAGATATGTTTTCAATATTTTGAATTTAAAGTTTTAATGCTCAAATTTTAGAAATCAATTTTGGGTAGAAATTTTAGAGTTTTCAATTTAGGGTATTCAATTGGGGAATTCAAATTGGAGATTTTTAAAAAATTGGGGCCTTACAGGGATACTACGTGGAAAATCCTTCAGGAAAAACTATAGCCAAATGAGAAATTCACTAAGAAAAAAATAAGGTACAATGACTTTTGTGATTGAAACATATATTTATACATTAAAACAAAATCATAATGCTAATCAAAATGAGATTTTTAATATGGGCCGAACCAACTTGAACCAAATAGAATTTGGGTCACACCGAATTTAATAATCTTCACTTTAACACAAATTTTACTATATGAAATATAATACAAAATAACCTCAACTTAACAATTGATGTCAATCAAGTTTAAACTTCGCTTAAACTTGATAAACATACACAAGAAGAAATCACATCTCCTCACCTATAGTATTACCGATCTATCAGAGTTGTCACAACGAACTGCATGTAAACGTGTTGAAGAGCTCTTATTGAAATCTATACTCTCGAACACATTCAACGAATACTCTCGAACACATTCAACGAATAACCTATTTAACTAGTCTCACCATATCAGTGTAGAGCTTTAACTTTTCATTTGGTTTTGCCTTTTGCGATACCAGTCCAACATGAAACTAAAAATAGTGATTGAAAATTTGTAATCGGCTGACTCACAGATTTTGATGTATGCTAGGATCCCAACTTAAACTTTACCTAAGAACCAAAATTCTTCCGAGTATTCTCAAACAATCTCTTAGAAGATAAATTCACAAATTTAATAGATTTATTACTTATAACGGTAGAACTCTGTGACACATAAATTTGCAGACTTCATATGTCACTTTAACATGACGAGAGCACCTCTATTAATCTTTAAAACTGCACCTACAATGTTGTGATTGTACCTGTTTGCATCAAAAGTACTTAACAATATCATATTTTTGTTCAACTCAGGAACATGTCACACATTACTTATTGTCCTCACAATGCCATCAAACATCTAATTCTGATTGGACAAATCTCAATTATTTTACAAGGTGTGTTATTAGTCATTAATACAACATTTTTTGAAACGATCTTACCTGTCAAAATCTAATTATGATTTTAACTCATATGAAATGAACAAGTTGTATCCAGAATCCAATTCTTATTTGACTTTGATTTTCCCATCGACATAGCAAGAATATCTTCATCACTATAATTTTCTTTCTGTTCAACAACAACTTCACTAGACGTCATCAATTGTTTTTTTCTTCTCAGAGCTATTTTCTCATTCTGTAATATTCAACACTTAGATTTAATGTGCCTATTCGCCTGACAATAGTAACAAGTCCTATCTGGGTTTTTTTAAATTTGATATGCTCTTTGAACCCTAAACATCATCATTGTTTTCTTTTCTCAAAGCTATTGACTCTGTTTTTCTTTCAACTATCAGGGGTCGTTGTCTGCTGTTCAGCAGAAATTACCGTCAGCCGAACACTGCTACTGCCTCAGGTATATGTACGCAAATTTCAAAAAATTAACTTCGGGTCAGAGTATACAGATATGTAATGTGTAATGTGACCAGAGTTACCACAATTTTTCATTTCGAGATAGAAATAATGAATTTATATCAAATTAACCCGAATGTCCACGCATATTTTTGAGGCACAAACCCTAAATATTAGGCGAGTCATATATTTTCTTCGATTTTCAAGTGTGAAATGAGATAAAATAATTTATTTAAATTATTCAACGTAGTTCTATTATCTGTCTTGGGAACAGGGGAACGACTCAAGGCGGTGACCCCTCGTTCCTGACTCACTGTAAAATGGGAAGGCAGGGAATGGAGGATTGACCCCACATTCGTAGCAAAAATTGAGAACAATAGGTGATTACCCTGCTATCAGAATTTGATATGTTACTTTTAGATAATTTAAAGTTTTAGTTGTTAAGATTTTTAGTTTGTGTATTATTTTAAATTAACCTCGTACTTTAAATTTCATATTAATATTTATCCAAAAAAATATATTATTGTTTTTAATTTTTAATTTTCCAAAAATTGCAATTTTTAGCAAAAAATTTACAAAGCCAAAATTGTTTGATAAATTTGGTAAATCGAAACTTAATTTTAGAAAACCTTAAACGTAACTTGATATTAATTGTCAAAAAATATTTGAATTATCAAATTAAAGCTGTAATATTAATTGTTGAGAATTGAGCAGGAAAAAAAAAGGTGCAAAATCAGATCACTAAAACATGTGAATTCTGGTGCCAAAATATTTTAAATTTTAGATAAATTTACTTGGGAAACGGTACCAAACAAATTCAGTGGGCGCGGTATTCAATTATTTCAGCTACCAATTCACGCAAGTGGTGGTTATTTCAGCTATCATTTAACACATGCTTTTTGAACATATCCTAACCCCATCCCTATGGCCTGCCTATATCTACATTGTCACCCATCCTCTCCAGTAGAGAAAGAAAGAGAGATGGAGGCAGACATGCAGTCACGGTGCCGAGGTAAATTTAAACACTTTTAGTAATACTTTACAGTGATTCTTCCAAATTATCGATTTTCTTTTAGTTTTTGTTTCAGAAACAACTAGTTATAAATACGCGAAGAAAAAAGAAAACTAAATATCATATTTTCTAAAGTTATAAAACTACTTAGATGATCCATCAATACTCTTTATTTAAACTTTTCTAGATTTACCCAACAATCTTTTACAAGTTCGTTCTTCCCTTCATTTACATTGTCAAGTATGAACAAACTTATTTCACAATTTCAGAAAAAACATGATTTATTTTACATCATTTTGTTATAATGATTCGATAATGTCGTTTCTGTTTTCCGGACTTGTTTAGGAAAAGCGTCATGGCCGGAGCTCGTAGGTAGCAAAGGCAAGTATGCAGCATCAACGATTGAAAGAGAGAATAAATTTGTTAACGCGATTGTGTTGCTGGAAGGAACTCCAGTGACGAGGGACTTTAGGTGTGACAGGGTTTGGGTTTGGGTTAACAAGATGGGAATTGTCGTTAGGGTTCCTATAATTACTTAGAATTGTACCCCGTTTTCCTATCAAGTATTCCACGATTTGTTGTGTTCTATGTGTTTTAAATAACGTGGAAAACTATTGTAACTTTCAATAAAGTTTGTAATAAGAACAGGAGTTTGTAATAAGAAAACAAATCCTGTTTGAAGCTTACTCGTTAGAATTTTCTTCGTACATAATTGCTCGACTTCTGGCCATAACAAAGCTTTGTTAGCCTATTCAATAATACAATATAACCAATTATTGGTTAAAAAACACTGGCTTCAGTAGAACACCCAATCAAAAAATGATATCCAACTTCAAATATTTGAAGAGTGACGGAAAAGGATATCCTAACAAATAAAAAAAAAGTTCCCAAAAACAGAAAAAATCCAAAACTCAGCGCAAATAATTCGAACCAATCGAACTCAACCGAATGCGCAGATAATATTTCAAATAAAAAGCACCACCAATCAATCTGCAAACTCTTGACCAAAAAACGCCACGAAAAACAGAAATTTTTCACAACAGCTTTGGAGAAGCAAACGCCCAATGACTCCCTCAACAAACTGAAGATGAGCAGATCAGGGCGTCGACAAATCATTGCTCAGACAGAGGAGTCGTTCAATGTTGCGTTCTGCTGGACGTCCACGAGGAAGGCTTTCTTCTACGGCGACTTCTGTGCGACGGAAGGGAGACAGAGCGAAAGAGTTATTGTAGTATGAAAATGGAAAGGAAAAGTACACGCAGAAAGAGTTATTCCTAACTGCTTCCTACGTCAGATGGAATAGAACGCTGCGTTTCACTGTTCCTTCTCCCCATCCGGTTAAACACCTATCGTAACAGCTGGCTGATCGACGACGGATGGCGGAACTCAAACCGATGGCCGATTGCTTTGCGGAAGAACGACGACTCGACGATTCTTCTTCACTTGCAGAACAAGCTCTTCTGCGTTTGCACAGACCTGTGGCTCGGTCGGTTCTGTGCGTGGGCAGCTCGTCGGCGAATGGAGGTGACGAGATAGAACGAAGACGGATGAGAACTGCGGAGCGCAGGCTTTTCTCTTCATCCCTCGGTCAGCAGGGGCTTCTCTCTGTTAATCCCTCTTCACGAAAAAGGTAACGGCGATGCATAGAAAAAATATTAGGTAGAAATCAATTTCAACTTCAAATTAATTTGAATCACCCTCGTTTAAAATTTTAATCCATAAAATTTTAAACTATTTAAAAAATAACCATTCAAACTCTGCAACCCGATCACCCCCCTTCGCAATTTATGCTGAAAACAGAGAACCAATCACCTATGTTCTCAATTTTCAGTGCTGATGAGAGTCGATCCTCTCCTCTCCCGATCTGTCTAGTGCTTACGTGACACTGGATTTATTGAGTCGAAATGTCGATCTAAGGGCAGAGACACCCGTCCAACATGCATCGCACGTGGTTCGCAAATGAAGGGTCATCGCACTCATCGGCATCTCATTCCTTACCTCTCCATTTTACAAGGGTCGGGAACGAGAGGTCATTACTCCACGTTATTGATCCTAATTTTTTAGAAGAGGGAGAAGGGGAGTCATTGCTCTTAAATGACCAATGTGGAATTAGAGTCATGGATTCATGGACATAATTATTGAAATTATGGAAGCAAGCCCTACAGACTGATTCGGGATGTAGATGGTCATTTTTTTCAGATCGACAAAAGATATAATGAATTTTCAATTGTTATTTCAAATATTGAGCCATTGTGATAATTATATTATTTTATATTGATTTTGTTGTTATTTCAAATACCAAAGACTGTTGCATGCTGGCCAGCAGGAATTATCGTCAGTCGAACATTGCTACCGCCTCTGGCATCTGAACGCAAATTTCAAAAAATTAATTTCGAATCAGAGTATACAGAGATGCAATGTAGAATGCGGCCAGGGCTACCACAACTTTTCATTTCGAGATAAAAATGAGGAAGTTATATCAGATTAACCCGAATGCCCACACATATCTTCGAAGCACAAACCCTAGATATAGGGTGAGTCATGCATCTTCTTCGATTCCCAAGTATTAACTTACTCAAGAACAATATTTAAGAATGAGGGGTTACCGCGCCGCATCGGACCCTTGTTCTCAAGAACAATGTTTGGGAACGACGGTTGTTTCGGGGCGGTGACCTCCCTTCTCCCGTTCTTAAACATTGTTCTTGATAATGGAGAGTCAATTCGAGGTGGTGATCCCTTGTTTCCGACCATTGTAAACTGGGGAGGCAGGGTACGGAGGGCCGATGGGCAGCAGTGACACTCCTTTCGCGAACTACGTGCGGTGCATGTTAGCTGGAGGGTATCCGCCCTCCAGTTTAGCGCTAGACAGAATCGAGATAGGGGGATTGACCTCCGTTCACAGTGAAAATTGAGAACGAGGGGTGATCGGCCCCCTGCTAGTAAGGGTGAGCAAAATAGGCCCGAACTGAAGAACTAGACCAGAACCAATATATTTGGTCTCGTTTTGGTCCGTTTTACACAAAAAAATAAATGAAATTCAGTTCTTCTTTATCATAACTGAAGTTCTCGGTTCGGTTTTTGGTTCTAATGATACAAAACCACTAAAATCGAATTCGACTATTATAACCCTAATCGACAGTTTGTTCACTTTAGTCTTCAAGCTCTTTCTTTCCTCAGTTCTCTCTCACAATCGCAGTCGCTGCTGGAGCGTCTCGACAACCAATGAATCAACAGAAAACAAACCTTCTCGGCAGTCAATGACTTGATAGAGTACAAACGCCTCGACAGTCGACGACTCGACAGAGGATGAACCGACAAAGGTTTTCTCTCTGCTCTTTGCCTCTTTCAATTTTTGTATTTTTATTAAACCTAGGGATTACGTCACTTTCGTTATTGTTTCAACAGTAAAGTCTTACTTTTGTTTTGGTTTTGGTGGGAATTTTTTTATTTGTGAAATTTATCCAATAACAAAAGTCTAGCTTTTGATTTCTTCTATTTGGAAATTTTTAATGTCAATGATCAAATTATAAAGAGAATAGATTTTGAAGAATTGCTATTTTTTTCTAGGTATTTTTTGTAGTACATTTTTCTTGTAAACGATTTTTTTTTTTCTCCCTTGCATTACTAGGTGCAAGTGAAAATAAAAAATTCAAAGTTTGACAATTGTGCGAATAACAGCTTTTGATTAAGTCACTCAACTTCTAGGAATTATTGACATGTGATAAAATACAATAGTGTGAGTTTGATTCTTACTTTAATTACAGAGTCACGCAGGTTTGACTTCTTTAATAGACTTTTAATGTGTGTGCTTGGTGTTTGTATTGCACTGTGATTAAGAATGATCTCTGTGTCTTTTGATTCCAGTTTCCAAAAAAGAATGAAATATATGACTATTATTCTAACATATCATCATACTATTATTCTAACCTTCGAACGCCGGTTGGCTCTTTTTGTTTTTGCAATTACATGACGATCTCCACTCCTTCTGTAAGTTGTTACTCTTAAATTTCGAAACAAAATTGAAATCTGGATATTGTGCAAAAATTAAATTTAGTTTATATTTTCTCTGCATGTGCCTTAAAAAATCTTTGGTACGTTGGTTCATTTTTTTTCTTCATAAATACTCAATTATTTTGCCTTTTTCTGCACATTGTTAATGGTTCCCTCATATATATCTCGATCTGTTACTGGAAACTATGATAATGAAACAGTAGCTATTTATTCTAATCTTCACTTTTTTTCTTTATACTAAGGTTAGATTTTGATAACACTATGTAAGAGATTTGTTTACTTTATCTTTAGATTTGTATAAATTATGATATTTTTTTTTAATCTTAAAAGTAGATTATTTAATCCTAAAGTTTGATTTTTCGTATTCTTATCAAAATTAAGTGAATATTTCAATGCAAGCGTATATGCGTGTGATAAAGAACGAATTTGGATTTGGATTTTTTTTTATCATATCGGGAAAATAGGAAGCCAATTATATTGGATTTTTTTTTTAATTTGGAGATTTTTATTAAGTTTTATTTTTCAGGGAAAAATCAGAATTGGACTAGAACCGAACCATGATTTCTGGTCTGCTCCTAAATTTTTTTAGAGGTATTGATTCTAAAAATTAAAAATCGAAATGCATTGGTCTGGTCTTAATCTCTCTTAAAATCGGACTGAATCGGACCATGATCATTTTTACCTGCCAGAATTTGATTTGTTACATTTATATAGTTTAAAGTTTTAGCTGTCAAAATTTTTAATTTAGCAAGTATTTTAAATTAATATTTACCCAAAAAATAAATATTATTGTTTTTAATTTTTTCTTTTTCAAAAATTACAAACCCTAAAATTATTTGATAAATTAGGTAAATTCAAACTTGATTTTAGAAAACCTTAAACGGAAAATAATTGAATTATCAAATCAAAACTCTAATATCAATTGTTGAGAATTGAGCATGAAAGAAAAAAAAATACGTGAAAAATAAAATACATTAAAATTTAAGTAAAAACTATAAGAAAATTAGAAATTCACCCAAATTTAACACGTATCAAGAAGAACAAAATGACCAAATCAAGCTTACGTACATAGATTTGTTTTGACGCGCCTTATGAATTCATTCTCGTGCCAAAATATTTCAATGTTTAGATAAATTTATTTGGGAAACAAATGCAATCAAGAGTGGTGGCCACGGTATTCAATTATTTCAGCTCCCATTTAACACATGCTTTTTGAAAATACCGAACCTCGAGTAGAGAGAGAAAGAGAGATGGAGGCAGAAGAACGGGAACGGTGCAGTTCGTTACTTTTCCAATTAAAAAAGCCTAATTAACTCCTTTCCGCCCATCAAAGATAAACCTGGTATATTCAAACATATATGTACATTAACTCTAATCTTAACAAGGATTACATGTTATTTCATTCAGAAGTGTAACAATTAAGATGAGTAATAAATACTTAAAATAATAAATTATTGTATTTATTAACATCATGTCAAAAAATTAAAATTGTAAAGAAGAATTAGAAGATAAATTTATTATTACACTGAATGATTATTTAAATAGCACGTTTTTATTTTCATAAATATTTTATTAAATCAAATAAAAAGAAGTTTAAATTGATGACTAATATTGTTGACCACGAGCATCCGAGTTTGCAGTGGATAAAACTAGACTGGAACTCCAAGTTTAACCAAATCGTGCGATTCGGTTCTACCCACCCACTGTCTTGGTTTTGTTTTCACATTTTCAAAAATTGTGTGGTTGGTTCTTGATTCTGGTTCAATATTTTTAAGAATTGTAAAAATCAAACTAAACCATGGGTCGAATATTTGACCCCAAACTAATTAAAACCTATTTCAAAATTCTAAAATTGGGCACAAACCTGAAAATTGGTCTCAAAGGCAACTCAAATTCTGAAAACGCAGCTCAAAAGTAACATATAATATATATATATATATATAATTTTAAATAAAATTAAATTAGGGTCCACTTTAGGTTCTAGAACTCACGGTTCAGGTTCAGGTTCCATTGTAACTGTGCGTCACAATTTCGGTCACCTTCTGGAGTTGAACCGGACTCAGGTCTGTGCGACCATCCCTAATCGGAGTCGACTACAATGACAATGTTGACAAGCTCTATATGACTGTCGCATCAGAATACATTAAATGATATGCTCTCCTCACCTCTTTGATTAGTCTGTTTAATTCTTGTTCTGTTCAGGAGACGTTCTCTGTGGCACAATACTTCACTATCTCACATTTCTTCGACCAAAAAACATTTTCAATTCACTAATTTCATCCACTAACTATCAAAATATCTAAGAATAAACAAATCTCAGCATTCATAATTCTATATCCACGTAGTTAATGAAATAAAGTTAAACTAAGTATTATAAGTATTAGTTTCCCTTACTGAAATTGTCGATTCCTCTCCTTTACCTAAAATCTCCACCGACTCTAATGATTTTTAAGCCAAAATGATCATCTCAAGGCGTTGATCACTTTATCCTAAAAGACAGATTAACGAATCACACGTATTCCCCTCCATTTTTCCTCTCTTTTTCCTCAGTTTTTTTTTTGTCGAAATTCTCTCTGGACTTTCCTCTCTCTCTCTCTCTCTCACTCTTTCCTGTTTCCTTTAACATTTCTTCTTCTATGTCCACTCAAAGCAGCAGAATATCTCTCTTTGCATGAAACAATGAATTTCAGCCACCTTACCCTCATCTAGAGATGTTTATCAGGCAAGTTGGTCGTAGCGGGTCGAGTTTGGTCCGATCCAGTCCCATGAGGCGGGCCGAGCCGAAGTTAGGAATCGGACTCGCAAACCTGCTAAGGATAGAGTCAAATGAGCTGGTCAACGGGCCGGCTCATTAGCTCGGCAGGCTAGGCTCGTCAACCAACCCGTTCACCCAGCCTTCAGCCTCCCTCAGGTGATATTCGTTTTTTGATCGGTTGAACGAGATTTTTAAGGAAAAATACCAAAAAATCCTAAACATTCAACGAAAAATCAGAAGAAAATAATCGATTAACTTTCGAGATTTCTTAATGAAAAAGATAGAGAATCTCAAGAAGAATATAATAAAACTAGTTTTGTGAAAATAGAAGTTGGACGATCGAAAATCTCTCTCCACTTCCTCACGATTGTGACTCTCTCCCTCTCTCCTCACCCCTCTCTCTTGGCGGAGCTGCCCAAAAAAGTAGAAACAGAATAAGTCCTCTCTCTTTTTTACACTTCTTCTGTTCTATTTTTTATTCTTTTTAATTTAATGTATTATATTATATATTATATTAATTTTTTTTATTTAATTTTATCCTTCTTCTCTTATGATTTTGCATTTTTAATTTAATATATTATATTATATAAAATATTAAATTTTTTTAATTAATTATCTCTTTTTATGTTTTTCATATGTATAATTCTTTGAATTAACAATTTTTTTTTAAAATTTTAATTTCTTTTTATACGTTAAAATATTTTTAATGATATTTATGTGATATTTTTGATTAGATAGTTTCAAATAATTTTTTTATTAATATATTCAATTTAATATACATTAACATAACTAATTTTTAAATTAAATGAGTAAATATTATTGACTTATAATTTTTAATAGTTATTTTAATTTTTAATAAAAAATTTATATTATATTAATATAAGTTGAAAATATTTGTTTACGCTTGACTCGTTAAAATTTGTTAAGTTCGTTGAGCTGGCTCAGCTATGCTCGTTTAATTCGTGATTCACGATCTGACTTAATTTGAAATTTTTTAGGATTGACTCGTTAGACTCGGTAGGCTCAGTTCGTTTAACTCGTTAGGTTCGGTAACCGGACTATTTCTGGTTCGGCCAGTTCAGTCGTCTCGTTTGTCATCTCTACCTTTATAATATTGAAACATAGTTATTTACTAATTTACCAAGGCTTATCCTTCCAAGAGACAACTTTATCCTTTAGCTTTAGGTTATTTACCGATTAATCATGGCTTAATTAACAACTAACCATAATTAGTTTAATCTAATCCTAATTAATTAATTTTAATCTTTTTTTTATAATTACTAAAAACAAAATTATTAAATTTCACCCAAAACTTACGCTATTAATTTTATACGGCTTTTACAATATATGTTTACATAATTATTAATAAAAATAACCTAAAAAAACTTATTACAATACACTATTACCAATTATCTCAAAATTTCAAACCATTTAACACATGCAAGACAGAGTGGTGGGCGCGGTATTCAATTATTTGAGCTGTCATTTCACACAAGTGGGGGTTATTTCAGCTCCCATTTAACACATGTTTTTTGAAATATCCGAACGCCATCCCTGTGGCCTATATCTACATTTTCAAGCTTCCTCTCCAGTGAAGAAAGACAGACAGAGATGGAGGCAGACATGGAGTTAGGGTGCCGAGGTAAATTTAAACATTTTTAGTAATACTTTGGAGTGATTCTTCCAAATTATCGACTTTTAAAAATTGGTTCTTTCTTTCATTTATATTGTCAAGTATGAACAAACTTATTTCACAATTTCAGAAGAAATATGATTTACTTTACATCATTTTATTATAATGATTAGATAATGTAGTTTCTGCTCCCTGATTTGTTTAGGAAAAAGGTCGTGGCCGGAGCTCGTAGGTAGCAAAGGCAACTATGCAGCGTCGACGATTGAAAGAGAGAACAAATTTGTTAACGCCATCGTGATACTAAAAGGAACTCCAGTGCCGTTGAACTTTATGTGCAGTAGGGTTTTTGTTGTGGTTAATAGAAGGGAAATTGTCGTTCAGGTTCCTTCAATTGGGTAGAATTATCTTCAGTTTTCTTTTCAAGTATTCCACAGTATGTTATGTTCTATGTGTTTTAAATAACGTGGAAAACTGCTACAACTTTCAATAAAGTTTGTAATAAATATAATAGTTTGTAATAAGGAGAATACAAATCTTCATTGAAGCTTGTTAGAGTTTTCTTCGTAAATAATTGCTGGAGCTCTAGCCATAACAAAGCTTTGATATGGGATTCAATAATAGAATATAAAGAAACATTGGTTAAAAACAGCTTTGGAGAGAGCAAACGCCCAATGACTTCCTCAACAAACTGAAGATGAGCAGATCAGGGCTTTGGCAAATCATTCCTCAGACAGAGGTGTCGTTCAATGTTGCGTTCTGCTGGACGTCCACGAGGAAGGCTTTCTTCTACGGCGACTTCTGTGCGACGGAAGGGAGACTAGGTGTATTAGCTATTTGGATGCTGGTGTTATGGTGCGGTGAGAGAGAATTATTAAACGAGACAGAGCGAAAGAGTTACTGTATTTATGAAAATGGAAAAGAATAGTACAGGTAGAAAAAAGGTCTCTTCTATTCCCAACTGCTTCCCACGTCAGATGGAATAGAACGCTGCATTTCACTCTTCCTTCTCCAACATCCGGTTAAACACCCATCGTACCAGCTGGCTGATCGACGACGGATGGCAGAACTCAAAAGCATGGCCGGTTGCTTTGCGGAAGAACGAGGACTCGACGATTCTTCTTCACTTGCGAAACAAGCTCTTCTGCGTTTGCACTGACCTGTGGCCCGGTCGGTTCTGTGCGTGGGCAGCTGGTCGGCGAATGGCGGTGCCGAGATAGAACGAAGACGGATGAGAACTGCGGAGCGCAGACTTTTCCCTCCACCCCTCGGTAGATCCGCGACAGCAGAGGCTTCTCTCTGTTAATCCTCTCCTCACGAAAAAGGTGACAGCGATGCGTAGAAAAAATATAAAGGTGAAAATAAATTTGAACTACCACGGCGTTGATTTGAAACACCCTGCATTAAAAATTTTAAATTACTGTAAAATATATTAAATCAAATTATAGGAAAGATCAATCACCTCATTCTCAATCTATGCTAAGAACGGAGTTTCAATCACCTTCCATTCTCAATTTTTAGTGCTAAGAGTCTCGATCATCTACTCTCTTGTTTTGTCTAGTGCTTACGTAACACTATACGTATTGGGTCAGAAGGTCGATGTAAGGGCGGAGACACTCATCAAACGTGCATCGCACATGGTTCGCAAACGGGGTAGTCATCGCTGTCATTGGCCTCTCGTTCCTTGCCTCCCCATTTATAAGGGTTGGGAACGGGAGGTCATTGCCCCCCGTTATCGACCCTAATTTTTTAGAAGAGGGAGAATGAGAGGGTCACTGTCCTAAAACAACCAATGTGGAATCAGAGTTATGGACTCATGGAAGTGATTTTTGAAATTGTTAAAACAATACATATGGGTTGAATCAGGATACATATGAACATTTGCTCTATATCGACAAAAGGTATAATGCATTTCCAAATGTTATTTCAAATATTAGGCCATTATGCTAATTATATTATTTTATGTTGATTTTGTTGTTCTTTCAAATACCAGAGGTTGTTGCATACTGTTCAGCAAAAATTTCCATCGGTCAAACACTATCACTGCCTTCGGCATATATATGCAAATTTAAGAAAATTAATTTCGACATGAATACATGTGTGTGCAACTATTACATGTGGGAGCTTACTGGAATCTTATACGTCCATTCCATTCCCTGCATTCATTTCATGATAGTAGCAACAAAAAATTACGTTCCTCAATACTATCACTGCGGAATTTATCTTCAGATATACTCACACTTCATTCATTCCATTAGTGGTAAACCCACGTGGCAATTCATACAAAATATGCAGAAAATCCTTTTCTCTAAAAAAAGTGCTAGTTTAGTAGGCTGAAGAAGAAAAGAGTGTGAAATGTTGATCAACCGCCAAATTCGACAATTAGTAGGACGAACTCAACGCTGTGATCATCAGGGGCATAATAGTAGCACTTGTTCTGACAGGGGATCCACTTTAGTCGCTACTTCTACTTCTGCTTCTGCTTCGCAAAACACATTTATGAGTTTACGCACAATTAATAGGACACAAGTAAATTTCAATACATTTCACTGATAATCACACTTTCATTGTTTTCTAATATAGTTTTTATTATGTACGCGAATCTTCTACACACGACAGAGGCAAAATTAGAGCTAGCTCTCTGTGGGTTCGATTCAACTCTCTGTGGGTTCGACTCAACTCTCTGTGGGACTCAGTTATCTCTTTGTGTGTGACGGTGAGTTCCTCGACTTTGTCTATGAGATACTCTAGTCTCTGCTTCATCTTGTCCAACCTACTAACTGTCTGACGGGACAATGACCGCGCGAAGGCCTTGTCTATGGAGGTCTTCTAATCTCCCTTGAACACTCAAGTCGCGTCGA
>CM039525.1:2461884-2581883 GCA_022433055.1 Begonia peltatifolia | reverse complement strand
CAACTCTCTAATCAGTAGCTGACTCGAGCTCCTTTGATGATCTTCTGAATCAACGTGTCGTACGACAGATTCTTGTTGCGTGTTTGACTAACATCTTTTTGTTGTACAACGAAGGTTTTCTCTATGCTCTTTGCCTCTTTCTAGTCTATGCTTCATCCTGTCCAACCTACTAACTGTCTGAGGGGACAATGACCGCGCGAAGGCCTTGTCTATAGGAACATCTGCAGAGGTGGAGGTTTTCTAATCTCCCTTGAATATTCAAGTCGCGTCGACTTCAACTGGGCCCATCATAATCAAATGCATCACCAAATCTCTATGCTCTAATCAACTCTCTAATCGGTAGCTAACTCGAGCTCCCTTGATGATCTTCTGAATCAACGTGTCATACGGTAGATTCTTGTTGCATGTATGACTAACATCTTTCTGTTGTACAACGAAAGTTTTCTCTCTGCTCTTTGCCTCTTTTAGTTTTCGTATTTTTATTAGGCCTAGGGATTACATCGCTTTTGTTATTGTTTCAACAAAAAAGTCTAATTTTTGTTTTGGTTTTGGTGAAAATTTTTCTATTTGTGAAATTTATCCAAGGACAAAAGTGTAGCTTTTGATTTCTCGTATTTGGAAATTTTTAATGTTGATGATCAAATTATAAAGGGAATAAATTTTGAAGAATTGCTATTTTTTTCTAGATATTTTTTATTGTACATTTTTCTTATAAATGATTAGTTTTCTCCCTTGCATTACTAGGTGTAAGTGAAAATAAAAAATTCTAAGCTTGACAATTATGCTAATAGCTACTTTTGATTAAGTCACTCAACTTCTTGACATTATTGGCAGGTGATAAAATACGCTAGTGTGATCATTTAATTACAGAGTCACGCAGGTTTGACTTCTGTATTGGACTTTAATGTTTCCGTGATGGTGTTTTTATTGCACTGTAATTAATAATGACCTCTTTGATCCCAGTTGCTGACAAAGAACGGAATATATGACTATTATTTTAACGAATCATCTTACTATTATTCTACCTTTTGAACGCCGATCGGCTCTTTTTGCTTTTGCAATTATATAATGATCTCTACTCTTTCTGTAAGCTGTCAGTCTTAGATTTTGAAACAAAATTGAAATCTGGATATTGTTTAGAAACTAAATTTAGTTTATATTCTCTTTGCATGAGCTTATGTTTATGTCTATATGCAGTATTACCGAATATCATAAATCTTAATATTTAAAAAATTTTTGGTACATTAGTTCATTTTTTTTCTTCATAAAAAACTCAATTATTTTGCCATTTTCTGTACATTGTTACAGATTTCCTCATATATATCTCGATTTGTTGTTGGATGCTCTCATAATGAACCATTAGTTATATTTACTTTAATCCTCACTTTTTTTCTTTATACTAAGATTAGATTTTGATAATACTATGTAAGAGATTGTTTAGTTTATCTGTAAATTTGCACATAAATTATGATAAATGTTTTTATTAATTCTAAAAGTAGATTATTTAATCTTAAAAGTTTGATTTTTGGTATTCTTATTAAAATTAAGTGATTATTTCAATGCAGACATATAAGAGTATATTACATAACGAATTTTGATTTAGATTTTTTTTTTTATATTTTTAGTATATTGGAAGAACATGAAGCCAATTATATTGGTTTTTTTTTTTTAATTTGGAGTTTTATATTAATTTGTTTTTTCATATTGGGAAAAACTAGAACCGAACCACGATTTCTCGTCCAGTTTTGGTCCGGAATTAAAATTTTTTTATTGATATTAGTTCTAAAAATTAAAAACCAAAATATATTGGTCTGGTTCTAATATCTTTTAAAATCGGATCGAACCGGACCATGATCACCCATAGTTTAAATCATTAAAACATCACGACCTTATTATTCTAGGTGATGAAAGGATTATAGTGTACTCCTACGCCAATTTCATCGGCCATGTCAGGGCTCGGTCCGACCCCCAGTCATACTCGATTTATAGGATTCCTGAGGTGAGAATTATTCAACGATAGACCGACGACCGTTTAATGCAACGATTTTTTTTCTAACAATTTTTACCTGGCTTCCTGAATTAGGATATCATCATCAGTTCATTCCAACCAAAAATATATATTTCATAAATTGAAATATCCATGCCATCATTATCACATCATCGTTATCAAAGTACTTTAGCGGAAGCGTAAATAAAATAAATAAATACAGATCAGTCACATCAGGTGACTTTCCACAACCTCCAAACCTATGCCTCTTTGTGTACTTTATCTTGCCATGGTTTCTTCGTACTGGTGAGCGTCCTCATTATCTGTACTGGTGAACGTCCTCGCTATCTGAAAATATATAAATAATCCACAAATGAGCTTTACGCCCAGCAAATAAATTTAACAGTTAGAATTAATAATTCAGACTCTATCGCATAATCCAGAATCTAACATCCTCCATCTATTTTTATTTTGATTTTCTTTCAAGTCATTTAAATTTAACTCTTTTCAAAAATCTTTTGCATTACATAAAAATAAATTTATTAAAATTGATATTTTGAAACCAATTTCTTCAATTAACATTCAACGCAATTTCAGTTAAACATTGCATAAAAAAGATCATCACGTCAAATATAAATCTATCGCATAATTTAACACTTATTGATATTTGTTAAATATGCAATCCAATATCAACCCAACATGTATAACTATAGCAAATCCCTACAAATTTCTAGGCTTTCATCGGCAAGACTGTAGTACCCTGAGTCTGTTACCCTCGCGAGGTTTAAGAACTTTCAACTAAAGGGGACGACTAAGAGTAAGTTCCCTTGTCTTTTTCTATTTATAGTCATACATATTGCACGTAACAAGAAAAGACAAATGCAATTATGAAATTAATTGCCACTTTTATGCTTGCTTTAGAATTAGATGTAAAACTAATAAAACATTTATTTAAAATCATCATGGAATTCATTCATGAAATTGAATTTGATAAAATCATTTCACAACAACATTTGATTCAATAAATTTTTAAAAGATTTATCATAAAACACAAGTTGCCAAAAATACAATACATTTTATAGAATATAATTTGTTCACAAAGCAAAACACTTCTAAACTACATGACTACTTACCAAACAGAACCCTTATTTCGCCCAACACTCAACATCACACTATTTTCACTTCAATTTTCCAAAATCACTTCAATTACTCATTAGTATTATTCCAGTGAACCCACTAATCTAGTTTTATTATGCTTTTCATAATATCATTCACAATTAAACAAAAATTTCCACAATACTTCACTGTTTCACATTTTTTCTACGAAAATATACTTTCAATTCACTAATTATCAAAATATTCAAAAATAAACGGATCTCACCATTATACTAATTCTATATCCATCTAGTTTATGAAACAAAGATAAACTAAGTATTTTAATTGCTAGTTTCACTTATTGAAATTATCGGTTCCTCCCCTTTACCTGAAATCTCCATCGACTGTACTAATTTCTGCGCCAAAACGATCCTCTCAAGGCGTTATCACTTTACTAGAGAGGAAAGATTAACAAATCACACTTCTTCCCCTCCATTTCTCCTCTCTTTTTTCTACGGTTTTTTTGTTCGTCGAAAGACTCTCTGGAC
Organism: Begonia peltatifolia; assembly: GCA_022433055.1. NCBI lineage: Eukaryota > Viridiplantae > Streptophyta > Magnoliopsida > Cucurbitales > Begoniaceae > Begonia > Begonia peltatifolia. Next base: position 2,578,253 of record CM039525.1, on the reverse strand, counting down.
TTTTCTCTCTCTCTCTTTCCTGTTTTCCTTTTAACATTTCTTATTCTCTTTCCACTTGAATAAGGAGGACATCTCTCTCTTTACTTGAAACAATGAACTTCAGCCACCTAACCCTAATCAATAGTGAAACATGGTTATTTACCAGACTTTTCCTTCCAAAAGACAACTTTACCATTTAACTTTTGGTTATTTACCAATTAATCATGACTTAATTAACAACTAATCAATGTTAGTTTAATCTAATCCTAATTAGATTATTTTAATCTAATTTTTTTTTATAATTATTAAAAACAAAATTATTAAATTTCACTCAAAAACTTACACATTTAATTTTATACGATTTTTTTTACATAATTATTAACCAAAATAACCTATAAAAAAATTTATTAAGATTCACTATTCCATAATATCCAAAAGGTGTAACCATTTAACACATGCAAGAAAGAGTGGTGGGCGCGGTATTCAAATATTTCAGCTGCCATTTCACACAAGTGGTGGTTATTTCAGCTCCCATTTAACACATGCTTTTTGAAAACATACGAACCCCATCCCTATGGCCTATATCTACATTTTCACGCTTCGTCTCCAGTAGAGACAGAAAGAGAGACATGGAAGCAGACATGGAGTCAGTGTGCCGAGGTAAATTTAAACATTTTAGAGTGATTATTCCAAATTATCAAATTTTTTTTACTGTTTTTGTTTTAGAAACCACCAGTAATAAATATTATATTGATTTGCTGTGAAGAGAAAAAAAACTAAATATTTTTTAAGTTATAGGATTGCTTTGATGCTCTATCAATTCTCTCTATTTTTACTTTTCTAGTTTTACCCAGCAAATTTTTAAAAGTTCATTCTTTCCTTCATTTATATTATCACGTATGAACAAAACTATTTTGCAATTTCAAAAGAAAAATGATTTATTTTATGTCCTTTTGTTTTAATGATTCGGTAATGTCGTTTTTACTCCCCTGACTTGTTTAGGAAAAGGATCGTGGCCAGAGCTTGTAGGCAGCAAAGGCGCATATGCAGCGTCGAAGATTGAAAGAGAGAACAAATTTGTTAACGCCATCGTGATACTGAAAGGAACTCCAGTGCCGGCGAACTTTGTTTGCAGCAGGGTTTTTGTTGTGGTTAATAGAAGGGAAATTGTCGTTAAGGTTCCTACAATTGGGTAGAATTATCCTCAGTTTCCTTTTTAAGTATTCCACAGTTTGTTATGTTTTATGTGTTTTAAATAACGCGAAAAACCGCTACAACTTTCAATAAAATTTGTAATAAATATAGTAGTTTGTAATAAGGAGGATATAAATCCTCGTTGAAACTTACTCGTTAGAGTTTTCTTCGTAAATAATTGCTCGAGCCGTAACAAAACTTTGATATTGGATTCAATAATAGAATATAAAGAAACATTGGTTAAAAACACTGGCTTCAATAGAACACCCAATCAAAAAATGATATCCAAATCCAAATATTTGGAAAAGGATATCCTAACCAATAAAAAGCACCACTAATCAATCTGCAAACTCTTGACCAAAAAACGCTACGAAAAACAGAAATTTTTCGCAACAGCTTTGGAGAGAGCAAACGCCCAATGACTTCCTCAACAAACTCAAGATGAGCTGATCAGGGCTTCGACAAATCATTGCTCAGACAGAGGAGTCGTTCAATGTTGCGTTCTGCTGGACGTCCACGAGGAAGGCTTTCTTCTACGGCGACTTCTGTGCGACGGAAGGGAGACTAGGTGTATTAGCTATTTGGATGCTGGTGTTATGGTGCTTTGAGAGAGAATTATTAAACGAGACAGAGCGAAAGAGTTATTGTATTTATGAAAATGGACAAGTACAGGTAGAAAAAAGGTCTCTTCTATTCCTTACTGCTTCCCACGACAGATGGAATAGAACGCTGCATTTCACTCTTCCTTCTCCAACGTCCGGTTAAACACCCATCGTAGCAGCTGGCTGATCGACGACGGATGGCAGAACTCAAAAGCATGGCCGGTTGCTTTGCGGAAGAACGACGACTCGACGATTCTTTTTCACTTGCGGAACAAGCTCTTCTGCGTTTGCACAGACCTGTGGCTCGGTCGGTTCTGTGCGTGGGCAGCTCGTCGGCGAATGGGGGTGACGAGATAGAACGAAGCCCGATTAGAACTGCGGAGCGCATGCTTTTATCTTCACCCCTCGATAGATCGGCGACAGCAGAGGCTTCTCTCTGTTAATCCTCTCTTCACGAAAAAGGTAACCGCGATCCGCAGAAAAATCAATTTGAACTCCTAAGCCGTTAATTTGAAACAGCCTAAATTAAATTTTAACTAATAATTTTAAATTATTTAAAAGGTAACAAATCAAATTATGACAAATGCCGATTACCCCCGTTCTTAATTTATACCGAGAACGGAGAGCCAATCACCTCCCATTCTCAATTTTCAGTACTGACAAGAGGTCGATCTTATCCTCCCCCGTCTGTATAGTGTTTACGTGGCAGGGGAAGTATTGAGTCGAAAAGTCGATGTAAGGGCAGAGACACCTGTCCAACATGCATCGCACGTGGTTTGCCAATATGTGGTCATCTCTCTCATCGGCCTCTTGTTCCTTGCCTCTCCATTTTACAAGGGTCGGGAACGGGAGATCATTGCCCCCCGTGATTGGCCCTAATTTTTTAGAAGTGTGAGAACGAGGGTTCAATGCCCCGAAACGACTAATGTAGAATAAGAGTTATGGACTAATGGGCGTGATTTTTGAAATTACTGAAGCAAACCCTACAGACTGAATCGAGATACAGATGTACATTTGTTTCGTATCGATAATAGGTATAATGCATTTTCAATTGTTATTTCAAATATTGAGGCGTTGTGGTAGTTACATTATTTTATATTGACTTTGTTGTTTTTTCAAATACTAGGGGCTGTTGCATGCTGTTCAGCAAGAATTTTCGTTAGCCAAACACTGCTACCGCCTCCGGCATATGTACGTAAATTTAAAAAAATTAATTTCGGTTTAGAGTATACAGAGATGCAATGTGAAATGTGACTAAGGTTACCACAACTTTTTATTTCGAGATAGAAATGAGGAAGTTACATCAGATTAATCTGAATACCCACACATATTTTCAATGCACAAACCCTATATATTGGGTGAGTCATACATTTTCTTCGATTTCCAAGTGTGAATTGAGATTAAATAATTTATGTGATTCATTCAATGTAGTTCTATTACCTATCAAGGACAAACCAATTTTGATTACGTTCGAGATGATCCGAAAGTGCTTGATTATTAGGATTGTCAAAAAATATGAGAAGTTAGCCTCGTCAACAGACATCTTATGTCCCCACATAAAAAAAAAGCTTGTGAAGCTAGAACGTGTAGCTCAAAATTTGAGTGCTATGTTTGCAGGAGTTACACAATTTGAGGTCAGCAACGACAACAAAAAATATTTTTCGACATGAATGCGTGTGTATGCAACTATTATAGATGAGAGCTTACTGCAATCTCGTACGTCCATTCCATTCCTTGCATTCATTTCATGAGACTAACACCAAAATATTACATTCCTCAATACTATCATCGGGGAAGTTATCTCCAGATGTACTCACATTTTATTCATCCCATTTGTGGCCAACCCATATGACCATCCATACAAAACATGAAGCAAATCCCTATGCCTATAAAAAAACGCTAGCTTGGTAGGCCAAAGAAGAAAAGAGTAGGAGATGTCGATGACCTTGCCTATAAAAAAACGCTAGCCTGATGGACCAAAGAAGAAAAGAGTGGGAGATGTCGATGAGCTGCCAAGATCGACAATTAGTAAGACGAACTCAACGATGTTATGAAAGTATATGTCAGGGCTCGAATCCTCCTAGAACCAGATCCCGACGGGTAGAATGGATTCTTGAGGTGGGAAATTCAAATCGGCAACGACGACTTAGTCAACTAACAGACGTTCCTTAAGTGGGAATCTTCACACACAATCTTACCTGGCATCCCAAATTAGGATATCATTATTAATTCAATCTAACAAAAATGCATATTTCATAAATTGAAATATCCACATCATCAATGCATTCTCTACACAACATAAATCACATCAAACTCGTCATCTTTTACCATTAGCAACTCTAGCAGAAGTGTAAATAAAATAAAGATATAAGTCAGTCACGATATGTGATTTTACAATCCAAAAGTTCTATGCCTCATTGTATACTGTACGTTGCCTTGGTTTCTCCAAATGGTGAACATTCTTGCTATCTAAAAAATATGAATACCCAAGAAATGAGTCATTGGCGTAGCAAAATAAATCTAACGACTAACATAGTTAGTCCAAACTCTATCCATGCCCATACGCTATCATCCATCTAATCATGATTATTTTGAAATCATTTTAAATCAAATATTTAATTTGATTTGAAAATCCGTGTCATTTATATAAAAATGCATGTAGGTTCGTAATTCGAACCGTTTAAAATCCATCATCCACGGTTTAAAACCATTTTCAATAATTAATTCAAACTAATGCAATTTATAAAGAGAATTTGCATAATGTAAAACCATTATTATCAATGTTCCCACATAGTTTTTAACATTCGATTTGAAATGTTAAAAATGCAATTTACTCTAACTGAATCATATGATCATCACACACCTACATGTTCCCGGATTTTTACTAGTAGGGCTGTAGGACCCACACATTGCTTTCCCGCGAGGTTTTATGGACTTTCAATCAAGGAAGACCTACAGTCACTCACATTCTCTTTCATAGTCATATTCATCACACAGAAGAGGTAAGTTCATCCCAATAGGTTCTTATGTTACCACGATTTCCAACTCCCTCATTCCTAAATGCATGCTTAAAACAGTTAAAAAACAATGTTATGCATGTTTAAAATACGCACTCACCCATAAATTTTGTATTTAAAATCAATGAGTTCAATTTAAATAGAAAACGTAGTTTTCAAATTGTTATGTTTAATAATTCAACTATTTCAAACAAACCGAACTTCAACAATCCAATAAAATTAAATTTAAAATAATCTTTTCCTAAAAATCAGATTTAAACAACATTTCATAAAAATCAAAATTTAAATCAATTCTTTTCACAATTCATATTAACTTGAATTAAAAACATCCATTTAATTCAATTTACCTAAAACGTTATCAAATCCTCACTTCAACGTCCAATCAAATCTATTCTATCCAATGAGGAAATAAAATCTATCTCCTCCTCTTAAGGTAATAAAGTCTAAATTAGCTATTCTAATCGTTAGAGATATTTACCGTATGTCGGTTCTTCCACTTTTCCTCAAAATCTCCACCTACTCTACCAATTCTTCCATTAAAACGTTACTCTCGAAGAGACGAACACTTTTTCCTAAAAGACGGATCGCCAAATCTCACGTTTTTTCTTTCCCTTTCGCTCTTTTCCCGTGGGTTTTTCTCTAAGTTCTTCTTCTCTGTAATTCCCTCTCTCTCTCTCTCACTCTGATGGTTTTCTTCTTTTCAACGTGAAAATGCTGAAGTCTTGCCACCTTAGCACATTATCAACAGTGGTTTAATGGTTTGTTACAATTACACCATAGTTATCTTTCGCAAATGATCATTTTACCTTTTAACCAATTTATCCCTTCACAATTACCAATTTGTCCTTCCTTTCTTATTTATTTACCAATTGATCAATTTTTTTCATTAATCACATTTAGCTTTATTATAATCTCAATTAAATTAATCTTAATCAAATTTTATCTTTTTAATATATCTTTTCTTTTATACACCATTTTTCCAATTGAATCATCCCATGACATTTATATATGCACATTCACAATTACATTTTAAATTCTAAAATTTTAAACCATTACAGTATATGTCAGCCTCAGTAGCATAATAGTAGCACTTGTTCTGACAGATAATCCACTTCAGCCGCTACTTCTGCTTCTGCTTCTCAAAACACATTTATGAGTTTGTACACAATTAACGGGATACAAGTACTTTTCGCTCATAATCACACTTTCATTGTTTTATAATATAATTTTTATTATCTGCACGAATCGTCTACACACGGCAGAAGCAGAAATGAAGCTAGCTCTCTGTGGGTTCGAGTCAACTCTCTTTGGGACTCAGTTAGCCTTTTCTGTGTGATGGTGATTTCCTCGACTTTGTCTACGAGGTGCTCTAGTTTCTGCTTCATCATGTCCAACCTACTAGCTGTCTGAGGGGACAATGATTGCGCAGTTGCCTCGTCCATAGGAGCATCTGCAAAGGTGGAGGCCCCCTAATCTCTCTTGAACACTCAAGTCCCGTCGACTTCAACTAGACCCATCATAATTAAATGAAGTCTGTCGAACACATCACTAGATCTCTATAGACCTTGTCGATTTTAAGGCTGGAAATTTCTTTAAGAAGTACCGGACCGGAGTAAGGAATGGTGAGTAATGATCCTTCATGTTGAATTTTCAGACGGTTGCGCAGTGGATCAAACGTCACTGGACTGTGAGAACCAATCCAGTCAATGCCCAGAATTAGGTCACTACCCCCGAATTTCAGAGTCCGTAGGGGGTATGTGAATCGGGAGCCCCCCATCGTCCATATCACTGGTTCTGATAACTCTCGGCTGACGAGCTTCTCACCATTGGCTACTTCGACATTGGCGGAACTTCCGGCTATGGAGGTTAAGTGGAAATGGGATACCAACTTCTCATCAATGAAATTGTTAGTGCTTCCACTGTCTATGAGAACGGAGATAGGATGTTGCCCCAGCTATCTCGCTATTCGCACAGTGGAGTTGGATGTTTGACCGGCCAGCGCGTGAAGGGAAACCTCCGGAGGTGGCATATCAGGGGAGTCACCGGAATTCTCGGTATTGTCTGCGTTTGTATCCTCCTCATCCGGGGAGTCTATGATAAGGATGTTGATGGCTCGATTCCTGCAAACATGCCCGGTGAAGTACTTCTTATCACACTTAAAACAGAGGCCTAGTTTTCGTTTAAGCTGTAGATCTGCTTATGGTATCCGCTGGACCTTCTGAGAGGGGATGTTGGCGCCGGATTCTCTCGTCGGTAAGGCTCCTGAATTTGTCGAAGGTTGATCCATCCATTTGGTGGTTGGGTACTGCCGCGTTGATCTCCAGCCCTTTGTGAGAACACCCAGTGCAGATTCCTGAAGTGTAGCCACCTCAATTGCCTGTTCCAGGGTCGTCGCTGGGGCAATCTTCACCATCGCCCTTAACTCCTCTTTCAGGCCGCTGGTGAAACCGGCAATCCAGAAGGATTCTGGCATATCGGGTAAGAATAACTGGGCTTGAGCTTTCAGTTCCTCAAATCGCTCCAGATAGGCTGAGACAATGCCTGTTTGTGTCACTTTGCTGAGAGTCTCGAGAATATTTTTCCCGGGGTTGGCTGAAAAATGCTTGCACAGGGCTGTCGTAAATTGTCGCCAGGTGGCTCCGGGTCGAGTCGTCACCCATCCATGGTACCATACGTCGGCCTTCTCCCTCAGAAATAGTTCCGCCATCTCTAATTTCTGTCCCTCCGTAGTGCGGTGGAGGTCGAAATACCGGTCCGCTTTTCGAACCCCTTCTTGTGGATTGTCTCCGGAGAAATACGGCAGCTCGAGCTTCAGAAATCTCCCGAGCTGGTGATCGTATTGTGGGTACTCCGGTGGGTTTGGGGGAAATGGCGGGAGTCTCGGTGTGGGAACTTGCCATGGAGCCCATGGGGGTGGTTGCGGCTGTGGAACCAGTGGTGGTCGTGAGAAGGAGGTGAGGTAGGGGTCGGGTGGCAGAGGTTTTCTTTGGCCATTGTCACCAACTACGGTCGGATTTTTCTCCTCCCCCACCCCGACAACTTGTGTACTCGATGAAGGAAGAGAATCCCCTCGCGCCGTTGATGACTGCCATGTTTCGACGCCCGCTGGAGCTTTCAGTTCAGCTTCCGTTCTGGCTCGGGACAGTTTGGTTAACAGGGTGAGCATGGCGTCTTGTTTCGCCGTTGACTCCTGCATGTATGCCTTAACAGATTGATCCAATCGCTCTTGTCTGACGTGCAGCTCTTGAAGGTTTTGATCGGAGTTCGCCAGCTGCGTGGTAATGTCGGCGATCGTCTTTTGAAGTTCTTGGTAATTTCCGGTGAGTTTCTTCAACGATTCATCGTTCGTTTTTGCTCTGGTTTCAGCCATGGCTGCTGCTCTGATACCAATTGTTGTGTGAACGTGAAATTCGTTGGAATGGAAAATAGGTTATATTCCTTGTTGCCGTTCACTACAACCCAAGAAGAACAAAGGAAAGAAAAAAAAGAATAACAGAGGAAAAATAAAACAGAAATCTTCTTCTTCTTCTTTCGCCTGCCGACTTTCTTCCTTTATGCTTTCTCTCTCTTCTAACGGTTTCCTACACGCTGGCGTCCACGTCAACATTCGGTTGTTGTCTACATTTTCGAGTTTCGCTGCGCCTCTCTTTCGATGCCCAGCTCCTCATTGACTGGGATGGGCTCTCCCCATGACAAAAACGGATGAGAACTGTGGAGCACAGACTTTTCTCTTCATCCCTCAGTAGATCGGCGACAGTAGAGGATTCTCTCTGTTAATTCTCTCTTAACGAAAAAGGTAACTGCGATGTGTAGAAAAAATATAAAGGTAAAAATCAATTTGAACTCCTATTGGTTAATTTGAAACACCTAGATTAAAATTTTAAAACTAAAATTTTAAACTATTTAAAATGTAACAAATCTAATTATAACAGCAGCCGATCATCCCCGTTCTCAATTTATGCTGAGTACGGAGGGCCAATCAACTCCCGTTCTCAATTTTTAATGTTGCATCTATTCTCCCATTCTATCTAATGCTTACATGGCACTATACTTATTTGGTTGGAAGGTCGAGGTAAAAGCAAAGACACCCGTCCAACGTGTATTGCACATGGTTAGCAAACAGGGGCATCATCGCTCTCATTAGCCTCTCGTTTCCTGCATCTCCATTTTACAAGGGTCGGGAATGAGAGGTCATTGCCCCCCGTTATCGGCCTTAATTTGTTAGAAGAGGGATGAGGGGTCATTTCCCCAAAACGACTAATGTGGGATCAGAGTTATGGACTCATGGAGGTAGGTCTTAGTTCAATAATTTCAAAAATCACGTCCATGAGTCGATAACTCTGGGGCATTGTGGTAATTATATTATTTTATGTTGATTTTGTTATTCTTTCAAATACCAGAGGTTGTTGCATGCTGTTCAGCAAGAATTTTCGTCAACCGAACACTACCACCGTCTTCGGCATGTAAGCAAATTTAAAAAAATTAATTTCGGGTCTGAGTGTATAGAGATGAATGTGAAATAAAAACCAAGTCTACCACAATTTTTCATGTCGAGATAGAAATGAGAAAGTTACATCAGATTAACTCGAATGCCCACACATATTTTCGAGGTACAGACTCTATATATTGGGCGAGTCATGCATTTTTTCGAATCCCAAGTGTGAATTAATTTATGTGAGTCATTCAATGTAATTCTATTACCTGTTAAGGACAAATTGATTTTAACTATGTTTGATATGATCCGAAAGTGCTTGATTAATAAGATTGTAAAAAAATATGAGAAGTTAGCCTCATTAACAGACATCTTCTGTACTCAGATAAGAAAAAAGCTTGTGAAACTAGAACGTGCAACTCAAAATTGGAGTGCTATGTTTGCAAGAGTTGCACGATTTGAGGTCAGCAACAACAACAAAATAATATTTTCGACATGAATACGTATGTGTGCAACTATTACAGGTGCGAGCTTATTGGAATCTCGTGTGTCCATTCCATTCCCTGTATTCATTTCATGAGAGTAGCACCAACAAACTACGTTCCTCAATACGATCACTGTGAAAGTTGTCTTCAGATGTACTCATACTTCATTCATTCCATTAGTGGCTAACCCATGTGGCAATTCATACAAAATATGAAGCAAATTCTTTTTTCCTAAAAAAAAAGCGCTAGCTTGGTAGGTCGAAAAAGAAAATAGTGTGAAATGTTGATGAACCACTAAGTTCAACAATTAGTAAGATGAACTCAACGATGTGTGTGAGTATATGTCGACGTTAAGGGCATAATAGTAGCACTTGTCCTGATGGGGGATCCACTGTAGTCGCTACTTTTGCTTCTGCTTCGCAAAACACATTTATAAGTTTCTACACAATTAACGGGACACAAGTAAATTTCAATACATTTTGCTGATAATCACACTTTCATTGTTTTCTAATATGTTTTTTATTATGTTCACGAATCTTCTACACACGACAAAGGCAAAGATAGAGCTAGCTCTATGTGGGTTCGACTCAACTCTCTGTGGGACTTAGTTATTGCTCTCTGTGTGATGGTGAGTTCCTCGACTTTGTCTATAGTCTTTGCTTTATCTTGTCCAATCTAATAGCTGTCTGAGGGGACAGTGACCGGGTGGTGGCCTTGTCCATAAGCACATCTGCGGAGGTTGAAGCCCCCTGATCTCCTTTGAAATCTCAAGTCCCGTCGAGTTCAACTACGCCCATCATAATCAAATGCATCACCAGATCACTGTGCTCTAATCAACTCTCTAATTGGTAGCTGAACCCTAGCTCCCTTGAAGATCTTCTAAATCAACATGTCGTACGACATATTCTTGTTGCATGTTTGACTAATCTCATGCATGTGACCTACAATTATGAAGCCATGGTTGAACATATTTCCGTTGTACAACTTATCCATCATATAGAGATTTATGCAGCTCGCGAGATCTCTATGTCTATTCTAAGGTAGAATAGTGTGAGTAATCAAATTGTCAATAACCCGAGTTCTGATGTTCAAATCCCTGAATTTTGGCTTCAAGAACCCTTTTATGTTGGCATTTCGATGAATTCCCATAAGAAAGTAAAGACCCTCAGCCACTATGAAAAAATCACAATCTTGAGAAGCATGGTGGTATCTCTTCATGGCATTCCCTACTCTGGCAAACCCGAGCAATTCATTAACCGTCTCTGGAAGTATAACAATATTTGTACCAAGAATATAGGACATCAAACATCCTACCCTCCCGGTAGAGGCTAAGTTCGCATAAAACAAGTGAACAATTCTATGGGCACTATTGCCCCTCAATCTTTACACTACGTGTATGGCGATTCTGTCAAACATCTTATTGATTTCCATTTGACTCTTAATCTCTAAAACTGACAGTTTTTGAATGAATAATCGAGCAGTTAGACTATCCCGCTTAAACTGCTCTTGACACACCTGATTTTGAAATTAATTAGGCAACTACCCAGTTGGCGGTTGTATCACATGACCTGGAGCACTTGTGATAACAGTGGCTAGTTTGTTGGACCCTTTGAAATTATCCTCCTTGTGACATCAATGAGCGATTTGATAGAGCCGTTCAGTTGAGCCACCTTGTGACGGGGTAGTCTTTTGTTTAATCGTAAGTTAAGGAGTTATTATTTAGGTTGAATTGGGGATTTTGAAGATTTAGGGCACGAATTTGTGGACCTTCTTTGAAGATATTGGAAGGAATTGCTTAGGGATAAACAAATAAATATGGTAGGGGCCTGAAATGGTGGGATTTCATATTGGACGATGCGGGGTGGTGACCTACCAATCAGGAAGCGAATGCGGGCTGATTACCCTCATTCTCCTCCCTCATTTTAGAATTAAAGAACGCCGTAATTTTCAGAATGAAAGGACGATGCGGGGTTGTGACCTATCAATCAGGAGGCGAATGCGAGTCGATTACCCTCATTCTCCTCCCTACTTTTAGAATTAAAGGACGATGCGGGGTGGTGACCTACCAATCAGGAAGCGAATGCGGGCTGATTACCCTTATTCTCCTCCCTAATTTTAGAATTAAAGAACGCCATAATTTTTAGAACGAAAGGACGATGCGGGGTTGTGACCTACCAATCAGGAGGTGAATGTGAGCCGATTACCCTCATTCTCCTCCCTAATTTTAGAATTAAAGAACGATGTAGGGTGGTGACCTACCAATAGTGTTTTTTTTTTTTTTTTTTGGGTGGGGGTTTCCCCCCCGGTCGCAGTGAAAATTGAGAACAAGGGATGATAGACCCTTTGCCAATAGGGGTGAGCAAAATAGGACTGTTCTTGTCAGTTTTGCACAAAAAATAAATGAATTTTAGTTCTTATTTATCATGACCGAATTTCTCGGTTTGGTTTTTTGTTCTAATGATACAAAACCACTAAACCTGAACCCGACCATCATAACTTTAATTTACTAACCCTAATCGACAATTTGTTCACTTCAGTTTTCAAGTTCTTTCTCTTCTCAGTTCTCTCTCGTAGTCATAGTTGTTGCTATAACGCCCTCGGCAGTTGATGAATCAACAGAGTATAGACATTCACGACTCGATAGAGGATAGAGGACAGAGGACGAAGCAACGAAGATTTTCTCTCTGCTCTTTGCCTCTTTCCGTTTCTGTATTTTTATTAAAACTAGGGACTACATCGCTATTGTTTCAACAAAAAAGTGTGATTTTTGTTTTCGTTTTGGTGGGAATTTTTCGATTTGTCAAATTTATCCAATGACAAAAGTTTAGCTTTTGATTTCTCTTGTTTGGAAATTTTTAATGTTGACGATCAAATTATAAAGAGAATAAATTTTGAAGAAATGCTATTTTTTTCTAGGTATTTGTTATTATACATTTTTTTTATAAACGATTAGTTTTCTCCCTTGCATTACTAGGTGTAAGTGAAAATAAAAAATTCTAAGCTTGACAATTATGCGAATAGCTACTTTTGATTAAGTCACTCAACTTCTAAGAATTATTGGTAGGTGATAAAATACGATAGTGTGATACATGAGTTTGATTCTTACTTTAATGACAGAGTCACGCAGGTTTGACTTATGTAATAGACTTTTAATGTATGTGTGATGGTGTTTTTATTGCACTATAATTAATAATGACCTCTTTTATTACAGTTTTTGACAAAGAATGGAATATATGACTATTATTCTACCTTTCGAACCCCGGTTGGTTCTTTTTATTTTTACAATTACATGATGATCTTCACTCCTTCTGTAAGCTGTTAGTTTTAAATTTTGAAACAAAATTGAAATCTGGATATTATTTAGAAACTAAATTTAGTTTATATTCTCTCTGCATGAGCTACAGTTTATCTCTATGTGCAGTGTTATTGAATATCATAAATTTATAATTAAAAAATCTTTGGTACACTAGTTCATTTTTTTGTTTATAAAAAACTCAATAATTTGCCATTTTCTGCACACTTTTACGGGTTTCCTCATATATATCTCGATCTATTGTTGGATGATATGATAATGAAGCATTAGCTATATTTGCTTTGATCTTCACTTTTTTTCATTATAGTAAGGTTATATTTTGATAATACTATGTAAGAGATTGTTTAGTTTATCTGTAGATTTCCAAATAAATTATGATAAATATTTTTTTAATCCTAAAAGTAGATTATTTAATTCTAAAAGTTTGATTTTTGGTATTCTTATCAAAATTAAGTGACTATTTCAATATAGACAAATATGAGTGTGATAAAGAACGAATTTGGATTTGGATTTATTTTTATTTTTAGCACATTGGGAAAATAGAAGCCAATCATATTGGATTTTTTTTTCTTTTAATTTGGAGTTTTAAATTAATTCTTTTTTTTCATATTTGGAAAAGCCTGGACCATGATTTCTGGTCCAATTCTAGTCTGGTCCTAAAATCTTTTTTTTATAAGAATTTGTTCTAAAAATTTAAAACTGAAATATATTAGCATAATTCTTATATCTTTTAAAATCGGATCAAATCGGACCATGATCACCAATCGTTTAAATCATTAAAACATCACGACCTTATTATTTCAGGTGACGAAAGGATTATAGTGTATCCCTACGCCAATTTCATCGGCCATGTCAGGGCTCGGTCCGACCCCAGCTAGACCCGACTGATAGGATTCTTGAGGTGGGAATTATTCAACGATAAACAAACGACCATTCAACGCAACGTTTTTTTTTAACAATTTCTACCAAGTATCCTGAATTAGGATACCATAATCAGTTTAATCCAACAAAAAATATATATTTCATAAATTAAAATATTCATGTTATCATTATCACATCTTCTTTGTGAAAGTACTATAACAGAAGCGTAAATAAAATAAATAAATATAAATCAGTCACGTCAAGTGACTTTTCACAACCTCCAAACAAATACCTCTTTGTACACTTTATTTTGCCATGATTTTTCCATACCGGTGAACGTAATTGCCATCTGAAAATATATAAATAATCCAAAAATGATCTTTACGCTCAGCAAGTACATCTAACAGTTAGAAGAAGTAATTCAGACTCTATCCCATAATCTAGGACCCAACATCCTTCATTCATCTCTACTTTGATTTTCTTTCAAGTCATTTAAATTTAACTCTTTTCAAAATTCTTTTGCATTACATAAAAATAAGTTTATTAAAATCGATATTTTGAAACCAGTTTCTCCGATTAACATCCAATGCAATTTCAGTTAAATATTGTATAAAAAAAATCACCACGTCAAAAATATAAATCCATCGCATAATCTAACATTAATTGATATTTGTTAAACATGCAATACAATATCAACCCTACATGTAATACTATAGCAAATCCTTACAAAATTTTCAGGCTTTTATCTGTGGGACTGTAGTATCCTGAGTCTGCTACTCTCGCGAGATATAAGGACTTTCAACCAAAAGGAACGACTAAGCGTAAGACCCCTTCTCTTTTTCCATTCACAGTCATAAATATTGCACATAACGAGAAAAGACAAGTGCAACCATGAAATTAATTACCACTTTTATGCATGCTTTAAAATTAGATGAAAAACCAATAAAAAATTTATTTAAAATCATCATGGAATTCATTCATGGAATCGAATTTAATAAAATCATTTCACATCAGTATTTGATTCAATAAATTTTGAAAAGATTTATCATAAAGCACAATTTGCTAAAAATACAATACATTTTATAAAATATAATTTGTTCACAGAGCAAAACACTTCCAAGTTACATAACTACTTACAAAATAGAACCTCTATTTCGCCCAACACACAACATCACACCATTTTCACTTCAATTCCCCAGAATGCTTCAATTCCTCATTAATATTATTCCAGTTAACCTATTAATCCAATTTTATTATGCTTTTCATAATATCATCCACAATCAAATAAAAATTTTCACAATACTTCACTATCTCACATTTTTTTTACGAAAATATATTTTCAATTCACTAATTTCATTCACCAACTATCAAAATATCCAAGAATAAACCGATCCCACTATTAATAATTCTATATCTACCTAGTTCATGAAACAAACCTAAATTTAATATTCTAAGAGTTAGTTTCACTTATTGAAATTGTCGGTTCCTCCCCTTTACGTAAAATCTCCACTGACTCCAACAATTTCTATGCCAAAGCGATTATCTCAAGGCGTTGATTACTTTACCGTAGAAGATGGATTAACGAATTACACGTCTTCCCCTCCTTTTCTCCTCTATTTTTCTCACAGTTTTGTTTTTGTCGAAATTCTCTATAGACTTTCCTCTTTTCCTTTAACATTTCTTTTTCTCTTTCCACTTAAAACAATGGAACATCTCTTTTTTTGCATGAAACAACAAACTTTACCAACTTAATCAGACTTATCCTTTCAAAAGACAACTTTACCTTTTAGTTTTTGATTATTTACCAATTAATCATGACTTAATTAACAACTATCATTAATTTAATCTAATCTTAGTTAGATTATTTTAATCTAATTTTTTTTATAATTCATAAAAATAAAATTATTAAATTTCACCAAAAAATTTACACCATTAATTTTATACGATTTTTACAACATATGTATTTATAATTATTAACCAAAATAACCTAAAAAATATTAGTACAATACACTGTTACACAATGTCTCAAAAGTTAAAACCATTTAACACATGCAAGAAAGAGTGGTGGGCGCGATATTCAATCATTTCACCGGCCATTTCACACAAGTGGTGATTATTTCAGCTCCCATTTAACACATGCTTTTTTAAAATATCCGAACCCCATCCCTATGGCCTATATCTACATTTTCAAGCTTCCTCTCCAGTAGAGATAGAAAGAGCGACATGGAGGCAGACATGGAGTCAGTGTGTCGAGGTAAATTTAAACATTTTTATTAATATTTTAGAGTGATTCTTCCAAATTATCGAATTTTTCTACTGTTTTTGTTTTAGAAACCACTAGTTATAAATGCTAAATTGATTTGTCGTGCAAAAAAGAAAACTAAATATTTTATTTTTGTAAGGTATAGAATTGCTTTGACGAATAAATCAATTCTGTCTATTATCACTTTCCCAATTTTATCTGCAATTTTTTCAAAGTTGGTTCTTTCATTTATTTACATTATCAAGTAAAAACAAATCTATTTCACAATTTTAGAAGAAATATGATTCATTTTACATCATTTGTTATAATGATTCATTAATGTCGTTTCTGCTCCCCTGACCTGTTTAGGAAAAGAGTCGTGGCCAGAGCTCGTTGGTAGCAAAGGCGAGTATGCAGCGTCGAAGATTGAAAGAGAGAACAAATTTGTTAATGCGATCGTGATACTGAAAGGAACTCCAGTGCCGTTGAACTTTGTGTGCAGCAGGGTTTTTGTTGTGGTTAATAAAAGAGGAATTGTAGTTAAAGTTCCTACAATTGGGTAGAATTATACTCAGTTTCCCTTTCAAGTATTCCACGATTTCTTGTGTTCTATGTATTTTAAATAACGTGGAAAACTACTGCAACTTTCAATAAAATTTGTAATAAGGAGAATATAAATTCTGCTTGAAGCTTACTCGTTAGAATTTTCTTTGTACATAATTGCTCGAGCTCTAGCCATAACAAAGCTTTGTTATCCGATTTAATAATAGAATACAACAAACCATTGGTTAAAAACGTTGGCTTCAATAGAACACCCAATCAAAAAATAATAACCAATTCTAAATATTTGAAGCCTAACAGAAAAGGATATGCTAACAAAAAAAAAAGTCCCCAAACAGAAAAAAAAATCCAATGCGCAAATAATTCGAACCAATCAAACTCACCCAAATGCTCAGATAATTTTTCAAACAAAAAGCACCACTAATCAATCTGCAAACTCTTGACCAAAAATAAAGAACAAAACGCCATGAAAAATAGAAATTTTTCACAACAGATTTGGAGAGACCCCCAATGACTTCCTCAACAAACTGAAGATGAGCAGATCAGGGGGTCGACAAATCATTGCTCAGACAAAGGTGTCGTTCAATGTTGCTTTCTGCTAGATGTCGAAGAGGAAGAACGATGACTCGATGATACGTCTTCACTCGCAGAACAAGCTCTTTTGCGTTTGCACAGACCTGTGGCTCGGTTTGTTCTGTGCGTGGGCAACCCGTCGACGAATGGCGGTGCCGAGATAGAACGAAGACAAATGAGAACTGCGGAGCGCAGATTTTTCTCTTCATCCCTCGGTAGATCGGCGACATCAGAGGCTTCTGTCTGTTAATCCTCTCCTCAGGATTAAGGTAACCGCGATGCGTAAAAAAATTATAAAGGTAGAAATCAATTTGAACTCCTAATGCGTAAATTTTAAACACCCTAGTTAAAATTTTAACCACTAAAATTTTAAACTATTTAAAATGTGAAAAATCAAATTATAACAGAGGCCGATCACACCCATTCTTAATTTATGCTGAGAACGGAAGGTTGATCACCTCCCTTTTTAAATTTTTAGTGCTGAGGGAGTTGATCATCTACTCTCTCGTTCTGTTTAGTGCCTACATAACACTATACGTATTGGGTCGGAAGCTCGATGTAAGGGCAGAGACATCTGTCCAACGTGCATCACACATGGTTCGCAAACAGGGGGTCATCGCTCTCATTGGCCTCTCATTCCATGCCTCCTCATTTTACAAGGGTCAGGAATGAGAGGTCATTGCATTCTATTATCGGCCCTAATTTTGTTAGAAGAGAGAGAATGAGGGGTCACTGTGTAACACCCGGAATTATTCGGATTTTGTAATTATAATCAAGAGTAGTTTTGGTCGGAAGGGTGAGCGGAGAATTTCTACCCTGAAGTAAAAGATTATTTTGAGACTAATGGTGAAAAAGAAATTTTAAGATTTTGTCCAGAATCAGACTATATAACAGATTTATTAAACAGTTAAAGCTTGAGGGTGATTTAGTAATTAGGATTATTATTATTAAAAAAAAATATATGAAACAGCAGGGAAAATGATCATGAAATCCCCCTCCCTCTCTGATCTCTGTTTTCCCCAGCGCGAGAAACCCTTCTCCCCATTTTTCCGTCGACAATCTCCTCTTCCCGCGATGACGTTCAACAAATCTTCTCTGTTTCTTCAAGCTTAAGGTAAGGTTTAGTTAGTTTTCGGTAGTTAGTTAGTCGTTTAGCCATTTCGAGTGTTGAAAACGGAGTTAGTGAGGGATTGGGTGAATTGGTGAAAACCTAGAAGGGGGATATAAGAAATTGGAGTTAGGGTTAATTTTATCCGTGTGTTATTGTTAAAGTTAGGAGTAGGAGGAGATTACGGAGAAGATTGGGTGTTTAGATAGCCGAATGCCCAAGTTATGGAACGATGTCCGTTTTGACTAAGCTATGAGTGTTGGATTAAGAAATTGGTGAGACCGTTAGAAACTAGACGTTCTGAGAAGTCCGTAGCATTTTGAATCGTCCAAATCGGACGAGTATTGGGTAAGTTATGCGTTTCCGAATTTAGTCAGAAATTGTGTAGAAATTTTGAGTTTAGCTAGAAGTGATGGTTTAGTGAAGATTTACGATTCCGTGTTAAAGCCTACGAATTTGGAGACGAGTATGATTGATGAAATGTGTGGTTTTATAGGTTTTCCAGTTAACGTACGAGATTTGGATTACGAGTGCTAAGGATGCGAGGTAAGTAATGTAATAGGAGTTTTGCCTTCGGGCTTACATCACAGTTCAGTAGGATGCATTGCACATTTACTTTATGTTATGCTTTCATGGTTGTGAATCATTGTTTTAAAGTAGGACACGAGACGAAAATGAATTTTCATGTTTTACGAAGTGAAACTGTAGGATATGATGAGACGAACGAAATGAGAAGCTACGTAAAAAGATAATAAATGTGAGGTTGAGTGGTCTTGTCCAGTGAGGTGGACCGCGAGGTGTGTCACTTTAACTAGATCGAGGTTGGACTTGTCCAGTGAGGTGGACCGTGAGGTGTGTCAACTCGGTCTAGCGCGTAAAGAAGAACCCAGTAGTAAGAAGATAAAGAAAATGTATGAAAGAGACAAAAACGAAAGTAGAGACGAAACTGTAGAAATTGCAGGTGTTAGGAGATGTTTGATTTTAGTGTGAGTTTTTACGTGCATTACTTACTTAGCATTAGGATAATAGTTGACTTCTGTGATGTAAGTGACGACGCAGCAGCTAGTGAGTATCCCGAGCATGCCTAGGACTAGAAGGCTGTTGGAGGAGGACGCTCGTGGGACGACTGGGCCGGCTTTTGAGGCGTTTTGACTGTGGCGGGGGTAAGTACGAGTAGTGAAATATTTGAGTTATACTTGGTTATTTTGAGGTAAAAGAAAGATTTGAATTTGGGTTCAGTATTTTGGCGTGCGTAACAGGTTTGTAAATTGAGTCGAGAAGTGGATTCATGTTTTTTAAACGTTTCGTCAAAAATCGTGTTGTTTTGTTGAATTCTATTAAGTTTCTGGGGAGTAAGTGTCGATCGATAGACTTAGTGGTCGACCAAACCCGGTAGGTGTCGACCGCACGGGTCGACCGATGCGGGCAAAGAGCATTCGGGTGTCGACCTATGGCTGTAAGTGTTAACCAGTAGTATAAAGTAAGCAGAAATCTCGACCTCAAAGGATAGACCAATGGGGACAGAGAGGATTTAGGTGTCGACCGCCACAGGAAGGTGTTGGCCAGTCTGAGGATTGTGTAGTAGGTGTCGACCGCGAGGGTCGACTGCCGTGGACAGAGAGGATCAAGGTGTCGACCGGTGTCCCCGGTGTCGACCGATGAAAAGACCCGAGAGAAATGTGGTGTCGACCGGCATTTATTAGTGTCAATCGATGGAAACCCGAGACAACTCAAGTGTCGACCGGCTCTTGCAGGTGTAGACGGGTTGCTCTGTTTTATATTTCATAAAATGGAGTTTTTAATCGAGTATTCCGCTGCGATGCCGTGTAAAATATTTTCAAAAATGTCGTGTTAACTCGAGGAACAAAAGTTTAAAATTTTTACTCAAATGTTCCAACTATAGTGAGTGAGTTGTAGATGTGTACAAACTGGGAATCGTGTAAGGTTCTTAGGGCGTTACACACTGCCCCAAAACAACCAATGTTGAATCAGAGTTATGGACTCATTGGAGTGATTTTGGAAATTATTGAAGCAAGATCTACGGGCTGAATCCAGATACATATGGACATTTGTTCCAGATAGACAAAAAATATAATGTATTTTTTATTGTTATTTCAAATATTGGGGCAGTAGTTATATTATTTTATGTTGACTTTGTTATTTTTTCAAATACCAAGGGTTGTTGCATGCTGTTCAGCAAAGTTTCGGTCATCTGAATACTACTGCTGCCTCCAGCATATGTACGCAGATTTAAAAAAATTAATTTCGGGTCAAAGTATACAGAGATGAATATGAAATGCGACCAGGGATACCATAACTTTTTATTTCGAGATAGAAATGAGAAAGTTACATCATATAAACCCGAATGCCCACACATATTTTTGAACTACAAACCCTATATATTGGGCGAGCGATGCATTTTTTCGATTCCCAAGTGTGAATTGAGATTAAATAATTTATGTGAGTCATTCACTGTTATTCGATTACCTGCCAGGGACAAACCGATTTTAACTATGTTCAAAATGATTCGAAAGCGCTTGATTATTAAAACTGCCAAAAAATATGAGAGGTTAGCCTCGTCAACAGACATCTTCTGTCCCCAGATAAGAAAAAAGCTTGTGAAGCTAAAACGTGTAACTCAAAATTGGAGTGCTATGTTTGCAGAAGCTGTACGATATGAGGTTAGCAACGGCAACAAAAAAAATATTTTCGACATGAATACGTGTGTGTGAAAATATTATAGGTTAGAGCTTACTGGAATCTTGTATGTCCATTCCATTCCCTGCATTCATTTCATGAGAGTATCACAAAAAAATTACGTTCTCAATACTATCATTGTGGAATTCAACTCCAGATGTACTAACACTTTATTCATCCCATTAGTGGCCAACCCATGTGGCAATTCATACAAAATATGAAGCAAATCCTTCTCCCTAAAAAAAAGCGCTAGCTTGGTAGGCTGAAGAAGAAAAGAATGCGAAATGTCGATGAACCATCAAGTTCGACAATTAGTAAGATGAACTCAACGGTGTGTGTGGGCATATGTCGGGGTTAGAGGCATAATAGTAGCACTTGTTCTAACAGGGGATCCACTTTAATTGCTACTTCTGCTTCTGCTTCGCAAAACACATATATGGTTTCCACACAATTAACGGGACACAAGTAAATTTCAATACATTTCGCAGATAATCACACTTTCATTTTTTCCTAGTATAGTTTTTATTATGTGCCCAAATCTTCTACACACGACAGAGACAAAAATAGAGGTAGCTCTATGTGGGTTCGACTCAGCTCTCTGTAGGACTCCGTTATCCCTCTCTGTGTGATGGTGAGTTCCTTGACTTTGTCTATGAGTACTCTAGTTTGTGTTTTATCCTATCCAACTTACTAGCTATCTGAGGGAATAATGACCGTGCGGTCGCCTCGTCCATAGGAACATCCGTAGAGGTGGAGGCCCTCTGATCTCCCTTGAACACTTAAGTCGCATCGACTTCAACTAAGCTCATCATAATCAAATGCGCCACCAGATCTCTGTGCTCTAATAAACTTTCTAATCGATAGCTTAACCCGAGCTTCCTTGATGATCTTTTGAATCAACGTGTCGTACGACAAATTCTTGTTGCATGTTTGATTAATCTCATGCACGTGGCCTAAAATCACGAGCCAGGGTCGAACATCTTTCTGTTGTACAACTTATCTATCAGATAGAGATTTATACAGCTCGCGAGATCTCTATGTCCATTATAAGGTAGAATGGTGTGAGTCATCTGATTGTGAATAACCCGAGTGTTGACGTTCAAATCCCTAGATTTTAGCTTCAAAAACCCTCTTATGTTGTCATTTCGATGAATTTCCTTAAGAAAGTCAAGTCCCTCAGCCATTATGAAAAAATCACAATCTCGAGAAATATGGTAGTATCTCTCCATGGCATTCCCTACTCCGACAAATTCGAGCAATTCATTAACCGTCTCTAGAAGTATAACAATCTATGTGCTAAGGATGTACGTCTTCAAACATCCTGCCCACCCGGTAGAGGTCAAGTTCGAACAAAACAAGTGAACAATTCTGTGGGCGCTATTGCCCTTAAATCCATACACTTCGTGTAAGGCGATTCTATCAAACATCTGATTGATTTCCATTTACCCCCAACTTCTAAAGTTGACAATTTTTGAATGAATAATCAAGCGGTTTAACGTATCCTGTTTAAACTGCTCTTGACACACCTGATTTCGAAATTCATTATACCAATATCCAGTTGGTGGTCTTATCACTTGACCTTGAGCACCTTGTGATGACAGTGGTCGGTTTGTTGGACCCCTTGAAATGGTCCTCCTTGTGACATCGATGAGCGATTTGGCAGAGCCTGTTCAGTCAAGCCACCTTGTGACGGGCAGTCTTTCATTTAATCGTAAATTTCTTTCATTTAATCATAAATTAGAGAGTTATTATTTAGGTTGAATTGGGGATTTTGAAGATTTATGGCACAATTTTGGGGATTTGTTTTTGAAGATATTGGAAGAAATTTGTTAGGGATAAAAAAATTAACAAGGTCCCCCCCCCCCCCCCCCCCCCCCCCCGTTCTGGGGTCCTAGCCCCGGATTGGCCCCACATTCTAAAAAACAATGTTTAAGAGCGAGTGGTCGTTGCACCGCATCGATCTCTCGTTCTCAAGAACAATGTTTAAGAACAAGAGGTATCGCTTTGGAGTGTTGACCTCCCTCCTCTTGTTCTTAACCATTGTTCTTGATAACGAGGGGCAATCAGAGATGGTGACACCCTGTTCCCGACCATTGGAAACTGGGGAGGCAGGGAACAAAGGCTGATGGGCGGCGGTGACACTCCCTTCGAGAACTGTATGCAGTGCGTGTTAAGCGGAAGGTTTCTGCCCTCTAGTTTAGTGCCACGTAAGCACTGGAGAGAACCGGGAGGGAGGATTGACCCCCCGTTTGTAGTGAAAATTGAGAACAGGGAGTGATCAGCCCCTTGCCAGTATAGGTGAGCAAATAGGCCTGGACCAAAGAACCGAACCAGAACCGACATATTTGGTCTCGTTCTTGTTAGTTTCCACAAAAAATAAAATGAATTTTCATTCTCATTTATCATAAGCGATGTTCTCGGTTTGGTTTTGTGTTCTAATGATACAAAACCACTAAAACTGAACCTAACCATTATAACCCTAATTTGCTAACCCTAATCGATAGTTTGTTCACCTCAGTTTTCAAGCTCTTTCTCTTCTACATTCTCTGCGCAGTCACTACTGGAGCGCCTCGGCAGTCGATAAATTAACGGAGTACAAAGCTTCTCGGCAGTCGACGACTTGACATAGGATAGATGCCTCGACGGTTGACGACTCGATAGAGAACAGAAGACGAAACAACAAAGGTTTTCTCTCTTCTCTTTGTCTCTTTCAGTTTTTATATTTTTATTAGGCCTAGGGATTACATCGCTTTCGTTATTGTTTCAACAAAAAAGTTTGATTTTTGTTTTGGTTTTGGTTATGCTTTTGGTAGAAATTTTTCTATTTGTGAAATTTATCTGATGAGAAAATTGTAGCTTTTGATTTCTTCGGTTTGGAAATTTTTAACGTTCATGATCAAATTATAAAGAGAATAAATTTTGAAGAAATGCTATTTTTTCAATGTATTTCTTATTGCACATTTTTCTTATAAACGATTAGTTTTCTCCCTTGCATTACTAGGTGTAAGGAAAATAAAAATTCTAAGCTTGACAATTATGCGAATAGCTACTTTTGATTAAGTAACTAAACTTCTACGATTTATTGGCAGGTGATAAAATACGATAGTGTAATGCATGAGTTTGATTCTTACTTTAATTACAGAGTCACGCAAGTTTGACTTCTGTAATAGACTTTTAATGTATATGTGATGGTGTTTTTATTGCACTATGATTAAGAATGACTTTGGTATCTTTTGATTCAATTTCTGACAAAGAATAGAATATATACTATTATTCTAACGAATAATCTCACTATTATTCTACCCTTCGAACGCCGGTTGGCTCTTTTTGCTTTTGTAATTACATGATGATCTCCACTCCTTCTGAAAGCTGTTAGTTTTAAATTTTGAAACAGAATTGAAATTTGAATATTGTGCTGAAACTAAATTTAGTTTATATTCTCTCTGCATGAGCTTCTGTTTATCTCGATACGTAGTATTACTGAATATCATAAAGTTTACACTTAAAAAATCTTTGGTACACTAGTTCATTTTTTTTTCATAAAAAACTCAATTATTTTGCTATTTTCTGCACATTGTTACTAGTTCCCTTATATATATTTCGATCTGTTGTTGGTTGCTACGTTAATGAAGCAGTAGTTGTATTTGCTTTGATCTTCACTTTTTTTTCTTTATACTACGGTTATATTTTGATAATACTATGTCAGCGATTGTTTAGTTTATCTGTAGATTTGTACATAAATTATGATAAATGTTTTTTTTAATGCGAAAAGTAGATTATTTAATTTTAAAATTTTGATTTTTCGTATTCTTATCAAAATTAAGTGACTATTTCAATGTAGGCATATATGAGTGTAATAAAGATCAAATTTGGATTTGGATTTTTTTTAATATTTTTAGCATATTGGGAAAACAAGAAACCAATCATATTGAATTTTTTTTTTTTAATTTGGAGTTTTTTATTAATTTTTTTTTTCACATTGGAAAAAACCAGAATCGGTCCATGATTTCTGGTACAGTTTTGATCTGGTCCTAAAATGTCTTTTATAGGTATTGGTTTTGAAAATTGAAAACCGAAATATATTGGTGTAGTTCTAATATCTCTTAAAATCGGACCGAACTGAACTATGTTCACCCCTAGTTTAAATCATTAAAACATCACGACCTTTTTATTCCAGGTGACAAAAGAATTATACTATACTCCTATGCCAATTTCATCGGCCATGTCAAGGCTCGGTCCGACCCCCAGCCAGACCAGACTGATAGGATTCCCAATGTGGGAATTATTCAACGGTAGACCAACGACCATTCAACGCAATAATTGTTTTATAACAATTTCTACCTAGCATCCTGAATTAAAATATCATCATCAGCTTAATCCAATAAAGAGTATATATTTCATAAATTGAAATATCCACGTCATCATTATTACATCATCCTTATCAAAGTACTCTAGTGGAAGCGTAAATAAAATAAATAAATACAGGTAACTTTCCACAACCCCCAAACCTATGACTCTTTGTACACTTTATCTTGTTATGGTTTCTCTATACTGATGAACGTCCTTGTTAGCTGAAAATATATAAATAATTCACAAATGAACTTTACTCCCAGCAACTAAATCTAACAACTAGAATAAGTAATTGAAATTATTTCACAAAATCTAGGACCCAACATCCTCTATCCATCTCTACTTTGATTTTCTTTCAAATCTTATAAATTTAACTCTTTTCAAAAACATTTCGCAGTACATAAAAATAAGTTTATTGAAATCAATATTTTCAAACCAATTTCTTCATTAACATCCAACACAATTTCAGTTAAACATTGCATAAAAAAATCACTACGTCTAATATAAATTCATTGCATAATTTAACATTCATTGATATTTGTTAAACATGCAATATAATATCAACCCATCATGTATAACAATAGCAAATCCCTAAGCTTTCACTGGCGGACTGTAGTGCCCCAAGCCTATTACCCTCGTGAGGTTTAAAAACTTTTAACCCAAGGGGATGACTAAGCGTAAGGTCCCTTCTTTTTTCCCATTCATAGTTATACATATTGCACATAACGAGAAAGACAAGTGCAACCATGAATTTAAATGGCACTTTTATGCATGCTTTAAAATTGAATAAAAAACCAATAAAACGTTTATTTAAAATCATCATGGAATTTATTCATGAAATCGAATTTGATAAAATCATTTCACAACAGCATTTAAGTCAATAAATTTTGAAAAAATTTATCATAAAGCACAAGTCGCCAAAAATACAATACATTTTATAAACCATAATTTGATCACAAAGCAAAACACTTCCAAGTTACACAACTACTTACCAAATAGAACCTCTATTTCGCCCAACATATGACATCACACCATTTTCACTTCAATTTTCCAAAAATCACATCGATTTCCCAAAAGCACTTCAATTCCTCGTTCATATTATTTCAGTTAACCTATTAATCCAATTTTTATTATGTTTTTCATAATATCATCTACAATCAAATAAAAATTTCCACAATACTTCACTATCTCACATTTTTTCCATGAAAATATATTTTCAATTTACTAATTTCATTCACTAACTATCAAAATATCCAAGAATAAACAAATCTCACCATGAATAATTTTATATCCACCTAGTTCATGAAACAAAGCTAAACTAAGTATTCTAAGTATTAGTTAACTTACTAAAATTGTCGGTTCCTCTCCTCTACTCAAAATTTCCACCGACTCCAACGATTTCTATGCCAAAAGGATCATCTCAAGGCATTGATCACTTTACCCTAGAGGATGGGCACGTCTTCCCCTCCATTTCTCCTCTCTTTTTTCCACGGTTCTTTTTTATCGGTATTCTCTCTAGACTTTCCTCTCTCTTTCTTTCTTGTTTTCCTTTAACATTACTTCTTCTCTTTCCACTTAAAGCAGCAAAACAACTCTTTCTTTGCATGAAACAGTGAACTTCAGCCACCTAACCCTTATCAATAGTAAAGCATGATTATTTACTAATTTAACCAGACTTATTCTTCCAAAAGACAACTTTACCCTTCAACTTTTGGATATTTACCAATTAATCATGACTTAATTGACAACTAACCGTTAGTTTAATTTAATCCTAATTAGATTATTTTAATCTATTTTTTTATAATTAATAAAAATAAAATTATTAAATTTCATCCAAAAACTTATACCATTAATTTTATAACGTATGTTTACATAATTATTAACCAAAATAACTTGAAAAAAGATTATTACAATACACTATCACACAATATTCCAAAATTAAAACCATTTAACACATGCAAGAAAGAGTGGTGGGCGCGGTATTCAATTGTTTTAGCTGTCATTTCACACAAGTGAAAGCTCCCATTTAACACATGCATTTTGAAAATATACGAACCCCATCCCTATGGCCTATATCTACATTTTCAAGCTTCCTCTCCAGTAGAGAGAGAAAGAGAGATGGAGGGAGACATGGAGTTAGAGTGCGGAGGTAAATTTAAACATTTTTAGTAATTTTTTAGAGTAATTTTTTCATATTATCGAATTTGTTTTTACTGTTTTTGTTTTAGAACCCACTAGTTATATTGATTTGCAGTGAAAAAAAGAAAACTAAGTATTCAATTTTCTTAAGTTATAGGATTGCTCTATTTTCACTTTCCTATATTTTAAAACTTCGTTCTTCCATTCATTTACATTGTCAAGTATAAACAAACTTATTTCACAATTTCAGAAGAAAAATAATTTATATTACATCATTTTATTCTAATCATGCGATAATATCGTCTCTGTTCTCCTAACTTGTTTAGGAAAAAGGTCGTGGCCGGAGCTCGTAGGTAGCAAAGGCAAGGATGCAGCGTCGACGATTGAAAGAGAGAACAAATCTGTTAACGCGATAGTGATACTGAAAGGAACTCCGGTGCCGTCGGACTTTAGGTGCGACAGGGTTTTTGTTGTGGTTAATAAAAGAGAAATTGTGGTTAGGGTTCCTACAATTGGGTAGAATTATACCCCATTTTCTTTTCAATTATTCCACGAATTGTTGTGTTCTATGTATTTTAAATAACGTGGAAAACTACTGCAATTTTCAATAAAATTTGTAATAAGGAGAATACAAATTCTGCTTGAAGCTTATTCGTTAGAATTTTCTTCGTACATAATTGCTCGAGCTCTAGCCATAACAAAGCTTTGTTATCCGATTTAATAATAGAATACAACGAACCATTGGTTAAAATCATTGGCTTCAATAGAACACCCAATCAAAATAATATCCAATTCTAAATATTTGAAGTCTAACAGAAAAAGATATGCTAACAAAAAAAATGTTTCCAAAAACAGAAAAAAAAATCCAATGCGCAAATAATTCGAAGTGATTGAATTCACCCAAATGCCCAGATAATTTTTCAAACAAAAAGCACCACAAATCAATCTGCAAACCATGGACCAAAAACAGAGAACAAAACGCCACGAATAGCAGAAACTTTTCACAACAGATTTGGAGAGAGCAAACGCCCAATGACTTCCTCAACAAACTGAAGATGAGCAGATCAGGGTGTCGACAAACCATTGCTCAGATAGAGGGTGTCGTTCAATGTTGCGTTCAGCTGGACGTCTGCAAGGGAAAGGAGACTAGGTGTATTAGCTATTTAGATGCTTGTGTTTTGGTGCTCTGAGAAAGAATTATTAAACGAGACAGAGCGAAAGAGTTATTGTATTTATGAAAATGGAAAGGAAAAGTGCACGAAGCAAAAAAGTCTCTAATATTCCTAACTGCTTCCCACGTCAGATAGAATAGAACGCTGCATTTCACTCTTCCTTCTCCCCCATCAGCTTAAACACCCATCGTAACAGTTCGCTGATAGACGACGGATGGCGAAACTCAAAAGTATGGTCGGTTGCTTTGCGGAAGAACGACGACTCGACGATTTTTCTTTACTTGCGGAACAAGCTCTTCTGCGTTTGCACAGACCTGTGGCTCGGGCGGTTCTGTGCGTGGGCAGCTCGTCGGCGAATGGCAGTGACGAGATAGAACGAAAACGGATGAGAACTGCGGAGCGTAGGCTTCTCTTCACCCCTCGATAGATCGGCGACAGCAAAGGCTTCTCTCTGTTAATCCTCGCTTCACGAAAAAGGTAATCGCGATGCGGTAAAACTCAATTTGAACTCCAACGACGTTAATTTGAAACAAACCTAAATTAAAAATTTTAACTACTAAAATTTTAAACTATTCAAAATGTAACAAATCAAATTCTGTCAGAAACTGATCACCTCGTTCTCAATTTATGCCGAGATCAGCAGGTCGATCACCTCCCATTCTCAATTTTCAATGCTAATAGGGGTCGATCCTCTCCTCCCCCGTTCTATCTAGTGCTTACGTGGTAGTGGACGTATTGAGTCGAAAGGCCAATCTAAGTGCAGAGACACCCGTCCAACGTGCATCGCTGTCATCAGCCTCTTGTTCCCTGTCCATTTTACAAGGGTCGGGAATGAGAGGTCATTGCCTCCTGTTATTGGCCTTAATTTTTTAGAATAGTGAGAACAAGGGGTCACTGCCCCAAAAACGACCAATGTGGAATCAGAGTTGTGGACTCATGGGCGTGATTTTTGAAATTATAGAAGCAAGCCCTACCGACTGAATCGAGATGCAGATAGACATTTCTTTTAATCGACAAAAGATATAATGAACTTCCAATTGTTATTTCAAATATTTGAGCATTGTGATAATTATATTATGTTTTTTCAAATACCAAGGTTAGAATTTTCGTCAGCCGAACACTGTTTTCGTCTCTCGCACATGTGGTAAATTTAAAAAAATAATTTTGGCTAAAAGTATACACAGATGTAATATGGAATTTGGCAATGACCACCACAACTTTTCATTTCGAGATAGAAATGAAGAAGTTACATCAGATTAACCCAAATGACCACACATATTTTTGATGCACAAACCCTATATATTGGGCAAGTCATGCATTTTGTTCGATTTTCAAATGAAAATTGAGATTAAATAATTTATGTGAGTTATTCAATGTAATTCTATTATCTGTAAAGGACAAACTGACTTTGACTATGTTCAAGATAATCCGAAAGTGCTTGATTATTATGATTGTCAAAAAATAGCCTCGTCAATAGACATCTTCTATTCCCAAATAAGAAAAAAGCTTGTGAATCTAGAACGTGCAACTCAAAATTAGAGTGCTTTGTTTGGAGGAGCTGCATGATTTTAAGTCAGCAATGACAAAAAAAAAAAGTTTCAACATGAATGCGTGTGTGTGCAACTATTAAATGTAGGAGATTACTTGAATCTCGTGCGTCCGTTTCATTCTCTACATTCATTGTATGAGACTAGCACAAAAAATTTACATTCCTCAAATTATAGAATCAAGCCCTACCGACTGAATTGAGATGCAAATTATAGAAGCAAGAAAAGAATGTGAAATGTCGATGAGCCGCCAAGTTTGACAATTAATAAGATGAACTCAATGATGTCGTGTGGGTATATGTCGGCGTCAGAGGCATAATAGTAGCACTTGTCCTGACAAAGGATCCACTTCAGGTGCTACTTCTGCTTCTGCTTCTCAAAACACATTTATGAGTTTCCGCACAATTAACGGGATGTAAGTATATTTCAATACATTTCGTTCATAATCACATTTTCATTGTTTTCTAATATAGTTTTTATTATGTCCATAGGCAGAAATAGATCTAGCTCTCTGTGGGACTCAGTTATCCCTCTTTGTGCGACGGTGAGTTCCTGGACTTTGTCTACAAGATACTTTAGTCTCTACTTCATCCTATCTAACCTACTGGCTGTCTAAGGGGACAATGATCGCATGGTGGCTTCATCCATATGAACATCTGCAGAGGTGGAGCCCCCCTGATCTCCCTTGAACACTCAAGTCTCGTCGACTTCAATTAGGTCCATCATAATCAAATGAACCCTATCAAATGCATCACCAGATCTCTGTGCTCTAACAAGCTCTCTAATATGTAGCTGAACCCGAGCTCCCTTGATGATCTTCTAAATTAACGCATCATACGAAAGATTCTTGTTGCGTGACCAATCTTATGTAGTCGACCTACAATCAAGAAGCCAAAGTCGAACATCCTTCCGTTGTACAGCTTCTCCATCACATATAAATTCGTGCAGCTCACGAGATCCCTATGTCTATTATGAGGTAGAATGGTGTGAGTTATTAGATTGTGAATAACCTGAGCTCTGATGCTCAAATCTCTGGATTTTGGCTTCACGAACCCTCTGGTACTGGCATTTCAATGAATTCACCTAAGCAAGTCAAGTCTCTCAGCCGTTATGAAAAAATCACAATTTCGGGAAGCATGTCAGTATCTTTCCACGACATTTCCTACTTCAACAAACCCGAGCAATTCATTAACTGTCTCTTGAAGTATAACAATCTCTGTACCGAGGATGCACGTCTTCAAACATCGTGCCCTCCCGATAGAGGCCAAGTTTGCATAAAACAAATGAACAATTCTGTGGCCGCTATTGCCCCTCAATCTGTACACTCCGTGTAAGGCGATTCTGTCAAACATTTCATTGATTTCCATTGACTCCCAACCTCTAAAGTTGACAGTTTTTGAATGAATAATCGAGCAGTTTGATATATCCTACTTAAACTGCTTTTCACACATCTGATTTCGAAATTCATTAAACAAATACCCAGTTGGCGGTCATATCACATGACTCGGAGCACCTTGTGATGACAGTGACCGATTTGTTAGACCCCTTGAAATTATCCTCCTTGTGACATCGATGAGGGATTTTGAATCCTTAGTAACCCCCCTCCTCTCGTTCTTAAAC
Source organism: Begonia peltatifolia (assembly GCA_022433055.1). Lineage (NCBI taxonomy): Eukaryota > Viridiplantae > Streptophyta > Magnoliopsida > Cucurbitales > Begoniaceae > Begonia > Begonia peltatifolia. Next base: position 2,546,361 of record CM039525.1, on the reverse strand, counting down.
ATTATTATTGAGAATGAGAGGCCGATTAAAGGCGGTAACCCTTTGTTCCCAACCATTGCAAACTAGGGAGGAAGGGAATGGAGGGCCAATGGGCAGCGGTGACACTCCCTTCGGAACTATGTGCGGTGCATGTTGGCCGGGAGGTTCCGCCCCGCAATTGAGTGCCATGTAAGTACTGGACAGAACTAGAAGGGGGGGATTGACCTCCCGTTTGCAGTGAAAATTGAAAACGGTGGGTGATCGGCTTCTTGCAAGTAGGGGTGAGCAAAATAGGCCAAGACCGAAGAACTGGACCAGAACTGACATATTTGGTCCCATTCTTGTCAGTTTTGCTAAAAAAATAAATGAATTTCGGTTCTTCTTTATCATAACCGAAGTCCTCGGTTCGATTTTTTTGTTCTAATGATAGAACCACTAAAACCGAACCCGACCATTATAATCCTAATTTACTAACTCTAATCGACTATTTGTTCACTTTAGTCTTTAAGCTCTTTCTCTTCTCAAATTTATCTCGCAGTCATAGTCACTGCTTGAGCGCCTCAACTATCAATGAATCTACAAAGCACAGACCTTCTCGGCGGTCAATGACTCGATAGAGTACAGACGCCTCGACAATCGACGACTCGACAAAAGACAGAGGACGAACCAACGAAGGTTTTCTCTTAGCCTTTTTCAATTTCTATATTTTTATTAGGCCTAGGGATTACATCGCTTCAGTTATTGTTTTAACAAAAAGTCTGATTTATGTTTTGGTTTTGGTTTTGGTTTTGGTTTTAGTTTTGGTGGGAATTTTTCTATTTGTGAAATTTATCCAATGAAAAAGTGTAGCTTTTTATTTCTCCTTTTAGAAATTTGTAATATTAATGATCAAATTATAAAGGGAATAGATTTTGAAGAAATGCTATTTTTTTCTAGATACATTTTTCTTATAAACGATTAGTTTTCTCCCTTGCAGTACTACGTGTAAGTGAAAATAAAAAATTTTAAGCTTGACAATTATGCGAATACTTGCTTTTGATTAAGTCACTCAACCTCTAGGAATTATTGGCAGGTGATAAAATGTGGTAGTGTGATACAGGAGTTTGGTCCTTACTTTAATTACAGAGTCACACAAATTTTACGTATGTAATAGACTTTTAATATATGGGTGATGGTATTTTTATTGCACTATGATTAAAAATAACCTTGGTATCTTTTGATTCCAATTTCTGACAAAGAATGAAATATATGACTATTATTTTAACGGATCATCTAACTATTATTGTAACCTTTGTACGTCGGTTTTTTTTTTTTTTTTTTGCATTTAGATGATGATCTCCACTCCTTATGTAAACTGTATTCTCTCTGCATGAGCTTCTGTTAATATCTATGTGCAGTGTTACTGAATATCATAAATCTTACACTTAAAAAATCTTTGCTACAGTAGTTCTTTCTTCATAAAAAAAAAACTCAATTATTTTACCATTTTCTGCACATTGTTACAGTTCCCTCATATATATCTCGACTTGTTGCTAGAAGCTATAATAATGAAGCAGTAAATATATTTGTTTTGATCTTCACTTTTTTTCCTGTATAAGGGATAATACTGTGTAAGGAATTGTTTAATTTATCTATAGATTTGCACATAAATTATGATAAATATTTTTTTAATCATTAAAGTAGATTATTTAATCTTAAAAGTTTGATTTTTGGTATTCTTATCAAAATTAAGTAACTATTTCGATGCAGACATATATGAGTGTAATAAAGAACAAATTTAGATTTGGATTTGGATTTTTTTTTAAATATTTTTGACACATTGAGAAAATCGGAAGACAATCATATTGAACTTTTTTTTTTTTAATTTGAAGTTTTTTATTAATTTTTTTCATATTGGGAAAGACCAGAATCGGACCAGAACGGAACCATAATTTTTGGTCTAGTTGTGGTCCTATCCTAAATTTGTTTTTTATAGGCATTGGTTAAATAGAAATATATTGGTCCAGTTATAATTTTTCTTAAAACTGACTTAGCAAGACCATGATTTTTGCAAAAAAGAGCATCAAACAAGAGAAAGTAAGAAATGGCATTACTAATTTAACAAATTACACTTTTTTTTTTTTTGGTGGAGAACCGAAGCAATCTCGCAAATAATAAAATGTTAATATTCGTAGCAAGGGATATGGTGCAGAGGGCGGATTGGAGGAGTCATTTCCAACCTCTTATGTAACGCCTCGAGAACCCACACGTTCCCGGTGCGCTACAGTACGTCTACACACTATGACATACTGAACCTTGACACAACTCACTCAATTTAATACCACTTTCGTTTTCAAATCATATTTAAAAGAACATTTGTGAGTATAAAAATTTTCGACTCGATTTGAAAACAACTCGCGTCCCGAAGAGGGAACACGAAATCCTCAATATAAAATACGCAGCGAAAAAGACAATTTAAAGTAATTTTTAAAATAAATCGACAAGATTCAAAGTTCTAGGAAAAAGTCCAACGCACACCTTGAACTACACAAATTTGGTGTCACGCGCCCACGTTCCTACTCCGGCGCCACCCGCGTGCCCTCTCGGTGCCACGCGCGCCAACTCAACATCACCGCGTCACACGCACGCTCACAGCGCTGCATGCCGCACGCCCCCTGCCTCCGTACAGCACGCCCGCACTCACGCCCTTACCCGAAGCCGCATGACCCGTGCGCACCCGCAGGGCCGCGTGTCCCGCGCACCTGCGATCACGCCGCACTCTCGCGCTCACCCACGCTCCTCTAGTACCTCACTGTACAGATCTCATCCTATTCCATACCCTCTCGACTCCCAACTCTCTCCCGAAATTTTGGCAGAGTAATGCATAAAAACTGGCTGTCCTAAAAATTTAAACTCTGCACGCAGTTCACCAGAAACTAACAATATCTATCCATCAACCATCCAGAGAATCTCCATAACAAAATAATCGAAGTTTAAAGACAACGAAAATCCATCACTACAAGTGAAGAAAATCCACAATACAGAGCATTTCCAAGCTCCTACATGTAAAGTATACGCGTACATCGCCAAAATCACACGCACTCCATAAACACCTATCCAACTCATCTCATCAACTGTACATCAACACAGCAAAAGAAAATACCCGCAAAAGAATCAAGTCACCACCTACCATTCTCACGGGTCGGGTCGCCCTAACAAAATCCGTCATCCGGTGCTCGGTCGCACGTCGCCAACCATCCTATGCCTCAGGACTAGGCTTTCGAGGCTCACCAGCAATATCGTCAGCACCTACACCATAGAATCACATCATAATCTTAACGCTCAGTAAGTAATGCGATATGAAAGTAAAAGCCCACAATGCAAATCCTATCACATGTAGTCTCTACACTCACACTCATGTTATCATATTTGTGACGCGTAGTGCAGCCGCACCAGGGTAAGGAGGAACCTAGCGCCACCCTACACCCTGGCACGTCACCACCGTCCCGGACTCCCCAGCAACGAGGCCCACAAGCTACACACACGCATCACCACACAGCAACCACATCAGGGTGATGGTGAACCTTGTGCCACACTACACCGTGACACGTCGCCCCGTCCCAGCCTCCCCAGCAACGGGGCTACAATTGCCACACACACATTTTACGATAGCCCAGCCAGCCCACTGCTCGAGTGAAATCCGCGACTGGTGTTGCACCGGCCCACACACTAGTAGGATCCACGGTACCATTGCCCATCATCCTCACCGTCAACACAAACACACCGCGTGACGGCTCAGCCGGCCCACTCCTCGAGCGAAATCTGCGGTTGGTTATGCACCGACCCACACACAAGTAGGATTTGCGGTATCACTGCCACGCGTCTCACCACTGGCTCAAATATGTTCAAAACTATTTTCGTTTTCTTTTAAAAATATATGATGCATGTCAAACAATAAGCACACACACCACAATTAACAACAAAAATCCCAAAGTTCTACGGTGTAGGTCCACTTGGGCAAAACACATACATGCACTACTTACCTGGCGTTCTAAGCTTACTCGACGCACAGCTTCGCCAAAAATGCTTCAACCTAAAACATAAACAATCATTCATCAATCTTTGATTCAATATTCACTAAATATGCTAAAAATAACATTCCTTAACTAAATCCGTGAAATTCTCACCAAAACGGGTCGCTAATTCGGTTCGGCCGAAAACTAGCCTAAACTTCGGACGCGCATAACTTTTGCGTCCATTATCGGAATTGAGTGATTCAAGAGGCTCAACGTTCCCTTAGGAACCTAGTTTAACATGCTAAGACGGATTTTAAAACAGTAAGCTGCAGCTAGGTGGAAAAATCCCGAAACCGAATCTGCCCCTTTTTATCAAATTTCACCTTTTCGTTTCCTTCAACCAAAACTCACTCAAAACTAGCTTTACGCATTAAAAACAGCTATGCTACTATCACACGTCACAATTCTATGAAAAATGCTAACTAATTTGACTCGGACCAAAATTCGACATAAACTTCTGACGCGCATAACTTTTTCGTCGGATATCAGAATCGAACGATTCCAGCGGCCATACGTTTCTCTAACCACCTATTTTAACCCACTAAAACAGAATTTAAAACAATTAACCGTAGCCCCATCAAAATCCCCAAAAACAAAACTGTTTTTATACAAAAAAAAATCCGAAATCTCAACTTCGATTCAATTTCGTCAATTTCTTCACCGAACATCCACATTTTAGCTCAACTATGCATACATTAACAAATTTGGTGGTTCCTAATTAGAAAACAGCAATAGCAGGTACTACATAATGGTAATACATATATGATCAGATGTCTATATAGTTCCGTTTATATTGTGCACGAACTCTCTAATTGAAATCTACAACAATTCGATAGATATTCTTTTTTTTTTTTCTAAAAAAAGAATATGTCCCTTTCCGCCTCAACATTATCTAAAAATTTTTATTTTTTTACGGCGGGTTTCATAGTTATTTCATGCGTATATAATTCTTTTTTCTTATATGGTATGTATGTTATATGATATGAAACAAAAAAGAAGAAATGACAATCTAATTTTTTTATATCAAATTAGGAAATAAATAAAAATGTTGGAAAACAAGACAGGGATTCTCTACAATGACACTGTAGACCAATTGAAAGGAATGTAGCGCAGTTTGGTAACGCGTTTGTTTTGGGTACAAAATGTCACGGGTTCCTTCCCAAAACTATGCATTTCTCAACCGGCTCATTTAACCATGAATTTCACCTCTAATTCTCCTAAATTCTGGCACAAATTTCTGAAATTTAGAAGCAAAACAACTCCATGCTCGGCCATCAAAACAGAACAAGACCGAAAGGGAAAACTCCCTGTTTCCCATTCAGACTTTGTCGCAGGAAGGGCAGAGCCACACACACTGGCTCCAGAACACACACTAGGTTCTAAAACACCCAAAAAAACCGAATTCTAACAGTCGAGAATTCAAGAACAATTGAGCTTCCACGCTCGGTCGACAGAAACCGAAACAGGGAGAACTCACCTGGGGTTTTCAGCTCAGGAAGAACCGCACCCGCTCCTCCACTTCAGCTCGACGAAACATTCCGCGCACCGGCGTCTCACCCTCGGCGATCGATGGTCAGAACTCTCTCTCAATCGCTCTCTCTCTCTCTCTTTCTCTCTCACTCTCTCTCTCTCTCTCTCTCTCTCTCTCGCCTCTCCCACTACTCTCGGGCGTGAAGGTAAAACAGCCGAATGGCTTCTCCCGAAGCCATTCAGTTGTTTTTATTTTTATTTTTATTATTTTATTTTAATTAAGTAAATTACCAAAATGTCCTCACGTGTTTCTATCGTCCGTAACTTCGTTAAATTATCGTCCTCCCGACTTTAAAATTTTGAAAAACCATCACAAAACCAAACTCCGAGTTTTATAACTTAATTTACCTGTTAAAATATTTTTCGAAACTCCAACCGATGTTAAATTGAAAATTTCAAAAATTAGATTTAAAATTCGAAATTTTCCAAGTTATTACATCTTAACTTTTTGATTTTATAAACACTACTGCAAAGTTCAAGAGGTACAATTAATCAATGAAGCACTTGTTGAATTGAGATAGGAATTTTCTCAATTCTCATCGTATGCACTCGTCTTCGTTGATGGCATATTAATTTATAGATAGAGCTTCAATCCCACTGCAGGCATCCAGAATTGGTGCTGAGAATCGGTGCTTAGTCGAGCAAACGCACCTTTGCGTAAAGAAAAGTGGAGTATCTTAGCCAGATGTTGTTGCTGATTCGGGGAAAATAGCATGCATGCACTTGCTAGGTTTAAGAGGATAGCAGAGAAAGTTGGTCAATAAGTTGTTTGTAATTTCAATTGATACAGAGGACAAAAGGGTAAATGTGTTCTTCTCCGTCGTCGTCGTCTTCTGAGATGAAATCTTTCGACTCCTGAGCCGAGTTAGCAGAGAATTTGCATGGGCAGAATACTGGGCGAACCAAACACAAAGATTTAAGATTGAGGTTGAGAATCCATTTATACTTGTTTTTTGGAGTTTTTGACAAACAACCAATTTTGTTCGATTAAGTTTTGGAATCAAATAATCAAGACTGGCTTTTTACGAAGATAGCAGTCACTGTTGTACAGCAACCAAATTAGAGAGCACGATTACACCAGATTTTCTCCATTCCTCAGCCTCTAGTGTCTTGCACAGGTTCAATTTCAATTACTACATTGTTCCTTTCTGCACTAGATTTTTCGCATATACTGAAATGTTCGTCCTCACAGGCAGTTGCACTTCTTCGTTAAACTGTCAATCTTAAATTTTAAAACAAAATTGAAATATAGATATTGTGCAGAAATTATGTGCACTATTACTGAATATTATAAATCTTACACTTCAAAAATCTATGGTACACTATTTTTTTTTTTTTGGTCTTCGTAAAAAAACTCAATTATTTTGCCCTTTTCTATATATTGTTACAAGTTACCTCACATATATCTCGATCTGTTGCTGGAAATTATGATAATGAAACAGTAGCAATATTTGCTTTGATCTTCACTTTTCTTTCTTTATATTAATATTAGATTTTGATAATACTTTGTAAGAGATTATTTAGTTTATTTGTAGATTTACATATAAAATATGATAAATATTTTTTTAATTTTAAAAATAAATTATTTAATTCAAAAAATTTGATTTTAGTATTTTTATCAAAATTAAGTAACTATTTCAATGCCGGCGTATATGGGTGTAATAAAGAACGAATTTGAATTTGAATTTTCTTTTTATATTTTTAGCATATTGGGAAAACAGAAAGTCAGTCATATTGGATTTTTTTTTTTAATATGGAGTTTTTTATTAATTTGTTTTTTCATTGAAAAAACAAAATCAGACTAGAACCAAACCATGATTTTTAGTCCTCTTCTGGTTCGGTCCTAAATTTTTTTTTTATAGGTATTGGTTCTAAAAATTAAAAATTGAAATATATTGGTCTAGTTCTAATCTTTCTTAAAACCAGATCGAACCAGACCATGATCATCCATGTCTGCTATTGTTTGATTTGTTACATTTATATAGTTTAAAGTTTTAATTGTCAAAATTTTTAGTTAGCAAGGGTTTGAAATTAATATTTACCCAAAAATATATTTATTGTTTTTTATTTTTTTTGTTCCAAAATTGCAATTTTTAACAAAAAAAAATTACAAGCCACAAAATTATTTGATAAATCAGGCAAATCGAAACTTCATTTTAGAAAATGTTAAACGTAACTCTGATATTAATTGTCGAAAAATAATTGAATTATCAAACCGAATCTCTAATATCAATTGTTAAGAATTGAATAACAAAGAAAAAAAATACGTGAAAAATCAGATACACCAAAATTTTAGTGAAAACGATGGGAAAATGAAAAATTCACCGCTATTTAACACGTATCAAGCTGAACAAAATGACCAAATCAAGCTAACTTACTGGACTTAAATGAGTTAACTCATTTGGTTAGTGAGTCAAGCAAAGGAGAGAGCTAGGTCGCCCATTTGCTTGTTTGATACCCTCTAGCCATAGATTTGTTTTAACGCGCCTCATGAATTCATTCTCGTGCCAAAGTATTTCAATATTTAGATAAATTTATTTGGGAAACAAATGCAATCAAGAGTGGTGGGCTCGGTATTCAATTATTTCAGCTGCCATTTCACACAAGTGGTGGGCTCGGTATTCAATTATTTCAGCTCCCATTTAACACATGCTTTTTTAAAATATCCGAACCCCATCCCTATGACCTATATGTACATTTTCAAGCTTCCTCTCCAGTAGAGAGAGAAAGAGAGATGGAGGGAGACGTGGAGTTAGAGTGCGGAGGTAAATTTAAACATTTTTAGTAACATTTTATAGTGAGTCTTCCGATTTACCGTGTAACAACCATATTTTTTCAGTAAGATATTCTCCGCTTGGGAGATTGAGCCGTAACCCAATATCCTCCCCTCATAGATTTGTTTGGAGAGAACTTCTCAATTGGTCATCCAACCTATTACTGCCCTCACCGGAACACTTTTAACTTCGGAGTTTTTATGGCATCCGTTACCAATTTTACTCCAAAATGCGTCTTATTATCTTGCAAGAATTTCCTAAGATATGTTTCATTTCTGTATACCGCCCCAAGCGATGTGAGATTGTGATGACCCCCCTTTCTACGACCAGGAATTCGCCTATATTCGAGTCCGGGATTCGCCTACACTCGGCTTACGTTTCGATGTTTGCCCCGCAACTCGAGGTTTGCCCCGCAGTCGTCTTCATACACACAGACATTCAGGTCATCACAATCACCTTCCCTCGGGGCCCAACGTTCTCGTTGGCCACATTTTCGGTTGGGTACAGACTCTGATACCATTTGTAACGACTTTCTTTTTCCAGTAAGATATTATCTGCTTGAAGATTGAGTCGTACCCCAATATACTCCTCTCACAGATTTGTTTGGCAAGCACTTCTCAGTCGGTCACCCAACTTGATACTGCTCTCGCTGAAGTGCTATTAACTTTGGAGTTGTTATGGGATCTGTTGGTAATTGTTCTCCAAAACGCATCTTATTATCTTGGGAGAGTTTCTTTACATATGTTTCATTTTCGTATGCCGCTCCAAGCGATGTGGAATTGTGACGACCCCCCTTTCTACAGCTCGAGATTCGCCTACACTCGAGTTCGGGATTCGCCCACACTCAGCTTACGTCCTGCGTTTTACCCCGCAACTCGAGGTTTGTCCCGCAGTCATCTTCACATGCACAGACATTCGGGTCATCACATACCAAATTTGTTTTTGCTGTTTTTGTTTTAGAAACCACTAGTAATAAATACTATATTGATTTGCTGTGAAAAAAAGAAAACTACATATCCAATTTTCTTAAGTTAGAGGATTGCTTTGATAATCCATTAATTCTTTCTATTTTCACTTTTCTAATTTTACCCAGCAACCTTTTCAAAATTCTTTCTTCTATTAATTTATTTACATTATCAAGTATGAATAAACTTATTTCACGATTTGAAAAAAAATGATTCATTTTAGATGTTCTAATGATTTGATAATATCGTTTCTGCTCCCCTGATTTGTTTATGAAAAAGGTCATGGCCGGAACTCGTAGGTAGCAATGGCAATTATGTAGCGACGACGATTGAAAGAGAGAACAAATTTGTTAACGCGATTGTGATACTGCAAGGAACAATAGTGCCGTCGAACTTTACGTGCAGCAAGGTTTTTGTTGTGGTTATTAAAAGGAGAATTGTCGTTAAGGTTCTTACAATTGGGTAGAATTATACTTAGTTTCCCTTTCAAGTATTCCACGATTTGTTATATTCTATGTATTTTAAATAACGTGGAAAACTACTACAACTTTCAATAACAATAGTAGTTTGTAATGAGGAGATTACAAATCCTGCTTGATGCTTACTCGTTAGAGTTTTCTCCGTAGATAATTGTTCCAGCTATAGCCATGACAAAGCTTTGTTAACAAAGTTTTGTTATCCGATTTAATAATCGAATATAACAAACCATTGGTGAAAAAACACTGGCTTCAATAGAACATCCAATCAAAAATTAATATCTAATTCCAAATATTCGAAGCCTAACGAAAAAGGATATCCTAACCAATAAAAAAAAAGTTCCCAAAACAGAAAAAATGCAAAACTCAGCGCAAAAAAATCGAACCAATCGAACTCACCCAAATGCGAAGATAATTTTTCAAACGAAAAGCACCACTAATCAATCTGCAAACTCTTGACCAAAAACAGAGAACAAAACGTCACGAAAAACAGAAATTTTTCACAGCAGATTTGGAGAAAGCAAACGCCCAAATGACTTCCTCAACAAACTGAAGATGAGCTGATCAGGGCGTCGACAAATCATTGCTCAGACAGAGATGTCGTTCAATGTTGCGTTCAGCTGGACGTCCACGGGGAAGGCTTTCTTCTACGGCGACTTCTGTGCGACGGAAGGAAGACTAGATGTATTAGCTATTTGGATGCTGGTGTTATGGTGCGGTGAGAGAGAATTATTAAACGAGACAGAGCGAAAGAGTTATTGTATTTATGAAAATGGAAAGGAAAAGTACAGGTAGAAAAAAGGTCTCTTCTATTCCTAACTGCTTCCCACGTCATATGGAATAGAACACTGCATTTCACTATTCCTTCTCCACCATCAGGTTAAACACCCATCGTAACAGCTGGCTGATCGACGACGGATGGCGGAACTCAAAAGCATGGCCAGTTGCTTTGTGCAAGAACAACGACTCGACGATTCCTCTTCACTTGCGAAACAAGCTCTTCTGCCTTTGCACAGACTTGTGGCTCGGTCGATTCTGTGCGTGGGCAGCTCGTCGGCGAATGGCGGTGCCGAGACAGAACGAAGACGGATGAGAACTGCGGAGCGCAGACTTTTCTCTTCACCCCTCGGTAGATCGGCGACGGCAGAGGCTTCTCTTTGTTAATCCTCTCTTCACGAAAAAGGTAACCATGATGTGCAGAAAAAATATTGGTTAATCATCGATTTTAATCCTATATTATCCGCATCAAGTAGCCTCTGTGATAAGCAAATCAAACTTTGTAATTTGATTATATTTTCAGTTTTAATTTTTTATTAATAATTTTATTAAATTTTTATTTAAAAAATTATCAAATAATATTAAATTTATTTAAAATTTTTACTAAATATTTACTACGTAATGAGAAAATAATTTAAAATTTTTTGTTATATTTTAACACATGTACGATTTATTATAATTTTATTTTAGTAATTTATAAAAATATTATAATAAATCATACAAGTTTTAAAAAATCAGAAATAATTTTCTATTATTTACCCATGATGCAGTGAATTTGTGGCAAAATTTTCAAATAAATCTAATATCTTTTTAGTATTTTGTAAAAATTAATCTCAGTTTCTTTTTTACTTTATAAATTACTTTTTAAACAAATAGTAAAAGATATTGGATTTATTTGAAAATTTTGCCACAAATTCACTACATCATGGGTAAATAATAGAAAATTATTTCTGATTTTTTAAAATTTGTATGATTTATTATACTATTTTTATGAATTACTAAAATAAAATTACAATAAATCGTACATGTGTTAAAAAATCACGAAAATATTCAGATTATCGCCTTATTAAGTAGTGAATATATGGTAAAAATGTCAAGTGAATCCAATATGATTTGGTGATTTTTTAAATGAGGGTTTAACAAACATCCTCTCGTAAATATTTTTCTTGGCCGAACCCTAACCTAGTGGACGGACTCAACTCAGCCTTTGTCGACGACGGCTGAACCCCGATCTTTTTCTGTTCTTTCTCATTCGCACTCTCGCTCTCTCTGTCTCATTTTCTCTCTCGCAGAAGCCGCACACCGAGCGAAGAAGAAGATAAGTTCGGGTTTAGTTTTTGTTTTAAAACTGAACTGTATCCTTTAAAAGATCAGACCGAACCACCCAACCTGAATCGAGCAGTCCGGTCCAATTAAAACGATCTAATCCGATCCAACTGAACTGGACAGGACCCAAAATTTTACTGAACCGATCTAAGATTTTATCAGTAAGGAATTTCTGCCTAAATCATTATTAAATGGATTTATCGAATGAGAAATTGAATACCAAATATTTGATTTAGGCAAGAAGAATCTCAAAAGTTGCCCAATTGATCCTAATCGATCTAATTCGTCCAGATCTGACCTAATATCACGCATAAAGGAATTCTACCTAAAAATTAGATTTATTTAAAAATAAATTTAATATTAAATAACTTTTAGGCATGAAATTATTGGAATTTTGAAAAATCCCGATAACCCTATCTCTTGAAATCCAGGTAAGTGAAAGTACAAGATTTTCAAGATTTTGACTACGACTCTACATCACAAAGTTTATTGTTTTATTATTTTATCGCACGTTTCTGATAGTTGACCACGTATGTTTAGACATTGACATAGATTTGTATAAATATAAAATTCGTAGGACATTTGTTTGAATGTAAAAGTAAAAGTAAAAGATGACGAATCCTGAATGACAATGAAATGGCTAAAACTTAAAAAAAGTTGAAAATAAATTACAATCAGTATGTAACTGTTAATACAGAATTTAGTAAAAGTAATTGTTAATTTTGCACTTTCACGTGTTTTCTCTTGCTGAGATTATTTGTCACATTTTTTAACTTTGTGATTTAGGTGAATTTTTAGCTGAGCAATAAATAACTATGATCGAGAACCCTCCAGAGGCAAGCGAGCATGCAGAAGAATATACTGGTTTGAGTTGAAGGAAATGAATTGAATTAATATTTTATTTTTTCGAAGATATTTCTATTTCTGTTAAAACTTTGAATAAATTATGTAGAATATTATTGTTAGATAAAGTTTTATGAATTGTTTAAATTTGACATTTATTTCAATTTCAGACAAACTTATTTAATATTTCAAATTTTTATTTAGAGCTTTTGCGCATTTAATGTTTCAATTACTATTTAAAGATATATGTTTTCAATATTTTGAATTTAGGATTTTAATGCTCAAATTTTAGAAATCAATTTTGGGTAAAAATTTTAGAATTTTCAATTTAAGGTATTCAATTAGGGAATTCAAATTGGAAATTTTTTAAAAATTAAGGCGTTACAGGGACAATACGTGAAAATCCCTAGGGAAAACTATAACCAAATGAAAAATTCACCAATAAGAAATTACGATACAATGACTTTTGTGATTCAAAGACATATTTATACCTTAAAACAGAATCCTAATCCTAATCAAAATGAGATTTCTAACGTAAGTCGAACCGACCTGACTTAAGTAGAATTTGGGTCACACCAAATCTAATAATCTTCACTTTAACACAAATTTTACTATTTGAAATACAATACAAAATAACCTCAACTTAGCAATTGATGTCAATCAAGTTTAAACTTCGCTTAAACTTGATAAACATACCCAAAAAAAAATTACATCTCCTCATCATGGTATTACCAAGCTATCAAAGTTGTCACAATGAACTGCATGTAAACGTGTTGAAGAGCCCTTACTGAAATCTATACTCTCGAACACATTCAACAAATAACCTATTGAACTAGTCTCATTATATCGGTGTAGAGCTTTAACCTTTCACTTGGTTTTGCCTTTTGTAATACCAGTCCAACTTGAAACTAAAAATAGTGATTGAAAAAATTTGTAATCAGCTGACTCACAGATTTTGATGTATGCTAGGATCCCAATTTAAACTTTATCTAAGAACCAAACTTCTTCCGAGTATTATCAAACAATCTCTTATACATTCACAAATTTAACAGTTTTATTACTTATAACTGTAGAACTCTGCAACACAAAAATTTGCAGACTTTATATGTCAATTTAACATGACGAGAGCACCTCTACTAATCTTCAAAACTGCACTTACAATGTTGTGCTTATACCTATTTGCATCAAAAGTACTTAACAAGATCATATTTTTGTTCAACTCGGGAACATGTCACACATTACTTATTGTCCTCACAATGCCATCAAACATCTAATTCTGATGGTACAAATCTCAATTACTTAAGGTGTGTTATTAGTCATTAACACAACATTTTTTGAAATGGTCTTACCTTCAAAATCTAATTACGATTACTCATATGAAACAAACAAGTTGTATCTAGAATCCAATTCTTATTTGGCTTTGATTTTCCCACAGACACAACAAGAATATCTCCATTACTATAATCTTCTTCCTGTGCAACAACATACTGGATGTCATCAATTGTTTTATCTTCTCAGAGCTATTTTCTCATTCTGTAATATTCAACACTTGGATTTAATGTGTCTATTCGCCTGACAATAGTAACAGGTTCTATATGGGGTTTTTAAATTTGATATGCTCTTTGAACCTTAAACATCATCATTGTTTTCTCTTCTCAAAGTTATTAACTCTGTTGTTCTTTCAAATATTATAGGTTGTTGTCTGCTGTTCACCAGAAGTTACGTTCAGCCGAATACTATTACTGCCTCCGGTATATGTACGCAAATTTCAAAAAATTAACTTCGAGTCTGAATATACAGATATGTAATGTGTAATGTGGCCAGAGCTACTACAGTTTTTCATTTCGAGATAGAAATAAGGAATTTACATCAAATTAATCCGAATGTCACGTATATCTTTGAAACACAAACCCTAAATATTAAGCGAGTCATACATTTTCTTCGATTTTCAAGTGTGAATCAGATAAAATAATTTATTTAAATCATTCAACGTAGTTCTATTACCTGTCTTCAGAACGGGAGAATGATTCAAGGCGGTGACCCCTCGTTCCTGACTCACTATAAAATGGGAAGACAGGAAATAGAGGATTGGCCCCACGTTTGCAGCGAAAATTGAGAACAATGGGTGATTGCCCTCCTATCAGAATTTGATTTGTTATATTTAGATAGTTTAAAGTTTTAGTTATTAAGACTTTTAGATTGTGAAGTATTTTAAATTAACCTCGTACTTTAAATTTCATATTAATATTTATCCAAAAAAATATATTATTGTTTTTAATTTTTAATTTTCCAAAAATTGCAATTTTTACCAAAAAATTTACAAAGCTAAAATTGTTTGATAAATTAGGTAAATCGAAACTTAATTTTGGAAAACCTTAAACGTAACTTGATATTAATTGTCAAAAAATATTTGAATTATCAAATTAAAGCTGTAATATTAATTGTTGAGAATTGAGCAGGAAAAAAAAAAGGTGCAAAATCAGATCACTAAAACATGTGAATTCTGGTGCCAAAATATTTTAAATTTTAGATTAATTTACTTGGGAAACGCTACCAAACAAATTCAGTGGGCGCGGTATTCAATTATTTCAGCTACCAACCAGTTCACACAAGTGGTGGTTATTTCAGCTATCATTTAACACATGCTTTTTGAACATATCCTAACCCCATCCCTATGGCCTGCCTATATCTACATTGTCACCCATCCTCTCCAGTAGAGAAAGAAAGAGAGATGGAGGCAGACATGCAGTCACGGTGCCGAGGTAAATTTAAACACTTTTAGTAATACTTTACAGTGATTCTTCCAAATTATCGATTTTCTTTTAGTTTTTGTTTCAGAAACAACTAGTTATAAATACGCGAGGAAAAAAGAAAACTAAATATCATATTTTCTAAAGTTATAAAACTACTTTGATGATCCATCAATCCTCTTTATTTAAATTTTCCTAGATTTACCCAACAATCTTTTAAAAGTGCTTTCTTTCCTTCATTTACATTGTCAAGTATGAACAAACCTATTTCACAATTTCAGAACAAACATGGTTTATTTTACATCATTTTGTTATAATGATTCGATAATGTCGTTTTTGCTTTCCGGACTTGTTTAGGAAAAGCGTCATGGCCGGAACTCGTAGGTAGCAAAGGCAAGTATGCAGCGTCAACGATTGAAAGAGAGAATAAATTTGTTAACGCGATCGTGTTGTTGGAAGGAACTCCGGTGACGAAGGACTTTAGGTGCGACAGGGTTTGGGTTTGGGTTAACAAGATGGGAATTGTCGTTAGGGTTCCTATAATTACTTAGAATTATATCTCGTTTTCCTATCAAGTATTCCACGATTTGTTGTGTTCTATGTGTTTTAAATAACGTGGAAAACTACTGTAACTTTTAATAAAGTTTGTAATAAGTACAGGAGTTTGTAATAAGAAAACAAATCCTGCTTGAAGCTTACTCGTTAGAGTTTTTTTTTCGTACATAATTGCTCGAGCTCTAGTCAGGACAAAGCTTTGATATCCTATTCAATAATAAAAGAATATAACGAACCATTGGTTAAAAAACACCGCCTTCAGTAGAACACCCAATCAAAAAATGATATCCAATTCCAAATATTTAAGCCTAATGGAAAAGGATATCCTAACCAATAAAAAAAAAAGTTCCCAAAAACAGAAAAAATCCAAACTCTGCGCAAATAATTCGAACCGATCGAACTCACCCAAATGCGCAGATAATATTTCAAATGAAAAGCACCACTAATCAATCTGCAAACTCTTGACCAAAAAACGCCACGAAAACATAAATTTTTCACAACAGATTTGGAGAGAGAGCAAACGCCCAATGACTTCCCCAACAAACTGAAGATGAGCAGATCAGGGCGTCGACAAATCATTGCTCAGACAGAGGAGTCGTTCATGTTGCGTTCTGCTGGACGTCCACGAGGAATCCTTTCTTCTACGGCGACTTCTGTGCGACGGAAGGGAGACAGCGAAAGAGTTATTGTAGTATGAAAATGGAAAGGAAAAGTACACGCAGAAAGAGTTATTCCTAACTGCTTCCTACGTCAGATGGAATAGAACGCTGCGTTTCACTGTTCCTGCTCCCCCATCTGGTTCAACACCTATCGTAACAGCTGGCTGATCGACGACGGATGGCGGAACTCAAAACGATGGCCGATTGCTTTGCGGAAGAACGACGACTCGACGATTCTTCTTCACTTGCAGAACAAGCTCTTCTGCGTTTGCACAGACCTGTGGCTCGGTAGGTTCTGTGCGTGGGCAGCTCGTCGGCGAATGGCGGTGACGAGATAGAACGAAGACGGATGAGAACTGCGTAGCGCAGGCTTTTCTCTTCACCCCTCGGTAGATCGGAGACAGCAGATAAAAATCAATTTCAACTGCAAAATACCAAATTAATTTGAATCATCTTAAATTTTAACAA
This sequence comes from Begonia peltatifolia, assembly GCA_022433055.1. NCBI lineage: Eukaryota > Viridiplantae > Streptophyta > Magnoliopsida > Cucurbitales > Begoniaceae > Begonia > Begonia peltatifolia. Next base: position 2,529,204 of record CM039525.1, on the reverse strand, counting down.
CTGATATTTAAACTCAACTGATATTTAAACTCTTTAAAATATAACAAATCAAACTTAGCTAGAATCCAATCACCCTATTCTAAATTTATGCCAAGAACGGAGGGTCAATCATCTCCAGTTCTCAATTTTCAGTGCTGACGGGGTCGATTCTCCTCTTCCCTGTTCTGTTTAGTGCTTACGTGGCACTTGACGTATTGGGTTGGAGGTCGATTTGGGGACGAAGACACCCATCCAATGTGCATCACATGTGGTTCGCGAACAAGGGGTCATCGACTTCATCGGTCTCTTGTTCCCTACCTCTCCATTTTACAAGGGTCGAGAACAAGAGGTCATAGCTCCCCGTTATCGGCCTTAATTTTTAAAAAAAGGGAGAACGGGGGTCACTACACTGAACCAACCAATGCGACATCATAGTGTATAGACTAATGGACGTAATTTTTGAAAATATTGAAGCAAGATCTACATACTGAATCGGGATACAGATGGACATTTGTTTCAGATCGACAAAAGGTATAATGCATTTTCAATTATTATTTCAAATATTGGGGTGTTGTAGTAGTTATATACTTTTATGTTGACTTTTTATTGTTCTTTCAAATACCCGAGGCGGTAATAGTGTTCAGCTGACGGTGATTCCTGCTGAACAACGTACAACAGCCTCTGGTATATGTTCTCAAATTTTAAAAAATTATTTTCGAATCAGAGTATATAGAGATGCAATGTAGAATGCGGTCTGAGGTACCACAACTTTTCATTTCGAGATAGAAATGAAGAACTTACATCAAATTAACCTGAATGCTCACACATATCTTCAAGGCACAAACCCTAGACATTGAGCCAGTCATGCATTTTCTTCAATTCCTAAATATGAATTAAGATTAAATAATTTATATGAGTCATTTAATATAGTTCTATTACCTGTCAGGGACATATCGATTTTAACTATATTCGAGATGATTCAAAAGTGTTGTATTATTAGGATTGCAAAAAAATATGAGAAGTTAACCTCGTCAACAGACTTCTTTCGTCCACAGATAAGAAAAAAGCTTGTGAAGCTAGAACGTGCAACTCAAAATTGGAGAGCCATGTTTGCAAGAGCTGCACGATTTGAGGTTAGCAATGACAAAAAAAAAGCATGTGTGAGAACTTATTGGAATCTTGTGCGTCAATTCCATTCTCTGCATTCATTTCATAAGACTAACACCAAAAAATTACGTTCCTCAGTACTATCACTGAAGAAGTTATCTCCAAATATACTCACACTTCATTCATCTCATTAGTGGTCAACCTATGTGGCCATCCATACAAAATATGAAGGAAATCTTTTCATCTATAAAAAAGCGTGAGCTTGATAGGACGAAGAAGAAAAGAGTGTGAGATGTTGATGAGCCGCCAAGTTCGACAACTAGTAAGACAGATTCAATGATGTCGTGTGGGTATATGTTGGCGTCAATGGCATAATAGTTGCACTTGTTCTAATAGGGGATCCACTTCAGGCGCTACTTCTGATTTGCTTAGCAAAACACATTTATGGGTTTTTACACAATTTATGGGATGCAAGTATATTTTAATACATTTCGCTCATAATCACACTTTCATTGTTTTCTAATATAGTTTTTATTATGTGCGCAAATCTTCTACACACAGTAGAGGCAAAAATAGAGCTAGCTCTCTTTGGGTTCGACTTAACTCTCTGTGGGACTCAGCTGACCCTCTCTTTGTGATGGTGAGTTCCTTGACTTTGTCTACGAGGTGCTCTAATCTATGCTTCATCCTGTCCAACTTACAAGCTGTCTGAGGGGACAATGACCGTGCAATGACCTCGTCCATAGGAACATCTGCAGTTGTGGAGGTCCCTGATCTCCCTTGAAAACTTAAGTCCTACTGACTTCAACTAGACCCATGGAATGTATGTGATTTGCCTTCGGGCCTACACCATGGAACGGTAGGACTGTTTGGTTTCTTGTTTGCTTATTTGTTTGCTTTAATCGTCGTTTGGTTGTTTTGTTCTGGAGTTGTGCATTGTGATTGTCATGCATCATGGTTTTGAACTACGAAATACGAGTTTTAAGCATGTTTTGAAATGTGTATGTGCAATGTAACCAGATAAGAAAAGACTTGCAACGCATAGGTGAACGCCTCGTCGTTAACGTGCTAGTGAGAAAGTACTAGGGGGTTCCCATGGATGAAAGTACGTAATGTGACACAGTTTGCGAACGCCTCGTCGTTAACGTGCTATAGAGAGCACTAGGGGGTTCAACGATCGTTGTTAGGAGAAGGTTACGTAGGGCCATTCCATGTGCGAACATGATGTGTGCCTCTAACCTCGCTCCGTGGGTTATGGAATGGCTGTCCCGAATGTTGAAGGGATGAGTGCCGACCTGACTCACATTGAAAAGTGAAAGATGAAAATAACGAAATAAAAAGAAAACGGAGTTGAGTATAGAAACTGCATGAGTAGGGGTTGCATTTTGCATTGGTTTTCGAGTTCATGTTTCCATACTTGCTAAGCATTAGGCTTGCGTTTTGTGTTTCTTGGTGTAGGTGACGACGCGCTGTCAGGTGAGTTGCTAGGTGACAAGCAAGTCTAGGTCGGAGTTGGTGGGAGGTGTCGTATGCCGGTGTAGGGAAATGTTGGGGGCGACACAACCATGGCGGGTAAAGAGAGTATAATTTTATAACTGTTTTAAGTTGAATAAAGTTGTATAGGTTTTTGAGGAATTTAGGTGGTGTACCAAGGGTATCGTGGATTATTGGGATATGAATGTTTTGAAATTATGTTTTCAGAATCTAAGCTTTTACTTCGTGGATTTAGTTGAAGAGTATTCGTCGTGTGTCGTTTTGAAACTTGCATGAAGAAATTTGGTTGTCAAAATATTGGTTTTTATTTTGTGGTTGTGATGGGGTAATGGTTGTCGTACGTATTCGAACGAACTGGTGTGATTTCACTGATTCTAGTGTGAGGTGTCGACCGAAGTCGAGAGGTGTCGACCGATCAATGTAAATGTAAAGGGAGTGTCGACCGCGAGACTCGACCTGTGACAGGCACAGCCGAAGCAGGTGTCGACCCTTGGTTACAGGTGTCGACCGGTCCATGTAAAGTCTGCGAGAGTGTCGACCGCAGGGATCGACCTGCGCAGGCAGAAAGGGGTAAAGTGTCGACCTGCAAAAGGAAGTGTCGACCGCTCTCCTAGTTGAACATAGAAGCGTTGACCGGTTTATTCTGGTGTTGACCGCTGGAAAGACCCGAGAGGAACAAAGTGTCGACCGACGTTTACAAGTGTCGACCGGTCCCTGTATTTCTGTGTTTTAAAATGGTGAAGTTTACTTTCACTGAATTAAAATGAGTTTCTACTGCGGTATTTATATGTATTTCTTTTGAAAGTCGTTTTAAAAAAATAAAAAAGAGTCATTTTGAGTCAAAAAGTAAAGCTTTCAACTTTCTAAGAAATTAATGGTAGAAGATATGAGGGATGGTGATACGTAGTTAGTTGGTAGCGAAACGGGAATCATGGAGGATTTTCGAGTCGCCACAGACGTTGTATTGGAATTGCAGCGGGGGCCGAGAGGATTTCAGGTTTTCAACAATGGAGGGTGGAAGGGGAGCTGATTCTTTATATACTGTAGGGATCGACCCCCCAATTTTGGGGCAGTGACCCCCCTGTTCCCAACCCTAATTTTGAGAATGGTGGGTCGCCACTCTGTATCTTCCCTTCATTCTCAAAATTAAGACTGAAAACGGGAGTAACCTCTCCACATTGGACGGTAGAATCAGTGCTGAGTCTAGCAACTGCACCTTTGCGTAAAGAAAAGTGGAGTAGTTGAGCTAGCCGTTGTTGTTGATTTAGAGAAAATAGCATGCATGCACTTGCTAGTTTTAAGAGGATAGCAGAGAAAGTTGGTTAACAGAGGATGAAAAAGGTATCGCATTAGAGCAGAGGAAGAATAAGACAAATTTGACCTAATTCAATAAGTTGTTTGTAATTTCAATTAAAACAGAGGGCAAAAGGGCAAATGTGCTCTTCCCCATCGTCCTCCTCTTTTGACATGAAATCTTTCGCCTCCTGAGCCGAGTTAGTAGAGGATTTGCGTGGACAGAATAGTGGAAGAACGAAACACAGAGATTTAAGATTGAAGTTAAGAATCCATTTATACTTGTTGTTTTGAATTTTTGATAAACAACCAATTTTGTTCGATTAAGTTTTGGAGTCAAATAATCAAGACTAGCTTTTTATGAAGATAGCAATCATTGTTGCACAACAACCAAATCAGACATGACGACTGCACCAGATTTTCTCTATTCCGCATCCTCTGCGTCTTGCACAGGTTCAACTCCAATTACTACATTTTTTCGTTTTGCATCTGATTTTTTTGCATGCGTTGAGATCTTCACTCTCATAGGCAGATGCACTTCTCCTTCTCCTGTAAGCTATCAATCCTAAATTTTGAAACAAAATTAAAGTTTAAATATTGTGTAGAAACTAAATTTAGTTTATATTCTTTCTGCGTGAGCTTCTATTCATCTCTATATGCAGTGTTAATAAATATCATAAATCTTATATTTAAAAAATTTTTGGTACATTAATTTATTTTTTTTCTTTATAAAAAACTCAATTATTTTGTTATTTTTTGTACATTGTTCCAAATTCTCTTATATATATCTCGATCTCGATCTGTTGCTGAGTGTTATGATAATGAAACAGCAACTACATTTGTTTTGATCTTAACTTTTTTACTTTGTACTAAGGTTAGATTTTGATAATACTTTGTAAGAGATTATATAATTTATTTCTAGATTTGTACATAAACTATGATAAATATTTTTTTAATCATAAAAATAAATTATTTAATCCTAGAAGTTTGATTTTTGGTTTTCTTATCAAAAGTAAATTACTATTTCAATACAGACATATATGAGTGTAATAAAGAACGTATTTGGATTTGAATTTTTTTTATAATTTATTGGGAAAATATGAAGCCAATCATATTAGATTTTTTTTTTTTAATTTGGAGTTTTATATTAAATTTTTTTTCAAGTTGGGAAAAACCAAAATCGGACAATGATTTCTGATCCGATCCTAAAATTTTTTTTATAGGTACTGATTCTAAAAATTGAAAACTGAAATATATAGATTTGATTATAATATCTCTTAAAATCGGATAGAACCGAACTATGATCACCCTTCTTTTAAATCATTAAAACATTAAGACCTTATTATTTCAGGTGATGAAAGTATTATAGTGTACTACTACGCCAATTTCATGGGCCATGTCAAGGTCTAGTCCGACCCCCAACTAGACTAATAAGATTCCCGATGTGGGAATTATTCAATGATAAACCGACGACCATTCAACGCAACGATTTTTTTCTAACAATTTCTACTTAGCATCATCATCATTAGTTCAATCCAACCAAAAATATATATTTTATAAATTAAAATATCCACATCATCATTATCAAAGTATTCTAGCGAAAACGTAAATAAAATAGATAAATACAGATCAGTCACGTCAAGTGACTTTCCATAATCTTCAAACCTATGTCTCTTTGTACACTTTATCTTGTTTTGGTTTCTTCATACTAGTGAACGTCCTCGCTATCTGAAAATATATAAATAATCCACAAATAAACTTTACGCCTAACAAGGAAATCTAACACTTAGAATAAGTAATTCAGACTCAATCCCCATAATCTAAGATTCAACGTCCTCCATCCATCTCTACTTTGATTTCTTTCAAGTCATTTAAATTTAACTCTTTTAAAAAATCTTTCGTATTACATAAAAATAAGTTTATTGAAATCGATATTTTGAAACCAATTTCTCCAATTAACATCCAATGTAATTTCAGTTAAATATTGCAAAAAAAAAATCACCACGTCAAATATAAATCCATCGCATAATTTAACATTCACTAATATTGGTTAAACATGTAATCCAATATAAAACCAACATGTATAACTATAACAAATTTTTACAGATTCTTGGGTTTTAACCGGCCGAACTGTAGTACCCCGAGCATGTTACCCTCGAGATTTAGGGACTTTTAACTCAAAGGAAACGACTAAGCGTAAGGTCTCTTCTCTTTTCTCATTCATAGTTATACATATTGCGCATAACGAGAAAAGACAAGTGCAACCATCAAATTAATTGCCACTTTTATGCATGCTTTAAAATTGGATGTAAAACCAATAAAACGTTTATTTAAAATCATCATGGAATTCATTCATGGAATCAAATTCGATAAAATCATTTCACACCAACATTCGATTCAATAAATTTTGAAAAGATTTATCACAAAGCACAAGTTGCCAAAAATACAATATATTTTATAAAACATAATTTGTTCGCAAAGCAAAACACTTCCAAGTTACACAACTACTTACCAAGCAGAGCCCTTGTTTCGCCTAACACACAACATCACACTATTTTCACTTCAATTTCTCAAAAATTACTTCAGTTTCTCATTAATATTATCCCATTTAACCAACTAACCCAATCTTATTATGCTTTTCATGATATCATCCACAATCAAATAAAAATTTCCATAATACTTCACTATCTCATATTTCTTTTACAAAAATATACTTTCAATTTACTAATTTCATCCACCAACTATCAAAATATTAAAGAATAAACAGATCTCACCATTAATAATTCTATATCCACCTAGTTCATAAAACAAAGCTAAACTTAGTATTCTAAGTGTTAGCTTCACTTACTGAAATGGTTGGTTTTTCTCCTTTATTCAAAATCTCCACCGAGTCCAACAATATTTGCGCCAAAACAATCCTCTCAAGGCATTGATCACTTTACCCTAAATAACAGATTGACAAATCACACGTCATCCCCTCCATTTCTCCTCTCTTTTTCCCATGATTTTTTTTCGTCGGAATTCTCTCCAGACTTTCCTCTCTCGCATTCATGTTTCCCTTTAACATTTCTTCTTCTCTTTCTGCTTAAAGCAACAGAACATCTTTCTCTTTGTGTGAACAACGAACTTTGCCCTTTAGCTTTTGGTTATTTAACCCTCATCAATAGTGAAGTATAGTTATTTACTAATTTAACCAAACTTATCCTTCCAAAAGACAACTTTGCCCTTTAGCTTTTGGTTATTTAACAATTAATCATGGCTTAATTAACAACAAACCACCATTAGTTTAATATAATCTTAATTAGATTATTTTAATCTAATTTTTTTTATAATTAATAAAAACAAAATTATTAAATTTCACCCAAAAAGTTACACCATTAAATTTAAACAACTTTTACGACACATGTTTACCTAATTATTAACCAAAATAACCTAAAAAAATTATTATAATACACTATTACACAATATCCCAAAAGTTCAAACCATTACATTCTTTTCCCCTTAAGAAAATCTAACTTAATTCACCAAAAGTTAGGGATACACATTTCCAATCCCACTTTCTAATTCTCATTGCTCATCACTCTCTACACATTTCTGCTCAATTAATAGGGATCTCTCCACTATATCCGAGTACGACTCAATCTTTAAACACACAAGCCTACTAGAAATACCCGATCTAAGACATTGTTCAAACCTTTGAGATTTAGCAGCTTCAATTGGAATAAACTGCTATGCATACCTTGACAACTCCTCAAATTTGGCTTGATAATCCAATACACTCATGTCTTGTTGTTTCAATTCTAAGAACTCTTTGGCTTTCACTTGTCTAACATGCCTATGAAAGAATCTCCCCAAGAAGACATTCTCGAAGCGCTTCTAGCCACACTGACCATCTAGGGATAACTTAGTATGATCCCAACACTCATCCGCCTAATCATCTAATTGATTTACGGCGAACTTAACCTTGAATTCGCCCAGAATTCCTACCAAATTGAACTTCCTCTTAATTTGTTTCAACCAATCTTCATCTATGGTTGGATCACTCACTCCCGTGAACACTGAAGGTTTACCTTTCTGAAACCTCATCAACAACTTGATCTCGATCTTCTCCATACTCTCAACGCTTTCTTTGCTTTGCTGAGCAATATTCTCACGATATCCGTTAGAGCCATTATAGCTCTCTACATCTCTGCAATCTCATCATCTTGATTAACATTCCCACTTGTAGATCCTTCTCTGTCCATCTACAATAAATCATAAATTAATCAGATAAACGTTTACTACAAAAGCAATACAAGAGACATTCTAAACATAGTTACTAGCTTCCTCTAAACAAGTTAGAATTATTATGTAAAGCTCTGGTACCAAACTATCAGAGCTCGGTCCGACCCCCAGCCAGCCTGTGACTGATAGGATTCTCGAGGAGGGAATTATTCAACGATAGACTGACGACCGTTCAACGCAACGATTTTTTTCTAACAATTTCTACCTGGCATCCTGAATTATGATATCATCATCAGTTTATTGCAACCAAAAATATATATTTCATAAATTGAAATATCCACATCATTATTATCACATCATTCTTATCAAAGTACTCTAGTGGAAGCGTAAATAAAATAAATAAATGCAGATAAGTCACGTCAAGTGCCTTTTCACAACTCGCAAACCTATGCCTCTTTGTACACTTTACCTTGTCTTAGTTTTTTTGTACTGGTGAATGTTCTCGGTATCTGAAAATATATAAATAATCTACAAATGAGCTTTACGCTCAACAAGTAAATCTAACTGCTAGAATAAATAATTCAGACTCTATCCCATAATCTAAGACCCAATATCCTTCATCCATCTTTACTTTGATTTTCTTTCAAGTCATTTAAATTTAACTCTTTTCAAAAACCATTCGCATTACATAAAAATAAGTTTATTGAAATCGATGTTTTGAAATCAATTTCTCCAGTTAACATTCAATGCAATTTCAGTTAAACATTACATTAAAAAAAAATCACCACGTAAATATAAATCCATCACATAATTTAACATTCATTGATATTTGTTAAACATGCAATCCAATATCAACCAAACATGTATAATTATAGCAAATTCCTACAAACTTTTGGACATTCACCAGCCAGACTGTAGTACCCCGATCCTGTTACCCTTCCGAGATTTAAGGACTTTTAAATCAAGGGAGACGACTAAGCATAAGGCCCCTTCTCTTTTCTCATTTATAGTCATACATATTGCGCATAACGAAAAAAGACAAGTGCAACCATGAAATTAATTACCACTTTTATGCATGCATCAAAATTGGATGTAAAACCAATAAAATGTTTATTTAAAATCATGATGAAATTCATTCATGAAATCAAATTTCATAAAATCATTTCACACCAGTATTTGATTCAATCAATTTTGAAAAAATTTATCATAAAGCATAAGTTGCCAAAAATACAATACATTTATAAAACATAATTTGTTCATAAAGCAAAATACTTCCAAGTTGCATGATTACTTACCAAACAGAACCTCTATTTCGCCCAACACACAACATCACACAATTTTCACTTCAATTTCCCAAAATCGCTTCAATTCCTCTTTAATATTATCTCAGGTAACCCATTAACCTAATTTTATTATACTTTTCATAATATTATCCACAATCAAATAAAAATTTTCACAATACTTCCCTATCTCACATTTCTTTCACAAAAAATACTTTCAATTCACTAATTTCATCCACCAACTATCAAAATATCCAAGAATAAACAAATCCCACCATTAATAATTCTATATCGACATAGTTCATGAAACAAAGTTAAACTAAGTATTCTAAGTGTTAGTTTCACTTATTGAAATTATCAGTTCCTCCTTTTTATCTGAAATCTCCACCGACTCCAACGATTTCTAAGCCAAAATGATCATCTCAAAGCGTTGATCACTTTATCCTAAAGGACGGATTGGCGAATCACACGTATTCCCCTCCATTTCTCCTTTCTTTTTCCCATGATTTTTTTTTGTCAGAATTCTCTCCGGACTTTCCTCTCTCTCTCTCTCTCTCTCTCTCTCTTTCCTATTTCCCTTTAACATTTCTTCTTCTCTGTCCACTTAAAGTAGCAGAATATCTCTCTTTGCGTGAAACAATGAATTCCTGCCACCTTACCCTCATCTAAAGATGTTTATCGGGCAGACTGGCCGTAGCGGGCCGAGCTTGACTCGACTCATTACTGTACCGGGTCGAGCTCAGCCCGGTCCCATGAGATGGGCCAATCCGAGGTTAGGCCCGGTCGACATGAGGCAGTCAACGGGCCGACTCGTTAGCTCGGCGGGCTAGGCTCGTCATCCAGCCTGTCCACCCAACCTTCAACCTCCCTCAAGGGATTTTCATTTTCGATCGGTTGAACGAAATTTTTAGGGGGGAAACACCAAAAAATCCTAAACATTAAACGAAAAATCGAAAACAAATAATCAACTAACCTTCGAGATTTCTTAATGAGAAATGTAGAGCATCTCGAGAGGAACGTAATGAAATTAGTTTTGTCGAAAACAGAGATTGGACGATCAAAAATCTCTCTCCTCCCCTGCAGTCGTGGCTCTCTCTCTCTCTGCGGCGCTACCCAGAAAAATAAAAACAGAAGAAGCCCTCTCTCAGGGCTGCCTAGAAAAGCAAAATCAGAAGAAGGGTTTTTCACACTTCTTCTTTTTGTTTTTTTTTTCTTTTTAATTTAATGTATTATATTATATATTATATTAAATTCTTTTTATTTAATTTTTTCCTTCTTCTCTTATGATTTTTCATTTTTAATTGAATATATTATATTATATAAAATATTAAATTCTTTTTAATTAATTATCTCTTTTTTATGTTTTTCATATGTATAATTTTTTGAATTAACATTTTTTTTAAATTTTAATTTCTTTTTATACGTCCAAATATTTTTAATAATATTTATGTGATATTTTTTATTGGATAGTATCAAATAATTTTTTTTATTAACATATTCAATTTAATATATATTAACATAAATAATTTTTAAATTAAATGAGTAAATCTCGTTGGCTTATAATTTTTAATAGTTATTTTAATTTTAAATAAAAAATTTATATTATATTAATATAAGTTGAAAATATTTATGTATGCTCGACTCGTTAAGACTCGTTAGGTTAGTTGAGCTGGCTCGGTTGGACTCGTTTAATTCGTGACTCACGATCCGACTTGATTTGAAATTTTTTAGGCTGGCTTGTTAGGCTCAGCTCGTTAAACTCGGTAACCTCAGCTCGTTTAACTCGTTAGGCTTGGTGAACCGGACTATTTCTGGTTCGACTCGGTTCGCCTGACTCGTTTGTCGTCTCTACCCTTATCAATAGTGAAACATGGTTATTTACTAATTTACCAAGGCTTATCCTTCCAAAAGACAACTTTACCCTTTAGCTTTTAGTTATTTGCCAATTAATCATGGACTAACCATCATTAGTTTAATCTAATCCTAATTAGTTTATTTTAATCTTTTTTTTTTTTTATAATTATTAAAAACAAAATTATTAAATTTCACCCAAAACTTACACTAATAATTTTATACGACTTTTACAATATATGTTTACATAATTATTAATAAAAATAACCTAAAAAAAACTTATTACAATACACTATTACCAATTATCTTAAAATTTCAAACCATTTAACACATGCAAGACAGAGTGGTGGGCGCGGTATTCAATTATTTGAGCTATCATTTCACACAAGTGGGGGTTATTTCAGCTCCCATTTAACACATGCTTTTTGAAATATCCGAACGCCATCCCTGTGGCCTATATCTACATTTTCAAGCTTCCTCTCCAGTGGAGAAAGACAGACAGAGATGGAGGCAGACATGGAGTTAGGGTGCCGAGGTAAATTTAAACATTTTTAGTAATACTTTGGAGAGATTCTTCCAAATTATCAACTTTTAAAAGTTCGTTCTTTCTTTCATTTACATTGTCAAGTATGAACATACTTATTTCATAATTTCAGAAGAAACATGATTTACTTTTCATCATTTTATTATAATGATTAGATAATGTAGTTTCTGATCCTCTGACTTGTTTAGGAAAAAGATCGTGGCCGGAGCTCGTAGGTAGCAAAGGCAAGTATGCAGCGTCGACGATTGAAAGAGAGAACAAATTTGTCAACGCCATCGTGATACTGAAAGGAACTCCAGTACCGTTGAACTTTGTGTGCAGTAGAGTTTTTGTTGTGGTTAATAGAAGGGAAATTGTGGTTCAGGTTCCTACAATTGGGTAGGATTATCCTCAGTTTCCTTTTCAAGTATTCCACGGTGTGTTATGTTCTATGTGTTTTAAATAACGTGGAAAACTGCTACAATTTTCAATAAAAATTTGTAATAAATGTAATAATTTGTAATAAGAAGAATACAAATCTTCATTGAAGCTTACTCGTTAGAGTTTTTTTCGTAAATAATTGCTCGAGCTCTAGCCATGACAAAGCTTTGATATCGGATTCAATAATAGAATATAAAGAAACATTGGTTAAAAACACGGGCTTCAATAGAACACCCAATCAAAAAATGATATCCAATTCCAAATATTTGGAAAGAAAAGGATATCCTAACCAATAAAAAAAAAGTTCCCAAAAAAAGAAAAAATCCAAAACTTTCACAAATAATTCGAACCGATCGAACTCACCCAAATGCATTTACACACCACACACTCACTAACACTTGACAAATTATTACGAATAACGCCGAAATTTACACACTACACACTCACTAACACATAGAACATACTACACACTCACTAACACTTGACATAACTCACTCAATTTAATACCCCTTTCATTTTCAAATCATTTTCAAAAGAACATTTGTGAGTATGAAAAATTTTCGACTCGATTCGAAATCAACTCGCGTCTCGAAGAGGGAACACGAAGTCCTTAACTAAGCAGCGGAAAGAAAAACCATTTAAAACAGTTTAAGATAAAACGGTAAGACTTGAAATCTTAGGAAAGAATCCAACGCACCCCACGCGCACTCTCGCAGTGCTGAACGTGCCAACTACACGTCATTGTGTCTCGCGCACGCTCACAGCGCCGCGTGCCCCACGCACCCTGCCACTGTACAACACGTCCACGCGCACGCCCTCACTCGGCGCTGCACGACCCGTGAGCACCCGCAGGGCCGCGTGCCCCACGCACCTGCGATCACACCGCACCCCCACGCTCATCTACCCTTCTCTAGCATTCACTGTTCACGTCTCAACCCATTCCGTATCCCCTCAACTCTCAACCTCTCTCCCGAAATTTCGGTAGAGTAACGGCTAAAAACTGACTATCCCAAAATTTAAACCCTGCACATAATTCACCATAATCCAACAATATTTGACTATCAACCATCCAGAGAAAACCACCATATCAAAATCAGAGTTTAAGGACAACAAGAACCCATCAAATACAAATGAAGAAGGTCCCCAAAACACTACAACTCCTCTATACAATCTCAAAAGATCAATGTCTATACAACTCCGCTATCTACACAAATACCTGACATGAAATAATAAATCAACTATCACCTACAACCACCACGGGTCGGGTCGCCCTAACAAAAATCCGCCATCCGGTGCCTCGGGTGCACGCCGCCAACTATCCTACGCCTCTAGACTAGGCTCTCGAGGCTCACCAGCAGTATCGTCAGCACCTACATCACAGAACACACAACATAAGCCTAACGCTCAGTAAGCAGTGCGGTATGAAAGTAAAAGCCGAGAATGCAATCCTATCACATGCAGTCTCTACACTCGCACTCATGTTGTCACATCTGTAACGCGTAGTGTAGCCGCACCAGGGTAAGGAGGGACCTCACGCCACCCTACACCCTGACGCGTCGCCACTGTTCCGGACTCCTCAGCAACGAGGTCCACAAGCTACACACACGCATCACCGCACGGCAACCACATTAGGGTAAGGGTGTACTTCGCGCCACTCTACACCCTGACAAGTCACCCTCATCCCAGCCTCCCCAGCACGGGGCCACAGTTGCTTCTGTTTGCTTCTCAAAACACATTTATGAGTTTCTACACAATTAACGGGACATAAGTACATTTCGCTCATAATCACACTTTCATTGCTTTCTAATATAGTTTTTATTATGTGCACGAATCTTCTACACACGGCAAAAGCAGAAATGAAGCTAGCTCTCTGTGGGTTCGAGTCAACTCTCTTTGGGACTCAGTTATCCCTTTCTGTGTGATGGTGATTTCCTCGACTTTGTCTGCGAGGTACTCTAGTCTCTGCTTCATCATGTCCAACCTACTAGTTGTCTGAGGGGACAATGATCGCGCGGTTGCCTCGTCCATAGGAACATCTGCAGAGGTGGAGGCCCCCTAATCTCCCTTGAACACTCAAGTCTCGTCGACTTCAACTAGACCCATCATAATCAAATGAAGCCGATCAAATACATCATTGGATCTCTGTGCTCTAATAAACTCTCTAATCTGTAGTTGAACCCGAGCTCCCTTGACGATCTCTGAATTAACGTGCCGTACGGCAGATTTTTGTTGCATGTTTGACTAATCTTTGGTAAATGACATAAAATCATGAAGCATGGGTTGAACATCTTTCCGTTGTAGACTTCTCTATCACATTTAAATTCATGCAGCTCACGGGATCTGTATGTCTACTTTGAGGTAGAATGGTATGAGTTATAAGATTGTGAATAACCCGAGTTCTGATACTCAAATCCCTAGATTTTGGCATCACGAACCCTCCAATGTTGGCATTTCGATGAATTCCCCTCAGGAAGTCAGGTCCCTCAGCCGTTATGAAAAAATCACAATATCAGGAAGCATGGTAGTATATCTACACGGCATTCGCTACTTAGGCAAACCCGAACAATTCATTAAAAATCTCTGGAAGTATAAAAATCTCTGCATTGAGGATGTACGTCTTCAAACTTCCTGCCCTCCCGATAGAAGTCAAGTTCACATAAAACAAGTGATCAATTCTGTCGCCGCTATTGCCCATCAATCCGTACACTCCGTGTAGGGCGATTCTGTCAAACATCTCATTGATTTCTATTGACTCCCAACCTCTAAAGTTGACAGTTTTTTAATGATTAATCGAGCAGTTTGACATATACTGCTTAAACTGATCTTGACACACATGATTTAGAAATTCATTAGACAAATACCCAGTTGGCAATCGTATCACATGACCCCCTTGAAATTGTCCTTCTTGTGACATCGATGGGCAATTTCGAAATCCTTGGTGACCCCCTCCTCTTGTTCTTAAACATTGTTTTTGAGAATGGGGGGGGCCGATTAGAGGTGGTGAACCCCTGTTCCCGAGCATCGGAAACTAGGGAGGCTGGGAACGATGGGCCGATGGCCGGCGGTGACACTCCCATCACGAACTACGTGCGGTGCATATTAATCGGGGAGTCTCCGCCCCGTAGTTTAGTGCCACATAAGTACTGGACAGAATTAAGAGGGGGGATTGACCCCCCGTTCGCAGTGAAAATTGAGGACGGGGGGTGATTGGCCCCCTGCCAGTAGGGAGTAAAATAGGAAGTTGACGACTTGACAGAGTACAGACGCCTCGACAGTCGATAACTCGACAGAGGACAAAGGACAGAGGACGAATTGATGAAGGTTTTCTCTCTGCTCTTTGGCTCTTTCAGTTTCTGTATTTTTGTTTGGCTTAGGGATTACATCGCTTTCATTATTGTTTCAACAAAAAAGTCAGATTTTTGTTTTGGTTTTGGTGGGAATGTTTCTATTTGTGAAATGTATCGGATGAGAAAAGTGTAGCTTTTGATTTCTCCTGTTTGGAAATTTTTAATGTTGATGATCAAATTATAAAGATAATAGATTTTGAAGAAATGCTATTTTTTTCTAGGTATTTTTTATGGTACATTTTTCTTATAAATAATTAGTTTTCTCCCTTGCAATACTAGGTGTAAGTGAAAATAAAAAATTATAAGCTTGACAATTATGCAAATAGCTGCTTTTGATTAAGTCACTCAACTTCTAGGAATTATTGGCAGGTGATAAAATATGATAGTGTGATACATGAGTTTGATTCTTACTTTAATTACAAAGTCATGCAGGTTTGACTTATATAATAGACTTTTAATGTATGTGTGATGGTGTTTTTATTGCAGTGTAATTAAGAATGACCTCTGTATCTTTTGATTTTTGTTTCTGACAAAGATTGTAACATATGACTATTATTCTAACCTTCCAACGTCGGTTGGCTTTTTTTTTGTTTTTGCAATTACATGATGATCTACACTCCTTCTGTAAGCTGTTAGTTTTAAATTTTGAAACAAAATTGAAATCTGGATATTGTGTAGAAACTAAATTTAGTTTATATTCTCTCTGCATGAGCTTCTGTTCACTTTTATGTGCAGTGTTACTGAATATCATAAATCTTACTGTAATAACCTGGAAATTTCGAATTTTAATTTTAACTTCTGAAAATTTTAATTTAATTTCGGTCGGGGTTTTGAGAAATATTTCAACGGGAAAATTTAAATTATAAGACTCGGAGTCTACTTTTGCGATGGTTTTCAGAATTTAAAGTCTGGAGGTCGAGAAATTAACGAAAATCACGGAAGATTAAAACACGAGAGGACAGTTTTGTAAATTGTAATTTAAAAAAAAAAAAGAAAAAGAAAAAAGAAAAAGATGTTATATGGTGGAATGGCTTCGGGTGGAAGCCATTCCACCGTGTGTCGCGCGGCCGAGAGAGTGAGACCGAGAGGGAGAGCGCGAGTAGCCGTGAGAGAGAGAGTCGGTGGTCTGTCGACGCCGACGACGGAGAAGAATCGAACGCTAGTTCGCCGAGAGGACTGCGGTGGGGGGAGGATAAACCGAGGGGCTGTGATTTTCAAAATTTTGTTTTCTGAATTGGAGACCTTCAATTTTAGTTAGTTCATGTTTAATAGATTAGAATGTGATGGATTGGCGGAGAAATTTGGAAATGTTTGGGTTAAGGTTGAATTTCAGATTTTTCGTATAAAAACAGATTCTGTTTTCGGCAGTTTCGGCCTGGTTTCGGTTGATCGTTTCAAGTTCTCTTTTTGTGGGTTAAAATAGGTTGTTGGAGGGATGTATGGCCACTGGAATCGTTCGATTCCGATATCCGACGCGAAAGTTATGCGGGTCGGAAGTTTATGTCGGATTTTGGTACAGGTCAAATTAGCGAGCGTCTTTCACAGAAATTCGACGTGTGAGAGTAGCATAGACATTTTTGATGCGTATAACTAGTGGCGAGTGAGTTTTGGTTGAAGAGAAGTGAAAATGTGAAATTTGACAAAAGAGGCAGATTCGGTTTTTAGCGTTTTTCGTCTGTCCGCGGCTTACCGTTTTAAAATCCGTCTTAGTATATTAAACTAGGTTTCCAAGGAGACGTTTAGCCACTTGATTCATTTGATTCCGTTGACGGACGCAAAAGTTATGCGCATCCGAACGTTGGGTTGGTTTTCGGCCAAACCAAACCAATGGACCGTTTTAGTTGGAATTTCATGAGTGTAGTTAAGGAAGGTTATTTTTAGCTATTTGGTGAATTTTGAGATAAATACTGATGAGAGATTGGTTGTGTTTTAGGTTGAGGCTATCTTTTGGCGAAGCTGTGGGTCGAGCGAGCTTAGGACGCCAGGTAAGTAGTGCATGCATGTGTTTTGCCCAAGTGGCCCTACACCGTAAAATTTTAGGATTTTATGTGATTGATTGTGGTGTGTGTGCGTATTGTCTGGCATGTATCATATTTTAAAAACGTAAACGAAAATGATTTTTAGCATGTTTTGAGTATGTGGTGAGACGTGTGGCGGTGGTACCGCGGATCCCGCTAGTGTGCGGGCCGGTGCTTCACCAGTCGCAGATTCCACTCGAGGGGTGAACCGGCTGGGCCGTCATGCGGTGTGAATGTGTTAACGGTGAGGATATGGGCAGTGGTACCGCGGATCCTACTAGTGTGTGAGCCGGTGCAACACCAGTCACGGATCCTACTCGAGGAGTGAGCCGGCTGAGCTGTCGCGAAACGTGTGTGTGTGGCAACTGTGGCCCCGTGCTGGGGAGGCTGGGACGGGGGCGACGTGTCAGGGTGTAGAGTGGCGCGAGGTACACTCTTACCCTGATGTGGTTGCCGTGTGGTGATGCGTGTGTGTAGCTTATGGGCCTCGTTGCTGGGGAGTCCGGGACGGTGGCGACGTGTCAGGGTGTAGGGTGGCGTGAGGTTCCTCCTTACCCTGGTGCGGCTGCGCGTCACATATGTGACAACATGAGTGTGAGTGTAGAGACTACATGTGATAGGATTGCATTATCAGCTTTTACTTTAATATCGTCTTACTTACTGAGCGTTAAGCTTATGTTGTGTGTTCTGTGGTGTAGGTGCTGACGATACTACTGGTGAGCCTCGAGAGCCTAGTCCAGAGGCATAGGATGGTTGGCGGCGTGCACCCGAGGCACCGGATAGCGGATTTTGTTAGGGCGACCCGACCCGTCGTGGTGGTAGGTGATAGTGGATTTATTATTTTATGTCGGGTATTTGTGTAGACAGCGGAGTTGTATAGACGTTGATTTTTTTTTAGATTGTATAGAGGGGTCGTAGTGTTTTGGGGACACATACGTATTGTTATATGTTAGAGTATGATATTACTCTATACTGGGGACTTTCTTCATTTGTATTTGATGAGTTTTCGTTGTCCTTAAACTCTGATTTTGTTATGGTGGTTTTCTCTGGATGGTTGATAGTTAAATATTGTTGGATTATGGTAAATTGTGTGCAGGGTTTAAATTTTGGGATAGTCAGTTTTTAGCCGTTATTCTGCCGAAATTTCGAGAGAGAGATTGGGAGTTGAGGGGATATGGAATGGGTTGAGATGTGAACAGTGAATGCTAGAGAAGGGTAGATGAGCGTGGGAGTGCGGCGTGATCGCAGGTGCGCGGGGCACGCGGCCCTGTGGGTGTTCACGGGTCGTACGGCGCCGAGTGAGGGCGTGCGCGAGGACGTGCTGTACAGTGGCAGGGTGCGTGGGGCACGCGGCGCTGAAAGCGTGCGCGAGACACAGTGACGTGGAGTTGGCACGTGCGGCACTGCGAGAGTGCGCGCGGGGTGTCGAAGTGGAGACGTGAGTGTGCGGTACCGGATTGTGTAGTTTGAGGGCTGCGTTGGATTTTTCCTAGGATTTCAAGTCTTACCGTGTTATCTTAAACTATTTTAAATGTTTTTTTCTTTTCCGTTGCGTAGTTTTTATGTTGAGGATTTCGTGTTCCCTCTTTGGGACGCGAATTGTTTACGAATCGAGTCGGAAATTTTTCATACTCACAAATGTTCTTTTGAAAATGATTTGAAAACGAAAGGGGTATTAAATTGAGTGAATTATGTCAAGTGTTAGTGTGTGTAGTGTGTAGATGCACTGTAACGCACTGGGAACGCAGGGTTTCTCGGGGTGTTACACTTACACTTAAAAAATCTTAGGTACGCTAGTTCATTTTTTTTGTTCATTAAAAACTCAATTATTTTGCCTTTTTTTACATATTATTACAAGTTCCCTCATATATATATCGACCTGTTGCTGGAAGTTATGATAATGAAACAACATTATATTTGCTTAGATATTTACTTTTTCTATTTATACTAAGGTTAGATTTTGATAATACTATGTAAATGATTGTTTAGTTTATCTATAGATTTGCACATAAATTATGAGATAATTTTTTATTAATCTTAAAAGTGGAATATTTAATCTTAAAAGTTTGATTTTAGTATTCTTATCAAAATTAAGTGACTATTTCAATGCAGACATATATAGGTGTAATAAAGAACGAATTTGGATTTGGATTTCTTTTATATTTTTAGCATATGGGGAAAAAAGGAAGCCAATCACATTGGATATATTTTTTTTTAATTTGCAGTTTTTTATTAATTTTTTCAGGGAAAAGCCAGAACCGAACTAATCTTTGGTCCAGTCCTAAAATGTTTTTTATAGGTGTTGGTTTTAAAAATTAAAAATCAAAATATATTAGTCTGATCCTAATCTCTCTTAAAATCGGACTGAACCGGACTATGATCATCACTAGCTGCCAGAGTTTGATTTGTTATATGTAGATAGTTTAAATCTTTAGTTGTCAAAATTTTTAGTTTAGCAAGTGTTTCAAATTAATATTTATTCAAAAATAATATTATTGTTTTTAATTTTTTCTTTTCCAAAATTGCAATTTTTAACAAAAAAAAAATTACAAACCTCAAAATTGTTTAATAAATTAGCTAAATCAAAACTTGATTTTAAAAAACCTTAAACATAACTATGTCGAAAATAATTGAATTATCAAACCAAAGCTCTAATATCAATAGTTGATAATTGAGCACAAAAAAAAAAATAAAAAGGTAAAAAAAAAACAAATGAAATAAAGAGTGGTAGGCGCGGTATTCAATTATTTAAGCTAACATTTAACACTTGCTTTTTGAAAATATCCTAAACCCATCCCTATATGTCATTTTCAAGCTCCCTCATCCGCTGTGAAAAAATGAAAACTAAATATCCAATTTTCTTAAATTTTGTGATTGCTTTGATGATCCATCAATTATTTCTATTTTCACTTTCTTGATTTTATCCAGTAATCTTTTCAAAGTTCGTCTTTTATTCATTTACACTAGCAAGTATGAACAAACATATTTCTCAATTTCAAAAAAAATATGATTCATTTTACATCATTTTGTTCTAATGATTCGATAGTGTTGTTTTTGCTACCTTTACTTGTTTAGGAAAATGGTCGTGGTCGGAACTTGTAAGTAGCAAAGGCAAGTATGCAGCATTGAAGATTGAAAGAGAGAACAAATTTATTAACGCAATCATGTTGCTGGAAGGAACTCTAGCAACGACAGACTTTAGGTGTGACATAATTTTTGTTGTGGTTAATAAAAGGTGCCATTAAAGTTCTTAGAATTGGGTAGAATTATACCCAGTTTCCCTTAACAAGTATTCCGCCATTTGTTGTGTTCTATATGCTTTAAATAACGTGAAAAACTACTACAACTTTAAATAAAATTTGTAATAATGATAATATTTTTTTTTTATGTTAGTATATATGCTCTATTATTCTTTGCTTTCTAAGATGTACATAATCCATGATATCCTTAATCTCATGCCTAAGTGTGAACAAGAACAAGATAATCCTTGATCAAATAAGCGAGCATTATTAATAGTCTGAAGTAAAAATTAAATTTTAAATTTTGAGTTACTTTCAATTTAAACTAATTTTTTAGCAAAATGAAGTTCAAATCCCAATTTTTCTTAAACATAATTTCTCACCGTAAACAAATTAGACCGTGTTTGGTTTGGCTCTATTGTGACCAAACCGAACTAATATTATAATATATTTTTTTTTTAAATTTAGTTTTAAAAATTACAAAAAACTGAACAAATCCAAATCAAGTCAAAAGAATTCTAAACAAAAAAATTATAAAACTAAAACTGAATTGAAATCAACTCGAGCGAAACCAAAAAATTGATTAGAGATTCATTTGTGCAAAGTTTAAGATTCATTTTATCCTAAAAAAAATTTAAGATTTAAGTTGAATAAATCCAAAAGTTTGAGGTTCATTTTATTAAAAAAAAATTTAAAATTTGAGTTAAATAAATCTTCAAATTTCAAAGTCTAATTTATACTTTATCTTTATTAGTTCTAGTGTTCATTAGGATTAATCAACCAAGAACATATTTATTACAAGCCTAGAGGAGTCGTGATGAAGTAATAAAAAAACAATTTAATCCTTGAAAAGAACTTGACTATCCAGCCTAAAACTTAATTTATGATTTATACAAGAAGACTTGGGACTCTAAATTCAATTTAAAAACTTAGCACCATGCTCGAAGTGACATTGGTTGTGGCACGAGTATGGTAACTGAAAATAAAAACGTGACACTATCTTATGAAATTGTACATACCCAAATAAAATAAAAGCTCATGAGAAATTGCCCACCAAAATAAAAACATAGACAGAAGAAAAGGAAGATCTATTGATAACTCGATCACAATGATAACTTAAACTAGTCTCGCTCTAGTTAGCATGATTTGCGTAATTAATTAATTGGTAAAATATGAAAATCCCTTCTATCAAGGATGATCCATGATAGTAGTGATTTTGTAAAAAAAAAAGAAAAATTATAGCTATTTAATCTCTCAGTGTATCTTTGTATATGTTGTATGAAAAAACAGATTACCTTTTTTGACATTGTATCAAAGGAGGGTCTTATGTTTTGATGAAAGAGAAATTTAAAATCCTCAAGATCCATTGCTGATTCCACTGAATTGATACCACCTATCACTTTAGCTAATCCATCCTCAACTATATGACCACAAAAATGACCGAAGTTTTTTTAAGACAGGGCATTATGGTTCAAACTATGCACTATGGTCTCAAGTTTTTGAGATGTACATCTCACGAAAAGACAAATTTAGGTATATCAACGGAGACTATCCCCAGTCACCTGGAGCAGATCCATCATACCGTAATGGTGGATCGAGAATGCCATAGTGAAAGGATGGTTGATTAACTTAATGGATTACTCCTTAGTCGTGAATTTTATTCGCTCCCCAACAACTAAACAAGTGTGGGACACAGCTACCACAACATATTTTGACGAAACTGACACCTCGCAAGTGCCTGATCTACGATGTTGTGTATCTCAAATGAAACAAAATGGAAGATCCATAGAGAAGTACTATAAGGATTTAAAGGCTTGTGCGGAAAGATTGATTTCCGTCATCCCAATCCAATAGAATACCCTACAGAAATACAAAAATATAAATCGCTTCTACATGAAGAGAGTGTTTTTTTGGACCGACTTGATGATCAAATAGATAATGTTCAAAGTGATGTTCTAAAAATAAAACTTTTTCCCACAATTGAGAAGGTGTAGGCTCATGTTCTAAGGGAGAATATTTGACAATCTATTATAGTATCAAAAGTTGAAGGTGAAACTAGTGGTGCTGTCATGACAACTAAAAGTGTAAAAAATAATCAATCACAAAGTTTAGTGAGCTTAGGGTCCTCGTCAAGATCCAAGAACAAGTGTACTCATTGTGGAGGTATAAAACATAACAAAGACACTTGCTTCAAGTTACATGGTTACCCAAACTGATTGCATGAGTTACAAGCCCAAAACAAACGAGATATAACAACAAATGAAGATGACATGGGTGAGGTAGCAGTTGCTACTACCGAACTTCAATTGTCCCTTTTTCCCTTGACATATATCTCCTTTCCATTCAAAGATAAAGGTAATTGTGGTAAAGTTTTTTAGAAGTTTACTTATCGAAACAATTATGCCTGGATTATCGATTTTATAGCAATATATCATATAACATTTGATCTAAATGACTTCTCCAATAGCTCTCAATCAAGGAGAACTCAGATTGCTAATGTTAATTAGACAAATTACCCTGTTATAGGAGCTAGAATTGTGCCTTTATCTCGTTCTCTGTCTTTATCTCACATGCTCCTTGTTGCATCTCTTTCAAACAAGCTAATGTCAAGAAGTCAAATTTTTTGAAGAGCTCAACTTTATAGTTCAGGCATGCTGAATCACACACATCAACAAACAAATAACAAGGAAAGACAAATTTGCTTGTGGCATCAGGGCTTGGAGCATCCATCTTTTGGTTACCTACGACTTTTATTCCCAAATTTATTTTTGAATTTGCAAAATTTAGACTTTAATGTTATACATGTATCATGGCTAAAAGTCATAGAGTTTCTTATCAAGTTAGTTTGAATAAAACTAGTATTCCTTTTACCTTGATACTTTATGATGTCTATGGGCCATCACCAATATCTAGTTCTTCCAGTTATCGTTGGTTTGTAATTTTTGTCGATGATTGCACTTGAATGCATGACTATCAATTGAAAAACCAAAGGAGACATGTTCACCATTTTTCAAGCATTCCACGCCATGATTCAAACTCAATTCTCGTCTCAGATAGAGGCCTTCATTCAGATAATGGTAGAGAGTTTATCAACCCAAAATTTCAAAGTTATTTCCGACATCATGGTCTTCTTCACGAGACATCGTGCTCTCAAACACCACAACAAAATAGTGTAGCCGAGAGAAACAATCGACATATTTAGAAACAGCTTGTGCATTACTGCGTGGAGGACATGAGCCAAGTTGATATTGGGGGGATGCTGTGGCTACAATTGTATATTTAAACCGTATGCCATCTAAAGTTTCCACTTTAAGACTTCATTGCAATACATCTCAATACATTCTAAAGTTTTTATCTCAATACATTTGAATTCAATTATGTGATCTCAACATGCATAACAATGCAAGTTCTAGAAATACTCAAAATATGCATGACAATCATTCAAGGATAAGAATTATAGAGCAAGTGTAATGCATGCTCATAAACTCGAAAAAATTACAAATAGAGCAAAGTGTAATGCATGCTCACAAACTCAAAAAAATTACAAGAGTGTTAATTATGTCCGATACTAGAACATATATTCACTCAATCAATCAACAAGGGATTACTCATTGTCTAGCAACAAAAACTCAACTATTAATAGACTTGAATCTTATTGTAATTTAGAGTCAATTTAACAAACAAAATGAGACAATTCAACAGAAACATTCGCAGTGTCCCCTCCCCCACACTTAGTGGATGTATTGTCATCAATGTATGTAATGCAATGCTATAGGAAACAAATAAAACATGAAAAATATGTGGAAAAATCATAGCAAAATCACAACGAGCAACCATTTCACGAAAAAAAAGATAAAAAATATCGATATGCTTCATCTTCTCATGAAACATTTGATCTTTAGTGAGAAAGATAATACTTTAATTGTCGCAAAACACTAGCAATATGTAAATCTTGACTAAACTCACTAAACAACCCTTTTAACCATATAACTTCCTTGCATGTCTATGTAATGGTGATATATTCTTCCTCAATAGTAGACAACGTAATGGTATCCAGTAAAGTAGCTCTTTAACTGATAGCACAACCTTTAACTACAATAACACATAATGTAAGAGATCTTCTCCTATCAATGTCTCATGCGTAGTCAAAATTAACACATCCAATTATTGAATATTTACTTCTTCCAAATTGAAGACAAATATTACTATCCTATATAGATTCTAAGAATCCAATAAGCAGTTTTCTAACGTTCTTTTTCTGGATTTTCCATATACCTACTAATGACACTGACTCCATAACATAAATCTGGACTCGTGCAAGCCATAACATACACAAGAGATCTCATTTCATTAAAATACAAAACTCAAAATTAGATACTAATATAGTACTCACATATTTAGCCTTGTTCATGTTGAACCTGCACAAATTTTTCCGAATGTACTCCATTTCACTTAGGTACAATTTAGTGGCTTCTCCCTCTCCCTGTATCTCCATACTTAGTTGTGTTTTGATCTTTCTGATTTTTTTTTAATCTTTAGTAGGGGTGTTCATGGTTCGGTACGCTTTTAAGAAAGACTGTGTATTATTAAAAAAAATTTTAGGACTGAATCAAAATTTCAGTTCCAGTTCTAGTCCAATTTCGGTTTTCTCATTATTAATTATTTTTTAATAAAAAATTTCAAATTAAAAAAATAAACAATTAATTTAATTGTGCCAGTAGATATAAAGAATATATAAAAATTTAATTAAACAGTAAAATATATCAAGTATATATATAAATCAAATAACCATACCTTACAAAAGACTTGCGAAGCATAATACTCTTGGTAGATTGTGGTATTTGTACGTAAAATGTGAAATTGCCCACATGTTTCAGTTTATAAGACAAAAGAAAACACAACATATCATCAGTGTAAAAATGTGATTTCAACTGTTTCTCAAACAACATAGTGCAATCATATTTCGGACAATATTATGAGCTTTTACACTAGCTAAGAATAAAAATCAAGCTATGCTCAAAATTTAGTTCCTTGGGGACACAAGAGTGTTACTGGGTTTATACTTGCATATTTGTTCTAACTCTTAAGAAATCAAACTTTGTATATTCAATTATTTTTTGCTTTAAATTGTTGACAATATTAGAAATCATCTCATTTTTTTTTAAACACACCACTTCTAGTTCAAGTTACTCTAATCTTAGCAGTTGCCATCCGTATGTCTTTATACGTTGAATCAGCAATAGAGTCCACAATTTGATTAATCTGAAAAAAAAAAAAAAAAGAATAAATGAAAGAGTATAAATCAACCTTTTCTCATGAATCACAAAAAGAAAATTAATTCCGAAAGGCTGATTTATTTTTACTTTACTATTAAATTTTATGCAACAACAAAATCTTAGAAAAGAAAAAACGACAAGAACCTGCCCAAGACAAAGACCAAGGTGCTCTACCCATCACGACAGCCCAAGACTCAAACAAAATCTTCCAGCTTGTCATGGTTGTCATCCCATTCGAGAAGTAACTAGCTCTCTGTCTTCGATGGCGTTACTTTGTCCTTCACCGGCTAATTTCTCGAACGTGTGATTTTCAGTCGGGTATTGATGTACTCTGATACTTCGTCCTTCACCGGCTAATTTGTCGAACGTGTGATTTTTAGTTTAGTCAGGTATAGATGTATTCTATCGACTGTCGAGGCAAGGTGCTCTAGTAGTGAGTCGACTGTTGAGGAGAGGCACTCCAGTCCAGCGGCGAGGTGACTACATGTGTGTCTGCGAGTCTTTGAATTTCAAGAAAGAAGAGAATAGAGAAGTGAAGTGAGAACGGAATAAGGTTATCGGGTTGGGTTAGTACATTAGGGTTAGTGGTCCGGTTTAGGTTTAGTTTTAGTGGTTTTGTATCATTAAACCCAAAAAAACTAATCTGAGAACTTCGGTTCTGACAAAGAAAAACCAAAATTCCTTTATTTTATGTGAAAAATCGACCAAAATTGGACAAAATATGTTGGTTCTGGTTTGATTCTCCGGTCCGGGTCAGTTTTGAACACCCCTAATCTTTAGTTGTTATCGAAAGGTCATCAATGTATCAGAGCAAATGATAGTTGACTCATTTTCATTTCTTTGATGTAGAAACGACTGTCATAATTGTTCGTTCTGAAATTCTGAGCAAATATGAATGTGTCAAACCTCTTATACAATTGTCTTGGCAACTACTTTAGATGATAAAGAGAATTTTTCAAGGAACAAACATATTTCTTATTTCTTGATATTATAAAACCTTCAGCTTGTTTCTTATGGATGTCCTCCTCAAACTCTCCATGTAGGAAACAATTTTCACATTCAACTACTCAATCTCATGGTCGTGCATAGCCATAACATCTAGTAAAGCTCGAATAAAACTATGTTTAACAACCAGGGAAAACACATCTGTGAAGTCAACACCAAGAATCTAACTTTAACCCTTAGCAACGAGACATGATTTGTGTTTGTCTTCTTCTACACTTGATGTACCTCCCTTTCGCTTGAAAACCCATTTGCAATGAACAATGTTTTTGTCCTTAAAAAGCATCATCAAGTCACATGTGTCATTCTTCTAAAGAAACTCTATCTCTTTTTGCATGCCAATCATCTATTTTCTAGAATTATATGAACTCACTGTCTCTAAATAGGTAGATACTTCTTCATTGGAATCAATACTTTCAGTTTTACTAAAAACATAAGTAACTAAATCTGCTTCACCGTATTTCTGGGGAGATTTAATCTTCTTCTCGGCCTATCCTTCATGATAGAATACTATAGTGAAGCTAATACTGGTGATTGTACAAAAGTGATATCACCGTGAATATCTAAGTTGAAGCTCTAAAGTCAATCTTGATCCAATCTCAACTTCAACCTGTATTGAATATTTGCTTGTTATTTTCAAACAAGACTTTAGAAGATAAATTAGCAAGCATAAATGTCTCATCAAGTACCACATTTATGTTGACTATAACTTTCTTAGATTCTAAACACTATAACTTGTATTACTTAAAATCATATTTGTATCCAAAGAATATATACTTCCTTGATCGAGGTTCTAGCTTGTCGTTATCTATATGTGAATATAATATAACCAAATCCAAAATTGAATAATTCACAGTAAAACCAGACAATGCTTCTTCAACGGTATTTTTCTCAAGAGCAGTTTATGTAGAACGATTCATAAGATAACAAGCAGTAGTAGTAGCTCATAAAAACCCTAAAACAGAAATAAACAAAGAGAACTTCACTAATCAAAATTGGTACAATAAGTTTTACGACCCAAACATTTATTTATACATTACATTGAAACCATAGTCATAAAAAGATTCTTAGGGTATGCCTAACAGACCTCGCCAAGATATGATTCAGGTAAAATTGAACTCAACAAAAGCAGACTGAGAATGATTTGACAATAAGAAGAATCTGACTATCTGGCCCTCGACAAGATTATATAGCTCACATCGGAATACTTCATAATCAAATAATTAATTAAAGAAGTTATGACCCAATAACGTTGAGCTAATATAAATGTCCAACAATGATATCAATAAAATATATAAAGTTTGTGCAATAAATAAAATCAACCATGATATGAAAAAGTATAATCCAAACTAAAAAGATAAGTAATTTAGTGTGAACTCACAGAAGGAAAGGTAACTCCAAAGTAAATGAAACTTAACTAATATATTTGGATCACTCTTACTTTGGTAGCAAGTAACTCCAAAGTAAATGAAAGTTAACTAATAAACTTGGATCACTCATACTTTGGTAGCTTGACCTTTTCCATCTATGACCTAAAAAATAAAGAATCATCATGGATGAGCTCACTATCCACAAATAAGGATTTCAAGTGTTATATTCAGTTTTTTAAAAATGTTGGATGTGCACACAACATGTATAAAAAAGTTATCTAAAACTAAGTTTCAAGAACCATTAATGAGGTTAAGTAAAAATAGTCCACTATAATGTGATTAATAAATAAAAATGATGTCATTATTGTAACAATGTATAAATCATTGTTGGCTTGATAAGAATTAAAAATAATTGTTTTGAAGATGAATGTAATTATTTGAATATATTATTTTAATTTATTGAATTGTATTAATTTTAAAGTGTGAGATCTGATATTTTTAAGATTATTAAATTCTATGTGCTAGATTTTTTTCATTGTTGACTGACAATGTGTAAAGGATTGACTCATTTGTCTTTCATTTGAGACGTTGGATTTTTTGAAAGATTTGATCAATTCGGCAATTAGACAAATTATTAAGTGGTTAATTTGAGGAAAATTATGGATTAATGTTAGGAATTTAAGGATTTGAATTTTATATGTTAATAGAATGAATGGATGGTAAAGTAAATTAATTGAAATGTTGGAATATAATTGAGAATAGGAGAAAGTTTGTGTTTTGTTTTAAGGAATAGAAACCCTCTTCTTGACTCATTGTGCATTGCCAAGAGAGAGAAGGAGAGATTATTTCTGTCCATGAAAATTGTGGAGTATGGGGACTAGGATCGTGTTCTTGGAGCTTCAAACAACAACCTTTGTGAAGATAATTTGAAAGTAAATCGTTTTAAACACTATTTTTATATTTAAGTTAGGGTTTAGGTTGGGGATGGATTCAAGCAATGAAGCTCGATTCCATCTGATTAGTCTAAATTGTTGGCGTATTTAGAGTTTATGCAAGGTTATTCTTCTTTTGGAGGTGAAAAAAATGGCAGAGAAGTGTGAGTTTCACTAATCCCCTTCGCTGTAATTGTCTTAGAGGTTGATAAGTGTCAACCGGTTGTGCATTTTAGCGAAACCTGAGAACTCAAAGGTGTCGACAAGTTGAAGGAAGTGTCGACCGCTAGACCATTTTTACAGCTCAACCCAAGGGCTCAGAAGTGTAAACATGTGGATTGAGGTGTTGACTACTAGTGCAATTTGGGTTGAAACCCGAGAGGTTTGTAGTGTCGACCGCGTGATGAAAGTGTTAGCTGCAAGTAAACGAGAGATTTGTAGTGTCGACCGCATGATGGAAGTGTCAACTGCAAGTAAACGAGAGGTTTGTAGTGTCGACCGCGTGATGGAAGTGTCAATTGCAAGTAAACCTGAAGTGTCGATCGTGGCTTAAGCCTAGTGTTAATAGTGCGACCGGTGACCTAGAAGTGTCAACCACACGACTTTGTTTTTGAGAAAATTTTCTTGCACATCGCCGAAGTCGCGGCCATTCATAGGTTGTCAGATTGCATTTCTAGTCTCAGTATAAGGTTCATCCACGTATCTTCCCTTAGCATTGTGTGAGTGGTTCATGATTCTTTTTTTCTTATAGGCTTCGAGTAGTTTGTTGATTTCGAACCAATAGTAGAAGTTGTTGCTTTTGTAAGGAAGAAGATTAGTCATTCTCGTGGAAAGGATTTTATGTTTTCTGTATAACATGTTGTCAAAAAACCTTATTTTGGTAGGTAGGTTGCCACTTGTAAAACTATAGTGGAGCTTGGTTGCCAGCTCGTTGGTTTTATATATATATACGTACATATGGTTTTCTTATGTTTCTTTACAACATACATGATAGCTGTTTTTGCTGTGTTATGTTGAGGAGATGAAACCTCTTAATACTTTGAGTAATCTTGATGTCAAAGTATCACAAGACTAAATATTTATCCCTTCTATTACATGTAGATGGTGTTCTATTGACACAAGGAAAACTAGAGGTAGGGCAGTGATGAGGCACTTTTTAGGTTTCGAATCTCTAAACTTGATTAGGATGTATTTATGGTTTGAGTTGATATCGTGGCTAACTGTCGGTCGCCACTCACTTTGGTAAAGGGTTTGATCTTTGGATTGCCATTACGGTTTCCTTCGGTTTCATGAGACATTGTTTGTTCTTCACACTATCTTTCTGTGCAAGAGTGCCGGAGTGTTCCTTTTGCGACACTCCATTTTCCTTTGATAATGATTTTTGTGAAAAAAAAATCATGATTATTTTAAGTGTATAGTCACCTATATATCTTTTATATTTTTAGAACTACGTCATTGAAGACTCGTGTATTCAGTTTTGATAAAAAGAAGAAAAGAGTTTTCCTTAACTCTTTTATAACTCATGCATATTTCAAAATATAATAGTGGTTTTAAAATAAAGCTATAAAAACTTGTTTGAAACAAGATTCGTTAGGTATAACGTTTGTACTAAGTTAGTTACTTACCCTAATGATTCTTTTCCAATTCAGATAAGGAAACTTTTGTTGTTTCCCTTAGTAAGGATTTAGAGTTTTAATTTTGACTTGTAAACTTATTTGGATTTTCTTTACTTTCATGCAAGGTTGATGTTATTAGGTATTTAACTTTATTATACTATCTAGTTGGGATTTCACTATGTGGACTTGCTTGTAATTATCCTCAAAACTTCTGCTGTCAAATCTAGTCTTGGCTTGGGTGATCAGGTTTCTTGTCGAGAATCAAATCGCTTGAATTGACATTTTTGCTACGTTTCGTCCCCAGGTTGTGACATAAATTATTAATAAATATATTTTCAATGGATTATATCTGGAAGTTATATGACTTTTATTCTCTTTTAAAACATTGTGGAAATGAGTATTTGATGCACTAATGAATTTATTGAGTTTAGACAGAAAAATAAAATAAAATTATAATGTAGGATTAATTTACAAAAGATCAAAGGTGATGAAGATTATTTTGTGCAGGCGTTTTGAGATCTAGTGAGCACGTCCAAATATGAAGCATATACAAAATAGAAGAACTCACAAACTCTCAATCCAAAGAAGTATTTTGGCCGGTGATACCCGCAACGGAAGCTAGTAGGAATCTCTAAAAGGTTAGTCTAGAGATTCAAACTATTTGAGAATAATAGTGCAAACTCCCCGACCTGAAGATCAGACTCTCACGAAGAATGCTCAGAAGAATCTATAAAAGCCTAGTTCTAAGGCAATGTTTTTTTATGTTCAATTTACAGACAGTTGGAGATAGATGTCAACACCCACAATGGACACGTTGCAGAAGATTTGCTTAGAGACAACAATTGAAATTGAAATTTCATGTGAATTCCCAATCACGATTTGCAGTCCCCTAGAGTGGTAGCCTTCAATTCAAGTCATGGAAGCACATCACCTTATTGTCTCTAAAATACATATCACGGATGCCAGTTGCCTACTAGAGGATGCCCACAGCTTGAGAAACTTTGAATACCACCAAAAATAGAAGCTTACTACATTTTGCAACTAACCAATTGCTCTCTACGCCGAAGTGCTCCTCATTCACTTGCTGATTGTTGAGCCTCCAATCTTAAGTAGGTCATTGTGTTCTTAACCTGACCTCTCTTATTTTAAACTTTAGATTCTTCATCTAGAGAGAGTTAGGTCATTGTGTTCAAACTTCCACGAGTTATGTTCGGTGTGATATGCACAAAGGAAGACTAAAAATTAAAGCTTCAATAATTGATTTTCCAAGCATGAGTAAAGATTCATTAAAAGAATGTGAGTTTCTATTTATACTTGATTCAAAGGCGTTCCTGAGTTTCTATTTTTCATTCTTGAAGGGTTTCGTGTTTGATATACCCTTGATTCTCATCGCATTATGGAAATGAAAAAGGGTGACGAAAGAGTTAGTTTAGGTTAAGCTCAATCACGAAAAAGAGTGACGTTGGTGAAAAGTCATTCTAAGGTCAGATTACCTAGAAGTTCAATCATTTGTAATTAGAAGGGTTGTTTGGAAAGAAATCTTCAAAAAAGAGTCTTAGAGCATAGATGTAGGCACTTTGGCTAAATCTAGTTAAAAATGTGTATGATATCTCTTTCCCTATTTATATATTGGTATTATTATTTGAATGCATATTAGAAACAACTTGTTTAACAAGAGAGAAAATATATTATAAAGTTTTAAATCACACAAGAAAGTTAAATAAACTATTTGTGTTATTATTTAATTGTACATTAGAAATAACTTGTTTAATAAGAGAGAAAATATATAATTTAAGATAGTAAATTATAAAATTTTAAATCACTCAAGAAAGTTAATTAAACTTAAGAGGTTAAAACCTAATATAGAAATACTTAAAAGTTGACTTTTGATTTCGTAAGTCCGATTGGCCTTGTAATCTCAACGAAACTTTGATGAATTTCATTGTTTTAATTAAACTAATCAATTAAGTTTAAAATGGAATTTAACTTTAGTTTTACTGTAATTATACATAAGTCGAAATGCAAAATGGTAAATTATAAAAAAAAAATGGATAGAAATGTAATCTTACATTATAAACTAAAGGATTAAAAATGAGAATTAAATCTGATTTTAGAAGTGAAAAACGGAAGAAAGATAGAGTGATAATGCGGTTTAGGGAGAAAAAGAGAGTCGTTGAGAGAATTCAAAAAATCCAAAAATTCAGTCAAGATTTAGCGAATCCCTTCAATATGAAAAGTGTTCCTAATATTGAGAAGAACATGTGGGTATAAGAATCTTGAGTCGAATCGAGATTTATATTATGTTTCTCCTTATACCGTCAACAATAAATATGTAAAATTATTAAATTTTGTTTAAAATTATGAAAGTAATGCTTTATAAGTATTCTTAACAATGTATTAACTATTAGAATGTTTGGAAATGCTTCGAATTGGCGTTTGGGTCAATTATATGGTTAAATCCAATTTAAAAAATGAATGGTTTTATAGCCCAAAATGC
Source organism: Begonia peltatifolia (assembly GCA_022433055.1). Taxonomy (NCBI): domain Eukaryota; kingdom Viridiplantae; phylum Streptophyta; class Magnoliopsida; order Cucurbitales; family Begoniaceae; genus Begonia; species Begonia peltatifolia. Next base: position 2,495,715 of record CM039525.1, on the reverse strand, counting down.
CCAGGCATTACTTATTTAATGCCTAAGCATTAAGCTGAACACCATGATGTCCTTGGATTAATGTCTAAGAAAGTTGACATGTTATGTAATTAGACGACACGGGGTTCTGCAATTAATGTCATAACATTTCAATATTTTTTATGATAAAACATATTTAAAAATGCATAAATAATATAAAATGAATTGAGAGAATGCATCGACATTCAAATAACAAATGTTACAACATTGTGAGGTTTGGATGCCTTGGCTTCTTGAATTGAATTTAGGACACTTTGACATTCAAGATTAGAACGTGAAGCATTGTGCGGGGTTGGATGCATTGGCTTTAGGTTGGTAATGCTTAAACAGTGTTCATGGAATATATGCCACTGCAAGGCCGGGGTTATGTCACGATGTTAATTTTAAGTTTGAAATCCTTTAGTTATCTCATAAATACGACGAAATGACACCATACACACCTAGATCACATATAATGTGATTGATACAAATATTCATTCTTGCATCATGAGACTGGTAGAAGAAAATAAATGTCATTTCATGCAATTGAAATTTTGTATTGATGCATGGGTATGTGCTCGATGCATTCATAAATGCATTGTGGTATCATGCTCAACTCTATGAAGCTAGAGGAAGAGGAATTGTTGACATAGAACCTAGTGTTGTTATCTTCCCTTTGTTTGTTGTAGACAATCATGTTATATAAAGAGAGGTTAACTAAATCTCTCTTGTAAATCCTCCGAGGTGAAGCAAAGGGGATGACTAGCACATGTGGTGCAACCACCATGAATCTAGCAACATGTGCGTGATTGCTTAGGAGGTTGTTTGTTCAAATTGACATAGACATTAGAAAAAGTTAATATGAAGGATATTCGTACCGACATAAATGTTAGCACATTTTGATACGAAGGATAATAATAAATATAAATTAGAGAATTTCATTGAATGTGTATGAATTGTCATTATTAAATGCATGTATGTAGATGGACATTAAAATCTACTTGGGTTAATGTAGTCGAGATTTATATGACTGCATTGGATGTTTGTTTGCATACTCATTAGCTTATGCTTGTAGGTAGATGTCCACTAGAATCTATCTAAATACATGTAGTGACAGATTGTGATGACAGCATGAATTAACTATACACTACATAATGACTATTATATGCATAGGTGGATAATATATTATTATACATAGGAGACAATGCAATTGTAGTTGAGTGATTGCACTTGATATAATTTCATGTGTAGTATTAATTAGTTGAGCACTGTGTGAAATTTGGAAATAAGGGCATGAAAGTAGTAGCATTTGATATTGGTGATTAAGTGCATAGAATATACTTAAGGATAAATGTGCATGAGATTAGTTAACATCATATTAGAGTATGCACACATGACATTGAATCATATGTTAGATCATGACTTATATGATTCATGATATCATTATGTGGAGACATTTATTACCTGTGTTATACACTTCTAACACTAGAAAAATGTATGATATAATTGACATAGATTCTGAGGACATACGAACATGAGTGATTGATTGACTAGTCATGAGAATTTAGGGTGTGAGGATTGGTCATGCAAGACATTATACATGACTAAGTATAATTCCTTAAATGTTAGACATTATATATAATGTCTAGAATAATATGATTGCATGTGACAACTAACCAACAGGTAAATGACACACGTATGAAATATGAAAAATAAGGATAATAATAAATAATGAATGAAAAGGCTTTGAAATATGATAATGTAAATAGAAACACAAACATATATATTTGTAGATAGTTAAGTAAGGTTTTATTTATTAGATTTTGGAAAAACTCATTATGAGGTTCATCTATATTTTTCAAGACTAGGTTGCACTAGTTTAGGACACAGAGCTAAGGCAAGTTGCTTTGATGGTTTTGGTAGAAGTTCATGAGTGACTTCATTTTCACTACTGATACAGTAGGTGTACTATTGTTGATTACTTACCGCACTATAATGTATTGTTTTAATACTTGGTATAATTGATGGTTCTTTGGAATATGTTTTCAAATAATTTTTTTTTTATCATGATGCATGCACACTGACATTTTAAAACACCAGATACATCACTTCAAATCTCTGTTGATTTTAGTGAACTCAACTCAATTGACTTCGTTTTTAGTTTTTAGTGTAACATATGCACCTTTTTAATAAAGATAATAAAAAATTAGTTTCATTTTTTCCTTTGAAGGGTAAGTTGTTATGCATAGGCAATCTTCCTCAGTAGATAACTCCTCCCTCCTTCCTTATTTCACTCCATGATTCTCTCTCCCTCTCTCTCAAACTCCCATCTAGCAAAGGCAACTCAATTTCAGCAAGGAAGCGCCAAACTTTTCAGAGGGAGACAGTTCTACATTTGATCGATGAAGGCGAGCGATGGCCGAGAGAAATAGCCTCCCGTAAGCAACCTATCCTCTTTTCTTTGAGGATATTTTTATTGGGAACCTCGAGTTTTATGAAAGTGTTATATTGTGGCCTTAAGGGTATAAAATTATGGTTTGAAATGAGATTCTAAAGAGGAAGATCGAAGAACAAGGATATTGACAGTATAGGAACTGGAACCTACTTCTGAAACTCTAGTTTTCTCTTGGGCTATTTGGATTGATTTTGATAATTCTAATGTAAAGATGCAACTTATGGATGAAAATTAAGTTTTAAAATGTTGATGAGCGTTAAGAATAATTTGAATGAAATTTTATCCAAACAATTTGGAAAATTTGGCAAACACCGGCGGTTTGGCCCTTGCTAGGACGTAACTCAACCTGCTCGGATCACACCGTTTGAATCTTTTTGGCTGAGTTTTGGACAAAATTATATTTTTAGACCTAAGCGTTCTTGGGTTGCTTTGGGTCTAAAAATGTTAATTTAAATTAAGGGGTTTCAATCTTAATCTATGTTAGTATGGTGTTTCGGCACCCAAACTTCAGATATTTCACCATTTTAGATTCTTGGACTTCCAAATTAATTAGTCGTTGGCTTTTGGTATGTCTACTATGAGGTAGAATTAATTGCAAATTATTATTTTTTTTATATCAAACATTATTGTTTTCAAAAACATTATTTTGAGATACGTAAATTTCACTTAACATAATTTTTTTGAGCATGCATAATCCTTTATTCATCATCCTGGTCAGGTGTACAAATATTGGAAAAGAAACTGAAACTCTTAGGTTCCGTAACCAAACATGGATCGAACTGAGTTTTAGAGTTCGATTCCAGTTCGTTTCTAATTATATATATACGTACTTTTTTTCAAAGGGGAAATGAAGTTGTCAAGCCTAATCCCCCATCTCTTCTTCTGGCTCTGTACTTCACACCCCCATCCACGTCTTCTTCTTCTTCATCTAAGTAATTCAACCATTTTCTGGACGAAGTGGAAGACCTAATCCTCAAGGAAAATTCGATCCCCATCCTCATCTTCTTCTTCTTCTTCTTAGGTTTCTTCTTCCTCTTCATCGTCGTCATTTTCTTCATCGATACTTACTTGTGTTGACAGAAGGTTGTCTATGATGAATTTACATTCTTTGAAGACTGGTTTAGTCTTCAAGCTCTCTCTGCTAGACCACCACTTCGCGACACTAAGGTATCTTGATGTTGCTCTGTCTTTAAGTTGCGCAAAGTTTCTATCAGAGAAGGACTTTGGGAAAAACTAGTCAAGAGAGAGAGATGATGGTGATGGTGAAATTAAAGATGGAGAATCTACTAGGCGAAAGAGGATTGCAGAAAGGCAAAGGTTGGATGACAAGCTGATGAAGGTTGAAGAAATTGCAGAAGAAAATTCGGGCCGGGCGCCACACGTAATTGGGCAAGGGCTCAAGATTGAGCATGACACGGGTTTGGGCTGGGTTACTTAAGGTTTGGGTTGGGTCACTTAAAGTTAAGGTTGGGTAACCCAAACTTTTATGGGTTTGACCCACTATTTGGTTTCTAACGGATTAGACGACTTTTGGGTTTCAAAACCAAAAACTGACCTGTGATGCATGGTTTTTGAATGGGTAGAACCATTTCCCGCTCATCTTTTTCCCAAAGCCAAGTTGAACTAGAATCGAACCACAATGGTTGGTTACACCTTTGGGTCTGGGCCAGCTCTCCCCACTTGTACCCCAATCCGAAGGTAGGCCTAGAAAGAAATATCGAGTTGAACGACTGAATCTTAAAGGATCACCCAAGCGCCTAACCTTAAGGCTAGGTTTGACAACTTCAGACTTTAAATTAAACTTATTCTTAACCCACAAAAAATGGATCGAATAAGATGGTAAAAACTTAAATAAACTAAAGAAAAAATATGTAGGAAATAAATATCAAATACTTAACAATTTATACAAACCAAGATAAAGAAAATAATTAAAGAACGAATTTCCTCACTAGGATAAAGAATAACTCTCAAATTAAAAAGAAAGAAAAAAAAAAAAGCTGAACTACTCCCAAGTGAGCGCAACAGCAACATTAGTTTTCATGATCTTGACCTTGGAAATGAAAATGAGTTTTTGGAGTGAGTGATTAACTAAGTAGGAAACTCTATACTATACTTAAATAAATGTATAAACTGATTTCATCATTTTCTTTCAAAACCATAAATTATAAGCAGTGCAGTGCATGAATTTACATTCGAAAAGATTTTTCTTCCATTTCAAAACAAACTACACAAGCCAAGGATTTCAAATCATTAAAACCATTCTTACCATTTTTGCTTGACAAGCTATCAATAGGGCAGGTTCAAAAACCTTGCTGCCTTTGTAGATAGCTATAAATAAAGTTACGTCTTCACCGTTTCTGTTAGAAAATCATCCATGTGAATAAAAAAGTGTCACTAGAGAACCTCTCTAGCTCACTATCATAGAAAGTTGATGAACTGTGGATCCGGTCGAATCTCATGAGCTTGTAAAAAACTGAAAAAGTGACAGTGATCCAACAATCTAACATTAACACCAAGTCTACTGACAACAACTCGACAACAGTAAAACCTATAAATCAAAGCGTGACTGGCAATCCGAAGACCAAGCAATAACACCACCTGCAACATCGAAAAAGTGGCTGACGATCCAAAGACCAAGTAGCGACACCACTAACAACATCGTATCAATCAAAAATATTTTTACCAGGTTTAGGGATTCATAACCCAAGAAGCACATCATCAACATCCCATTACCTATTTTTGCAACATATAAATATCAATCTTTACATAGCAGAAGGTGCATACAATCCGAATCTTGTTGCTTTAGTTGCTCAACTAAACACAGTCCAAAACAATTGGAGTTTGATATTAAAAGGCTCCACCAGCTCCAAACAATCATCAGATCTGACTTTGGTTGCCCAACCCGATACAACTAAAAACTATCGAATACCGATCTAAAAAAGGCTGAATAAGCATCGGATCCAAAATCGACCAAAATTATAACAATTTAAAATGAAATACTATGCACTTGAAATTTAACTGCTTAAAACATACATATATATACATAAAAATTGACGTGTTGACGATCATGCCCTTTAAGTGTTTTTCATAAGTGTCAATCCACTAAAATAAATTTTGAAAAACCATGTAATACAAAATAGAAATATCTACCTCGATGATAACAACAGCTTACTAACTAGTCGACACTCGCAACTGAATGCAGGCATAAAAAATAAGAACATCGTCGAAACTTACGGCCAACCCAACATGAGAAATCCTTCCACAACACAAGGATGACGACAAAGGACTCCTAAACCAAAAGTAGGAATCCTAGACGAAAGGATGATAAACGGTTGCGAACTTCTCGGTCGACCATCCAATATAGACTGACACTCGGTCGTCTCTCATTCTATCTTAGGAAAAAAAGTATTCAATGATAAATAGATTAAAAGCTAGCATACGACTTAGTTAGTTACAAATAACCCAAAAAGGGTTCAATATTTCAAGTATCCAACTAAAACATCGAATTCGACAAAACGAAAATCTAGCACCAAAATCGAACGAGAACAAATTTAGAAACAAACTTATCCTTTACGAAACACGAAGCCCAGAACGAGACGAATGCAAGGCACGCAATAGAAATTGCTATTTTCCAAACGACTCCCTCTCTCCTTCTCCCCCTTACTCTCCGTCATGCAGTCCCAACAGGGGAATGAAGGGAAAAAATCAATGTTAATTTTAATTTATTTAATATATATATATATATATATATAATGTAATATTAAATTTTATATATTAAATAAATATTTAGTTCTCGACTTTTTGAAAATTTAAAATCCAACTAAAATTTCTTAAACTTCTTCCAAGAAAATTCATTCCTCTAAAAGAAAATTCACTCCTGACTAATTTGATTTACTAAACTAAATTCTCGAAACTCTATTACATAGAAAATTTTCGAAATTTACTGAATGCTCAAACGCTTCAGGAATCTCTTTCTAACAAACTCGATAACAAAAGATGAATTTACCCAACACAATATTTTGATATTTGACTATGCAGAACATGAAAATCGATAGTTTGACTGAAAATTTGCAAGTGACCAAAGCCAACAAAGCAAGACAACTCGAGTCTAGAAGAAAAAGTTGACATCAATTAATGCAAAAAATTTATTTCAAAAAAATAGAAAATATAAAATGATAGATATTATGATCTTACCTATGAAGGGGTCCTATTTTCATTACGCACATTCATCTGATGAAGAATGTGTTTGTTTGTGTCAACTAAAAAATGTAACAATTGACTGTGTCATGTCTATATGTACAAAATGTTAAACCTGATTGGGTTATTATTTTCGTTGCTTGTAGCAATCACCGAGTGTTGTTGTTAATAAAATTTCTATGACATGGTGTGGCCTAAGTGTATAAGTGGCTCAATTTTCACTTAGATTTTTATTACGTATTGGAAGACCAATTTCATGTACCTAGAACAATATAGTGGAAATGTTTTTTTTATGTCTATCCAACTATTAATTTTGTGAACAAGTTTTAAGAAAATGTTTTATAATTGAAATAATCTCTCACTTTATTTAAATTTTAAATATTGAATATAAAACTCTAGCCCTATTGACTCAACTCAACTCATCCCAAAAGACTCTCCCAAGAAGACTACTGGTTGCCAACTCAAGACTATGTTCGACAACCCCTTTATATCTTAATATTATCATTTTCGTGTTCGAGGAACTCTTCGTGAGCTTGGACTTGAAAATATTAATTTGTTTAAACTCTTTTAAATTTCTCGTTTTCTTCTGGCATATTTACTTTAGAATTATAATATTACGTTTTCTTTGATGTAGTTTAATAGACCTTGTAATAGGCCAATTGGACTTAGGCCCAGAATTTTATTAGTATTCAACTCTAATGCTACATATTAAATAAATTAAAGTTAAAGGATCGGACGACTCAATTTGTTTTAAGGTCGAGTTGTCTTTCGTTCTATCTTGGGTCTTTCGTGGATCGTGACACATTGTTGGGGGTGTTTGGAGCCACCAATGTAGTACTAAAATCGCCTCCTTATTTAGAATTCAGTTGTTGAGAATACATTTTTTTTTTGTGAGACATTATTCATACTTGTTGTGTCAAAATAGAGATTATTAGTTTTCAATGAGTATGACAGTTTGATTTTCTTTGGTCGGATTGGTAAACTTATGTCAAGACAGAGATTATTAGTTTTCAATGATCTGCATTCTTTCTTCTTTCTCACAAAGATAATGAGTAAGCATTATGAATATTTTAGAGTTTTGCTTTTACATAAGATTGAGTCATAAAACTCACAGTTGCAATTTGATCTTCATAATATATTTTTACATATACTCGTAATAATTTCTCAAAAAGAATTCTGCACTGAATTTCGGTGTTCAATTTGTTTTTGGTTTTCTTACAAATTCATTTGCCATCAAAATCATAGAGGGCATTGTCGGGCAATGAAAAGAAAAGTTGGCCGCTTCCCTCCCAAAATGACGTCGAAACGATCAAATATTATATTTTGAAAGGGTCATCGTTAACATTATGGTGTGAAACTTGTAGCAGTAATTTCCCAATTTTGATCCACAAACGTTCAGCTTGAAAACGAAAGTCATTATAAAACTTGGGACTTGACCCAATTGGTCATTGCTGTAAACTGTGGAATTGAAATATTCAAGCCATGACACCCCCGCTTTGTGCTTACATAAGTACTTCCATTTTCTCATTAGTTCAGGAATTATTTCTACTAAAAGTTGTGTACCGAACAAGGTTGTCTTTAAATAATATAACTCCAGGAAAAAATATCAATGGTTCCCCAAGATATAAAGTCACAAACTTTTTATTATGTTGGCAAGTTTTTTTTTGTTTTTTTTTTTTTTAATTATGGTAGTAACTTGATCGATTCAATGATTTGAGATTTCTTTCTTGATTTATTTTTTATTTTTTATTTTTTTTTTAAATCGCCCTTTATAGTGTAACTTATTTTATTAACAAATTAAGGCTAAGAGGCAGAAATTACTTGAGCAACCACTAAATTTTCAATAATATTATTTGAATAAAAAAATCAAACTTTTGTTTGAATATTAGATTTCTAATCGGACGTGCTTTGACACTTGCAATAGATATTAGACTTAATGTGCTCAGCCCATTTTCTAAAAATAAGTTCTTTGGAGTAATCTATAAAATAATCAACTTTTCAACGCTCCCTCGCTGCATTTTAAAAGACTGTTTTGACGTCCAAGTTACGTGTTTTTGATCCATTCTAAACTTGATTTCCTTCAACCTTCAAACAACGGCCTCGTCAAATGCAGAAAAACCCTTCATTCTCGGTCAAAATCAAACCCCGCCAATCACTATATATTATGTAGCTTCCCTTTCTCATACCATTATCATTCGCATTCAGAAGTTCAATAGAGAGAGAGAGAGAGAGAGGAGAGAGAGAGAGAGAGAGAGAGAGAGAGAGAAGGAAATATTGAAGTTTGTTGTTTGCTGTCTGAAAAAGAAACATGGGATTCTCTCAAAAGAAAATTCTTTTCTGGGCTGTCTTCATTTTCACCATTCTCTTAGTCTCTCCCCAGCTTGAAGCTGTGAGAACCATGAAAGAAGAACAGTGGATATGGAAGGAAGGTGCTGGCCTTCTCCTTCAGTCTTTTCAACGAGGTCCCGTTCCGCCTGCCGGCCCCAACCCACCTGGTAACGTCCCTTGCCCAAGCTGCCGTTAGGGCAAACCAAAGGATCACTAACTACTTTCGAGCACAAAGAAATGAAGAGCTCTTGATTGGGATTGAGAAACACATCCAGATGATCATAATCCAATTTTTTATTTTCTTTAACTGTTCATAATATTCTTTTGTAATTGAAATTTGTTGTCGCATGCAGGAATAATTTGCATGCAATCCAATTTTCCAATTAATTGGAAACTATTTGTCATTATTTATTTATTGCACAATTTAATTTATGAACGAAGATGCAAATAATTACTCGTCTCGTGTCTACAAAGTTTAAATAGTTTTATTGAAATTACTCTATTTTAAATTACAATTGATCCAAATTTATTTGAAAGAGCCAAGATGTTTGAAATCGTGACCATGGCCTTGCGTATCATCATTATACACACACAATAATAAATAAATACATACATACATACATACATACATATATAGAGATGTCAAATTGAAGATTTAGTTACGATTAAAAATAGATACTTTATCTACAGAATTCTTACTCGTTCAATTGGTAGTATGGACCCAATTGAAAAATAAATTATGTTTTGTAATTTCATGATTTTCAATTTATTACGCCCTCTTGATTATAAATCACTTGTTTTTTTTTATTTTTCTTTGAATTTTTCATCGATAGTAAAATAAATTTATATATGTATGTACACATAAAATCTTTTTCTTAGAATTACATTGTATTATTTTGTTGAATGCTATATATATGTAGCATTCAACAAAATAATACAATGTCTATTGGGCTAAATTCTAAGGAAAAAATTGTACGGGCTTCGTTGGAAATCGAATAATGTGATACTACTCGGTGGAGCTTGGGGCATTCCGATTTGAGTGTTGATTTTTTGATTGATTGTTATTCTTTTAATCCAAATTGCAATTCAATCTGTTTTTAGTTGTTCTTGAAATTTACTTGTTTTCTTATCTGTTTAATTCTCGAAAGTTCTACACAGTTTTGTTTCATTTAAGGTCTTCATTCTGTAAAATCCGCAGCTCTTTTGCATGAATAAAATTTTAAATTTTTTCATGGTCAATAAAAATTAATTATTTTTCCGAAGGTTTTTAAATTTTTGTAATTAATTACTACGTTAAATGAGTCAATTTTAATTAAGAGGTCAAGGTCGGTGAAAAGTGAAAATTTTCTGTGGTGGTTAAAATCGATATATGATCGGTAAATTAAAAGTACCTAAAGATAGTGTTCTCGCTATTTCTAACAAAATAACATTTAAAAATTTCTAAATATTAAATAAAATATATTAAAAAACACCATTGCACCTGAGGTGTTCTTCTAGAGTGTCGAGATGTGCTACAAATTGCAGGGTTGCCGCACCAGTTAGTGTAGGTTGCGAATCATGCGCTCACGTAGTGTGGCGCCATGGCGCCAATGTTCTTGGGGCATAGTTTGGGTCTATTCTCTTACAATTTATACCAAAGAATGAGCATCTCCAACTCTAAGTTTGCAAGTTTCAGAGTCTTAAATGTCTCTTCCAATTGTTTTTATGTGTTTTTAGCATAACATGAAGATTGGTAGATACATTGAAGTTTAAGACCAAGCTGTTGGATGAAAAGAGCTAATTTTATTCAACTTCAGCGACGGAGAACCCCCATTGTAGTGTTGTCGTGCTCAACCAAATGCAGAGCAAAATCCTGAGAGTCAGCGCTATAACACCCATCTGAACGTTGTAGCACCCACCCAAAGTTGTGCCACCCAGCGCTACAGTTTATGTCAATGTGTTATAGCAACCATGCAAAGACTCTGTTGAGGTCAAATTATTTCGAGTTGATTTGAATTTTTTGTTAAGTCTTTAGAGTTCGGACACATGTAAAATTTGAATTTATCCTCAGCTATGTTGTAGAAAAAATTTAAAATTTGAATTTCCGATAAATTTGGATTGAAGAATTTTATTTTGTATGTATAATATAATACTTATATTATGCTTCATAAATGAAAGAAATCAGCTATTTTATTTAATTAAAGTCTTTTAAAAAGGAAGGCGAGGAGGTCCTTCTTTTCAGTTGCAGCAGAGGGAGAGCAAGAGAGAGTGAGGGAGAGTCCGCAAGGGATTTTTGCCGAGTCTCCGTCTGATTCGTGATAACGATACACTGATCTTCAAGTTTTGTGAGGGTTCTTTTAGGGTAAGTAGATTTCTACGTTCCGTTTTGTTAGTTTTCTATTGAGAATTGTGGTTTTGTTGGATTCGAATTTCGAGCTTCAAAATTCAAAATCTTTGATTATTTTTATGACTTTTTGGTCGATCTGCGGTTTGGGTAGGATGCTAAACTGATTGATGGTAAGAACTCAATGGGAAAGTAGAGTTTCCGCGATGTTCGTCGCTGGAACGTCGTCTTCGGACATTCGCTGTTTGTGTCGGGCGTCTGAGGAGGCACAGTTCTGGGGTCCGTGCTTTAGTTTGGAATTTCGCTCCGAGCGTCCGCCGGTGCAGTCCGAGCCTCCATGGGTGCAATCTGGCATCCGTGAGTGTAATCTGAGCGTTTGTTGTGGGCGTCTGCGGTAGCATTCTAAACTTCCACTTTTGGCTTTTGCGGTAGTTGTGTGGTTTCAACTTTGGGCATCTGTAAGTTCAGTCCTAGCATCTGTGGGTGTCGTTTGGGCGTTCACTGTGGTCGTTCCAAGTGGGAGTCTGGGCGAACACAGTGTGAATTTTGTGAACATTTTATCTCCTCGACAAAATTCGTAGTGGTTTATCACTTTCTTGTGGTTTGGGGTCTCTAATTCTGATTTAGGATCCATTTATTTTCCACAGTGTTCTTATTGGAATTTTAATGTCGGTTTTGCTTTAGGTTGCGACGATGTTTTTGAATTTGATGCTTGTTTCTAATAGCCCGTCTCAACTTGTTAGTAAGGTTGTTGTCGCCGTTGAGGTAGGGGGTAAGAGTGGGCAAAGCTCGGTTTGGTTTTGGACCAAACTGAACTGAGCTTTTTGGTTTTCGATTGCGGTTTCAAAACCGAACCGAGATCACACCAAAACCAACCCGACCAAATCGAAATTCTAGGTTCAGTTATGGCAGTTTAGGTTCTGTTCCTGCATATAATTAAAAAAAATTCCACGACAAATAAACCAATAGTTAACCAACAAAATATACCAACATTTAAACACTAAATACACTTGAACATTTAAACACCAAATATACTACATTTAAACAAATGATAAGTGTGCATTTTATTTCTTATTTGTGTTTTTTTATATTTGATTCAACAAGTTTTTTTTCAAGTGTTTAAAAAGATTTGATATTTTTTGTATAAGTGCAGATAAATGAAATATAGTAGATTTGGAGTTTTAACAAAAGAAATTAGAGCTCAAGAATTGATTTCGACGATTTTTCAAACACAATTCAAAGAGCTTGAAAATATAAACCAGAGAGGGTGTGAATTGATCTCTATATTGGAGGAGATCGATCTCCTGTCCGAGTTGACTGATCACTTACAAAAGGAGATCAATTGGCTGTTACGTTTAAAAAGATGCAATGTGAGTTTTTAAATCGAAAAATCTTATTCCTTGATCATAAGAACTCTAAATTTACTCCAAAATTAGTTTATAAAGGCAGGAGAAGGCTAAAAAAAAGCAAGGAAATTGGGGCAAGGAGATTGCTTTAGTCAATATTTTGCATTCAAAAGTATAGTTTTCTCTTCCTTTTTTTTTTGTAACTACGAACATCATCATTTTTATTCTTGTTATTCTTATTTTTTATTATTGTAACATGAACTAATTTTCTTTTCTAGAGATAAGATGCAGTCGAATTATGATTGTTTGGTATTTTCATTAATTCAATTTGTTGATGTTTTATTACAATTATGTGTTCACTTTCTTATTGCTTGCGATTGTCTGATCAACAATAGCATATTAATATGATTGTTTTGAGACCAGGAGATGAAAAATAATTATGCAATGAATAATTCGTCATAAGAAGAATCTTATACTAGGGATAGATAAGACATTCATGTGATAGTTTAATTTCTCACTCTTAATGTATTCAATTAATTGTTAGGGTTAGAGACCGAGAGTTAATAATCTGTTAATTGAATAAGTTTGTCATTAGTCAAGAGATATTAAAAAATATATTTGTAAAATCGTCATCAACACATACATGAGAGTAGATGTTAATAAATTGAGTTGGAAATATTAAACATGATTAATTAAGGTGAAATCAAAATCTCTAAAAATTTTTTCGTTAGATTTAATAATTTTATTCAATTTGAGTTTATTTAATTAAATTCTCTTGTTTTTCATTTAATTAAATTTATTAAAGTTTCGTTGTTAATCTATATTTGTGAAATCGCCACCAACATATATATGGGAATAAGTATTAATAAATTGAGTTGGAAATAATAAATATGATTAATTAAGATGAAATTAAAAATTTTAGATTTTTCTCTTATCATATTTTATGACTTTATTCAATTTTATTTTATTTAATTAATTTTTCTTGTTTTTCTTTTAATTAAACTTTTATTGTTCATCTATAATTAGAATTAAAATTATTTAATAATTAGTGAAAATAGTTCTCGTAGATCGATTTGTATTTATTCACTTCATTACTTTTGTGACACGTTCGTACAATTTGCAACAACAAATATACCCATAATTAACTAACAATTAACCGACATATAAACACCTAATTGAAAATTATTCTTGAACATCAAAGGCTTTGAATAATTGCCCCACGTAAATTTGCTGACCAAGTCGTCGTCATTGAAAGTTGTCTTCTTCTCTGTATTAATTGATTATTTCATTTACACTCTAAAATGAGTTTTGAAAACTTGAAACATGGACGAAGAAAAGAGAAGTGTGCTTATAACTCGATAATAACTTGCATATTTTCATCTTTTTCTTGATTCCTTTGATTGGATGAATCGATTTCTATAAAAAAAATTAGTATTATAAAGTTAATAAGAATAAAAACAATATTTGTAAAAAAATATTTCATATAAAATTAAAAAAATATATATCTTTATCAATTGTTTGATAATCATTCATCTTTGGAATTTTTGAATGAATTTAACTTTAAGTACTGTTGTCGGTAATAGAGATGTACGAGATGAGTTCAAAATACAACCACCACAACTAAATGTGGTAACGTTGTTCACAGCGAAGTGTGCATTTTGCACATTCATTTTGCAGTGCAAATGTTTAAATTGCACACCGCAGTCATAGTCCAGTGTGCAATTTGCACATTTACACACACAAGTCACAACATCACATTCACGGTTCGCACATTCACGATTTGAACATTTGCACACACAACATCATATATTCACATTCACGATTTGCACACACAAAGTCACATTCACATAATCAGAGTCCAAGGAATAATCACAATTCAAAATTTCAAATATGAACAAACAGTGAAAAGACACAATCCACATAATGACATTCACAGTCTACAAAATCTGAAAAATGAAGCGTGAATTGGAAAATACATCCTCAGAAACCTCGGTCGTCACTCGTCGCAGTTGAACTCAAAATCCTCGATTGGAGTTGTCAGTCATCGGACTCGGGGTTGGCTCGCCAATGGCTCGTGCACACTCATCAGTGGCTCGTCGCACTTGGAACTGGAGTTTGGTTTGCAGGTTAGATTGCGATTCTAAAATTGCAACCTAACCCGATAGAATTTCAATGAACAACTGAGCCGGACTGAGTTGGGTTCTCAATTTTTAGTCAGGTTTGATATTGAACCTAAACCGAACCAAAATCAAAGAACTTTATAGTTTAACTTGTCCAAACATCAAAAATTTTAAAACAAACCAAACCAAACCGACTCGGATGCCTCAATTCGGTTCGGCGCCCGCGATTCAGTTCGGTTTGCCCATCCTTAGGTATGAGTTATTTATTGTATTCCATTGCAACATGGCTTCAAAAACTTTATTTATTAAGTTATCACATAAAAATCCTGACATTTAATGTCTAATAGCTTGTTTAGTTTTATACTATGTATACACCAGTTTATGTGTTTATTTTTTGTATGTATAGTATTTCAATTTATATATGTGTCATATAGTTTTTTGGTTATTTTTTGGCAAAGTTGGCTAAATTGTTTATTGAATCTATGGTTGTTTTTGCTAGCATTGAGCAGTATTGAGTCTACAACCAAACCAATAAGAGGTTGTTTCATTTACACGTTTTATTGCGTGAAGGTGTTTTGTTTGTACGCGCGTGACATTGGATTGAGACAATGATGATGTCTTTAAGTTCAAATCCTTAAACGTAGTCAGGATATTTCGTTGTTTCGTTTGATACGAGATTGATTGGCCTTCAAATAGTCCTTTGTTTTCCTCACGTATATGATGGTTGGATCTACGGATTGTCATTATTCGTTTTACATTATGTGCCCTGTAGACATTCAACCTACAAAGGTCCATGAATGACCTTATTTTTACTATTACTATTTACTACGACAAAATAGTTGGCACTTATTTGGACTATAGATACCTTTGTATATAGTAATGATTCCAAGATCTGATCCATTGATGGGTTGTGAAGTCTATTTTAAAAATGATAAGATTTTTATAAATGAAAATTCATGCACTGCATTTTTCTCACTAGCATAGTTTTGGATAAAATGATAAAATCAATTTTATTATCCTATTATAATACAAGATTACTTATTGAATTAGTCGTTCACTCGAAATTTTTTTTTTTTTTTTCGAGATAATGATTGTAGAGGCCATAAGTAATTGTTTCGCTTAGGAGTATTCATTTTCTTCTCTTTTCCCTCTCATCACGTTTTTCATTTCTGTCTTGGTGAGGACGACTTTGTTTATCAATTCCTTTAAATTGGTTAGTATAAATATTTGAGCATTTGATACTTCATTTCCGGCATAGTTTTTCCTTGAAATATTTGTTATACAACTTAATTATTTTGTAATCATTACATAGACTTGACCCATTGGTTTACTTTTAATTTTAGTTAAGTATTTTGCTAAAAATCGAGCATTAAACTGCAAGATCGACTCATCTTCAAGAATTGGATTATTTGACTTGATGTTTCTGTGATAGTCTACCTCCGAGCCATGGCAATTGTACTATTACGTAAAGAAATATGGAGTACTAGAGTGCTAAAACTAGTGCGTTGTTGCGCCACCTTAGAGTTTGAAGGTGGGGGGAACACAAAGACGATAGACGGCGACTGAAAGAGGGCAAAAACAAAATTTTACCTTTGAAGAACTCATGAAAATTAGGCGAGCATACAACGAAACAATGAGACTGAGACTGAGTTTGATTACCCTAGTTTTAATTAATGCACTTTCTTTTCTTTTATGTTTGAATTTTGACTTATCTAATTTTTGTCATTGTTACGTTCTATTATTAAATAATTTTATTTTTAGGATTATAATTGAACTCAGCATGTAGTATGTTAAATTTTGGTATGATTCGAATTCCATTTGAGTTGGGCCTAGTCTATATTTAATATTAAGTTTTTATACATTATTCTCTATATTATTGTTTGAATCGTAAAACTCACTTATACTTTAATTTTTAGACAATGAATTTTTTCCTGTGATTATTTTAAAAAAGGGTTTTTGATGTAAATTTTAGTTTTCTAAGAGTTGCGTTTCAATTTTTTGGGAATATCAAACAAATTTTAGTTTTGATTTTTGGGAAAAGTAAAAAATAATAAAAAGAAGTAAAAGAAAAATTTTTTCTCTTAAGTAAAAAGAAGTACTCCGAAGAGAGCAATCGCCAATCAAGCAAAATGATAGTCTGGCTGTCGCAGCAAAAATGGTCCTCCTCCTCAAGTCACACGCACGGCCACCGTCTTGGCTCAGATTTGCAAACTTTTCGTGACGTGACATATCCTATTTGAGTTGAATGAGACAATTTGTTTTTGGGTGGAGCGGGCATATATTCAATATTATGGGTTATGTATTTACTCCATATATATTTGATTGACTCCCAAAATTTATTGAGCCTTTATATTTTTTATAGTAAATTTAGTTTTTATATTTATATGTAGGTTTTTTGGCTACTCTATATTGTCGATCTCAAATTTCAATATTTCAATTTACTTTAACCACACATAGTATTATTAAATGAGCGAGCTGGCTCGCCAGCGCGCCCACTCGGTTCGCTACAGTAACGAGCGAATTTGACTAGAACCACACAAACGAGTCGAGTCGAGCTCGACAATCCGTGCTCGCGAGCCTGATGAGCCTGCTCGTGAGCAGGCTCGGTCATGCCCAGCTCGGCACTGAGCTTTTCGACGATGGGCGAAGCTGAGCGAGATTTCCGACGTCTCTGATGGAAGTGCAGCGTTCAAAAGCTCGGGTCATCGAGCATCTTTGATCATCGTTGGGGTCGGGAGAGCTGGGCGATCGGAGAGCTGGGCAATCAATCATCAAAGCGCTAGGCGATAGATCGCCCATCGTTGCTGGGCGAACGCCCAGATCACTGAACTCTTTCCGTCGATTGTACTCCCTTCAGCAGTTCGGTCGACTTTCTGACGCTCAGTTCAGCAATCTTCTTCCCCTCAATTTTTTTTCTTCTCTCACACAAAACACTAAAGTGTCAAAGAACGGTGATGATCGTTGATGAGAAGCTGAGATTCTGAGCAACGGTCATTAGACCGTTGTTGAGAATCAGACCACTCAGCAACGCAACGACTCGTTACGCTCGTTGGGCCGGTTCGGCTCGACTCATTAGGCTCGCTGCTCGCGAGCCAACTCGGGTTAGAAATTTTTTAAAGTCAGTTCGTTAGGCTCGACTCGTTAAACTCGGCAGGCTCGTTAGGCTCGGCTAGTTAGATTCAGCAGGCTCGGTGAGTCGGGTCTTTTTCAATTCGGCTCAGCTCGACTCGCTCGTTTAACATCTCTAACCACACATACTCAAGTCACAAACTCAAATGTACTGTGATTTTCGTCAAATTAAATTTTCTTCTCTATCTATAGTGGTTGGACTTTCTATATTAAATCTCGGAGTCAAATATTGTTCATTATCTAACCCATAAACGTTTTCATCTCAATTATGAACAAATTCTTTAGCAGGGTGGAATCAGTCTTGTTCTATTCAGTTTCACCCCCAATTCAAACCAAACCGATTGGTGTGGTTTCAAATTTTTTGAAACCAAAACTGAACCGAACCGATCGGCTTTCAAAACTAAACACGAATCGGACTAAAAATCTTTCACAAAATTGAAACCGATCCGAGACAGTTCAGTTTGGATTCAATTTTAACGGAATCGATTTCAACCCTTGTTCTTTAGCAATTGAAAGAAAAGGAGGCTGATCCCCTTGGCAAATGATGTTTGGAATAATAAAAAAGTAAGGTCGTATTCATATGTTAATAGTGGATGCATGTTCAATTCTTATGAAAATCAAATGACACCACAGAAGAGTCGTCATTCACGCTCTTGATTTATGCTTGCTGTTGAATTTCACCTGCGTTATTTCTTCCCAAATGACCAATTTCATGTGTACTTTGAAAGAGTCGTCACAGAGTTATGGCGTGAAACTTATGTCAGTAATGGCCAATTTCCCACTTTTGATTCCTAAACGAGTCCCTCGACAAAAGGAAGTCATTCTAAAACTTGGGACGTGGCCCACTTGGTCGTCGATATCAACTGTGGAATTGAAATATTCATGCGTTGACATTCCTGCTCTGCGCTTACCGAATTTTCTTTTTATTAGTTTCTCCTAAGCTTTGTGTATTGCACAAGCTTTAGTTTAAAATACACAAGGGTAGTAAATAATATAATTGGTCACTGTTGTGAATCGAACGAGAATTAATTAAGAAGAATTGAGAAGAAATCAATAACACAAGATTTACGTGGTTCGGACAAAATAATCATACGTCTTACTGCCCAAAACTCTAATCAACAAAATTTTATTAAAGAATCGTGGAAACATGTATTTGCATAATGTTACAGTATTACTCGAGATTAGACAAAAATAATATTTCTCTCTCTTTCTTATTTTTTCTCTGACTCTGTCCTTTATTTTCAATTCTCTCTTTGTATCTCTGTTCAACTATTTAACTCATCTATTTTGAAACAGAGTATGTAAATTTGAATAAGACAAAAAATAATCACAGTACAAATTGTAAATCTAATTAAGAAAATCGTTGATCCAATCTTTACATTCGTTACACGATAACTTCTTTAATATATTAAAGAGAACTATACAACTAACCATAAACAAATACATACCGCGTGAAACTCACACATCGTCAGTGGTTTTTCTTGTAACGCTAAATCGTGGGTTAATACAACAATCGTAGATTTCTTGAAATTACCTTTCGATAAGAGAATGCCTTTAACATACATGATATAAGACTTGAAAGTTTCAACCATAAAAGAAGAAGACCTATTAAAAAAAAATTACTGGATATTAATTCAAATCCGAAGAACATATTAAAATATATGGTGGACTTTGTTGTTGGTGAGCCCATGTTGTAAAAATAAGTCATTAGCAATGACCTGTAAAGTAATCAACTTGTCAACGCCCTCTCCCTTCATTTAATGACTGTTTTAGGGTCCAAGGTACGTGTTTTTTGATTCATTCTAAACTTGATTTCCTTCAACCTTCAAACAACGGCCTCGTCAAATGCAGAAAAACCTTTGATTCTAGGTCAAAATCAACCACCCTCGATCACTATATATTATGTAGCTTCCCTTTCTCATACCATTATCATTCGCATTCAGAAGTTCACTGGAGAGAGACAGAGAGAGAGAGAGGGGAGAGAGAGAGAGAGAGAAGGAAATATTGAAGTTTGTTGTTTGCTGTCTGAAAAAGAAACATGGGATTCTCTCAAAAGAAAATTCTTTTCTGGGTTCTCTTCATTTTCACCACTCTCTTAGTCTCTCCCAAGCTTGAAGCTGTGAGAACCATGAAAGAAGAACAATGGATATGGAAGGAAGGTCATGGCCTTCCCCTTCAGTCTCTTCAACGAGGTCCCGTTCCGCCGGCTGGCCCTAACCAACGCGGTAACATCCCTTGCTTAATCTCCGGCAGCTGCCGCTAGCCCGGATCAAAGGATCACTTTTTGAGGACAAACAGAAGAAGAGCTCTTGATTAGGATTGATATCACGTCCAGATGATCATAATCCAATTTTTTATTTTCTCTAACTGTTCATAATATTCTTTGTTAATTGAAATTTTGTTGTCACAATATTCTTTTAATTATTATTTTGCTAAAAATACTCTAATCTAAATTATAATTTACCCAAATTTATTCGAAAGAACAAAAATGCTTGGAATCATGAACAAGTGTCTTGCGGAGAACGGATCTTGACAAAATTAATTTTTAGTATTTGCATTACACACATGTATTATGTCGATCTCGGTTTGTTGGGTGATTGGCTGAGAGAGCTCCGACTATGGGCAAGTCATGGAGGTCAAAGAGATGACCTCGCAAATCGCCGACGAGCAAACAACAAGTCGGGTCCCCTAACCGCTGTCCAAATCTTTTTCTTGTACCACGGTTCAGTAATGCCAATGGGCTATATTTTTGAATTGCTGTCTAGGCTGGTCCAACAGTCTTTAGGCTGCAGAATTGACCCATTCTGTGTCTTGGTTACACTCGGCTGTTTCGGGTCACGTCTGACTAGGCAATTTTGGGCGGCAGCAAATCATTTTTTGGACTCCAATTCTTTGGTCTAATTTTAATCCAATGTCACAAGTAAATTACCAAATTAAAGAGAAATATTTTAAGGGAATAATTGGGTATTAATATACCAAATTTGAACCGAGAATTTATAAGTCTATTTTGGTTTGGTGAGAATTATTAAATTAATAGTTAGATTTTTGGACTTTCGTCTCTGGATCGGGTCCTAACAAATCTTGTAACGCCCCGAGAACCCACATAATCCCGGTGCGCTAACTACTTATACACACTATGACTCACTAAAACTTGACACAACTCACTCAATTTAATACCATTTACATTTTTAAATCATATTCAAAAGAATATTTGTGAATATAAAAATTTTCGACTCGATTCGAAAACAACTCGCGCCCCGAAGAGGGAACATGAAATCCTCGATATAAAAATACGCAGTGGAAAAGAAAACAATTTAAAATAGTTTTAAAATAAAACGACAAGACTCGAAATCCTAAGAATGAGTCCAACACACCTCTCGAACAACACAAATTCGGTGACACGCACTCACGTCCCCACTTCGACGCCTCGCGTGCACCCTTGCTGTGCCACGCACGCCAACTTAACATCGCCGTGGCACGCGCACGCTCACAGCACCGCGTGCCCCACGCACCCTGCCTCCGTACAGCACGTCTGCACGCACGCACGCACGCCCTTGGCGCCGCACGACCTGTGAGCACCCGCAGGGCTGCGTGCCCCGCGCACCTGCGATCATGCCGCACCCCCACGCTCATCCACACTTCTCTGGCACTCACTGTACACATCCCGACCTATTCCATATCCTTTCGACTCCCAAGCCCTCTCTCGAAATTTTGGCAGAGTAACGCCTAAAAGCTGGCTATACCAAAAATTTAAACCATGCACGCAGTTCACCAGAAACTAACAATATCTATCCATGAACCATCCAGAGAATCTCCATAACAAGATAATCGAAGTTTAAAGACAACGAAAATTCATCAACTACAAATGAGGAAAGTCCACAATATAGAACAATATCATACTCTAATATATAAAAGTACGTACGCGTCCTCAAAACACTAACACCACTCTATACAATCCTGTACAACCGACGTCTATACGAACTCCTCTATCTGCATAAATACCCCGACACAAACAACAATTCAAACGCATCTCACCATCATCTACCATCTCCACGGGTCGGGTTGGCCTAACGAAATCTGCCATCCGGTGCCTCGGTCACACACCGCCAACCGTCCTATGCCTCAGGACTAGGCTCTCGAGGCTCACCAGCAATATCGTTAGCACCTACACCATAGAACACACAACATAAGTCTAACGCTCAGTAAGTAGTACAATATGAAAGTAAAGCCGACAATGCAATCCTATCACATGCAGTCTCTACACTCACACTCATGTTATCACATTCGTGACGCATAGTGTAGCCGCATCAGGGTAAGGAGGAACCTAGTGTCACCCTTCACCCTGACACGTCGCCACCGCTCGGACTCCCTAGCAACGAGGCCCACAAGTTACAAACACGTATCACCACACAGCAACCACATCAGGGTGAGGGTATACCTCGCGCCACACTACACCCTGACACGTCGCCCTCGTCTCAGCCTCCCCAGCAACGGGGCCACAGTTGCCACACACACGTTTCGCGACAGCCCAGTCGGCCCACTTCTCGAGCGAAATCCACAACTGGTGTTGCACTAGCCCACACACTAGTAGGATCCGCGGTATCACTGCCCATTATCCTCACCATCAACACATACACGCTGCGTGACGGCCCAGCCGACCCACTCCTCGAGCAGAATCCGCGGTTGGTTACGTACCGGCCCACACACTAGCAGAATCTACGATACCACCGCCATGCGTCTCACCACTTACTCAAAACCATTTCCGTTCCCTTTTTTAAAAAAAATTATGCATGTCAAACAATACGCACGCACGCACACAATCAATCACATAAATCCTAAAGTTCTACGGTGTAGGCCCACTTGGGCAAACCATATGCATCAATTACTTACCTAGCATCCTAATCTTGTTCGACGCACAACTTCACCAAAAAAAAATGCCTCAACCTAAAACACAAACAATCACTCGTCAATCTCGCTTCAAAATTCCTCAAATAGCTAAAAATAACATCTCTTAACTAAACCCATGAAATTCCAACTAAAACGGGTCACCAATTTGGTTCGGCCGAAAACCAGGCTAAAGTTCGGACGTGCATAACGTTTGCGTCCTTTAACGGAATCGAGTGATTCAAGAGGCTAAACGTTCTCCTAGGAACCTAGTTTAACATACTAAAACAGATTGTAAAACGGTAATTCGCAGCTAGGTGAAAAAATTCCAAAACCGAATCTGCCCTTTTTATCCAATTTCACATTTTTGTTTTCTTCAACCAAAACTCACTCAAAACTAGTTTTACGCATCAAAAACGGTCATGCTACTATCACACATCACAATTCTATGAAAAACGCTCACTAATTTGATTCGAACCAAAATCTGATATAAACTTCCGACGCGCATAACTTTTGCGTCGGATATCGGAATCGAACGATTTTAGCGGCCATACGTTCCTCTAACAACCTAGTTTAACCCTCACAAACAGAATTGGAAACGATCAACCAAAGCCACGCCAAAACAGCCAAAAACAAAATCTATTTTTATACCAAAAAAATTAAAAATCTCAACTTCGACCCAATTTCATCAATTTCTTCACCAAGCAGCCACATTCCAATCAATTATGCATAAATTAACAACAATTCAAAGCTTCTCGATCAGAAAGTTCGAATGGCAGCACAATCCCTCCTAGTTTTCTTCTCAAAACCAAAACACCACTGATGCCCACCCATTTTCCCCTGCTGCAAATCCCTCCACACTTTGGCACAACTAGCCGAGGCATGAACACAGGCAATACTACACCTTCGGCCACCAAAAATAGAGGAGGAGCAGGGGACATCCTCACTTGTTCTTGGTCGGGTTTGGGTGGAAATCCCGAGGCCCTAGCGCACCCGCCCTAGCCTCTAAACACTAAGGATCGGGCTCAAACAAAGCAGGAGTTTAGAAGCAACCGAATTCTCCACTTGCTGGCAAAAATTGAAATGGAGGAGGACAGTTTACCTTGGGTCTTCAGCACGGGAATGGTCGAGATACACGTCGTCCCGACTTGTCGGAGCTCCCTAACGACATCGGCTGACGCTAACCTCTCCTCCGGTCGTCAGCCATCGTCGAAGCTCAGAGTTTTCTCTCCCTCTCTCGTGTCTCCCTCTTCTCGGGCGTTCGAGTTGCAGAACGCGTGAAGTGGAATGGCTTCTTCGTGAAGCCATTCCACTTAAAAGGTTTTTTGTTTTTTTTTTAATTTAATTAATTAATTTACCAAAATGCCCTCATGTGTTTATATCGTCCGTAACTTTGTTAAATTCTCGTCCTCCCGACTTTAAAATTTCAAAAACTATCACAAAAGTAGACTCCGAGTTTTATAACTTAAATTACCTGTTAAAATATTTTCCGAAACCCCAACCGAGATTAAATTAAAAATTTCAGAAATTAAATTTAAAATTTAAAATTTTTCAGGTTATTACAAATCTTCTATTTATTTTATTTTTTCTAACACATTTATTTCTTTTTAGACACATGTCACTGCATTATCTTAGATGTCGTGTATGTCTTATGTTGCCAATTATAAAAATAAACAAAACTTAAAGGTTGGAGTACTTGATTTGATTTTTTGATTAACTTTATGCCTCATGTATCTTTTGGGGCGTGACAGAAGAAGATCTGATTGCTCAGCCCAAAGTCTTGTTCCATGGTTCATATCAAAATTTTCACAGCGGTTAGATAAATATATTATAATAAAATAAATTAAATCCAAAAGAAAATATTATGCTCAAAAAAATGTCATAAAGTTTTACACGACGGGTTTACGAGGATTTGTGTTTTATCCTTGGATCAATCATTGATATGTTTAAGGTTGGATATTTTAATTAATTGAATGTAGAGTGTTTAAAATTACTTTATATAGATTAATTTTAATACATAGTAACAACTATAGTAACTTTTGGGTTGTTGAAAATATGTTAATAGTTTCCAAATACCTAAAATATAATATGTTTAAAAACTTTATGCTAAGACTAGATAATAATAATAAGCTTTATTCTAATTCTCAACTAAACTCTATTATAATTTTTACTCTTACGGTAAAAATTCAGATGAGTGGTTAAAATTTTCATAATTTTATTTTTACTTTTAAATGATGAATCCATTTATTTAAGGGAAATACAACAGGCGACGGGTTTTGTCCTCGTCATAGAGCACACTCACCTACTTGTTGGTAGTTGATCATTTTTGTGGTGTAAAACAATTGAGGATGCTTTGGTCCAAAAACAAGTTCTGATTCTGCGCTGCTAACCACATTTCCCATCCAATACCATTTGATTTTCAGCCACTTATTCCTCACTGAATCTTATTCCAATTATCATGTTTTAAAAACATGCACAGAGATGACAAAGGAACGGACTCGACTTGATAGCGAAGCATGTTCTGCTAGTTTAACATAGACTCACGAGCTGACTCTTATAGAAATTCATTTTTTGGCTGGCTCGACCCTATAGTGTAGCGTGTTTGCCTTGTTTAACTTTGACTCACGAGCAAACTCGAGTTAAAAAAATTTTTCAACTGACTCGTTAGTCTTGGCGAGTCGAACTTTTTAAGAGTTGTCTTGACTTGACTCGACTCGATCAAATCATATATAACCTTAATTACAAATAATTGGTTCATTTAACTTTAGTTCAGTTTGTCTGATTTATTTATCATCTCTACTTCACGTGTAAATTAAAATAAATATTTAAAAATATAAAATTGTTTCAGCACGAGGTTTTAATGTTAGGAAGTGATAAAGTAAAGTAGGTCCCTCGAGTCCTACATTAAATTTTCAAAATGGTCCAACGTTTTAAGGAAATTGCGAGAGGATGACTTCTAAATTTGATAATTAAAATCATAGATTATAATAATTACTATGTTAATATGCCCACTAATACTTTTTTAATAGGTTTAATGATTTTTATTTTAATCTCTCCTGATATTGATAGTGCATACATATAGGGTTGATAAAGATATACTTTTTAGGATTAAAGTAAGGAAAAGCAATGAGTAAGTTACACAATATTATACAAGTGATACACTACGACTTTAATAAGAGAATCTCATGTTTGATAGACGAGTTAAGACAAACATATTATAAAAGACAAACAGGATTTGAGCTTGGTATTTTCTTTAAGGTTTTTTTTTTAATTTAAATTTGAAAATATGAGTTATTTTTTTAAAACAAATTCTAAACTATCCAACTTAACAATTTAAACTTTAAACTATATAAAACTTAACAAATTAAAATCTGGCAACGAACGACCGATGTAAAAAGTACAGTCGTCCGTTTTATACATGTCAGATCGACCGCACAAATAAAGAGTATAGACCGTCTGTTTCCCATGCAGTGCACAGAACTACGAAACAGATGACTGTCTCGGACGAATGGTCGTTCGTTCCACGGAGATTTACAAGAATAGACGGTTGTGTTCTTACACCGGCCGCTCATTTCATCATTAAAGAATTCAGACCGCCGTTGTAAGAACACGACTGTCTGTTCTCATAAATCTCCATGGAACGCAATGTCGTTGTAACAATACGGTCGTCCGTTCTCGTAAATATCCGTGGAATGGACGGCTGTTAATCTGAGAACGGTCGTCCGTTATTGAAATTAAAGCTGAGAATAGAGGGTCACAATCACGACAACAGATGACCGTTATATGAGAACGAACAGTTACTATCCCAAAAACGACCGTCCGTTCTCCGACAGTATATAAGAAATAACCGTCATTCTTCCAAAAAAACTTCAGAAATCTGCAAATCCTGTCGATCGATTTTTGATTTTTTTTTTTCAAGATCGACCGATTAACGCCCCACACCTCGTTCATTTTTCCATTCCCATTTGTTTCGCTCGATTTTCAACGAAAACATCACAAATCCGAGCATTTTTTGGTTGAAATTCCAAAATCCTTAAAACCCATCCTAAAATGACTGAGAGATTAATGATTAAGCGAAAGGTTGGGCCGACGGTACGTTAGGGAGTGTCAACGTCACAAGGTGGCCCAACGCAATGTCAGGCACTGTCAACATCAGAGGTACCGCAACCTCAACATGGGTTATTGTCATTGTAGTTTCGCAACGAGATATGTTGAGAACAGTTTGACCTGAATCTGGTACACCGGTTGGTGTTGCATTCGAAAATCGTCGACTTCATAGGTTGGGAGTCACTCGAGATCCAGGAGATGTTCGACAGAATTAGCGTACACGGGGTCTACAATGTGCATGGCAATAGCTGTGACCAGATAGTTTGTCTATTTTATGCAAACTTGAACTTTACTGAGAGGGCCGGATTTATCAAGACGTACATCCTAGGTACGAAAATTGAGATTACTCCTGAGACAGTCAATGAGTTAATCGGGTTTACTAGAGAAGAGTTAGAGAGATACTACCATGACTATCGGGACTATTTTTTCGTCAATTCAACTGAGGGAGTAGAGTTCATTCGGCAAATCCATCGTAACTCTAACAATATGGAGAATGGTGGGAACAATAATAAAAATATCATCGTTGTAAAACGTGGAGAGTACTGATCAAGATAATTCTAAAAAAAGACTATACTGGATAATATTCTAGACCGAATTATCTTTCCAACTAAGTCCCCAAGAAAGGCTGAAATGATCACAAACGGTGTCACTTAAAATTTAGTCATTGAGACAAAACTTTCTTATGCAATACAATTACACCATTAAATAAGCAGTACGAGAAACAATAGCAAATGTGATTCGATAAAATGTTACATTTTGTCGATTTGACACAATTGTATATTTTGTCGATCCGATACAATTGTATATCTGCATACATCATGAGTGTTTAGGTCTTCCTTCAAAATTTGCGAAAACCACTTTCACGAGTCAGTGCACTCCGACTCTACGTTAGCAACACCAACAAGATATATGTCATCGTCGTCATCAATACTGATAGTTATGAGTAGTTGGCCAGGGCAAGAACTCTTCATATGACAATCATCCAAAAAGACAATAGGTCTGCCACGCAGCAACAAACATGTTTTGCAAGTAGCCATACATATGTACAGTCTTTCAAATACGAATGACTTTTCCTGGTCGGAGCCCACCAAGTAGCCATGTATTTTCACTTTGCTATTCAGATTTGATCTAAATATTTCTGATACATACGAATGCAGTAGCTTGAATTGTTCGTCACCCCTTCCGCCATTGAGTTTTCGAGCATCGCTTCTTGCTCTTCTAGCAAGACTGTGTATAATGTTTACAATAAAATCATTCTTCACCTAGAAGGAATTTCTTATGTTGGATGACTTTTGAACCTATCCAAATAATGGCTTGCCAGTCATTTTGCAGTACCGTGATAATTTTCAATTTTCTTTGCATGGTTGTGAGAATCGGTGTAACTCTTTATTTGGAATGTTTGCTTATTTCGCATAACCAAAGCATACAGACGTCACTCACATCCGTCTTCACTCACAGCTGTGAGTCGCTGAGTTTCACTTTTAATGAATTTTATATCATATTCATTGTTCAAAGTATTTTATTTTATTTCTTCTCTAATGGTCGCTATAGAATTATATTTTTACCTAAAGAAAAACTGATAGAAATTTCTTCCCTTACCGGTATGCTTGCCGCCTCGTAATCTTCTAACTCGACACGTGTTTGAAGCTACTCGTATAGGATTTGAGAGGTTGCATACATTTCTATTTCTCCACCACATTTTGAGTGATCGAATGCTCGAAGATTATCGTACCTGGGCGTGCCGTCTGAATACCAGTCTATGTTGGCAACTTAATTCGTTTCTTCGTCGTTATCAACCCATCTACTTGAATAAAAATCCATTGGCCCGTCGCTAATAAATAGAAAAAGAAAACGTTGCTAAAAATACAATATTGCTAGAAATTTTAGAGTTTTCAAAATATGTGAATTCAACATTAAGACCATCACTTTATATAGTATGGGAAAACGGATGGCTGTTCTTGAGCAAACGAACGGCAATTCTCCTATACAATCCACCCATGACTCAATACATATTTTAATGTTTAAATTAAGTTTTTTTTCGTTTTTAATAGACTCTTCTTCTTGGTGTGACTCTAATTGCTTGTACATTTTTCTCTAAATTGACTTGTATTTAGTTATTTGTTGTGTATAATTTACAGAGTATTTTACTACTTAGCCTTTTGTTTGTGTTGTTACACTGTCAGGAAGGTTTTAGTATTTGTCGCAAATAATGAAAAGTAGTGAGTAAATTATAAAAATTACACAGCTTGTACATTTATGATTTTAATAAGAGATTGTCACGCCGTGCTACAAGAAATTTAGGAAAACGTGCTAATATAAAGTCGACAAAATATTTTAATCTAAGCTACAAATCTATTCCATAACATGGAATGAAACTAAAGTACAACTTTGAGTGGTAAACCAAACGACTCAGATCGTAATAAATTCAACATTTTTGCAACGATAAGGGTTGTTTTGCTGGGTACTTAAAAGAAATTTTATACGCCTAACCTTTCAATTCTTTGACTGTATCTCAATTTTACGTAGGAATTTAATATTCAATTTATTATCAAATTTTCTTGTAAATAATAATTGGACGAGAGGCAAATGTTTCATCAATAATAAATAAATAAATAAATCTTTTAAGTAATATCACTTTCGGGGCTTAAATATTGTTTGAGGCACTTACAACTATGCATCTAAGTCCTTGAGATTTGGATTTGGAAGGGTCCAAAAACACGTTTTAAGCATGGGTCGTTGGGTGGAATGACTTTAAGAGGAAGGTTCTCAATGAAAAGGAAGTATCCGTTCCACTTGCCTCCAAGTGTAGCAATAGAGTTGAGTATGATAAAAGGGAGACACACGAAAGATACACTTGGAATTCCTTGGGAACACTTTGAAATAATTGTGAAAATTAAAATATATGGAAAGATTTCATATATGAAAGGATTTCTTTATCTTCTTTCTCCTCGTGCACTTTGATTTGTGCTAGGGTGAGATTGTTCGGAAGAGGCAAAATTTCATAGTATTCTTCCGCTGCTTCTCGAAAATCTTAATCTTCCAAGCATGACTCCAAACGTATTGTCCAAATTTAATAGTTGTTTCTGTTAATATCTAGCGGGATAATTGAGGAAAAACTTGCTTCGACTTACATCACACGACAAATTCACACAGATTTTGTAAAAGAGTATTCTGATATTAATTGTTTTTTTTTTTTTTAACGGAGAGAAAGAAAATAGTAATTGAACTAAAAAATAAACCGAGGACAAGTTGATTTTAGAGTCACGTTGCTAATTACTAATTAAAAATTTCAAAAGTTATACAATTTAAAACTTAAAAAACAACTATCAACTAAAATAAAAATTTTAAGCCACGATTCAAAACAACAACAACCGAAGATTATGACTCCACGTGGTCCTCAACTCAACTACTAATCGAATCCAATAAAGTGAGGCGCGTTAAAGGCTCGTAATAATCGTGGAAAATAATATTTGAGCAGGGAGAATGACCGAATAGCCAACTTATTGGTTCTCTCTCTATATAAGAACACCTGAATCCAGAGATTGACGGAACAAGGTCTTCTAACTTTAGAAATCGTAACTGTTATCAACAAAATCCTGTCGAGTTATCCATCCAACTTCTAGTTTCAATGGATGCTTGTCTGAAATCAAGAGTATACTTGTGTTCTTCTTCCCGGATTCTTCCAGCAAGAAGATTCTCTCCCATGGCGACCCTTTCTACTACCCCAGCTGTTGGGCTGTCTGAAACATTCGCCAGGTTGAAGAGAGGTGGCAAGGTAGGAAATTACCTTTATATTACTATTATTTGTTCTCAAATATCAAATCTTTTATCATTATTGTTATTTTATGCTGGGTGTTTTTGTACGTGAAGGTAGCATTCATCCCCTACATTACAGCAGGAGATCCATACCTTTCAACGACAGCAGCAGCATTGAAGGTGCTTGATTCTTGTGGCTCGGACATTATCGAACTGGGTATTCCTCATTCAGATCCCTTAGCGGATGGCCCTGTCATTCGGGTACTAAAAAAGAATAATTTCTTCTGCTTTTAGATCAGATTGTTGGGATTAAATCTTATTATTCTTGTTTTTGGTATCTTTCTTTAGGCTTCTGCTGCACGTTCTTTGGGACGAGGAGCCAGTGTAAATGCAATACTCTCTATGTTGAAAGAGGTAACTTTTATTTGCTCTCTCTCTCTCTCTCTCTCTCTCTCTCTCTCTCTCTCAGAAGATAAATGTTGAGTGAGTTGATTTCAATAATCTTATTTCCTCTCTCAGGTGGTTCCTCAATTATCGTGTCCCATTGTTTTATTTTCATACTACAACCCGATTCTCAAGTATGGTGTTCAGAATTTCATGTCCGCCATTAAAGCAGCTGGTGTACATGGTAAATGGCTTACTGTTTCTTCCCTCTCTTCGAACAAGCTAGGTTTTGACGTTTTGTTCTACCTTTGCAGGACTTTTAGTTCCAGACGCTCCGTTTGAAGAGACTGCAAGCTTGAGAGAAGAAGCTCTGAATAACAATATTGAACTGGTAATCACTCTCGCTTCATTGCATCAAATTCATATTTAATCTTCTTTCATCATCAACAAACCCAGAAAATCCTGTATTTTGATCCCAGGTTCTGCACACTACCCCCACAACCTCGTCAGGTCGGATGAAAGCCATTGTTGAAGCTTCACAAGGATTTGTCTATCTTGTGAGATACACCTTCTTTTCTCCTTCTCATTTTACAATTTTCTTCAAAATCGCCGTTGCAAACAATACGTGTAGATTTTGATTCGATATAAAAATTCAGGTTAGCTCGACGGGAGTAACCGGGATTCGAGCTTCGGTAAATGATGAAGTCGAGACACTTCTACAGCAAGTTAAAGAGGTTGATTTTCTACGACCCTTTTACCTTAAACGATTTTGAATCTTCAATCTAACCAATAATACTATCAATCAAAAATACAGACAACTTCAAAGCCTGTAGCAGTTGGCTTCGGTCTATCCAAACCAGAGCACGTCAGAAAGGTTTGTAATGTGTATGAAAATCATTATCATTCTGCAAGCTTTCAGGGTTGATGAGTAGTTTTGAAGACTGTGACTCTGTTGATTTCTCGAACCAGGTTGCCGGATGGGGAGCTGATGGTGTTATCGTGGGCAGTGCAATTGTAAAGCTTCTGGGTGAAGCCAATTCTCCTGCGGAAGGATTGAAGGACATGGAAAATTTTGTGAAATCCTTGAAATCTGCTCTAAACCCACTCTAAATTTGTTTGTTCTTGCTCTCAATAAAAGATACATTATTTATGGATAATTATCGATTTAAATTCTAAACTATCAACTATAACAATTTAAAATTTAAAATACTTGAACATAACAAATTAAATCTTGGAAAACGGTCGATCACCATTCGTTCACTGTTTATAGTCACTGGAACAAACGTCCGTTTTAAAGAGAACGGACATCCGATCTATATAAATTAATTTTAACTCCATTTTATAAATTAATTTTAAAAAAATATCTAATGATATTGAAATTATTTAAAAATTTTATCACATGTTCATCAAATCATAGAAGAATAATCAATAAAGTTTCATGTAAAGATATTTCAGTTTGATTAATTTTGATATCAATTGTTTCTATTATTTTTCTCGAACCACAATTAAAAAGGGGGACCATCCACTACAATTGTAATATGTATTATCGAGGTTTGCTCGTATCGAAAATGAATGAAAACAACATCCTAAGAAACATATGGAGTAGAGAAAGCTATACTAGCCTTACCTATATTTGAAGAAAATAACGTTAAAGTAATTAATTAAACTATGTTTATGAAATTATAATTAAGTTTGAAATTTAAAATAGTAAATAAATTACAAAAGTAAGCAGTTTCTTTCATCCCGTTGGAGAATGTGGATAATGAATCTTATCAACTCCTCATATTCTCATTTTACTGTTTTTCCATTTTCAAAAAGAAAAGATCATTAATAAACATTTGAATTAGAAGTGCTTAACTGGTCGGACAGCTACCCTAGCGGGCTTATTCTGGTCCAGTCTCATGAAACGGACCGACCCTAAGAGTTGAGCTCAAGAGCCCGTCAAGAACTAAACCAACTATCTCTAAACGAGCCGGTTTGTTGGATCGACAAGTCAGAATCGCGAGTCAGCCTGCCCAGCACAAACTTCCACACACCACACTCCACAATTCACTCCTCCAGCGAGTGCCAAGCGACCAGCAACACGTTCTGCCTCCTCCGGCTGTCCTCTACCATTTTACTTTTATCCAAAATGTTTAAAATATTGTTCTGACTTTCAAGTACATACAACCATATAAAAAATTCCAAGTACAATATGGGTTTTGGGCAAAGATGAATAATCCTAAACTCGAAATATTTTCCGACAAAAAATCTGTCGAAGCTTGACCAATTTTTAAAACTCTCTTCACTAATGTTGTAGATCTTTTCGAGACGAATATTTTGACATCAAAATATCGTAGGTCGGCGGCTAGACTCTCTCTCTCTATGCAGCATTGGACGAAGAACAAGAAGAAGAGATGAAAACGGTGGTTCCGTGACCTTAAGTCCCTGGCCCTCTTCTTAATTCTTCTTTTTTTTTTAATTTTAAAAATAAAAATATTATTTTATAATATATATATAGATTTTGATTCAATTATTTGTACCGGCATATTTACAAACTGGCCAGTTACACAGAGCTTGATTATTCCATTTCTTAATGTTAACTAAGTAAAGCAGTCAAATCGAATCATTTTCTTCTGGAGATACCCTAGAAAAAAGAATTAAATATAGATTCTGTTAAGAAATAATAATCATTTTAAAATTAACTTTTTTTAATTTAACTAGTCTCTTTTTTTATTTAAAGGGGTTCAGATGTTGGTTAACCCTATTCCAAAACACGAAAAAAAAAAATCATTGGTACCAACTACACCTAACATGTGAAATGGG
>CM039525.1:1981387-2461484 GCA_022433055.1 Begonia peltatifolia | reverse complement strand
CTTCTCAAGTCTCATCTTCTCTCTTCTCCCCTTCTCTTCTATAAATACCATTTATTCTTTTCATTTTCTTTTTCACTAAATCTTCTTTAATCTTTTAAATTCATTCTCTAATTAATCTTTTCAATCAATTTCTCTTTTCTTACAGTTCACTCTTTTTTTCGTTCAACAAGATATATTTTAGGTTTTTTTAACATATATTTAGTTAAACTAACTAAATTTTTTTCTATTAATTTTTTTTAAATTTCGTATACGTGGAGTTGGTCAATTCACACCACCTACAAGCTTTTATTGGATCAGACATTAATTTTGTGATATCAATTTATTATTAAAAATTTAATTTTATATTTAACTTTATTTATTATGGATTCTCGCAATTATATTATTGATGATAATGATGACATAGAGGAAATTAGATAATTAATTCCTATATTTTCAGTGATACAATCATGTTCACAAGCATCCATTTCACCTAGAAAAAGAAGACATAAAACTTCATATTTATGGAAACATTTTGATTTAAAAGATGTTAAAATTGCAGGTAAAATAGAAACTAGATCTCAATGTAAATATTGTGCTAAAAATTATGCTTATACTTTTAGTAGTTCTATTAGCACCATTGATAGATGTTTTTTAAAATGCCACTTAAATGAATAAACACGATATTCAATACAATATCAAATAAATGTTAGTGGTAATGACATTTTCACATATTCACAAAATAGAATTAGAGAAAGAATAACACAACTTGTAGCACAATCTAAGCTGCCTTTATCATTAATTGATAGTGAAGTGTTTGAAAAATTTATAAAAGAATATGTTACTCTTATTTTAAACGTGTCCTTAGAAATACTACGAAAAATGATATTCTTAAAATATTTATGCATATGAAAAATGAATTAATTACATTTGCTCCTTCAATGTCTATTTACATTACTTCTGATTTATAGAGTGCACGTAATGCTGTTGGTTATATAATTATAGCATCTCATTTTATTGATAAATCTTGGTAATTAAATAAAAGAATTTTAAGATTTCGTAATTGTGAATATCTTCATTCTAGCAATTCCATATTACAATATTGTAAGAACATTCTATTAAAAATAAAATGTTTAACGTAATTGTTGATAATGATAGCGCTAATGATATTGTTATTTTTCAATTTAAATATTATTTATAATTAGATATTACTCGTGTTTCTCTTTTTTACATGAGATCATATTTTAAATTTAGTTGTTAAAGATGGTATGTTATATATTTTACCTCATATTGAATTAATTAGGTCCATAATTTCTTATATTATTAGGTTTAATTCGATATAATAAGAATATAAATATTTTTATATAGTTGTCCAAGTTAAACCAAGAAACTTAAAAACAAACGTAGATAATTGGTGGAATTCAACTTATTTGATATTGCAAAATGATAGGTCATATTGACAAATTATTTGTAATTTTATTAATAATAAGACGCAATGTATTAACCTTGATAAATCTAGTTGTGATATTGCTAATATTTTTCTTGAATTTATGAAACTTTTTTATGATGCTATAAATTAATGTTCTGAAATTTATTATTTCACTTTTAATATTATTCTTTATATTTTTGCAACTTTAACATATAATTTTACAAAATATCTATTATTAGATGAATTTAGTAATATTCTTAATAAAATTAAAATTAAAATTAAAATTAAAAAATATTGACATAATATTATTCTTATTTTTTTGTTATTCATGCATTATAGATTCAATATTTAAATTAAAAGAAGTATATTTTGTGCTCAATATAATTTATACAAATTTATGTATTGCACATTTAATTACTAATGATGACATAAGAAATGAAATTACTAATTTATATGTTTTTTATGAAAGAAAATATTACAATGTTAATAGTTATAATTCACAAGCTCAACATACCAAGAGTTATCCTAGTAGTAATAGTGATTGTGGTTAAGGTAGTTTTAGTCAACAATACAATATTGATGGTATATGGGTTGAATTACAAACTGAAAATTATCATACTTCTTTTACAAATGAATTCAATATTTATTTTGAATCTCGTTATCAATAATCTCGAGATAAGAATTTTTATATTTTAAATTGGTGGAAAAGATATTCTACCACATATCATATTCTTTTTATAATTACACGTGATCTACTAATACCTTCTGTTTCTACTGTAGCATCATAATCTACTTTTATTACAGGTAGATGTGTTTATGATGAACGAAGAGAAAGACTTACATCGGACCTTGTAGAGGCATTTATTTGTATCAAAGATTGGACCGACGCCGAGATGAGAAATCAACAACGTAATAATGAAATTCTTGAATAATTTACGAATTTGGATGTTGAAGACTAAATATTTTTTTATTGAATTTTTTTTGTAATTTGAAGTAATTTTTTTCAAATTTTAAGTTCTTTTTTATGTGTCAAAATACTTTTAATAATATTTATATGATATTTTTTATTAGATAGTATAAAATACTTTTTTATTAATACATTCAATTTTATATATATTAACATAACTAATTTTAAATTAAATGAGTAACTATTATTTTAATATAATTTTTAATATTTAAAATAATTTAAAATAAAATTATTTAAAAATTTTATATTATAATAATAGAAGTTGAAAATATTTATATACGTTCGACATGTTAGGCTAGGCTCGGCTTGCTAAGACTCATTAGACTCGTTGAGCTGGATCGGCTCAGCTCAGTTCGTTTAACTCATGGCTCGTGAGTCGGCTCGAGTTAAAGTTTTTTCAGACAATGTCACTACCCCGAGAGCCACCACTGGATGCCCAGGCTGTCGACAAAGACTGTATTCACCCTTTACCCATTTAAAAAGAAAATTTCGTTTTAAAAAAAACAATTACAAAGTGTGCAGCGAAAATTTTTTTTCTTTCGTAAGTCGATTTAGAACCGAAGTAATAAAGTGCGGATTAAAACTATTAACAATAAACTTCACTATCCAATCCTCAAAATATTTCCTGAAAATCTAGCAGAGTGGTGCCTTAAAATATCGACTCCCAAAATAAAACTAATTCATAACCAAACCCAACAAATCTACTAAACAATCCAGAAGATCCAAATCAAATACATAAATCGAATCTATTATATTCTATCTTCATTTCAAAATCAAGTTTTCCATAAAAACGTTTCTATCAAATCTCTACGTTCAGTATCTACAAAAGAAATCTATATGTCATCCACAAAACAAAGATTCAAAATAAAAATTCTCAAAAGCTCCATCATACAACACTATCACGCTCCACGAGTCAGGTCGCTCTAACACAAGTCGTCGGGCCGGTGCTGTGATCGTACGCTGCCAACTGCCCTACTCGTCCTCACTGGGCTCTTGAAACTCACCAGTTGTATCCTCAACACCTATACCATATAACACAAAACGTAAACCTAATGTTTAGTAAGTAGTGCATAGTGAAATATAAAACTGTTCATGCAATCCTAACATATGCAGTCTCTACTCTCTCACACTTGTTGTTTTCATATTCATGTATCATACGATCCTCATCCTGAGTTGGGAAGCAGATCAAGTTTCCCAAATCAATTCTCTGTCTGCGTCGAGAGACGAATCACTTCTTTCGAGCCTATGTAGGGATCTTACATCAGAGTTGAGAAGCGGATCAATTCTCCCAAATCATAAGGCTACATAAGGATCCTATATGAGAGTTGGGAGGCGGATCAGTTCTCCTAAGTCATAAGACTACATAAGGATCCTATATCAGAGTTGGGAGGCGGAGTCGGCTCATAAAGGCAACACACATGCATGCACTACTTACTTGGCGTCTTTAGCTTTCTGGAACGCTTGAGTTCTATTCAACACTCGGGCTTAACCTATCACATAACCATTTCACATCAAAAATCCATTCCACAATTATTCTAAGTGCTTGGAACTAGGATCAATAACATAATTCATAAAAAAAAATTAAAATTAAAAAAAAAAAAAAAAAAAACTAACCCTAACCATTTGTCCATTTAATTTTACCTAAATATTGTCTAAACTTCAAAATTGCATAACTTTCTCTACGATTATCAGAACAACTTGATTCCAATGGTAAAAAAAATTTCCTTAAGGTGTCTATTTTTACACGGTGAAATCCATTTACAAGAAAATCCAAAACTGAAACTGCCTTATAAACTCGTTTTAATTTCTGCCTCAACTTTGAAAATTCGTAACTTTCTCTACAAATATCGAAACGACTTGATTCCAAAGACAAACGTTTCCTTAAAGTGTCTATTTTAAGAGGTTAGAACAGTTTTTAAATCGAACAACAGGAGCTTGGGCAGAAACCATAAAAACTAATCTGTTTTGTGCTTAAAACTTCACATTTTCGGTTTTTCAATCAAAGTCACGTAATTCTCTATCCTTTCAACCACATTTTAAATCCTCTAATACAATCTATCATAGTTTAAGGGTTTTCAATTTGAAAAACTCAACTTCACAGCGACAATTAAATTCGGTTTATCCATATTTTTGGTGTATTCATCCAATAACATCGTAAACATCATCAAATTAGCGTTCTGAACGCACTAACTCTATCATTCGTCCACAAAACACAAAACTCATTCCTTAAAACCCTAAACTCGGCCAACAAGGAAAGAAGAGGAGAAGGCTTACCGAATGGAGGGGAGTTCACTAAGTGCTGCGCGGGAGGAGGAAGAAAATCGAAAGGGGAGGGAGTTGTGGCTTCTTCAGCAGAGGGGAGGGGGGTCTTCATTACGTGGGATGAGGGAGGGAAAGAATTGAGTGAAGCTTTTAAAGAAGCTTCACTAAAAAGTTTATTTACCCCATTTTTACTTATTTTCTAAATTACCCTTCTCCCAATCTACCCATTTCTTCTAAATTTTTTATTTTAACCTTCTAATATCAAACATCCTTTAATGGTTCTACATATTTTAAATCCTCAATTTCCATCAATTTATCTTTTCCCGATTTCATTTGATAATTCCTTCAAAAATCTCTAGCAAGATTCGTGCAAGAAATTAAATCATCCAGTAAAAATCTCTGGTATTACAGGTATACTCATTAGGTTCGGCTCGACTTATTTAACTCTTTTGGCTCAGTAAACTAGACTAGTTATGACTCAGTGAAGATTGGTCGGCTCGTTTGTCATCTCTACTTTGAATATCTATGAAATTTCAATATTAGATAGTAGGTTTAAACGTTAAACTGAACGTTATTGTGATAACCCATTATATGAAGACATGAATTGTCCAATATAAAGGCTCAGCCCACGTACAAGTAGGCTTACACAATTCCACATGACTCTGAAGAATAAAAAATAAATAATTTATATGAATTTTCGGTTAACTTCAAAAATAAATGTTCTAAGAGAATTGCGTATGTTATCGCTATTACACGATTGTAACTTTTTTACCAATGTAAATCAAGTGATCGTTAAACCTATATTTATTAGGGTTTTTACCAATTTAAACTCTAAACTATGAGTTTTTTTTAAACGAACTTTAAAATATGAATCCTATCAAATCAAATTTTAAACTAACAAAAATCCAACAAAACAAATTTTGACGGACGATCGATCACCGTCTGTTCACTGTTTACGCTTTAAAACGGACGTCTGTTCTCTATTTATCTATATTTTATAAATTAATTTTAAAAAAACACTAAAAAATATTGAACTTATTTAAAAAATTCATCACATGTTTCTCACATCATGGGAAGATAATCTGAAAATTTTTATGATTTTTTAACACTTGTACGACTTATTATAATTTTAGTAAAATATTTTATAAGACAGATGTAAAACAATTATCATAAATCATACAAGTGTTAAAAAATCATGAAACTTTTTAGATTATATTTTCATAATATATTGAACATGTGGTAAAATGTTCAAATAAATCCAATATTGTTTGTTCATTTTTTAAAATTAATTTATAAAACGAGGGTTAATAATGAGGGTCGTTCTCAGGGAATTTTTAAAAAACTACAAAATGATATTGAATTTACTTGAAAATTTTACCAAATTTTTATACATGATTGGAAGATAATCTGAAAATTTTCATAATTTTATAATACTTGTACGATTTATTATAATTTTAGTGAATTATTTTATAAAATAGACATAAGATAATTATAATAAAACATACAAGTATTATAAAATCATGAAAATTTCTAAATTATCTTCTCATAATATGACGCATATGTGGTAAAAGTTTCAAGTAAATTCAACATTGTTTGTTATGTTTTTAAAATAGCCCTAAAAACGACCCCCATTTTTTACCATGTTTTAAAAATTAATTTTACAAAAATACCAAAACGATATTAGATTTACTTGAAAATTTTACCACATGTTCAATATATTATGGGTAGATAATTTGAAAAGTTTCAAGATTTTTTAACACTCGTATGATTTATTATAATTATTTTACATCTATTTTATAAAATATTTTACTAAAATTACAATAAATCGTACAAGTCTTAGAATATCATAAAAATTTTGAGATTAACTTCCTATGTTGTAATGAACATGTGGTAAAATGTTTAGTCTTAGAATATCATAAAAATTTTGAGATTAACTTCTTATATTATAATGAACATGTGGTAAAATTTTTAAGTAAATTCAATATTGTTTGATAATTTTTTAAAAAAATAATTTATAAAACAGAGGTAAATAGAGAATGGACGTTCATTTTAAGGTGTAAATGATAAACGGACGGTGATCAACCGTTCATCAAAATTTAATGTTGTTAGGTTTTTTATAGTTTAAGGTTTATTTTTAATATATATATAGTTTAGTATTTAAATTAGTAAAAAATCATTATTTGTAATTGTGCATGATCACATTTGAATCTAAAATAGTGTCAATACACTCTATTAGACTTTAATTATGATCTCAACATGCATTCTAAACCATCTAAACAAATAGATTTATACTCCTGGCCATCTTATAACTCATATATAGTTCTGGGAGTTCAGAGGCTAGAATTGTTGGGTCCGGTTTTTATAGATTATAAAGCTTTATTGATGAAGTTTAGTTGGATAGGTAAAGTGGTGACCTTGAAAGGTGAGAGACAGCAAATTCCAGTTGTTATACAAATGAATCTAACTCAGAAAATTGAGCAAGAGAGGAGCAGTATCATAGTTTCTTGAATTACATTCAATTTTGTTGACAACAAAAGCCTTGGTTAATACTATAGCTGCAAACATGCAAGAATTGACCAAGAACTATCAAGATATTTTTTCAAGAAAGATCGTCGCCG
Organism: Begonia peltatifolia; assembly: GCA_022433055.1. Lineage (NCBI taxonomy): Eukaryota > Viridiplantae > Streptophyta > Magnoliopsida > Cucurbitales > Begoniaceae > Begonia > Begonia peltatifolia. Next base: position 2,454,232 of record CM039525.1, on the reverse strand, counting down.
GATAGAACTGTAAATCACCAAATTCATTTGTTGCCTAAATTCTAGAGCGATTAATGTACTACACTATAATGGTATCTTCCTTCTTAGAAAAATGAGATTGAAAAGTTAGTAGCTAAAATGTTAAAAACGGGAATAATCTGACTCACCTGAAGTTTATTTTCTTCTCAAGTATTATTAGTTAAAAAATGAGATTTAGAAATTTTTCATTAACTATATAGTATTGAATAGTATTACAAGACTAACAAATTTCTGATATAAATTACAAGAAAACTTAAATGGTGCAACGATTTTTAGTAAAATAGATCTCCGAACATGATACCATCAGATAAAAATACATCTTAAAGATGTTAATAAAATTGCATTCCAAACTCATAAAGAACACTATGAGTTCTTAGTGACGTCATTGGACCCTACAAATGCACCATCAACTTTTCAAGTAATAATGAATATGGGTTGAAGGTGTGTTTAAGAAAGTTTTTCATTGTATTTTTTGTATAGTCTGTCTAGAGGGGCTCATATTGTTCATTTTGAAAAAAATTCTTGACTGTTTATTGGGTAACAAATTGTTGGTAAAATTAAATAAAAAATGCAATTTTGTTCAAAGTAGAATAATTCGGTCACATTGTTTTTGCAGGAGTATCGCCAAAGAAAGAAAAGTTATCGGCAACTCAAGATTGGCCTACTCGGGTAACATTGAAGCAATTTGCGAGGATTTATTGGTTAAACAAGATATTATAAAATAAATATTTGCGGGTAGCTATGATGCAATAGCAAGTTCTCTGACAACTATGCCACAGAAGCATGCTTCCAAATGAAATTTAAAACAACTCATTCCATTAACAGGTTTAAAAATGTGATGCATTCAGCCCCAACTTTTGGCTCTCTCACGTTTTTCTAAACAATTTATGGTGGGGTTAAAGTCAACGTCAACCCTAAACTATAATTGTTTTTTAAAAAAATTTAAATTATCAATTTCATTGATTCAAATTTTAAACTATAAAAGACATAATAAATCAAATCCCGACAAACGGTTAATTATTGTCAGTTCACTGCATACACTCGAAATGGACTGTCGATCTAAAACCAACGGTCGTCCATTCTGGACACGTCAGAACGACCAGACGATTAAGGAGATGAAAACTGTCCATTCCACGTGCGGTGCACAAACGCGGTGCACGGGCTCCGCAACAAACAGTTGTTCTTCGAGACACAGTCGTCTGTTCCACGGAGCAATACGAGAACGAACGGCTGTGTTCTGAAAATGGCTGTGCAGTTCATCATCAAGGACAAGAACGGATGATCGTGTTCTGAAAATGACCGTTCATTTCATAATAAGAGACGAGAACGGACGGCAGCATTTTGAAAACGGCCGCGCATTTAATCATCAAGGACGAGAATGGACGACCGTTGTTTTAGGGCTAAGAACGGAAGGTCACCACCCCTACAACGGTCGGTCGTTGTTTAAATTATGGTTAGAACAGAAGGTCACCACCTACAACAACCGTCTGTTCCCCGATAGTATATAAGCAAACAGAGGCTAGAACCTGCGAAACCTTCAGCAAATCCACAAATTCTCTCGCCCAATTTTTGTTTTTGTTTTTGCAAAATCCAACTGATTCATGCCCCACCTTGTTCACTACTCAATTCTCGATTTTTTTCGTTCGATTTTCATCCAAAACCTTACAAATTCGAGATTTAAAATCCAAAAAACTCAAATTCATCCCAAATTTCCAAATATCCCTCCTGAAATGGCTAAGCGATTTGTTATTAGACTAAAAGTTAGGCCGACAGAACATCGGGCACCGTCAACGTCGCAAGGAGGTCTGGCCTAAGCTGGCCTGATGGAACATCGGCCACCGTCAATGCTAGATGTGCCGCGATATCAACTTGGGTTTTTGTCGACTAAATTTCGCAACCAGATATGTTGAGAGCAGTTTGAGCTGAATCTATTACACCGCTCGGTCATGCATTAGAAAACTGTCGACTTCAAAGGTTGGGAGTCCTTGGAGATCCAGAAGATATTCGACCGAATAGACCTGCAGGGGTACCTGCAATTTATGGAGCAATAGTTGCAACCAAATTGTTTGCCTATTTTACACAAACTTGAGTTTCATCGGGAGGTCAGGAGTTATAAAGACGTACGTCCTGGGTACGGAGATTGAGATCTCGTTACCTGTATGGATTTCTATGTCATAGAGAAGCTGTACAGCAGAAGGAGATTTGACCCCAACTTCGTGATTTTAAGTCACATGGGTGAAATCGGGTGGACACGCAACAAGAACCTGCCCTACTGTGTATTGATTCAGAAGATCATCAGGTAACTTGGGGTTCAGTTACCGTCTAGAGAACAGATGAGAGCACATTGAGCCGTTGACGTATTTGGCAAGATTCATTTGATTCGGATTGACTTGGTTGAAGTTAATGGGATTTGGACGCTGAAGGGAGATTAGGGAGCCTCCACTTCTTTGGATATTCAAATGGAGTGAGCCACAGCGCGACCGGGTTCCACCCAGAGGGCTAGTAGGACGAACATAGAGGCTCTCGTAGACAAACTCAATCAGATCGAAGTGAGATATGCGGAGTCTTATACAGAAGTGAAGGAGTACCTTAGAAGGATGATGGAGTACCATAGAGATACGAGACAAATCATCCTAAATTGGATGAAGGTCGATGACGACGTTGTCCCACCTCCGTCGACCGATGACGACGATGTCGCGCCTGATGTCTCACTGTCGTCACTTTAGTTTATGTTTTGTACTTTATTTTATGTATTTTAGTTTCCTGTAATTTAGTTAAATGTACTTAATTTTGATGTAAATTTAGTTTTATGTAATTTAATTTATGCATTAGAATACTGTTTGGTTATTTGAATATGCAGGAACTATTTTAAGCTACCGATGAGTAGTCATAAAACAAAGGAAACTTTGTCCAATTTTTTCACTTTTTTTCACTAAATTACACACCATATAAAATTGGTTTTAAAGAAATACCAAACAATATTGAACATACTTGAAAATTTAATTAATGTATTAAAATAATTTTAATGTATTTCTATATACAGATTCATTATATTTACAAATGAAAAAAAAGATGAAATTGAATCGGAAGGTGTTCATTAGTTGGGGATCGAGTGAGCTTCAATCAATTTTTGCCTCGGCCGTGTGGCAAAGATTCCTGTACATAATGAAAACTATATTATAAAATATTGAAAGCATGTTTATGAGAAAAAATGGTTAAAATTTAACTGCATCCCGTCAAATGTGCTGAAATCCATAAATGTGTCTTATGAAGCAGCAACGGCAGCAGTGCCTGTAGATCTCATGTTAGGACAAGTGTGACTATTATTCCCCTGATACCGACATATACGACATGACATTGTAGATTTCTTCCTAGAAATTGTCGACCGTAATAGCTCATCGACATTGCGCACTCTATTCTTCTTCGGCTATCAGGTTGTGGCCTTCTCTAGGGCGAAGTGATTGCGTTCATTTTGTGTAAGGGTGGCCACATGTCCATGCCACTAATGGGACGAGTGAAATTTGAGTACATCTCCACATATGTCACTTGGTGATAGTATCGATGAACGAAATTTTTCGATGGCAATCTCATGAAATGCATGCATGGAATGAAATTGACACATAAAATTCCAGTAAGTTCCCACCTACAATAATTGTACGCTCTTGCATTTAGGTCGGCAATATATTGTTTGTTGCCGTTGCTGACTTCAAATCGTGCACCTCCCGTAAACAAGGCACTTCAATTTCGAGTTGCATGTTCTAGATTCCCAAGTTTTTTCTTTATCGTATGACATAGGAGGTTTGTTGACGAGAGCATTTTCTCGTAATTTTTACAATGCGATTCATCAAACACTTTCGAATCATCTTGAACATGATCCGGATCAGTTTGTTATTGGACGGCATTGAACGATTCGCATAAATTGTTCAAGCCCATTTCGCACTTGGGATTCGAGGAAAACGCATGACTAGCCCAATAATTAGGCTGTGTTCGTCGAAGCCATGTGTGGGCATCTGGGTTAATCTGATGCAGTTTCCTTATTTATATCTCAAAATGAAAATTTGTGGTTGCCCTAGCCGCATTCCACATTGCATCTCTGTATGCTCTTCCTCGAAATTGACTTTTGAAGTTTGCGTACATATGCCGAAGGTAGTAGCGGTATTCGGCTAAACCGGCATTGATTACAAAGAGACTTTTTCTCCTGTCTCGAAAAAAGATTCTCTCAAACTTATTATGTTAATAGTAGCTCATTATGATTTTGAGATTTATCAAATGGATGTGAAAACTGTTTTTTTGAATAAGAGTTTAGATGAATAAGTTTATATAGACCAACTTGAAGCAAGCTTCCCGACAATGGTATCTTAAGTTCAATGATATCATCACTTCTTTCGGATTTAAAGAAAACATCGTTGATTCGTGTATATATCTTAAGGTCACTGGAAGTAAGTTTATATTTCTTGTTCTATATATTGATAATATATTGTTTGCCACTAACAATCGTGGCTTATCGTATGAAACCAAGAAATATCTCAATATAAACTTTGGAATGAAAAATATGGGTGAGGCATCTTATGTGATTGGAATTGAAATATTCCGGGATAGATTACAAGATCTATTGGTATTGTCTCAGAAAGCATATATTAATAAGGTTTTAGAGAGATTCATGATGGAAAAGTGTTCTGCAAATGTTGTTCCAATTCAAAAAAGAGATAAGTTCAATCTTAATCAATATCCAAAGAATGAACTGCAACGCAAACAAATGAAAGATATTCCTTATGCATCTATTGTTGGAAGCTTGATATATGCACAGATTTGTACCAGACCAAACATCAATTTTGCTGTCGAAATACTGGACAGGTATCAAAGTAACCTAGACATAGATCATTGAAAAACTACAAAGAAAGTACTCAAAGTACTTGCGAGGAACGAAAGATCACATGCACACGTATAAGCGATCTAATTATCTTAAGGTGATTGGATATTCAGATTCTGAATTTGCAAGATGTGTAGAAACCAAAAAATCCACTTTTTGCTACTTGTTCCTTCTAGCCGGAGGAACAATTTCATGGAAGAGTTCGAAGCAGTCGGTCACTGCTGCATCCACTGTGGAGGCTAAATTTTTGGCATGCTTTGAGGTCACAATTCATAATTTATGGCTGCAAAACTTTATTTTAGGACTTGGAATTATTGACAGTTTTGCCAAGCTGCTGAAAATTTATTGTAACAACTTCGCAGCAGTCTTCTTTTCTAAAAACGACAAGTATTGTAAAGATGCTAAACATATGGAGTTGAAATACTTGGTCGTTAAAGAAGAAGTTTAGAAACAAAGAATGTCACTTGAGCACATTAGCACCAAATTAATGGTTGCGGATCCGTTGACAAAAGAACTGTCGCCAAAGACATTTATGGAACATGTCGAACGAATAAACATTATTGAATATTGACTTTATCTTTATCTTTATGTTCTTTATGTATTTGACACTCTTAAACTTGTTTATTTACTGTTTCTGATATGCATTTAAGAATCTTGTTAATTTTAATTAAGTTGAATGCATTAAATTATGAAATTTTGATACTAACAGAATTTTTTTTTAATAAAGATATTAATGTGGACTATTAAGTTATACCTTCTTACAAGTCATATTGAGTATAAAATTAGTATTGTAATATATGGAAGAGATTGTGTTGCTACAATGACATTCGACTGCTGTAATCCATATTAGTTGTATACTTGATAGTGATATTATGTTTGATCGATATAGTAAAGAATTTGATCTATATTATGTGTATTATGATTACTAACTATTAAATCATATTCAAGATAATGTCACATGAGCAAAGTAAGAGAATGTTAGATATCTTTTTTGTAATCTAAAATTTGTATTACATAAATGTGGCTCATGGGTACAAATTAAATAATGATTTAATAATATTAAGTGCTTAAATTCTATTGATCAATTAACTAATTTGATGAAAGTTAATTTTTAATGTATTAAAAGGAATTGTTCCTCTCTCTACCAAAATATAAGAAAAATAAAAGCGATAATTTCTTCTACTTCAAAACTATAAAAAATGTCTAAAGGTAAGGAGAGATAAACCAATTTCTTGACAATTGAATTGATTTTTAAAAACCTTATCATGGAGCAAGACATCTCTCTGTTAATATATTTGTGAAAATCAATTTATTAATATTTTAATGTTTAAATTTATACAGACGGGTTTTTATATACACTTGGTCTTACAATTATCAAATGATTTCCATATATACACACACACAGTCACTGGTTATCTCAATGAATACGACAAAATTAATATATATATATATATATACACACACACACTGTGTTACTGGTTATCTCAAAGAATACGACAAAATTGTGCTAAGAGAACTGACAAAACAACCGTAGAAGCATGCCTATCTTCCATCTGTACATGTGAGGATTGAAGAAAGGAACTTAATCTTCAGGCAAATGCAGAAGGAATTACCGTAATATGTCTCAATGGGTTCGACACCTCTGTTCCTCCCCCATGTTTCACGAATTCCGCCGGCGAAAAGCTCTTTCCATGGCAGACGCAGACGATGCTCACCTCAGATTTTGAGTATCTGTACAGGAAGCCGATGATTCTCTTGCTGTCTGGCCCTTCCCCCATGGTCGACACACATGGCATGGATGCAAGAGAAAGTGAGCAATTGTTAGGTGTCTTCATTATCTTATTCGATTCGGCGACTTCCCAGTCACCGGAAACGGATGGTTTTCCAGAACTTTGCGTCACTCTGCGATCGTCCGGCCGGCTAGATGAAGCAGCATGATCGAATTGGTTTATGGAACCATTTGATTCATGTTCTGCTAAAGATTGGCTTGAATGGCTTCTTGAATCGTTTCTACTCCCATCATCTGTAATATTATCTAACATTAACTCGAATCAGATTCAGAATCTGAAAAATATCTTTTTTAACGAAGAGTGAGAGACAGTACCTTCATTAGAAAAGCTTTGATTATCAGCGACGACGGGAGAGCTACACACCGGCGACCCATCTGAGATCTTTTTATTATCTCCATTGTCCACATTACACCCGATCGACTGATTAAAGAAGTGATTATCCCGACATGGGTTAAAGTTTCCGGCGCCGGAACCTGGTCCCCACCATGGCATTACACAAGGAAACACAAACCCATTAATGGTTGTTATGGGAAGATACTGTAATGGCGAATTCGAGTGCTGCATTGGAATGATCGGAGAGGGTCTGCATGGAGGAGAAGAATCTCGTTCGTTGCTCAAATTCAGATCAATAGCTTTCTGTATTCTCTCCTTATTCCACCGTCCATGATTTTGTTCTTCCCCTTCTGATCCAGAGTCCAAGCCTGTTCCTCTTCTGATCTCCCTCTTCTTCCGCTTCTCCACCTGCTTTCTTTTCGCTTCTTGCCTATTCAAAGCGTGGATTTCTCGCTTATTTTTCAAATCCGTCGCCATACTTTCATTCCCCGCGTATGCTGTCATAGATTCGCAGCATCTTATTTCCCCAACAGGAAACCCAGATTCTTCCGCCATTGACGTCGGTCTTCCTGGACTTCTGAAACTCCGACCTATCGCCAAACCTAAATCCAACTCAATCTCTTCCTCTTTTCTTCCTGCCTCTGATATTTCCGCCATTTTCACGCTCTTAAATCAAGCTTTCGCAACGCTGAAGCTTTATAAAACAGTGCGCAGAGAAGATAGGCGAAGGAGACGTGGCCGCATTTGAGAAGATTATGCGCCTCTTTATGCATGTAATTAGCGGTAGAGATTCTTGCATGGTTACGCCGTTAATCCTAATTAGGAACCATAATTAGTATCTAACATTGACTAATTACCAACCAGGTATGGGGTCGACGACTTTCCATGTGTACCTTCTGCATGGATGGTATTAGATTAATAGGTGTCAAACTCCAGCTCTGCTGTCAGAACCGCCTTTATGGATGTATAGCGTCCCTCAAGAGCGACGCGTGTCTCGTAATTTTCAGTGTTTGTGATTGACAAATCAAATAGCGACCCGTGGACGCGTGGATGTTGATGTGTCATTGCGCAATCAGAGTTTGTGACGTGTACATATCAATCTTTGTGTGTGGATAAGAAAGGTTGTCCATGTGTAATGGGGGAGCACGTGTTGAGAAACTAATGGAGTTCTGTGGGCCCATCTTAACGAGGTGGTAGGGGAGGACAAACTCAAAGTCGAGAGCTTATTAAAGGGTCAATTAAGGTTTACAATAAAATGTGTTTTTGATGTCTATCATTTAATGAGTGTTTCAATTTAATATTTAAAGTTTAAATTATCCCATTAAAATCATAGTTGGTTCATTTTCACAGTTAATGTAAAGGAATCGCTAATTTTTTTATCCGTGTTAGCAAGTCACGAGAAGATTAATTGAACGAGAATGCTAGCACGTGGAGGTCAAAGCTCTGTTGTTGCCGAGAATGTTCAACTGTAGTTTTTGAGAATCCAAGTGAATGGGTGGAGAAGCGAGGGAGTTAAAGGACTTTCAGAATCAACAACCAGAAAGTTTCAGTAGACATCACGAGAAACATAGAGGAAGGTGCGAAATCTATTAAAAAGAAAGTCATTTTCACGTAAACATCACTAGATCCAGTAGCTACAAAATAAACTCTAAGCTTAGTACATACGTTCAATCTAAAACTTGAAATTTTTTTTAATAAAATGAATCTCGAATTTTGATTCATTTTGCTGAACTCTGGATATTTATGCAAAATGAACCATAAATTTTGGATCGTGAACAAATTAGATTATTCTTGATTTCACTTCGATCAAAACCAAACTGAACGAATATGATAATATTTATGTTTTTTTAATTTTAGAAATTAAACCAAATCGAAAACAATAGCCACAAATCGAGCCAAATCGATTGAAACCTACCAAAAACCAAGTCCAAACTGACTAAAACAAAAACTGGACCGGAACCAAACTAAGTAAAAAAAAAAAAAAAAATTGTTCGAGTTTCATTTTGTTCATAGTACAAAATTCAAATTTTATTTTGTTAAAAAAAAAAAAAAGAATCATTCGTGGAAGATGTCACCAAATAAATGTAGTTTCAATAGTAATAAATGTAGGTTTTTTAAAATACTCTCGTTTCTATTAACATATAACGAAAAAAATTTCCAATTATATTGAATTTACTTAAATATTTTTCACATGTTTACCACATCATTAAAAGATAATCTAAAAATTTTTATCATTTTCTAATAATTATACAATTTATTTTAATTTTATTGAATTATTTTATAAAATATATGTAAAATAATTATAATAAATCATACAATTGTTAGAAAATCATGAACATTTTTATATTATCTTCCCATGATATAGTAAAAATGTGGAAAAAATTTCAAGTAAATTCAATATCATTTAAAATTTTTAAAAAATAAATTTTTGTCCGTACATGAACAGTGAACGAACGGCCATTCGTTTTAGATCGGTCGTCCATTTTTAGGTGTGAACAATAAACGGATGGTCATCGGCCATCTGCCAGGATTTGATTTGTTAGATTTTAGATAATTTAATATTTGATTTGTTATGATTAATACTTAAGAATTTAATATAAAAAAATCATAATTTGAAGTTTAAATTATAAAAAAAAAAAAAAGACCATTTTCTATTTCTTTCAAATTTTCTATTATCACTTTTTTTCTTCTTTGAATAAGAAAAGCCTCTTTGAAATTTTGCCGACGAGCAATACATTTTTTCTTCTTCTCTTATTTTATTTTGTAATATAATATCAAAACGAGGCATAATATTATTTTTTTTATTTGTTTTTCTTGTAAAATTTCAAATAACACAAGAAAAAAATTGCAACAACAGCTATAATTTATGGATCATCAAACTCAAATTCATTTATGGACGATTGCGGTAGTCCATATATTCTACATAATGGAGATCATCCGAGTAAAGTTCTTGATTCGCGTCTGCTTGTCGAACTGAATTTTAATTCTTGGAGGAGAGCCATGCTTACGGCGCTTGATGTGAAAAAACAAATTGTCTTTTGTCGATTATTCAATATCGCGACCAGCTCCAATCGATATACTATACCCTTTTTGTTCGGTGGTTAACAGCGTGCTAATTTCTTGGATACTCAACTCGGTATCAAAAGAAATTTTAGATACTTTGATATATTTTAATATTGTCTTTAAAGTTTAAAGAGATTTGGGTGATAGATTTCACCAAAGTATTTGTCCACGTGTTTATTAGTTTTGGAAATTTTTTATTGACATGAAATCAAGGTTTCATAGATGTGAGCAGCTATTATACAATATTGAGATGAATTACAAGATTTTAGACCTGTTATGAGATGTTGTTGCGTGGTGCTGAAGAAATTATTGAATATCAGCGAAGGGTTTTTCTTGTGTAACTCTCCAAATTTAAAATTTTTAATTTAATTTCTCTAATTTTGAAATTTTAATTTAAAAATCATAAAATTTTTTCAAATTGATTTGGCTTTTAAATTCGAACATTAAAATTCTCTTTAAATAATTACTGAAACAATAAACGCGCAGAAAGTTAGTCAGAATTTCAAATATTAAATGACATTGTCAGAAATTGAAATAAATATGGAATTAAAATTCAATAAATTTTATTTAACGATAAAATTGAACATTATTTATTCAAAATTCACATAAATAAAAATATGAAATATATTCAAAAGAACCGATACACACTAATTTAAATTCTTTTTTTTAACCAAAAATATTTTCTTATATGTTCATTTGTCTTTGGGAGGTTCTCAATCACAGTCATTTCTTTTTCAGATAAAAACTCACTTACATTACAAAATTATACAAACTATGAGATTTAACTCAGCAAGCAAAAAATACGTGCAAATGTCAAAATTAACGTTAACTTTTACTGAATCCTGATTTAAAAATTATATACTGATTGGTACTCATTTCTTAACCTTATACTTAGTCATCTCATTATCGTTGAGGTTTTTGCTATCACATATTTTCTATCAATTCCATCGTATTCATACACGTACAAAAATGTCCTACAAATTTTATCTTTGTACAATTCTATGTTAATGTTTAAACATGCATCCTCAAATATCGGAAACATATAACAAAATAATTATGAAAAACTAACATAAATTTTATGATATAGGGTCGTAGTCAAAAGATTGAAAACGTGGTATTTTCACTTACTTGGATTCCGAACGATTAAGGTTTATCGGGATTTTTAATATTTTAATAATGTCTTGCGTAAAAATATTTGGTATTAAATCCACACTTATATAAATCCAATTTTCAGAAGAACTTGGGTAGAATTTCTTTACGTGTATTCCTAGGTTGGATCGGGTCGGATTGAATCGATTAAGATGACTTTCGAAATCTTCCTACCAAGACAAAATTTTGGATATTAATTTCCTACTTCGATAAATCCATTTTACAATGGTTTAGGCATAAATTTCTTACCGGTTTATTTTTGGATCGGCTAGGTCAAAATAGAATTGTTTCGGATAGCTTTTGGTCAAATTGGCTATCTGAAACAGTTGGGCCGGTTTGGTTTGCTAGGCCAGTTCCTATAGACCGAAGCTTCCAAAGCCTCTAGAAATCTTATTGGAAACTAGATTTTCAGAATAAAGATGTTCAACTCTGAAAATTTGATAGCCATCAGATTTCTAGAACTAAAAATTCGAGAGGAGCTCGGATTTTTGTGACGATGGTTAAGAAACATTTCTTATAAATGGAGAGGCTCAGCGTGTGTAGAAAGCACACCAGAGCTCTCTCCCTCTCCCTCTCCCTCTCTCTCTCCTTCTCAGCCAGAAGACTTACCTTTGACTTCCGACCTCTGAGCACCACCCAGTCACACCCACAAGTTCCACCTGAGCAGTTGAGCTCAGGTGAGCTTCTCGGTTAGAGTTGTCACCGATCTTTGAAGACAACCTCTCGGGTGTTCTAGTATGAGGAATGCGAAGATATCGCCAAGAAGGAGAAGGGAGAAAGAAATTTTCAGATGATTCAAAGGTTGAAACGATCTTCTTTTGAATTTTTGGAGATTTAGGGCTTATTTGTTTGATTTTAGATTTAATTTGAGAATTTGAATTTGAACTAAATTGTTACACTTAGCCATTCGAGAGGAAAGACAAAAGGTTTCAGAAGTTTTACCTCAATCTAATTTTATGGCTTTAGGTTCTGCGGCAAGCACCAGTCACTCAATCTCAAAAACCAAAAAGGGATAGACCTTTTTGTTCTCATTGCAAGATGTCAGGGCATGCTATTGGGAAATGTTATAAAATGCATGTTCCTCCAGGATACAAGGCGGGGAATTCTAAACATGTTGTCAATCAATGCAGTGGACAACTGTTACTATTATTACACCAGCAATGAATGTTTCTGAACAACACGCAAGAGCAACCTCAATAGTTGATTTCTTTTCTTAGTAATGCAGCTTCAACAATCAGGCAATATTTCTGAAAATTCTTTTGTTCCTTCCTAACAGAGGAATTGATTATTTTAAATTGACAGAAACAATTATGTTGTAAAATGTTCTTTCAGTTCCACAATTTCGCTTCAATCTCTTGTCTGTCAGTGCACTTACTTCCCTTATTAATTGTTCAATCTCCTTTCAACCCAATGTCTTGTATATTCCTAGATCCTTGATTTTCCTAGGTTATATTTTATATTGATGATATAATACTTGCAAGTACTTTCGAGGATATTTCTTGAGAGCAAGTTTAAGTTGAAGGATTTGGGAAACTTGCATTATTTTCTAGGTTTAGAGGTCGAAGAAAATCATCACAGGATTATGCTTAATCAATGACAATATACTTTAGAATTACTTTCTTATACAGATTTTTTTTATTGTAAACCAGCAAATACACCAATGGATCCTTCTTCAAAAATATTAGCTGGTTTAGGACAACATCCTCTCGATATTACATCTTTTCGTAAACTCATTGGAAGATTGTTGTGTTTTTCACTTACTTGACCTCACATATCTTATGTTGTTAACATCTTAAGTCAATTTTTGTTTTTGCTCTAACATATCACCATTTACAAGCAACAGATCACATTCTTCGGTATCGTTAGTAAGTTATTGGTCAAGGTTTGTTTTACCTTACAAGTTCTTCTGTTCAACTTCGGGCATTTATAGAATCAGATTGGGCAAGTTGTGCATATATCACATCGTTTTGTTATTGATTTTTTTTTATTTTGGATGTCGGCTATAATGTGCCCGCAAGTAAATATTATAAATATTTTTAATGTATGTAATAAATAATTAATTAATTTTTATATTTGTATTATACGATTTTTTTATAAATTCAAAAAAAAATTATCATTTGTGAAATTTTAAATTTACATATATGTGTGATTAAATTTAAAAAAAAAATAATCATATTAGTTCATGACTTATATTTGAATAATAGAATTTTCAAAGTAATAAAATCATAAATACAATTCATTTCGTTGAAAACGTATGATTATATCCCGACTAAATATGTAATAACATAAAGCGATTGTATTTTATATAATACGATTATATTGAACTATACCAGATTAAGTTATATTGTCCTTGTAATATTCGTTAAATGAATAACAATTAATTTTATCATAATAATTGTCATATATCTATAATCTTAATTCATTGTATTTGATAGACTTCAATTTTAGCTCAATCTATTTTTCTTTTATTCAGTATAGTTTTGTACAAGTTACGTTACATAAACCTTATATTTTGGTAATAAATTAAATAAGTAACTAGAAATGTTAACATTGGTACAATGAAATCCATAATACAAAATTTTTTTGTTTGTTATTTCAGTGATTGAATAATTAGCGTATAAAATTCATAAATGTCGTGAATTAGTTATTCAATTAAAAACTAATGTTAGTGAAAGATAAAGATATAATATTAAAGATTGACAGATTTTATACATAGTTGTATTATTAATCTTAATAGAGGATTAATACATGTATAATGACTATATCAATAGACATTACTTTAATCAAATATACTCTATAGTTATAAGAGTATAACTTTAATTATTTAGTAGAATTACTCTAAATTTAATAATTGTATTATTTAATATAAAAAATTTATATTAATTAATAAATATTATTGAAATTTATAATTATAAGTAAATCGGTCTTTCTGTCATCATCATATATCACTATACAAATTTTCATGTTACAAGAATAAATATATAAATGATTAATTATGATTAATCATTTATAAACACTCAAATGAATATATTATTATTTGAAATATATAAATAATTTTTATATTTTGAATTCAAAATCAAATGTCTCATTAGATAATATTATTTTAAGAAATTTATATTAGATTTGAAAAATCTCATCGAATAAGATTTCATCTTCAAATTTAAATTGAAGTTTATTATTTAACAAACTAGAAAAAAAAAAAAAGAGATCTAATCCCTTTAAAAATTGTGACATTTTTCAGATCTTTTTTGAAGAGAAAAAAGTTTTCTAAGATTGAAAAGAGACGTCTCATTTGTTGAGAACGTGTCTCTACATAAATATGAAAGTGTATTATTCTCATAAGTTTGATGACCACACGTCAGTAATTTAAGTGAAAAGATTTTCAGAAAATACTTGACAATTTTATAGTATTTGAAAAGAATTTGATCTTGAGTTAACACTGCTAAGAACAAACAAAAGTACCTGATCAAAGCGTTTATCAAAAAAGTATTTTATTTTATTCTTCTAAGACAATTTAAATGTAAAATGTTTACATTTTAAAAAATACATATTTCTCAAAATTATTTTCTTTTAGACTAATAATTCTATTTATGGTTATTTGTTATTATAAAATAAGTTTTACAATCACAAAGGTAACGTATGTCACTATTATTTTTAATAACAGTAAATTCTGTCATGCGTAAAAATCATCAATTCTAACAATTGGTATCAGAGCTATAAATACGTTAGTCTAAAAAAATTTTGAATATACAATTTAATGTAAAATTGTGATATGTATTAGAATAAGTTTTTATGTTTTATGTATATTTATATATATTGTTAGTGTATGATTACATAACATGAAATAGTAATCGAAATTAAGCCAATTATTTGTGTTAGGATTTATTTAAATTGTGTATTTTTTATTATTATTCAATCTGTAATCTTTCCGTAAAGATCTGAGACTACAAAGTAATTGATAGATTATTCATCACAAATTTGATCTACTGATTAAAACAAATAGTGGTGCACAAACGAATGCGAATTCACAAATTTGATTTGTAAAATTTTGATGATGATAATTTGGATGATATAATATCGAATAAGACCAAGATTTAGAATCTTAGTTTTAATTTTTGGGTTGTAATTTTAGAAATCCCCAAGGGTCAACCGGATCCCTATTTCATTTATTTTTTATACGTTGATATAATTTTTTGTATATTGTCATGTATTTACACATCATATAGATTTCACATACTTCGATTTATTTTATATTTCTCACAGGTCATGCATTTAAAATTATATCAATTTTAACATTGGATTCTTTAATTTTATGAAAATCTAAGAAACAACCAACTGGTTATCGTTCTTCTTCTCAAGCAAAATATCGAGTATTGGCTGCAACAATTTGTTGAAGGATTTATGTATTGAACAATCGCTTCCAATGATATTGTTTTGTGACAACATAGCTGCATTTACATTGCAGAAAATCTAGTGTTTCACAAGCGTGCTAAACACATCGAGATAGATTTGCCACGTTGTTTGTTAACACATTCAGTCGGGTATTATCAAGGCACTATAATGACCATTTTTCCCAATAAGATATTGTCCGCTCTGAAGATTGAGTCATACCCCAATATCCTCCTCTCACGGATTTGTTTACCGAGTACTTCCTAGTCGGTAACACAATATAGTACTGCTCTTATTAGAACACTTTTAACTTTGAAGTTCATATGAGATTTGTTGTCAATTGTGCTCCAAAATGCGTCTTATTATCTTGAGAGTGATTTCTTACATATGTTTCATTTTCATATACCTCGCCAAAGCGATGTGAGATTGTGACGACTCATTTTTTACGACTCAAGATTTGCCTATACTCGAGTCCGGAATTTACGTATACTCGGCTTAAATCTCGAAGTTTGTCCTGCAACCAGAGATTTACTCCACAATCGTGCTCATATGTACACATTCGAGTCATCACAGACACTATATGTGACTTCTTACAATCAGCTGGCAGATATATTCACGAAAGCTTTGCATAACAAGTTTCTTCATTCCTTTCTCAGCAAGATGGAAGTTTGCAATTTACACTCTTCATCTTAGGGTGGTATTAAGAATAAAAAAAATATTAAGAAGTACGCAAGTTGTTGAGCTAAATATGGTTTATTCATTTCATATCAGTTTTTCTAATACTGCTTCTTTTTTTCTTTTAATAAGAGAAGAAGTATCTCTATAATTTTGACGACAATAATACATTCCTCTTCTTCTCCTATATCACATTTCATAATAACCCGCAAACTCAGTGAAAAATAACAACAATAGTAATGATAATCTATAAGAGTTTTGAATTCCACTCAACCAAAATTTACTAGTTATTTATTTATTGTTTTCTTCAAAAAAACAACAAAGAAAAAAAAAAAAAAAAAAAGAAGAAGGTATTCCTCAAATGCTACGAGATGTTGACTAAATAGGCATCCTCATCACGAGTTGACCTCGAACAAGACTGTAAAAAAAAAAATAAAAAATATATAACAACATTGTGTTATTAAAAATACAACAAAAATTACAAACAACAATAAAAAATAATAATAATAAGTAGCTTATTATTAATAACTTTATGGAATAAGTTAAAATGATTCAAGTAAAAAGCATTTTAATGTATTCTCTTCTATTTATCAAAAAATTAATATAGATTTACTATTTAATTTTATCTCGACTTATTAATTATCATAACTAATATTTTATTTTAATTATTTATAATTTATATTAATATTTTATCAGTCAATGAGTTTTACATCAGAAGGTAAAAAAACTACGAAAAACACAATTTTTCAAATATCACGAAACTTCTTGTCTATCCATTTGCATAGCAATAAAATGTTATTAAAAAATTAACATGTGCTAATCAAAAATAGTTTACAAATCTTTGGAAAAATGTACGAAAACAACGACACAATTAGAAAACATCGAGTTATGAGCATTTTGCATGGAATGTCTATTTTCCTTTAATCACTTGTAAATGCTAGAATTTGTAAAACAAAATTGCAACAACTAAGAGAGAGAGAGAGAGAGAGAGAGAGAGAGAGAGAGAGGGTGGATATTACCTTTGAATGTAATAGTAACAAAAGTCAGCCAAGATGAAAGTCTGAACAATTTCTGAAAGGAAAGCAGAGAATAACCAGAAATAGCCATTTCCAAATAGGAATAAGTATAAACCTCGAGTTTCATAAACCTGCATCCAAACATCCCATGAGATACAAATCATTCTCACGCATACTTTACTTTAAATATTAAATTATTATTTTCTAAGAGAAATTATTTAACAAAACATTATAAGAATATTAGTAAATTAATCTTCAGTATATATACTTGGCATCTTTTTATAGAAATATTTGCTACTCTGGGACCCACAAAACCGTATAACTTACCCGAATAATCCAATGAGCGAAGGCTATGAATCTTGCCACTCCCAAAGCAAACACGTAATGAGCGGTGAAAGGCTCGATCATCTGGTGTGAACACAATAACACATTTTATTTTTCAAATCTAGAATGAAGTTCAAATATTCAAAGTATCCGTCTTGCAAAATATTAACGAAAAAATTCGAGCTCAAATCTGGAAAAGATAATATCGAGACCTTGGCGTTTTGAATCATACGAAGTTGAGGCAGAACCGACAATGTCTCGACGTAAACACCGACCGCCCAAAGGATACGAACTATGCGATTGTGCATCGTGTAAGGGTGAATGAATATGGCAAGCACAACTGCAGGCACCAGCTACAAACATTTACACAAAAAAAAAAATAAGATATTTTTCGAGTCTAACCGATAATGTTAAAGCACAATCTCGACTATTCATTCTAATTATTTTTATTATTTAAATTTCATTTTATTGTAAATTTATGATAGTGCAACCTTACAATATGCTTATATTCAAAGTTGAATTTAAGTTTTTGGATTTATGAACCCTAAACATGATTGCACAAAGATGTCTCAAAAGAATGCACGATGAAACTTAAAATTGAGAATACTTCGTGCATGTATGTAGCATAAAAATTCATACATCAATAATCAATTTCAAAAACTCTTACACCGAACATTTAACAGACACTCGACGTGCTACACTATCAAAGCGAAGATTATCTTGTTGGTGGGTAAAGAGCTTCACAAATAAAATCATAGTCGAAAGCTAAACCAATAGTATGGTAGACGGGGACATTGAGGAAATTGAACTCCCGTAAAAAAAAGCTTGGGACAACTCATTGTTACTGACTTCGATCATAGTTAATATTAAAAAAATCAATACATAAGTACAATTTTCTTCCTCGATTAACAATAAGCATTTTGATACAGACCAAAATAGATCTACGCAAGTATCGACCTAAAGTAAACAATATTTTGTTGGTGGGAGTGCGTCTACACACAATGATTAACTCTAGCATTGTCCGACAACAAACTATCACTTGTATTAATGAATAATTCGAAACTCAAAACGCGAACATAGCAATCTACGACAACCAATTAGGACATAAATAATCTAAGAAATCATATTTAATTACCACGTAAAAGATTGATAAGCTGTCAAGCTCCTTGACGTATGTATACTTGAGCTTGAATCGAATCATGTAGATTACCCAAGCTGTGGCTACAAAGCTAGTAAAATCTAGCACAGTATGAATATCAGCCTCCATTATTGTACTGCAAATCAATCTCGCAACCAAGAACATCGCTGTAAGCTCTTGAGTCTTGGACGACAGACCTTCAACGCACCAAAAAAGGACATAAGATTAACCCAGAACAGTTCTGAGTTAAACCATTTTATTATTATCAGTGAAAAATCAAAAAACTACAATACCTGAACAGGTTTTCTGAGTTGTGAGCTTGTAAATGAGGACGATGATGCCGGCAGCGTGAATGGCTTCAGAGGCGATGAAAAAATAAGCATGATTTCTGACTGTTAACTTCAATCCGACTAAAGAACACACCATTAAAATCGCCCCGAGAAAGATCTTCATCTTTCTCGATCTCTTTCTCAGCCATTCAAACGCCCTATGCGACCTTGAAAGCTCGTTCTTCTTCCCCATTTTCCGATCAACTTCGCTTCACAATTCCTCGTTTTCAGATCAACAAACAACCTGTAATTCGATAGAAACAAAGAATTTTCCAACAGAGGGGGCGGGGGAGAGAGAAGGCCACGGCGGAGAGAACAGATTTGGAAAGACACGACGAGGCCATGCAGCCGATAAAGTAAATAATCTGGCGTTGGTGTTCTTACCATATTAACGTCCAATAATTACGGGACACGTGGCGTGTCTGTAATAGAAATAAATAGCATCCCTCTAGTCTCTGGATTTGGCCTTGTGGCCTTTCTAAGGATGAATCTCAGTTAGTGTTTGTTACCTACTGCAAAAGTGTCCCTTCCAATGTCCTCCTTCTTGAGAACCAACCAGAATCTCGGGTGCAGACCGATTCGGTTGAAACTTACTAGACCGGACTTTGAAGATTTTTGATTTTAGTTACTTTCAATTTTTAAAAAAAAAATTAATAAGATAATATTACATTTATCTTCTTATTGTACTCTCTAAACATAATTGCTGACGTCTCAAATAGTTATTGATGCAATTAAAATAATAAATTAATTATTGTACAAAATATTGTTTGATTAGTCAACAAATATGTTTAGAAAATAAACATAGCATTACTTAAATTAAACTTAGATAAGAAATCACTTAAGCAAAGAAATTTCATTTCACTAAATTGAGAAGGTGTGTTTGGTTTTCTTGTGATTTTTCTATAATTATTAGTCAAAGTTAAACTAAAATCTTCATAATCGAGCACAAAAAAAAAAAAGGAAACTCAAAAACAAAAACTCTAAAACTGAACGGGGAAAAATAAGTTCGACTCAGTTCCAAAGCATGCTTAGTTTGGTTTGAATTCCTAATTTTGAAAACCGAAATCAAGTGTTTCAATGAGATTTGAGATTGAACTGAACTAAATAACAGAATGGGTTCGCTCCCGTTAATTTTATCCTATAATTTGTTAACTCTTCAATAGTTATTATAATAGATTATGAATAAATAATATAATAAGTTATTTACATCAACAAATGTATGACATGTAAGAGATGAATTGTACCATAAGATTATAGGGTAAAACCGTAATACATGCGTGTTACTGGACTTGTATAGGACAGTGCGACAACATATATATTTTGTTACACCCAAAAGTATAATTGGGTTTCACGAAGCTAAGCACAAAGCAGACGCACGTTAATGACAAAATTTCAACTTTTTTATTACAAAATTATTTTCAGAAATTATATATTTCGAATAAAAATAAATTTGAAACGTTTGATTGATTTTTGATGGACAGTTGACAAAACTTATAATATATTATTCTATAAATTATGAAAATAAAATATAAATTATTTATTTTTTTATATGTAGTTCGAAGATATCTTTATTTGTTAATATACTAGTTGATTTTACTGGCCACACACTTATTCATTATGAAAATAATATATATAAAATAAACAGAATATTATATTTATATTTAACGGAGAAAATGTTTTATCAAATTCAAAAAATTATGCAAAAAAGAAGTACTATATTTAACATTAAGTTTTAAAATATAATACAAAATAAGTTTTTTTTTTCCACTTTGTAATATCAGATGGAGCAAAATACATAATGTGCATTAAAATTTAAAAGAATTAAAAAAAAATTTAAAAAGATTTTTAAAAATATAAGATAAGAAAAAAATAAAAAAATATAACTAATAGAGATGAAGTGTCTAAAATTATGACAAAAAATAAAGAGTCAACCTAGAAATGTTAAACGAGTAAGTTTAAGGCTCATTACGCTCGACCTGCTACAGTAACGAGCAGCCTTGGCACGCGCCACACCGAAGGGCCTAGCTGAGCTCGGCCATTCGGGCTCCACGAGCCAGCTTACGAGCTGGCAAGCTGGCTCGGTCGAGCCCAGCTCGGGGGCTGCTCCATCGTAACTAAGAGTGCTCGTCCCGTTCGGCCGTGCTTGACTCTCGTCGTCCGAGTCCATGGTATTCTCTGTTTCGTTCTGTGGTCGCCGATTAGCCAAGTGAAAAGTAAATATGATTAAATGTTTAGAGTTGCAGGTTTGAAATTTGGGGAAAAATGAAAGAGGTGTGTGTGAAGAGGACAAGTCGATCGATCACCGCATATGGGCGATCGATCATCTCATATGGGCGCTTCAGGAAATCGGCGCCCTAGAGGGCGCCGATCAGTCATCTATTGCGGCGATCGATCGCCCCTCATGGACGCTAGCACCCGAAAGGGGGCCGATAAATCGCTTATTGCAGCGATCGATCGCCCCTCATGGACTCTGGAGGCCAAGAAGGAGCCGATCGGTCGTCTATTATGGTGATCGACAGCCCCTCATAGATGCTCAGGCGCCGATCGGTAGCTTATTTAGGCGATTGATCGGCCCTCATGAATGCTTCAGAAAATCGGTGCCCGAGAGTGCGCCGATCGGTCTCCAATTGATAGGCGACCGATCAGATCCTCGTTGTGCAGGCTGTACTTTGTAGCAGCAATTATGACCGTTGCTCTACTAGTCTGCTTCCCTCAGCAGGCCAACGAACTGCAACGGTCTTATTATCGTTGCCCACCCCACCATTGACCCCGCTTGTCGCGACCTCACCGACAAGGCTAACCCGATTCGACTCCATGACTCATTTATCCAAATCTCTATACAAAAGATAAGTAAAATGAAAAACACTTTCAAAAAGACACATGCAGGGGAAGATAAATTTGAAAGATTTAAAAAACGGAACGATAAAACTGTCGTATAAAAACAGAGCGTGAAAGTGAAGACTAAATTTTTTTTTTTTTTTTTAAAAAACCATTGCCGCAGGCCGTTGGCCGGACGGCCCAGTCATCGGCTTTGGCAGTGGTGCCAGGCGCTGGCAGCAGGCGTTGGCGCTAGACGCTGATACCGCGTGCACACAGCGCCACGCGCCAGGCCATATGGGTCCCTCACCCTCCCCCTCCCATATTTTAAATTTAGTTGTTAAATATAGTATGATATATATTTCACCTTATATTGAATTAATTAGATCCACAATTTCTTATATAATTGGATTTAATTTGAAGCAACAAAAATATAGAGATTTTTATAAAACTATCCAACTTAAACCATGAAAATTAAAAACCAATGTAAATAATAGGTGGAATTCTACTTATTTAATGTTGGAAAATGTTAGGTCATATTGGCAAGTTATTTGTGTTTTTATTAATGAGAAAACACAAAGTATTAATATTGATAAATCTAGTTGTGATATACTTAATATATTTCTTGATTTTTTAAAACCATTTTATGATTCTACAAATGAATGTTCAGAAATTTATTATCTCACTTCTCATCTTGTTCTCCCAATTTTTATAAATTTAACGAGTAATTTTGCACAATATCGACAAATAGATGAATTTAGAGATATACTTAATAAAATAAAAACAAAATTTAAAAATTATTGGCTTGACATTCTTCTTATTTTTTGTTACGCATGTATAATGGATTTTAGATATAAATTAAGAGTAGTATGTCTCATGATTAATAAAATTTCTAATAATTTATATACTATTTTTTTACTTTCTATGAATCAAATAACCAATGGAATTGTTAGTTTATATTCTTTTTATGAATCTAAATATTATAATGTTAGTCATTCACGTGTTTCTTCACATAATAGTTCAAGTAGTGGTGGTGAAAATATTATAGGTTCACAATTTGGTATTCATGATATTTGGAATCAATTAGATACAGATGTTTACTATAGTTTTATGCGAAATGAACTACATATTTATTTTAATATTCGATATCAATTTTTTCGCAAAAAAAATTTGATATTTTAAATTGGTGGAAAATATTTTCCACCACATATTCTATTCTTTCTATAATGGCACGTGATCTACTAACTCTTCTTATCTGTACCGTAGTATCAGAGTCTGCTTTTAGTGCAGGTGGATGTATGTACGATAAACGCTAAAGACGACTTACACCCGATCTCGTGGAAACACTAATTTGCACGAAGGTTGAAATGACGTCATTACGAGAAACCAACAACGATAGGACGAAATACTTGATGACTTAAAAATTTAGATAGTGAAGATTAGCATCGTAATTTAAATTTTGAAGTATTTTTTCGACTTGTAATTTTTTTTGACATTTTACACATAATTTACAATTAAATAAGTGAGAACCTAGTTGAGATGTATCTAATTTGTATTGATATAAATGTCAAATTTATAATGAATATTATATTTTTTAGATATTTGTTTGGGAAAAGTTCAATTCATATCTATCACATGAGTATTTTTTATTTGTTCTGTAGCATATATTTTTGTCCAATTGTATACTTTGCCATTCAAGCCTTTCCATAAAATTTACCTCTAAATTCTTAAATTAGGTGAGAATGACAGTCGATAATTCTCCCTACTTTGGCGATTAATCGACTGTCTGTAAATTTTATTATTTCACAACCGATCAATCACCCAACTCAGGCGATTGATCGGCTGTCAAATAATAAAATTACAGAATGACAGCTGATCAATTGCCCAAGTGGGACGAATTATCGGCTGTTAGGGATTAAATTTTTATATTTGGCTGCTACTTCAGAATTTGTCACCTCCCGAGTAATCGCCTCTTCAACAGAAGCTCCCAACAACGAAACTCAACGCAAAAAACTGCTAAAATTCCAGTCAATTTTCACAGCGCCTCTTGAGTCCCGACTAAAGCTAGCTGCCTAGCCGAGAGAAATCAATAATTTTTCTGACGAAAGTCGACACCTCCACAATTTCGACCTCCGACGCATCTTTCGAAGCTCAGTAAATCTCAGTCATCCGAATAGGTTCTATTTTTTCTGCAATTTGATAATATAATTGAATATTATTCAAAATTTACTTGGTACTGAAATGAATTTTTTTTACTTACTGTTGTCAAATTAGGGCTGCATTATTTTATTTTTATTTGTTGAATTATAAATTTGAGATTAGTTTGGGATACAAAAATAATTGTTTGCCTTGCGGCTAATAAAATGAATTAGGGCTGCATTATTTGATTTTTATAGCTAAATTCTAAACTTGAGATTGGTTTGAGATTGCATTATTTATTTTTATAGCTGAATTCTAAAATTGATGTTGGTTTGGTATACAATAACAATTGTGTATCTTATGGCTTACAAGCTGAAAAATGTCGTCAAAATGTTTGAAAGCGTCTTCAAGTTCTGCTCTAGTAAGCTAAATAGATCACTTATTCATCAACTCTGGGGCAAGAAAATACTTCATGGATTTCATGACAAAAAATAAATCTCTTCTATGCAAAATTCAATTTCAACCCGTCAGTCTGATAGAGATATTTTAGACATGCTTAGGCAAAGACGATGAGAGACTCTCTGTATTAGGTGATGATGCGAACGTAAGTGTTGTTCGGGAATTCTATGCAAATCTCAGGGCATCAAATTCAGATAGTACCGTTTAAGTTCGGAACAAGATCATCTACTTCTCAGCCGAGATCATTAATGCTAAGTTTGGTTTCACACCATTGTGGAAGATGAACCAGATTATGGGATGCTCATATAAGAGATGGAGCACCACAGTGGGTTTATTTAGTCGTCAACCCAGCTCAACTATTACATTATATATTAAGTTGTCTCAACTATTACGCTCAAGATTGGTGCAAGTTCATCAGAGGAAACTTAAAGCTGACGTCCCAGAATTCTGAGCTCACTAAAAAGCAGGCGGTGCTACTGTATTGCATTCTCACTGGTCGATCCATAAACGTCAGACGAATTATCCACAATAATATCAGCACATATCATAAGGGTTCTACTATTGCTGGTCATATCCACCTCATCCTCATCATGCACCTATGCGCTGCAAAGAATATCCCTATGAACTTAACTGATGAACCTTGTATCCAGCAAAAGGTTTATGACTCCTCAAATATTTCAAGAATAGCTAAGTGGTTGTATGGCACCGCTAGAAACAATGGATTGAGATTTATTGAGTATGATGCTAATGCTAAGATTCCTCCTCAACTAATGTTTTTACCTCGTATCCAGCAAATCACAGATGTTATTATGACGGGTGCACAATGTAACGTAACGCAAACAAAAAGAGACCGCGCCAAGACTCGCCAAAAACAGCGATATGAAAACTAATCAACTATGGCACCTGATCAAGACGCCTATTCATCATCTGTCGTGCCACTTTTCTCTTAATCAACTAATGATATGGGGCAGATGTTAGAAAATCTCACCATCAAATAAGGCCAAATATTTGCTAATTCGACTGCTCAATAAATCAGCTTTGAACACGATGTAAGACAAAGACTAAAAAATATTTCTGATCAGCAAACATAGTTATCACGAAAACAGAGCCGCATCGAACATTAGTTAAGAAATATGCAAAATCATTCACTAGAGCAGACATCATTCTTTGCACGATATGTCAAAGCATTAGATGCTCATTATAACCATTCGGGTCCAGCATTACCCATCTTTCCAGAGCACCTATTGAGGCCATATCACCCTCCATAAGATGGTGAAGACAACGATCAGCCTGACACTTTATGAGTTACACTATTTTTCACCTACTTTTTAGTTTATTTTATACATTGAGGAAAATGTAAGTTTAGTAGTGATTTTAGCTTATCTTATGACTTTGATATATTTTTTGTTAT
This sequence comes from Begonia peltatifolia, assembly GCA_022433055.1. NCBI lineage: Eukaryota > Viridiplantae > Streptophyta > Magnoliopsida > Cucurbitales > Begoniaceae > Begonia > Begonia peltatifolia. The sequence goes on along the minus strand of CM039525.1, from coordinate 2,428,312 downwards.
ATGTTGGTTATGCAATTTGAAATCTTGATTAAAGTGTCAATTATTTAAATTTTAAATAAATTCATGTTTTAACTCTTAGAAAAATTCTTTAGTTTGTGTGAGTGGATCTTACGAAGTTAAACTCAAAATTTTGCACAAACTATACTCATATAGTTTACGTATATCGAAACGAGTGTAAACACAATGAGGGAGTGTAGCTCCATAAAAAGTTTAATGAAATATATAATATATTTATATAAAATAATTTTATTTATATAAGTTTGACTTGTTAAGTTCGGCTCGTTAAACTCATTGAGCCGACTCGGCTCGTTAGACTTGTGATTCGCGAGCTACCTCGGGTTAGAAATTTTTTGGACTTGACTCTTTACACTCAGTAAACTCATTAGAATCAACTCATTAGGCTCGAGAGTCTCAATAACCCAAGCCTATGCAAGTTTGGTTCGGCTTGGGCCGACTCGACCGGCTCATTTAACTCCTGTAAGTCAAATTAAACAGAGCTAAGAGAGAGCCTAGTACAAGTTCTTGATTGAGAGATGTCAAAATTAAAACTTTGGTATTTCTTAAGAAATTTGAAAAAAATAAAATACATTAAAAAATATATGACTTTATTTTTTTTCAAATTTTGTTTCAATGTTTCAATACGTAACTTAAATATTTATCTACATGGTAAAAGTGTGGATGTTTGGATTTTCTTTTAGTACTTTTTATTTTATTTTATTTTTATATTTTGTCAAATGCTATTTTGACTTTAAAATATAATACATTTTTTCACAACGATTTAGTGTTTTTGTCAATCTTTTTTTACAACGTGCTTATCTATTAAATAATTTAAAAAATATTATGATAAAATATTTTCATATTAATTTTTATTTTATTTTAAGTCATCGTAGTTTTTTTATTTTATTTTAAAATATACATGTTATGTTTAATAAGAATTCTACTAATTTTATTAACTACTTTACGAAATAAAATATCGTGTACGCGCTCCTACACATAGAGAGAGTTATGTTAGTAGTAATACTAGTTGTGTTATTGTAGTTCTACAATTTAATATTCGTAATATATTTAATAAATTAAACATTGAAAATTATTGTACTTGTCACGACCCCGATCTCTATGCTCTAGAAGACCGAGTGACGTGGATTCTCCACCCAAAGAATGCTAAATAAACAATCGATGCAGTAAAATAATAGAAGTACAAATGGTTGGATCATGATAAAATGTAAAACAACCCACATTTACGCATGCAAGTCTTATTATCTACGTGATTTTATCTAAAATTTATTTATATAAACGTAGGTCATACAAAACAAAATATGGAAAAGATAAAAAAAAAAAAACACAAACTCTACTGGACTTAAGTTGTGCTGAACTCATCAATCAATTATACCTTTATCTTTATCTCGTGAGCTGCTGTCAATTGTTCTTGAAAAATTAGAAGAAACAATGGAGTAAGTTTTATAAAACTCAGTAAGAATCCTAATATAATAATTCACAAAACTAAACTGAACTCACATCTAATCATGTACTAATGTCCCCACATGATTAGTTTTTATAACCATCACTTCCATTTACAACCTTATTCAACTCTCGTGATTACACAACCCATGGTTTTAGGTATTAACAAATTTCTCTAAATATTTATTATTAGTGTTCAACTACATGTCACACATTTTTACGTAAGAAGTGTATTTTACATTTATGTTAATGTTTAGACATATGATTTAAATAATCATAATCTCTTAAACTCTTTTTTCATTCTCTTGTGTAATCAATATTTATACGTAACTTTTTTTCATCATTTATATTTCATCAGCAGTATCTAGACACTTTATGTAATGTCTAATTTCATTTTACACTCATATGATGGTTTATTTTTAGCTAAAACTATATAGACATTTATATTTAATGTCTAATTATGAAATGGAGACGTTAAAAAACGCGACTACATGAGGAGAGAAGGGGAATCAGAGAACTGTACCATTTGTATGCAAATATTTTCTGATGAAAAAGGATTTGATCCGGCCGTAGTGAGACCATATTTACCATGAATATCACTTGGTTGAAGAATAACCAGACTTGCCCGTTTTGTCACCAACAAATCTAGCAAATTTCTTCGTAACGATGTAAATGTTACAATCGAATTGCTTCTTCTTCTTTTATAACAAATCAGATTGCTTTTTTGTTTTTTTGGTAATCTACGTGTGGAAAATTAAACGACTTGAGTAATCATGCCTTATTACCAGTAACTTTTATAGTAAATTTTGTTTGTTGTATTTCTATTTTTATGAAAATGATACAAAAAAGGATATTTTTGTTCACAGTACAAAAACTCTCTTGTGATCAATTGTATAATCAATTATCAATTGAGTTCTATCAACGAACTCAACAAACCAAATTTAAATAGAGTTCAAATACTAGACGAAGGAACAATTTATTGAAGATATACTTGAAAAAAGGATTCGATTATGTGATGATTAAAAAAATACCAAAAACATATGATCCTTTTTTAAATGGATAATACAGAGGAAAAATCAAAGTAATTTTTCACTCTCAATGACAAATGAAACTTTGATAAAAAATAATAGAGCAAAAATTTGGATAAATCCAATCCATAATGTAATTCTTTATATTAATTATTCTAAAAAAGAAGATCAAATTTATCTAATTACTATTAATTAATTGATAATTTAGAACAACAGGGAGAAGAATACGAAGAAAGTATAGGAGAGGATTATGGTATTCTTTCAAGAGAAGTCAAACGCGTTGTAATTTTTAATGATAACCTACCAAACGAAAATACTTATAATAATAATAGCATACATGAAATACAATAAGAGTTAAATTTAGCGGATGGTGGCAAGGATCGAGAATCTAATCACCCGACAATCTAATTGAGTTGAGTCGAACTAGACAAGTCTGAACTGAATCGAGCCAAATTGGGAACAAGATTGTGCAGAGAACATCTAAAACAATCAAGTTTAAGATAAAGTTTAATTGAATTCATTCCTAAAAACTTGTATTATATAATTTATTGAGTATTTTATAAATTAGTTTAACCAATTCACATCTTTATGCAATATTTTTTAAGTTGACCACAAACTTTTGATCAATCTCAAAATTAACCAACTGCAGGACTGATGCTGAGAGTTTGATTTATTTTAACAAAAAAAATAATTAATATGCTAGTCGTTTTGTTTGTGCTTTCAAAGTTTAAGTTATTTTGGCCCCTAAGAATTGTTCTTAACACATTAATTGATTATAAAAAGGGTAGAATTAATCAAAGAAAAAAAGTTAATAGTGAAATTCAATTTAATCTCTTATTTAAACTCATATTTTGAAAATAATCCCACGCTCTGACGTGATAATCATTTATTAGTGTAATTATATTAATTAATATTTATTACGTTATGGTAGAATTAACGAGTAGTATGTTACAGTAAACATAATATTATTCGTATTTTAAATTTTTATTTAAATTTTGATCTTTTAAGGCAAGAAATCATTTGATATCGTGTTAAATTTATCTATAAATGTAAAAATAGAAATTTTAATTATTTGAGACGTACTCGTTGACTATAATTTACCCGAAAAAAGTTCGAGCTAAAATCTTTGCCCAAAATACTTGAAATAAAATAATTTTTAGTACAGAAATGTGTTTAACATAGTCATAAGAAACCAATAACTAAAGAAATTGGTTTGCTAGGAAAGAAGTTCAGTCTTTCTATAAAGTCATCTCAGTCGTTGACTCGAGGTCTCCGTAGAGCACTTTCGAAACCTCACTTTCCACGAAAACGCCTTCCAGCTTCCTGGCTAAGTTTCTTGGCCTTTATCAGGTTCTGGGTTTGCTTTGTTTATTCACTTTTGTAAAGGGTCTTCGTTTTGTGAGAGACTGAGAGTGCGGGGAGGAGGGAGAGAGAGAGAGAGAGAGAGAGAGAGAGGGTAGAATATGATCAATGGCGCCTACAGTGCTCGTCGCAGAAGAACAAGCGGAACAACTGAAAAGGGAAGGCAACATTTGCTTCAAGAAAGGTCGCGTTGGAGCTGCCATAGATGCCTATACCGAGGTTTTTTTTTTCTTTCCTTTGATCACTTTATCAGTGCACGCCTTTTGTGTAATATGATGGATATGGATTAGGTTTCTGTATGCCTTAAAATGCAGGCAATTACGTTATGCCCTAGCGTTCCTGTGTATTGGACAAACAGAGCAGTATGCCATCGCAAGCGGAAGTATGTACGGAACTGATCGTTAGAGATGACGATAGTTCTTTTAGCATCGGTTTAACGGTGTTTCTTATTACATTTGACTGTCATCTTGTAAATGTAGCGACTGGAAGAAGGCAGAGGAGGACAGTAGGAAGGCTATTGAGATTGACAGAAGTTATGCCAAGGTCACTACTATGCTTCCTTCTTGATCTTCTTGATCTTTTGGGTGAAGTGCAATTTAGTCCCAGATACCATAAACTATTTTTATGAGCAAAATTGTCTTTGTACCTTGGGTCGTTAGCAAATCAGCCCAAGTTTTGACAAAATTTGCCAAATATTTCACGATTTTTACTTTTTAATGGTTATTTTAACTTACCCTGTTTACCTTGAAAACCAAGCAAATAAATGGAAGAGGCCCAAAGAGTAACAGTAATAGACTAATGGCACAGAGATGCGTCAACAAGTGATCATTTAACTATTTTAATTTTTTTTACAGTATTTTAATTTTGGAATAAAATTCTGGGATCCTAGTTACAGTTAGAACTTTAGTCTTTGAAATATGCAACCCTAAAGTTACTCTAGCACGGCGGGGGAAATTGTCATTTTTCTTCCAAAACCTCTAGAATTTCACTCCCCATTGGAGGAATATGTTGACTAGGTGTCAAGCTTAGCATAGGCAAGAAAATGCTGGATGCCTTCCCTGCAAAATATGAAACCTGTGAATGAATACACATGTTTGTCTTGATCATGGATTGTAATAGATCAATAAGAAAAAAGAGTTGTGTCAAATATGAAGTTGCTGATCTCTCTTTTACTCCCAAATCTTCTGTTATACTTGCATATCCATAACATCTATCTTAAGTGGAGTTTGGTATTCCAAAAGGCCGTATCAAATCAAGAAGAAAAAAAACCTTTGGAGGGGACCTTTATTTCTAACTTATGTTTGAAGAAAGAGGGGGCATTTTCACATGTTTATAATCTTGTGGAAAGACTTAGCAGAACTATTTTTCCTATGTTAGATGGAGACTAAACAATTGCCAAGGGTTTAGATTAGCTTTGTCATCTCCTTTCCGATTTCATAACAATAAAAGCTCAACCTCATTGTGGATACAAAGAACAGCATCCACTTTGCAGATAGTGAACCATTTTATGAATATCGGATCCTCACTAATGTTTTGTTTTGAATGCTTAGAAAAACTACCCCACCTTTCGCACTCCTCTTTTGAAGTAGTTTCTCTGGTGCATTATCCAAAGCTAATTACCAATTTCTTGGAATCTTGCTAAAGATTGAATTTTCAAAGCCCAGACTGAAGACATGAATATTTGAAACATGATGTTAGGAATTACCACAGTCATATTAACACTTGCACACAAACACACTTTTAATTAATAAAATAGAGAATGCAAAGAGTTAACATAAATATATTAGTATTAATAACGTATTATTGAAATTACCCTTAATACAATATATCATTTTCAGTCCTAACACATGACTTGGGGACACATGCCATGCCATTTTTATGAAAAAATAATTAATGAATTGTGTGTAACTCTTGGATTAATAATTCGATATCATTACAAATAATTTTTTTTATTAGTCGTAGACATTTTGTATTCTTGATTTTTGGAGAAATTATTTGAACAAAAGGATCATTACTTCAGAAACTTTCTAGTGGTGTTAGCTTGTTTGGCTTACCCACCTGCGTGTTATGTGACATGAAGTTAGGCGTCAGAGGTCCACGACCCTTTGTCCACTTTTTTCACATATGAGATATTGTGAGCATCATACAAGTACTCAGTTCTTGAATACATCTTTGAGTCGCATGTTTCATGTAATTGGTCCATATTGAACTTGTACAATTTTTTGACCCATCTAATTTAGAATTTGAAAATTACATAAAACTCAAATAGAATATGATTTTATCTAAATATTGTAGCAATCAAATCATCTTTGTGATGTCTTATTATTAATTATTTGGTCTAAGAACTATTTCTTTTTATTATGTTATTCAAACTTTTCTTTTTCACTTTTTCAAGTCAAAGTTCTGACATGAATAAGGGATTTTGTTTTTGGTTTATAGTCATTGTAATTCTTGTTTCCAAAAAATATGTAAATGGCTGTTGAATTACTCGCCAAACAGCCCTTAGTACATGTCTTAAGTTTTAATTAGAATAGTTATAAATAAGTGTGCACTATATTTTTTATATGAGATTTAGGATCATACTTTTTTTACTTATCATGTCCAAAAAAGGTTGGTGCGATGGCAATTTTCTTGATCATGCTTTCAGGTTTTGTAGTCACTGGGACCAGGTTATGTGGCTTTCGAGTTTGCCATATTTATGCATTTGATCTGATTGTGCTTTAATTGGGGCATTTGTTCAGTGTTGTCTTATTGATTACTTTGCATAACCATTTTGCGCAATTTTTCTACTCTATTTGGCATTTGAGAGTGAAAATGACATCTTGTTAGTTTCCTTATTAATATTATTTTTTGTAAGATTTCCATTGATCGTTCAAAATTTCAACTTGTAGGCCCATTATTTGCTGGGATTATCATTATCAAAGAAAGAAGAATATCCTGAAGGAATCAAACATTTAGAGAAGGTGTGAAGTGTTTAGCTTTTTTTAATCCCTATTCTAAGAGTATGAATGATATTATATTTTTCTTGATACTTTGAGACTTCCCAGGAGGTTTGGTTTCAACGTGAGAAATTATCTTGGATTTTTCATTAATCCATTCATCTATAGAGCCTCGATGAAAGCCTGCCAATTTCTGAAAATTTGATATTGAACCTTATACGGTTTTATAAATAAATATAAGTTCTTCTAGCTACAGTCTAAAATGCTATCTTAAATCTTTGGGCTCATCTTTATGAGTTAATTATTTTACTCATCTGAATCCATTTAGTACATTCTTTTTGATTAACCGGACTGTTTAGAAGTCAACTCTTGATGCTTAGTTTAAATGAAGTCATGACCTGTTAATATTTTTTGGTTTCATCTTGTTGGTCTTTGGAAGTAAATCATAGGCAAAACAGGAGACTTCTACTTCTATAGCATACAATTATTATATTTTTGAGTAACAACATCTCCTCTCTCAATGCGTGACAAAAAAAATGACATTAAGATGGTGGTTCCAATTTTTTCATTATTTTATTAGGCGTTGATAGTTATAATTGTCCACGCTGCAATATGGTTGAAGGTACTCCGGTGAGAGAGTGATGAATTGAAGTCTATTTGTGGATTTTAAATAACATAACTTATTCTAAATGAAGAACATATTTCATTAGAAGTTAAAAAAGAAAACTATTAATATAAGTGTGTAATTCTTCAACAATATTTATGGATGACTTCCTCAAGGGAATGGCTCCAAGATCCTTTGCCTGGAGAAACTGAGCTCTTCCTCCATTAAAGCTGCAACGAGCTGGCAATTGAGAAGGTTATATTGTAATTGGTTAGGTTTATACACTATGATGGAGATTTCCATTGTAATGTCTATGTATGTATATTATCTTTTCTAGTCCAAAGTTGTTATTGCGTCAGATGGTAATGATATTTGTTTGATCAGTAGCAAATATGACTCTCTACAGAATAAATTGGTTTATTAGCTTAGAAATCCATGGAGAGCTTCAATATATGGATCATTGGTTCGAATTTTAATCTGACTTCTTCTGGTAGGCGTTGGAACTCTTTAAAGGTGAGGACCAGAAGAATCTCATTGTAGAAGACATTTGGAAAGAACTTTCAAGAGCAAAGTACTTGGAATGGGAGCTCACCTCCACCGCCAGGTGGAGCGAATTACAAAGCTTGAAGTATGTTCCCTGTCTGAGTTCAGGCTGAATAACCCTTTTTTTGGGGATCTAGTAAAGTGACTACTGTGTGTTTTAGGGAGGCTTGTGAGACAGCTCTTGAGCAAATGCATTTTCTTGAAAATTCTGAGGCTGAAGAAGTCTTTGATGAAGCTTATTTTTCCCGTATCAAACAAATGGAGGCTTTAGATGCTGTATTTAGGAAACTTGCGGAGGCGGATGTGCCGACTGAGGTGGGCAAAGCCTATCTCCTTATCGCATTGCATTGCGCTTGTAGATTGTACTTGATGAGACTCTTATTCATAATTTCAGGTTCCGGATTATTTATGCTGTAAAATATCGCTCGATATTCTCTGGGATCCGGTCATTACTCCTAGTGGTATTACATACGAGAGAGCAGTGATTCTCAACCATATCCAAAAGGTAATGTGCAATTTAAATGTTAATATTTGAATTCATTTACATATTAGATTTTAAATTTTTTCTTATCAACAAACAGAATCTTCATTTTTTCAGCAATCAACAATTTAAACCTTGTCATTAATTTATTCATTGAATTTTTTGTGTATACCACATTTTTCATTAAATTAGGTGTTTTAGCGCAATTTTTCTAAATGATTTTTAATTCAATTTCAAATTCTATCGCGCGAGCGACGGAGTTCAAAAATAAGGTTAACAATTGCCAAAGAGATTAAAAATCAAATGATAACACCTTAAAAGAAAAAAAAGTGGTGTACCTGCTGGATTTAATGAACAAATTGATAATTAATGTCCAAATCGCTAATAGATTAAAGGTGAAGGTTATAATTGTTATAAAAAAATAATTGAAGGTCTGATTTACTTCAAACTTTAGAATATAAATTGCACTTTATCTTAAATTTTATTTGTTGCCATTGTTTTGTGTTAGTTAATAACTTATTTATGAAATAGGTGGGAAAGTTCGATCCGGTCACGCGGGAAACGCTTGACGAATCACAGCTTGTGGCAAACTTAGCTATTAAAGAAGCAGTGGAAGCCTTCCGAGACAAGCACAGATGGGCATATCAGACAGATTGAAAGGTTGTAGGGAACAGGACTTCAAGAAGTGTTGTTTGTGCTTCAGGCAGACTAATGGAGCCCGAGCCAAGTACATCCTTCTCTATTGACGATATCTGCCATCATCGAGTTTCTTATCGGTAATATCTGTCGTGTGCATCACTGGTTTACGTATAGATATAGATATATGTTTTGCATTTTTATGTGTGAACTGTACGGTCAGTTTGAATTACCTGATGTATATTCTTGGTATGCTTGTTCGTTTTGGTGACTATTTAATTCGGTCGTAGTTCGGTCAGTTTGTAAATTTATTTTAAGGTTACTTACTTGATGTGTGTCGCATGGAAATTTGAACAATTTGACACGAAATTAGGAAAAATAATGCATGTGAGTTCAATGTGTAGTTCTTCCTGAAGTAGTCATTTTCAGTGAGATGTTGTTCATGTTTCCTCTTCTTGGCTAAGAATACACAATTATTGAGTTACCACAAATTTCTTTGCAAGTTATTGATAAAGATTCAATATGCCAGCACATGAAGAGCTCCAATCATTCATTTCCATCTCATATCAGACCCTCCTTCCACTTTCTGTCTGAGGAGAGAGATATGGAGAAGTGACTTATCTGGAGAGAGAGAGAGCGATGTTCTTCACCTACATTATATGCTTTTAAAAAAGGTTTGATTTTTTGTTCAAGTAATTCAATTATTCCTGCTTCTTCTGCACCCATCCATGGATGCTGTTTCTGGAGGCACCCAAAACATTATTAATGGTTTTTGTATCTGCCCCCATTGCCACGTGGTAGACCCATTTACTCCTAGTTTCTTTTCACCCTCAAGTCATCTGTCCCTAACCATGATTTGATTGATTCCATAATCATATTATTAGTGTCTAATCATTGGTAGATTCACATTTTCAGCAGCCTACGGTGAAAACCTACTTTATGTAAGAATATTTGAGTTAAGTCATACCTGAGACTTCCCAAATGGCCGTCACGTTTCCCCTTTTAGAAATGAATCTTATCTCCAATCAGATTCATCATTACCGGACCGGATGATCATCTGGTTTGAAGTCCAGCAAGTTTTTCAGGTCTATTCACTCCGCATTTTACTACATTTAAGTCAAATGCAAAAGTAAAATGAGAAATAAGAAAAGGGATGGAGAAAGATCCGAAGAAGCTCCAAAAAGAGAGTGGAGAAATAAGAGGACCATCCAATGAGGCTTTGCAGTTTGATGTTGACCATGTCATATACAAGCCACTCTTTCTTTACCTGTTTATCTGTTGTGGGCCATCATCAGTGGTGCTGCTTTGTCTCTCAGCCTGGATTCCTTCTGTGTTCTTAACATTCAGATCAGGAAACCAACAACTGAGAAGAGGAGAAGATCATCTAAGAAATGGAGCTCACTTTCATATTTATTCACAAACAACCACCTCATAATCCCAAAACTTAATCTCCATGATCTGACAACATATACAACAAGCATCAATAATTGAAACGAGATGCAGAATCTACTAACGGTTTCAATAATTACAGTGTGACAAGGTGCGATTAGGCAGTGTGAGTGATGTTAACAGCCCGGTTCAGTCTCTCAAGTATGCCGTTTGCCTTCCTTTTCGCTCTTGACGTTCCGTTCTGAGCAAGATCGGAGATCAAACCGTAAGTTTTCTCGGCTTCCCTCATTTCCTTCCACCTCGATCGATCATTTAAACAGATTGTGTGGAGAATTGCAATGCTGTTCTCCTTGTTTCTTGCACAAGGATTGTCTCGGATTATGCCGAGCAAGCAAAGAACGGCTTCAACCTCCCTCATTTCCTCAATGGCCTTCTGATTGCTCGAAAGCATTGCAAGAATGGCTAACAACTCATCAACATGGACATTTTTCACCAGTTTCCTCAAAATCACTCTGACAGCCCCATCTTGAACTGCTCTTGCCTTGTTCTCGTGGATTATACAGAGATTAAAGATTGCAGAAGCTACGTCTTTCATGGCTAAAGGATGTCCCTCTTCCAAGAGATCTATGAGAGGTTTTAATGCTCCTGCTTTCCCTATCAGGGCCTTGTTTGAATCGAGTGCTGATAAAGTGAAAAGGGTTGCAGCTGAATTGGTCCTCGTTTCTATCGTTCCTGATCTTAGAGCTTCCATGAGAAGAGGAATTACAGTCGGAGTTTCAGCAACCAGCTTCTTGTTGTTGTCATGGATTGACAAATTCAAAAGGGTTGTGATTACGTCTTCCTGAAGATCAGAATCAATACAACTTTGCATCTCCCTATGAGAGATTGGTAGGAGTAAAGACTGGATAGAGTTTGGAGTTTCGCTGAAAAGAGCCCGGAATGAAGGAATCCGCTTGGTCAACAATCGTAGCTCTTTTGCTGCTTCCTTCTGCTCAGAAATTGAGGAGGATGACGTCTTCTTGAGCAAATCAAGAAAATGACCTCGATCTGCTTCTGTTACGCCTTCGTCATTGGGATAGTGAACAGAATCTGATACTTCGATTCCTCTGCTTTTACACCATTGATATATCATCTCCCTAATTAAGTGATTAGGAGTAAGCATTGTGTGTGAAAGCGCTTGTTGAGTCCTGGGGCATGTTCTATTTCCTGCTTTCAGCCATTTTTGGATGAATGGTCTGTCATAGGTCTATTGAAGAACAATGAGAAATCAAAGTTCCAATCAAAACGAAAATAAAACTTAAGCTCAGAGCAAATCCAGCAAGAAAATGTCTATGTACTCGTATCAATGGATATACAGACATAAATTATACCATCAAAACTCAAAATATTAATAAGTTCAGAGAAAAACCTAATCATCTTCATAAAATTTTATCTAAAATGCTCAGGAAATGATGAGATTATCTAAATGAGATTTTCACTCAAAGAAATCATATAGCTGCGGCCAAAAAGACAGAACACAAAAGGAGGAGAGTTTTGAAAGACTTAGCAGGCCGTGATGTGATTGAATGTCATTAATTTTCCCAGCCAACAAACAGAGAAAAAGTTAGTAGAAAACAGAGAAAAAACTGAAGAAAGATATTCAGAGATTCAGAAATGGCAACCATCACTAACTTTTGAATTCCTTTCAATGGAAGAAAAAACAATCAAAATAACAGCATCGCATTTTCTAGGATACAAACAAACAAACCAACCAATAAATGAAACCAAGCTAACCTGACCGGTAGAGACGATCACAGGATCTCTCATCATTTCTTTGGAAAGAGGGCAACGATACTCTTCAGGGAAACTCGGAGAATCGAGATGCTTCAAAGACAAAGATCGCTTACTCAGCCTCAATTCCTTCAGCGCTAAGAGCGTATCTTTAGCCTGATCGATTAATTCTGTGCTGTAATCATCATCGTCTACGACAACCCTAGCGAGTCTCTGCAATTTCCTCTTCAACTCCGCCGTCTTCGCCATCACCGCCGGATCAGAATCGAACACACCAGTCTTCGCCATCCCGACAGTCAGATCAAAGCCTTGCGCCGTGATTAGCTCCAAATGAGGCAGAGAATGGAGGTGCCCCAAACCATTGTCAGAGAGTTTCCTTCCTCAATTTCTGCAACAAATAGATGAATATACTGCTGTAACAACCGAGAGAAACCTAAAGAAGGAAAGCGAACAAAAATTCTCTCTCTGATTCCTCGCTTTGAACCTTTGTTGGGATGCTTGGATGTACGAGTGCCATTTATATAAACAGTTGGAAGGAGAGGACCGAGAGGTTGCGTCTGAGGGAAATAAGGAGAGAGAGAGAGAGAGAGAGAGAGAGAGAGAGAGAGAGAGAGAGAGGTCGCCGACGCCGACGCCATTGTAAGTGTCAGCAAGAGTTTATTACATATGCGGGAAAGCCGGTTCAAGCGCCGTCGACTACCCTTTGACAGCTCATCATCTCGAGCCGGTCGACTTTTATTTAGTATTTCTTTAGGAAAACCGGTGGTTTTAATGACTTAATGTTAAATTCTTATTTTTAATTTAATTTTTTAATATAATGACAATAATTTATTCTTTTTTCTCCATAGTTAACTCCATTGAGTTGAAACTCTTAGAATAAAAACATATAAATTAAATAATAATAATTTGACAAAAAAAAAACAAGAAAAAGATCATATGTGATGATCTGAATATGTACGTATGAGAACGACTGCGGGACAAACCTCGGGACGTAAGCCGAGTGTAGGCGAATTCCAAACTCAAGCATAGTCAAATTTCGGGTCATATAAAGGGGATCGTTACAATCTCATATCGCTTGACGAGATATATGGAAATGAAACATATATAAGGAAATCCTCTCAAAATAGTAAGACGAGTTTTAGAGCACAATTGACAACGGATCCCATAAGAACTCCGAAGATAAGAGTGCTCTGACGAAAGTAGTAGCAGGTTGGATGACCGATTAAGAAGTCTTTGCCAAACAAATTCGTGAGGGGAGAATATTGAGAGACAGTTCAATCCGCTAAGCGGACAATATCTTACTAGGAATATAGGTCGTTACAAATAGTATCAGAGCCTGTATCCAACCAGAAATGTAGCCAACAAGGACGTTGGGCTCCCGAGGGAAAATGATTGTGATGATCCGAATGTGTACGTATGAGAATGACTGCAGGGCAAAACTCAGGACGTAAGCCGAGTGTATGCGAATTTCAGACTCGAGTATAAGCAAATCTCGGGTCGTAAAAATGAGGTCATCACAATCTCATATCTCTTGGCAAGGTATATAAAAATAAAACATATGTAAGGAAATCTTCCCAAAATAGTAACACGCGTTTTGGAACACAGTTGGCAATAGATTCCATAAAAACTTTCAAATTAAGAACTCTCTGGCGAGAGCATTAACAGGTTGGGTGATCGACTAGTAAGTTATCGCCAAACAAATCTGTGAAGGGAGAATATTGAATTACGGCTCAATTCCCAAAGCGAACAATATCTTATTGAGAAAAGTGCCGTTACATCATCCTCCCTCGAATTCTTTCAATTTTGACACGAAAAATCAAAACTGCAACATATGTGTTCAAACTAAACTATCAAGCTATAAAAGGATTATTTGCTGAATAATATTACTTTAATTTTTTATTTCATTATTTTAAAATACTCATGAGATGTCAAATAATTTATGGTACAATTAATGTAATAAATTAATAATTTATTACATTAATTACATCAATATAAGTTAATATTTTAATAAGATAATATACGTATCATTATCTTTTTAAAATATAAAATAAAAAAATAAATATAGCATTATTCATATTTTCGTTGCATGATCTTACTTATATGCTCGATTTAATTTAAAAAATTTATCATGTTTTTCCACATACTCAAATATTAAAATGATTATAAGAATTTTACGTAAAATTCTTTATCATCTTCTTCTTTTTGGTTCTCTATTCTTAAATATACAGTACTAAATTTGTCTCTTGATATAAGTAATAATAATATTATGTTTATTCTGTTATTTTATTTTTTAAATATATTTATTGACATGTCAAATAATTATTTATATAATTAATATAATAAATTATAATATATTAATTTTATTAATTATTATTGAATACGTTGATAAGTATGTTTATAGATAAGTATGTTTATAGAGTAAATTTGTAAATTAAAAACTTAAAAAATAAAATAAAAGTGGGATTTAAAAACAAGGAAAAGGTTTTAGGCGGGAAAGGTTGTCGGGGAGTGGGGGAAGTAATAAGGTTGCGTGTGTCGTTGTCCAGAGGCGGACGATATAAGGTGGAAGTGGGTCCCACCTACTATTAGCCGTCTGATTTGTCACGGCTGTCTCCCAGCTGCTGCCACGCGTCCTTTTCTCTTTCTCTCAAAGGACAAAGGTGGCCTTCGTTTTGGCTTACCGACAATCTTGGCCTATGTGATTCAATTCCCCCTCCCTAGACGCCAAAACTCCTTTCTTATTTAATTATATTCTTGGGAATTTGCAAATTACTCTTATAATTAAAAAATTAAGATTAATCTCACTTTTGCAAATTATAATTTACTAGATATAAAATCTTATGCTCCCACAATGTAGGTAAGTGAGTTATGATTAGAATAACGATACGTTTATTTTTTTATTTAAAAACATTTACTGACCTGACATAATGATTAGTACGATCAAAATATAATTAATATGATAAATTATAAATAATTAATTTACTATATTAAATTTAATAATTATTTTTTGACATGTCAGTAAATATGTTTAGATAGTTGAATAAAAAAACAAATATCAAATAATTGAATGTCACAAGTCGATCGTGTGATAAACTTAACGAATTTTTTAATGACAATATTAATTAACAAGGTAAATTATGTCAAAAGAGACTTACGTTCTTCATAAATTTAGGTTATAGATTTATAACAAGCATAATATTAACCTTCGTCGAACCAAGAAGTACTCGTTTCTTTAATTCTCTTTTTAATTTATTCATCGTCAGCTTATTAAAATTTTGCCCAAAATTAAGAAAAACAAACATGTAATTTGCAATTATAAAATTTCATAAATTACATATAACATATGAAAATGTTTATTTATAATATTTATTAAACAAACAATGAAGTTGTCATCCAAATTTTTTATAATATGTACAAATTATACTATATTGTATATAAGAAATATTAATTAGAATAAATAAAGTACGTCGAATAATGTAGTCGGTCCCCTAATGCGAAATGGGTTGAAAGGTACTACCGATTAATAACACAACTTTATCGAGGTTTCTTGAGGGAGATGGGGTTGGGTCCTTTTCATGCATTTTATTTATTGTCTTTTTTTATTATTCATTATCTTCTTATTGACTCTATTAAATAAATAATAAAATAATAAAAAAATTGGAGAATAAATAAAAGAGAAATTTTGGAAAATCATACATCATTTCCTCGTCGCAAGCCACTCCCGTTACAAATTTAACATATTTTATAACATCGTAATCTATTTTGCTAATCGAATTTCAACGTCGAAGGAATTCTTAAATTCTTGTAAAAAAAACATTGATGACATGTAAAAGACGTGTTAATAGTAAAATTGTCTTAAAAATTATTCGAGTCTTGTCGCACAAAAAAAAAAAAAAAACAATTTTGAACAAACATACTTGAAACTACGATGGGAGAGTCGGTTTGATTGTCGAAGATTAGCGTCGAACCGAGAACATACTAAATCAGATCGAAGGAGCCTCGAGACATTTGAGTAAGACATGTAAGGGCCTTGTCGTAGGAGACGAAGCCCATGAACCACAGCTGGTGCCCATCCTTTGTAACCACCTGAATGTATTTCTCCGTTGGATTCAGCCTGTTTGAGCTTGGATTAGCTGATGCCATTTCTTCCACCATCACCACCACCTTAATCCAAAGCACCCATTTCAATCAAACATGAAATTTATTAGGCTGAGCTGAAATCATTAACACTAAGAGAAGAACCGCATAGAATTAGAAATATATATTTTTGGGTCCTATTTCCAATAAATTGATCATATCTAAATGCTAATAAGTAAAGTTTGATAAAACCAGACCATAACCAAGGTTTGAATTAAAACCATGTGTTCAATCTCAATTAGTTCGGGTTTTTATTATTATGCAAATTATGGCTGATTCTTATTATAGAAAAACCATATTATACAATATTCAATTCATGGTTTTCAGTAAAAATCAGATCGAGTTGCAGATCATATTCATGGTTTTCAGTAAAAACCAAATCAAGTTAGATCACATTCATGGTTTTCAATGAAAATCAGATCGAGTTGCAGATCACAAATCTTTCTCAAAGTCGGCCCAAACTCATACTAGTGATTTGATTCATACCCGATCTAAACTCAACTAAACCAACTCAAACTCATCATAAAAACTAAAAATAGTTAGCTGTCATGTAGTTAAGTTTGACTCAAAATTAAATCGGATCTTTACCTCGTGCCCATGTACTAAAAGACCCTATTGCCCATGTACATATTCAAATTGTCTCCAAATATTCAATCACCTAACTACCATTTGGCTTAGTAAAAAAGATCCTTAGCTATGTTTGAATAGCTACCCAGACACACTATATCGTAACTAAATATTTAAAAAAATATATTAAAGCAATTATCATCGAACATTCTTTGAAGATATTGAATTAGATACGATAAATAACAATATTTTGTGACGTGTCGAAATGTTACTCTTTATCGATTAATCCGAGCAAAGGAGGAGAGGACAAAACCTTGTAAAAGAAAGATTGAGGTTGGGTTGGAGAAGAGTAGTTGTGAAGAGGGAAGTCACTGCAAAAGGCTACTCTTTTGGAGGAAACATAAAGAGTGCCAATCACAGGCCCAAGTGCAGTGGAGTGATAGCAAGCAAAGCTCTTCAACAGCTTCTCCCCTTCAAACTTTCCAAAGTTTTGATGAAAAACCCTCTTTTGGCCACCCTCTGTCAGCAGCCTTGCTCCTTGGGCTAACTTTCCCATGGCCGCATCGGACAGGCTCGGACTCACTTTCACTGTCAATGTGCCCCAGCCAAAATACTCAGGTCCAATTTGGTATTCGCTTTCAAAATTTCATTTTTATTATCAGATTTGGTTTCTATAAATTTTTATGTTCTAAACATGGAAAACATTAAAAAGAAAAGTTTGTTAAAGAAGAGATCGAAAGAGTACTGACGATGATGCCATATGTTGTCGACAGCAAATTCGGCTTTTTGAGAGCAATCTTCGAGGCGTTTGGCATAGAGGCCTAGAGCATAGAGCATTTTATCCATGGAGGGGGGGAGGTTGAGCTTGTTGCATATCAAATAAAGAAAGCTTAGAGTTTTTATAACAACATCAAGCTCTTGTGACAATGAAAGTGGAGGAGGAATAAAACAAAAGGTAGAGATAAGAAAATTATAATATGATAAGAGATGCTTCGGCTTTCCATCGTCTTTCTTTCGGTGGAATATAGGAAAAGGCTAGTATACAATTTACTCTATTTTTTGAGATAGTGTGATGGTCAATACTTTAAAAACTATATATATGCTTTGCTAAAGAATTATTGGTTTTATTCGCAATATATTTTGTAATATCTAATACATTTCTCAAATATATACGACCTTTTTTGTGAATTATATATATTGGATAATGTCAGAATTATGTTTTAATTCTATTATTTAATTTTATTTTTGATCTGACATCTATGTGACATTAATTAATTAGTATAATAATTAACATAAATTATAAATATTTAAAATAAAATATTAATTGTTCTATTTGCTTTATTTTTCGAGATAATGTGGTGATCGATACTCTTGTAAACTATATATATATATATACGCTTTCCTCACAAATTATGGGTCTTATTAACGATATAGTTTGTAATATCTAGTACATTTCTCAAATATATAAGATCATTTTGCAAATTATATATATTGGATAAAATTAAGGTTACTTTTTAGTTATATAATTTAATCTTATCTCTTGATTGTACGTCTACGTGACATTTATTAATTAATGTAATAATTAAGATCAATTATATATATATATTACTCTAACTAATGATCGTCACATCAAAAAGTAAATATAAAATTATTTTATTTAATTAGTATTATATATATATATATAGTATTAATGGTTAAAATAAAATATTAATCTTATTACACTAATTAATCTTCATCCCATCCAAAAGGCCATAATAGAAAGTAAACTAAACACAAATTTTATTGGAGGTAGCCTCTTGAATACTAAACATTTTAACTTCTTTTATTTCAAATTTTTGCTAAGTTTGCAATTATAAATTCTTGAATCTATTATTTATACATTATAGAAAGGATAGATTTGGTTCAATCAAACCACAATCCTAGATTGGTGAGTAAATTGAACTGGACGAGTTGAACAAAATGTAAAACGAGTCAAACTAGAAGCATCTTGTTCATATGTTTTACAAAATCTTGGGCATATATTATATATACATATTTTTATTGGTTTTTTTTTATTTTATAAGACTAAGTTTTAGAAAATAATAATACTACATTTACTCTATTATTATACTCTATAAACATATTTGCTGACGTGTCAAACAATGATTGATGCAATGTATAATTAATGTAACAAAATAGCTATTTATAATTTATTATATTAGTTACACGAATCATTATATGATACATCAACGAATATAATTAGAGAGTAGAATAAAAGAATAAATATAACGTTATCATTTAGAAAAATATAAATTAAAAAAAAAAGAAGAAAATAATTAAGAAAAGATCCATTAACAGGTGGGTGACGAAAAGTGGAGATGAGACTTAAAAGGAAAAACAAGGAAGAAGGAAATCTTCCGGAGAAGCGGTCTCTCGTAGCAAGGTAGCAATGGCCACAGCAAATCTGAAGAGATTCACCGCTCAAATCCATCGTCTTCTTTCCACTCCAAATCCTTAGTTTCACTATGTTCTGCCTCCGTATCACCTTTTGCATCCTTTTCTTCGAAGAAAGTGGCCGATCACATTGTGAAGCTGTTTGCGATTGATTCAGAATTCATAAACGAGAAGTTTTAGTGGAAATTCAGTCAAGCCGAAGATTTTGAATCTACCGATAACCAGAGAAGAGAATGAGGAAAATGATGAAAGTGACGGCAAGAAAAGAGAGAGAACGAGAAGAGATGTCAGTAAAATGATTTTTTTTTTTGTATATTGTTCCCTGTCATTTGATTTTTACATATATGAGCAGTACCTAACCGTACGAACTATACGATAACATTAAACTACAATGAAACCAAACAGTAGATACATTAACATCCCCTCTTAATATCAAGGCCTGAGGTTGAAGATTTTGAAAGTAAACAGATGAAACTACGAAGGCGGAAGATGCTTTGTTAAAGTGTTAGCTAGGTAGTTGTCAGATGATGTAAATTGGACTATTAGCAATTTCTTTAGCACTTTCTCCCAAACAAAATGAAAATCAATCTCAATATGTTTAGATTTTGAATGTAAAATAAGGTTAGAAGTCAGGTATGTTGCGCTCAAGTTGTCACAGAGAATAAAAGGTACCGTTGTAGAAAGAATACCACATTCTCTGAGTAGTGATTGTATCCATAAGACCTCTATGGCGTCGTTTACGACACTACGATATTCTAATTCGATGTTGGAGTGGAAAACTACTTTTTGTTTTGTGAAAAACCAAAAGATGAGAATTATTCCCAAAAAAATACAAAAACCATATACACTCTTTTAATCATCTGGACAAGAAGTCTAGTCTGCATCTGAGTAACAAGTCAAATTATAACTGTTTGGGAGCAAAAAGGAGATCCCTAGAGATGAAGTACCTTTCAGGTATCGTAAAATCCGCTTGACAGCTTGCCAGTGAACATCGGATAGCGCATGCATAAATTGAGAAACTTTGTTGATCGCAAAGGCAATATCTAGTCTAGTCAGATAGCAATACTGTAGACCACCGACACTATTTCGATAAAGATAGCCATCATGCAAGGGGTACCAGATTGTTGTGATAAGATAGGTTTGGCAACCATAGGAGTAGGGACTAGTTTACATGTTTCCATATTTGCTCTATGAAGTAAGTCAGTTATGTACCTAGATTGTGAGAGGCTCATACTTGTAGGAGTCTGGGTGACTAAGATTCCTAGAAAAAATGACAATGGTCCAAGGTCCTGGACTTTAAATTGTAAGAATAGGTAAGTGAGCAACTGATCCATATGAGCATTGGAGTTGTCTGTTAAGATAATGTCATCAACATAAACGAGCATAATCAGAATAAATGAGTTTGTTTGACGAACAAATACTGACGAGTTAGATTTGGATGCAGAAAAACTCACTATATAAGAGCATTATATAACTTGGTGTACCAGGCATGAGAAGACTGCTTAAGACCATATAAACCTTTATGCATGAGACATACAGCTGATAGATGAGATGGACTGATAAAGTCAGGGGGTTGCTGCATAAAAACTATCTCAGTTAAGTCACCATGTAAGAAGACATTGGTTATGTCAAGTTGTCTGATGTTCCAACCATAAGAGACTGCTAAAGATAGAGATATGTGAACCAAGGTTGATTTGACAACTGGACTAAAAGTTTTTTCATAGTCTATTCCTTTTGTTTGATCATATCATTTTGTCACTAAGCGAACCTTGTATTTGTTGATTGTACCATCAGAGTTGAGTTTAGTCTTGAAAACTCATTTACAACCAATGGTTTTTGCTTTTTGAAGAAGAGAGACTAGGGTCCACATGTTAGTTTCAAGGAGCGCTGATATTTCTTTTTGCATGGCAGTCAACCACTGTGGGTGTTTGGAGGCTTATAAGAATGTTTTTGGCTCTGTAAGTGTGTCAACGGAAAAAGCCTTTGGGCGAAAAATACTATCTTTGGCACGGGTCCTCATGAGATGTTCATTCAATGGAATGAGGCGAGAAGGGGAGGTGAGAAAGTTCACTGGAGGAGTAGGAGAAGAGAGTTAGGGTGTGGGAACGGGAGGTGCCAATGATGGGGAAGATGGTTGATCTATGAGTGTTATTGGTAGGATAAATGTAGATGTATTTAGCAGAGGAGACCTTGTAGAAGGTGGCAACAAAAATGGTGATGAGATAGGGAATGGGTAAGGAGAAAGATGGTGATAGTAACACGATCATGCCTTAAAAAAAATCGTGTTCTAACCAACAAACAGATCAGTCCTCTAGGCACTCGATTAGGTTGAGAATCAGCTTAGAATAAGTCATAAGTTGGATAGGAAATTGAGTTCCAAATTAAGTGAAATTTCATATGCAGCTTATATTATGAGTGAAGTAAAAGCCTATGAAATATTAAAGAAAAATAAGTTAAGGAGCAAAAGATATGCAAACAAATCTGCATCACCTTCTGCGTCATTTTCTTCAAAGAAAGTGGCCAATCGCATAGTGAAGTTGTTCGCAATTGATCCAGAATGTCAAAAACGGAAAATTTTAGTAGAAATTCAGTCAAGCCGAAGAGTTTGAATCTGCCGACAACCAGAGAAGAGAAGGAGGAAGATGATGAGAGTGATGGCAGGAAAAGAGAGAGAGAGAAGAAGAGATGTTAGTAAAATAATGTTTCTTATATATTGTTCCCTATCATTTGATGTTTACATATAGGAGAAGGAGTAACTAACAGTATGAACTAAACTACAACAAAATCAAACAGTAAATACATTAACATCTCCCTAAAAATCAAGGCCAGAGTTCGAAGATCTTGAAAGTAAATCGATGAATCTTCAAAAGCGAAAGAGGTTTTGTTAAAGCATCTGCTAACTGGTTTTCAGATAGTGTAAATTGGACCAGTAGTAATTTCTTTAGTAGTTTTAGGTCTCTTTGGACATATGCTTTTAAAGCTCACACAAACCACAGTTTGATCAATCCGACCTCCTATCTCCTTGAGGAGATCGCTGCCTGCTCAGTTGAGTGCGAGGTCAATATCGCTCAGGAGTGACTGGATAAATTTCCTCCTCGCTCCTATGTGCTGAAGACAAATTCGAGGTCTAGGATTTTGAATAAGCACTCTCGTCTTGGTTGCCAGGTCGTCCTCACTGCCGACCTTTAAGGTATGGTCGTCGTTGTTCTCGAGCCTAAACTCTAGGATACTCCGTAAGAAAAGAGTATGAATTTCTTATTTGACTTAGAAATGAAAATCAACTTGGAAATGCAATAATTCACCCATTTGGATATTATAAAACTGCTTAGTGTCTTTTCTTGACATTTTTAACATTGTTCTTAAATACTTCTCTAGTGTCCGTGTGTGTTTTGTTAGACAACCCTCAAAGTTCTTCATGTGGGAGATTCTATCTTTCGCATTTGATTAGCTTCGTTGAGATCCTTTCTAACAAAAAGTGTGACAAATGTATTTTTTTTCCTTGATATTTTCTTAGAAAGTACATCGTGTATCCACCCCATTCATTTGTTATACATGCTCACGATTTTGTTTATGATGGGCTTTCATACTTTCCTTTTACAATAATATAAAACTTAGTTTCTTTTATCGTACATTTATTCTTCAATTATGTCGCACCACAAGCTTTTCAGGATAAACAACAATAGAATTTGAGTTGTCTAACTTTAACATAAGATTATGTGGTGGGATAAAACTAAACTAGTATCGGTTTATAGATGATGATGTAAGACCCACTCTTTTAATTATGGAACACATCAACAAAAGAGTGGTGGAAGGAGTACATTCTTTCATCTTCCCTTCAATTATTTCCACAGAAGTGGTGAAAGAAGTAAAGTCTTTCATCTTCCCTTCAATTATATCCACATGAATGGCGGAAGAAGTAAAGTCTTTCATTTCATCTTCCCTTCAATTATATCCACATGAGTGGTGGAAAAAGTAAAGTCTTTCATCTTCCCTTCAATTATTTTCGTAAGTACCATCCACTCTCTCTCCCCTAATAAATTTCTTTGTTTTTCGTTTGCTGAATGCACCGCTCACGAAGAAGAGAAAGACTACAACTCACATTTCTCTCTCCTTTAATGCCATCTACAACTCCCTCTTTCCCTCAATTAAATTCCACCCATTAAAACGTCTCCCCTATGTCATATTTTATCCCCCTCTCTTTGTTTCCTACAGTTAGAAAGCTCTTATATCTGAAACTAGGATACAACCATAAAGTAGAGCTGACTGTTCTTTCCGTCGTACAAGTTTTTCTGCTTCAAAAACAACGTAGTATATTGCACAAGGATTGACAAGCAGCATGTTCATGAGTTTGCAACTGTTGTTCGTAGTTGTATGCTGCCAGAGGTATACAGAGGGAAGGACATAACGTACATCGTTAAAGTAGTTAAGAAAAAGCAAGGGAAGAAGTCAAAGTAATTAGACTTCCTCTCACTTTTTGCAGTGCTTCATATTGGGCATATTTTGAGGATTTTGCCAAACCTAAGGTATGTTAGCAGACATGAACTCTCTATTAGAACTTAAAACTCAAATTTCAACTGTTTCTAGAGCAATTTTGTAGTGGGGGTAATAAACTTTCACGGTGTGAGTCGGAGTTTTGGTTATCGAAAGTCGCAAGCTGAAGGTATAAAAACCCAACTTTTAGGTCTTCATTTACTCACTGTTAATGGCATTTTTTGGATTGTACAGTTGATATCAAATTGTTGGTATTGGAAGGTTATAATTTAATTCTCCGTTGAATACATAAAAAGCTCATATTAAGAATCAAATGGTTTTAAGTTAGCTTGCTACGCTTTTGTATTAGTTTACCAGGTTTAGAGTTTGAGTTTTTCTTTTACCCAATTTATGGACTAATTACCCAGTTGCATATAGACTACTTTTTCGGAAATAAATCGAGAGATAAAATAGCCCAAAAAAAAGGGATGATTTTACCCTTTGTTCAGTACGAATTTATCGAATTAAAGCGTGACCTCATTGACTTGGGTTATTGAAAATTTTGGGTTGTGACCTACTGTAAATCCACACGAGGTAAGAGTTTATTTTATTTTTGGTTATCTATTATTTTAATTCAATAATTAAATCTATTTATTTAGCATAAAATGATCATTTAATTTTATGTCATTGTTTTATTCGCATTTTTATCAATTACATACTATTATTCAATTGATATGAACTGTGTGTTTTAATTTGAAGTAATGAGACAACTAAATGAGCTATGTCATTTGACGCAAAACCCTAAACTTGATCAGGGTAATTATGTAGGTATAATCGCCGAGTGTCGATGTTTTAAAATCATGGCTACAACTGCCGAGTGTCAATGTGTTCGGAGTCCGTGAGAGGCTCTATTTTCATTGAATATTTATCAAAATTGCATCATTGAATTTTTTTAATTATATTTATGCATCACATTTTATGAATGATGGAAATAAACTCTACCCCTATTGAGTTTAGTCGACTCACCTCAAATGACTCCATATTTTTCAAGATCTAGTAAAGGAGAATTCTGGCTAATGGCAACGGAGCTGTATCTAAACAAGAATTCTCTAATTTTAATAAATTATGACTTATTTTAAATTTCAAGGTTATAAACAATTAAAAATTTGCGGACTTTATTCTAGTTGCTTTCCTATGTTATTTTATTTGAACTTATATCTTTACATTATTTGGTGCATTTGTCAGACATGTTTAATCTATTGTGTTTTGTGCTCTGGTTTTATACAAATTTATAACTTTTTCGCTGCATTTTTCAAATGAATAAGAATAAGTGTCAGACGATATAGTCCTTTTTGGGTCGGATCGTTCCTCATTCTATCTCGGGTTTCTTTTGCGGAGTGACAGAAATTTTAGTATCAGAATCAAGTTGTCCATCTTGAGAAGTGACACTTATAAAATAAATGATGTGATAATATACAATAATTATTATTATGCAAAATGACGTAATACAAGAATTGATTGGGTCAATATGCAATTTGTAAAGCATCTTGAGGTTGTTCGCTAGAGAATGAATATTCTCTATCCGCACGCATTGTTTAGAATAGTTGAAAGTTGATGGATTAAGTGCTAGGTGTACGCTTTGTAAATTGATAGAAGAGATGGAATATGAGTCTTAGTTCGTGTGAGGGCCACTGTAACTCTAAAAATAAGAAATTCATCTTATTTTAGATTAATTATTATAACTAAAAAATATGATTTAAAATAATTACTAATATAAATTATTTAAATAAAAATAAAAGTGGGCGAAAATGGGTGAAATCCATGAAGCTTACAACTTTGGCAAGTTTTCCAAGTAACAATCACCATTGTATCCCGTCAAAGCGGAACTCGAGACTCCAAAGCCAGCCCATTGAACGACCTTTCGCCGGTCCTCCATCTCTGCTTCGTTGCTATTTCTTCTCTTCTCTTTTACTCATATGGCTTTTCCTGCTCTGTTTCGTATATCGCCGCCTGTACGATTGTCTGATGCTTTCGATTTGATCCTTTGCTTTTCACCTTTTACTACTCGAATTTCTAAGTCAGTCAGTTTTACGTTTTTTATTTTTTTCTGCTTTCGTCTGCTGGTTTGTTTTGTTTCTGAATGAACATTGTTTTAGTTTCTTGTTGTGGAAGGTTCTTGTTTATTTGCTTCAATTTTTTTGTGCTGGCTTTATTTTCAGTTTATTTTAAGGCTTTTCAGTTCCACTTGACTTGAACAAGAAATTGCGAATAGCTCAAATCCTTGTCCAAGAGGTTCAAATTTAGCCTCGATATTATGACTGGTTCATAAATTTCAGCTATCATGAATTGGTTCATATCTTCTCTATAAGGGCTAGTTTTTTTTTTTTTATCATTTTTAATATGATAATTTTCACCAATTTTTTTGGATTTTAATCTATTCTTTTCCTGTGAATTCTTAATGCTTATCTTATATGAAACTGTGAAGTTATAGTTAATTCTATTCCTTTTTGAGTGGTTGTGTGGTTTTTTTTTTTCTTGATTATTTCTCATTTTTTCAAAACCTTTTGGGTAAACTAGCCCTTTGATTAACAACATCATTGCGTAAAAATTATCTGGTTATTAACAACTCAGTACTCTTTGCATCTTCTGAATTCCTTTTTCATTACAGTTTGTATGAGAGATAATGATTTCTTGAATTTGCTATTTGCAGTTGGCACTTGGTGTTCTGCACACATAGCTACTGCATTCATTGGATTGTTGCGTATATTTATCTCTCTCTCTGTCCATTTTGATTTGAAGCAATTGTGAAGCTAAAATGGGCTATGCTCAATTAGTCATCGGCCCAGCGGGCAGCGGAAAGGTGCTCATGCACTGGTTCGCTTATTTGTTCATTCTGACTATTTTTGTGGGACTAACTACTGAATGCTTTGTTCCTCCACAATCAGTCTACTTATTGTTCTAGCTTGTATCAACACTGTGAGACAGTTGGCCGAAGTATTCATATTGTGAATCTTGACCCTGCAGCAGAGAATTTTGACTATCCTGTGGCCATGGGTATGTAGAATGTGCATAAATATTGATAATATGGTTGATTTAGTCTGTAGAGTTTCAGAGCAATAAAGAAATCATAATTTCTTGCAGATATTCGGGAACTCATTTCATTGGATGATGTCATGGAGGAACTTGGACTGGGTCCCAATGGTGGTCTTATGTACTGCATGGAGTATCCTTTAATGAACCCTTTTCTTATGTGGTAATTCATTGTAAATTTTCAAACGCAGGAATATTTGAACTATTTGGTTGAGTATGTTAAAGAAAAAAAAAACTCATATTTGGGTCCGATCGCACAGATCTTTGAAGGTATAATAGTACCATCAAATTCCTGGGAGTTAATATAGTCAAAAGTTTGTGTGCCGCAAGGAGTAACTATGGATTAGTACATGTTAATAATTTTTTAGAACTTAAACTATTTTTACAGCTTTGATCTAATTGACTTGAATATAAAATATATTGTTTTACTCTCTGATATTTGTTTCCCCTTCTCATTCAATTTTGAAGATGTCCTTAGCTTTCAAAATTAGACACCTTGAAGAGAATTTGGATGATTGGTTGACTGAAGAGTTGGACAATTATTTGGATGATGACTATATTGTTTTTGACTGTCCAGGTATTTATTCTAATCTACTTGTCTTGATGTTCGCATGGGCCCCAAACTAAGTGCATGTCATTCTATTCACTTAGTGGGTAAAATTGTTTTTTCATATTCTATTTTTATTCAATGTTTTTCACTTGCTTATCTAATAAATTCTTTCTCATTATATTCATATTTTATTTTTCTTGAATATTCATCACTATGGAGAATATCCGAAATTCTTCTCAAAATCATTACGGAAAGGAATCAAACTACAAGCCGTTAGTATCATTAAGTGCTTTGGGAATAATCAACTCAATCTGTCATAACCATGAGAGTCTAATAGCTGTCCTAAAATTGTAATACATTACTTACATAAAGATATTAATGCTGTAATTATACTTTATATTAGGTATTATTTTTGTCTTTACATTATTCCTAACTGTCTAGTTTTGTACTATATTTCTCTGTAAATTTATGCTATACATTGAGGAATTCTTTCTAAATTTCTACTTAGTATCAGAGCCACCACTTGTGGTACAATGATCTTCCAATCCATTCAATAAAACGTAGGATGCCAAAAATTCTATGATGACAAACTCTATGGAACTAGGAGTAAGCCATAGCTATGTATTTTATATTACTGCTTAGGAAGTCTTGGAGCTTGTTAACTTAACCTACTCAACAAAAGGCAACAATGCGTAAGACTAAGAGCTTAAAGGAAATGTATGAAGAATAGTCCAAGGCATGTAAATGTAACTACCTATTTTAATGATATGAATAAACTTCGCTCATAAATAGATTTTTATCAAGACGTTGAATAGAAAGCCATTGAGGATGACATGCTATTTAAAAACCATTCAAGAAAAGGACATGTTTAATTCCTCTAGAAAGGAGGGTGTGTATGTGTTGGGGGGAACCAATACCATTCATATTAGAAACCTTGCTGCAATTAGAAAGGAAGATAGCAGAATTCTGTTCTTGATGAAAAAACCAATCCCTTGACGGTACCTCCTTTGAAAGTTCAACTCTAATTATAAATCGAATTGATCGTCATGGATTGGAGTCACACAGGAAACAAAGTAATGAGAGACAACCAATGGTGTGATCACTGTAACAAGCGAAGGCACACTCATGTCAAACGTTTGTAACTCAATGACAAGCCACCAAACTGGAATAAACACCAGAAAATTAGGGTTCATAAATAGAGGATATGTACTTTTAATTCATGGAGATTCAAAAAGTGGAGAACAAGGAAAATACAGAAGATTGGAACCAAGCTCATAAACAAAGGGACAACTGGAACAAATTTATAAAATGTTGAATCACACCTCCAATCTAACCCAAACAGGTAACGTTCTTAAGTTAGTCTCTCAAACCTCAAAAATTACCCTTTGATTATCAACTTAGCCTTTGATTATCAACTTAGGAGCTACGAGTCACATGACAAGTTTGTCTAACTTCTTTACTTCTTATGTACCATGTTTGTATTGTTGAAAGGTCAAAGTTGCCAATGGCACCCTATCACCAATTGACAGAATTCAAACTATTTATTAACAAATAAACCAACACTAAATCAGAATTACATATCTCAAACTTCAAATCCAATTTCATTTAGTGAACTCATCAATGATGTAGACTGCACAGTAAAAGTCACCCATACAACATTATGAATTTCAGGATCTACTCAACAGAAAAAAGGATTGTCAAGGTTAGAAGATTCAATGACATTTATGATTTAAAGGGCTTTTCCCATGAAGGGAAAAATCACAACATGAGTCCAGACCATATGAAAGCATACATCTAGAGATGAAGGCAATAGCTTTGGCATGCTAGGTTAGGTCATCTGAACCTGTTCCTTAGCCTATTCTGAAATAATAAAATTGCCTAATATTCCATGTAAATTTTCAATATGAATGTCTACAAAGGGAGATCAGACCCTGAAGATCACCCCATATGAATGTCTCCTTTTAACTCCCTATATCCCAGGACGGACTTTCAGGGGAAGACTGCAAAGAGAGATCAGACCCTGAAGATCACCCTACCAGGAAACAATGCTGAAGTTTAACGGACCGGTATAAAAAGACTAGAGACAAGCTCATCTCCTATAGAAGATACACCTATCCTTATTGTGTAGACTTGCAATTTCACCTAAGATCTTCAAAAAATTCACTCCTGTGCTACACTGGGAAGTTTTTGTTGAGGAACAGTCAAAGAAATACATGTGATTTATCAGCATGTAGCCTTAGAACAAAGAGTGCATAACTAATAATGTATTGAAATTTTATCAAACTTTGTATTGAGAGAGATTGGATTGGATGGTAATTTGTATATTCTCTTCATTCCTTGCAATTTTTTGTTGGATGTTGCATTCCTATTTGATACATGGGATTTAGGCTGCGTTGCTTAAACTGTTTATTCTTTGACAAGTATTTTTACCTATAATGTCTGTACAGGTCAAGTGGAGTTGTTTTCACATGTCCCAGTACTTCGAAATTTTGCAGAGCATTTAAAGAGGAAAAATTTCAATGTTTGTGCTGTGTACTTGCTTGATTCACAGGTTCTTAAGAGCACCAGATCTTGACTTTTCCTTTTTCGTTTCTCTCTTCCTATTTCCTTGTCAATTAGAAGCACATGACCTCGTTTAGAGCTATGAATTGTTTCTCTCTTTTAACTAATGATTCCTCTTGTTTTTCATGTCAGTTCATGACTGATGTGACCAAGTTTATAAGCGGGTGCATGACATCTCTTTCTGCTATGGTCCAACTAGAACTGCCACACGTTAACATCCTGTCTAAACTGGATCTTGTGACTAACAAAAAGGATATTGAAGTGTATATTTCTCATCGTTACCTTATAATATGAGTACAAGTTCCCACAACAATGTCACTACTTTTGTTCTAATGTGTATTTTCTAATCTTAGATTCATGAATCCTGAACCTCAAACGCTTTTGTCAGAGTTGAATCAACGCATGGCTCCTCAATTTGCCAAGCTAAATAAAGCTTTGATTGAACTGGTGAGTAGGGTGTTACTAAAATTTTGCAACCTTTTTTCTTGTTTTTTTTTTTTTTTGAGTTTTTACGTGAGAGAAGTGGAGACTAATTGCTGCCCAGGAAACATGATGGTGCATTTTAATTTTTAACAGAGAACTCATTTTTTCCTCAGTTTTGCTGAGAGGAAGTCTTACTTTGATTTGGTCTCCATCAAGATGCTATGAATTGAATTTTTTTGTCCTGTCGATATTCATGCCACCAAAAAAAACACTAAACTCATACTAGAAAATAATTTCTAACAATGACTAGATTGTGTATTCATTTAATCCTTTTTTATTCATGTTTTGGACCTTTCTTGGGGCTGTTAGGTCGATGATTATAACATGGTGAATTTTCTGCCTCTGGACTTGAGGAAGGAGAGCAGGTACTTTCTCTGACTGTACTTGGGTTGTGATTGTTTTGGGTTATAGCATTTTTTTTATAGCCTTGTCTTTCAAGTTTTATTTTGCAGTCATTGGCTATTGGCCAGAGATAAAAAATAAATAAAGCTATGAATTGGTCATATTCTTCTTTAATGTGTGATGAGAGTGAAGATATTTTGTTGTGTTCTACTTTCAGTATAAGATACGTATTGGCTCAAATTGACAACTGCATTCAGTATGGCGAGGATGCGGACGTGAAAGTCCAGGAATTCGATCAAGGCGATGAGTAATCTGTCAGGTTGCTCTTTTATTTCTTAATGGTTTAAACTATGCTCATTGATGGAGTTTGGTTGTAGCATGTTGTGAAAGATTTGAACTTCTTTGACCCAATTTTTTGGCCGTTACTAGGAGTATATTAGACATTACCTTGGAATAGACCATGTTTGAAGTTGTCCTAATCAATTATATATCAAGTTTTAGTCATCACAATTTATCTTGGTTCATAAATTTTGGGTTTTTAAAGACCGAGGAAGAGATGATGGATTTTCTGGGGTTTTTAGGGTTTGGGAAGATGTCTATTTAAGAGAAATATGTTAAAGAATATTAATTAGTGGTCCGGCTTGGTTTATTTTGATTTATTTAAAACCAACCAAATTGACCTATTTGGTTTCTTACATTTAAATTTTATTCATTAATTGGTTTGTTTAATTTATCAATTTAATTATTTGTATTATATTATGATAATTAAAAAAATAAATGAATCACAAGTCAATGTATAAAATTAAAACGTAAACTTAATGTTAATCTTTGTAACCGGCAGTGTCGTTGATTTACTCACACTCCTATTTCCTAATCCCTAATCGGAAAATAGTTTTACTATTCTTCTTTATTTAACAATTTACAAAACAAAAAATACCTGAATGTATACTAATCTACCCTTGTAATATGTGAAATATGAAATAACGCATTGAATTCTATGTATTTATCTTTTTAGTCTTTCCAATCTCATTTTTCAGAAGCCTTCAGCATTTCAGCACTTGGTGTTTTTACAAATCTGCATCAAATGGTTTTTTAATGTGAAATTTTAAATCATGATGTAGATTAAATTTGAGTTTTAGAATTCAAATTCAAGCACGACAACGTTGTGGCCATTAACTAACCTTATGACCAACGCCTGCTCGAAACATTAAATTTGAAAAAAAAAAAAAAAAAATTATCGAAGAACGAATTGTGGAAGTAATTGTAATACTAATACTTGAAAGAATAAAGACCTAAAACCCCATATGAAAAACTATGTAAAAGAGTAAAAATTCGAATTGCCCAAAAGTGGGAAAATGCATATTGTCTTTTTGATAAGATTCAAACTGAGAGATGCATAGGCTTTTTAGTCAAACACTGGATTGTTTTATTTCAATAGATTGACAACTCTTTAAACTTGCATTCATTGCTTTGCAAATTTATATAAATTTGAATTAATAAATATATATATATTTTTTTTTATGATGATCTCATTTTTTACATCGATTTATAAAATAGAACAGCGTTGAACAAAATTAAGATAAAAAACTAGAGCGATTTAAATGAAGTCTACAATATTTTAATCGATCTTGCACTTGGTCTCAAGACATATGAAGGGCCAATAAAAAAATGCCATAAACTATACGCGACTCTGGCCGGCCAACTGCCTTACCTAAACCAATCATCATATCGATCCCTAAACCCCATTGCTAGACACGCTTGACTTCAAAATTGTACGTGGAGATACCGCCTTACGTGGCTCCTCTAAGTATGGAGTTAGGCCCAAATCAAGCGGTTGTTCCTCAGATTCATCATTTTTTAAGTATGCGTTAACTAAATTACATTGTATAGTAATAAAAATTTTCATGTAATTTAAAATAAATTATCGCTACTTGCTAATTAAGTAATGATTTATCGAGAATCATGAACTTTATCATTAATTTGATCCTCCACAAGGTTCATCAAAGGGAGGTTGGCCAGGTCCTAAGATACATCGAAAGGCGTGGTCAATACACAACATGCAAATATTCTTATACTACCCCTTGTTAGTCTAGAAGGACGGAGAAAGTTAAGCTAGCTGAAAGATGATTGTCATTGCATTGGCGTAAGGTCACTTTTTTTCAAGGTAAAATTAAGATAGCTGAAAGATGGTTATTAGTAAATGAACGCAAAATAAGATAAGAATGGAGATTGTTTCGAAGTAAGCGGATTGGCCGTGACCAAGACAATAAGCTTTAAAAGAATGATTTTGAGATTTTGTGTAGTGGAACCATGCAGTACCAAATAGGAGATAGATTTTCAAAGAACAAGATTTTTGTTTAGAATAAGCCAATTTATTTAGGATCTTTGGAGCTCCACCTTTTTTCTATTGAGAGGTCAACTTTAAAAAAATAGTGTCTTAGATTAAAATTCCAATTTCATAACCTAATTTCACTTCACAAGACTTTTGTTCATTCGTTAATTTTTGCAGTTAATATTTTTTTTTTAAATTAACTATATCTTTTTTTTAATTATTACAATAATAATGAATGACCCATAAATATCACGTTAAGAAATAATGTTATAGTATAAACCTAATATATTTCTTAAGAAAAATAGCCTTTCAAGATCGATCATAGAGATTATCTTACAAGTTAAAACATCTAAATTAGAATTTCTATCTATTATCTTAATTATATTTCTATTGTTTGTACTAGTAGCATATGATGTAAATTATATTGAGTGATGACATGTTTGTTTCAGCTAGGGGGTTTATGTAATGTCCTTGAAAAAGTACATAGTTCATAAGCAACGATTACAAAACGTTAATTGCGTCCTAAAATTAAACAACAATTGAAGAAGCAAACTTCTAAACTCAACAGTTAGTATCTCATGATTTGTCCATTTTACTTACAATTTTAGAGAGTTTTACATTCTTACAATGTACAATTGACACATAAAACAAAGAAGAATGGAAAGGAACACTTACCAGGAACAGATGCCTGTAAATAAAGTCTCCTTAGGACTTGGCTACAGAGAACTTGTTCTGAAACTCATTTACAAAATCCTCCATACAGGCTCTGTACATGGCCATTCCAGCAACGTGCATGGAAATTTCCAAGCCTACGTCCATCCATTTCTTCCCCAAATCGATTCGTCCCATCCGGATTGGTATCGATGCTCTATTCCAAGCCGTCATCGCAAGCCATTTTCCCTCCTCGGTGGGATATTCACCTTCCTTCAAACCCACCATCATTTTATAAGCATTCTTGTAAAGTCTGTGTACTGCATCATCATCTGTTTCCCCTTTGTTTATGCTCGTTACTGTAATAAGCTTGCGAATAACAAGGGCCACTTCTTGGTAATCAGGCGAAGGGGAAGAGAGTAGGGATGATAGACACTTGTTTAAAGCAAAGTTGGCTGCTTCATAGTTGACACACGGTCCCTGGGAAACATAGAGACCGACTTGAAGTAAGAGTTTAGGATTGCAAACCTTTGAGCTGATAAAATTTTGCAGGAAGATCAGTTGGGATGCCGAATCCTTGAGCCTTCCGTGAATATCATAGGCACTCAACGTGTATATGAAGAATTGATCAGCCCCAAAGGTAAGGGGTCCATTGTCATTGAGTGAGTTGTCCGTTGGTATTGACTTCAGTATCTGCATCCTTGCAATGAATGTCAAGAAGAGGAGTCAAGAGGTTTCTTCAGAAAATTTTATTTGTTTGCTGTCAGTGTGATGCAGATATATGAAGTTGAGAGAACATACAAAAAAAAAGGTGCAATACACAACGGATATGCTACCTCATATGACTCAAATGAACAATCAATAAGTAGATTTGAATAGGAAAGAAAAACAAACTACACACGATATGGGTATATTATATTTTTATAGAAACAAAATGAATTAAAAGAAAAAGTTTGCAAAAGGGCAAGATAAAAATTCAATGAATTAAAAGGTGTCTTTTTTCATTTGGAGAGAACGGAGAGAGTGATTAATCTTGAACAATTTGGAAGAATAGGCCCATTTTCTAATAAAAAAAACATAATATTTGTTCCAAGAGTTGTACAGTCATGACTATGAGCCATGAGGTGCTTGTTAAAAAATTATAGAATATTTCTAAGCAAAGAAGTCAAAAGGAAACGACAATGCCAATTCTCCATAAGCTTTTGGCTTTTCTCTTGGCATTACATAAGTGCTTCAAATTGGTATAAAAGAAGAAAGACAGATTCTAGAATTTCTACGGGAAGAGTAAAAATAGACGTGGCTTAATGAAATGTTTGGAATCGATAAGTATGAATTTCCTACTACATAAAAAGAAAAGAACGGTTTTCTTCATACCTTTCCAGCTCCATCTAGGAGTTCTTTCGCTATCTTAATTTTGGTGCTGGACATTGCTACCTGTGTCTCATTCTCTGAAGCTAGTATCGCTGATACAGAGAGTAATAATGATTTGCAGACCATGATATTGTCCTCATCAACTTTTCCGTCAGTCATATCACCATAAAATTTTGATGCCATTATCAGGAACTCAGCACATATTTCATACTTCCTCTCTTTCCCCATTCTTGTCCCAAAGTTCCATGAGGTTACTGCGAACCACTTTTGCTCTCGCCTTCCCACTTCCCCTTCTCCAAAGAAACAGTTTCTCCCAATTTCAGATGCTCGTTCATGAGCACGTTGTATGAATTTGAGGATATCCGACTCATCTCCAGACTCTTTAATTAGTATTGCAACCAAGGTACGTAGTACCACAACTTCTGTTGTTGACATGGATATTCCAGACTTATAAAAGTCCAAGATATTTGAAAGGGAAGCCACTGCAACAGGAATAGCGTGGCATGCAACAGCTTCGTGGGCTGAGAGGAAGAGAAAATCTGTAGTAAAGTCGAGACAGGTGGTCATTGCTGGGATCTGATGAATTGCTCCAACATGGTCGTTCTTTTGTAGACAGATCTTGAACTGCATAAAATCAAAAGATTTGAATATGCTATTTGAGAAACTGCAACGACAATATCAATTTCGATTATGAAGAGAATGAACTATTAATACGTATGAGGAGAGACAGATAGTTCACCTTAATAAAAGCACAAGCAACACAAGGTTCAATCTGTCAGGAAGATCAAAAAAAGAGGAAAAAATATGAAGTGCAGCTCTAGTGTATATCCAAATATGAAATCTAAATAATTCAAATCACAGTTTCAGCAAAGCTTTTTATGAAGGATACCTTTTCCGCTTCATTGATATATTCTTCAGCTCGATCAAGCATAGAGAGACCAAGATAGCAAAGGCACAAAGCTCGAAAGCCCTTGGCACGGAAACTTCTGTCCTCAATGTCATACAGAATGTAGAGCATTGATTTTTCAAACAACTCTGCGCTGGCCTCATAATTTTTTGATCGGAAGTGGGCAGCAGCGCTAGAAAAATGGAGTTAGAGAAGAATTCTTCCAACACTATAATTAATGATCCAGCATATTTACGCACGGATTACTCTGAAAAATAAATCTTTTACAACTTTGAGATACCAGACTAGTTCAATGTTTTTTATGAGCATCAGTTCCAATCAGGAAGAGTGATGGGGGGAAAAGGAAAAGATGAGTGAAAGAGGAATTTGATAAAAAAACAACCAAAACTGTGTTCACTGTCCTGCATTAACTCTAAAGAAGAAATATCCCCGTACAGGATATGGCTTTAGATTTAATCTATCTAAAAGACAACCAAGGAGACCAAATACTGGGTTCCATACGTGAAGATGGGCAATAGTTAATGTGAAGAACAATATATGACTAGAATTAATTCATTGCAGTAGCCTGATAGAATATTTAAGCTTTCAGTTGATCTTGGTTGGAGCAAGATACAGAGCTCCTGCAAAATGGAGGAGCATACAGAGATGTCTAGACTTATAAGCTCAAACTTTTCCAAAACATTTATATTTTCGCATGCTAGATGTACACGTAACAATTTATGGCTATAGTGTCTTCGACCCTAACTTTATTTTGTACTACCTTTTTGTGTCTCTCTGCTTAAGATTATGAAATGATGATTCAAACTCTTTGGTTTATATTTAGTTGCCGAACTTTTGTAAAGTTGTGTTAGTAACATTACCATCACTGCAGCAGTATTTTGTCGTCAGTGGATTTTCTAAGTATCCTAGTAACAGGCAACAGTAAATCTGAGACAGTTCCCATGAACTGTAAAAGTAATTCACAAATTTCCAAAAATTACACTTCTATAAATGGTAAATCTTACCAATTCCAGAGCACAGCATGCATTGCTTTTCTCTGCTTTGCTTCCTTCTGCCCATTGAAGAGAGCAACCACCTTCTCATCTGACACTAGCTCTGCAGCAACTCTGACTCTTTGCTTAGACAACTCAATGCCATCGCCGACCAACCTGTGGGCTATCCTCACAGCCGATGCTGCACTGACATGGCAGCGTCCCAACAAGCCCAAGAACACTCCCTTAGCTGTCTCAGCTCCCGCTGCTCCCGCTGCCTCGAAGTATGTCTCCACAGCTGAAACCCAAATGCTCTCCGGGACGCCCTTATCTACCACCATACCTCTCAGTTCTTTCTCCGCTTCTTCATGCCTTCCCAACCCCACCCAAGCCTTCATAGCCAACACAGTCAAGCTTGGATGATGATCCCCACTCTCTCCTCTCAACACCCTCACACACTTTATGACACTTTCAAATTCTTCGAGCTGCAAATGAACAGCCGAAATGAACCTTAGTGTCTTTAATTTAAGTTCCTTCAAACCAAAACTCTCGTCATGCGCTCTCGTCACGCATAATCCTTTCTCATAAAGATCTAAGGCCTCTTTCAGGAATTTAAGAGCCTCGCTCAAAGAATGACTTTCGTTCTTAGAGAGTAAGATCTTGCCAAAGGCCAAGTACTGGTTTCCAAGCTCTTTGAAGTGCTCCGGCAATCCAAACAGCAAAGTTTTGGCCCGGTTCAGCAGGGCAACCGCTAAAGTACGATCAGAGGCTTCCCAGGCCGTCCGAGACCTCGCAATATTCAGGTCCATTAGCATTTTTCTCTCAGCTGCATCGGAAACAGTAGAGAGATCCACCTTGGAGACAATATCAGAGGCTCTCTCGAAGCAGGTGGATGCGAGGTCAAAGCTTTTAAAATTATGCCAGATCAACCCGGTCTTATAGTAGAAGGAGGCCGACTTAACGGCGGGTGATGGAATGCCGATGACATCTGCAGCGAGCGAGAGAATTTCCGCTGCTGCATGGCGAAGGCAGGCGTGCTCTTTGGAAGAGCGAATGACAGAGGAGGTGTTGGAAAGATCGACGCACGAATTCCAGAGGCGGTAGCTGAGCTTCCATAAATGAAGCTTGAGGTCGTTAGCAAAGGGAGCGAGTTGGCTCAGCTGAGTGAGGCTCTGACGGAGATCAGCGGAAACCGAGGAGGGAATTGGCTTCTCCGGCGAGAGACTCTCGATTTGCTTGATCGATGATTCAATCTGAGAGACAAATCGATCGTAGATCTGCGAATGAGATTGAGACGGGGATCGGGATTGAGAATTCGACTGGAAGGGAGAGGAGATCTCAGCGATCCTCATCTGCGTTTTGGCGGGAATCTTTGAAGTTCTATATTGATCGAGTGATTACGTATTAAATTACTAATCTGAGATAAGGTTAAGAAGAGAAATATAGACTAAGGGTATTTTCCGATGTGACTAACACGCTTTAGGAGTGATGATATCTGCTGTTGCAACTAAATTTATTTTTTTATTCTACTTTTTTTAAATATTCACGTGTCAGATTATAATTTATATTAAATTTGATAAATAAATTAATGAAAAGATCAAAATTAATGATAGTTAAAAGTTTGATTTGTCTAAAAATAATAATTTAAAATTTAATTTGTAAATCACGATAAATAGTACGATTTTAAATTATATATTTAACTTCAATAATAAATTCTTTCTTTAAAAATTAATAAACAAATTCCAAATGAAATTGAAACACAACTTAAACGAGCAAGCCAAACTTAGCTAGCTGACTCGAAAAAATTTTAAACTCGAGTCACAAATTGAGTTTAACAAGTCAATCATACATAAATATAATTATTTTATATAAATATGTTATATATTTTTTAAAATTTTAATTATTAAAATTATAATAAATATTTATTATTATAATGTTAAAATATGATAATTAATCGTCTAAAATAAAATTATTTAATTAATATAAAAATGACATGTAAATATAAAAAAATTATTTGAGACAAATATATATATAAATAATATTTATTATAAATTTGACGTTGTATTATTACAAATTAGATATATCTCAACTATCTTGTCACTCATCTAATTGTCAATCATATGCAAAATGTTAAAAAAAATTTCAAATTTCAAATTATAATACATTTAAATTTAAATAAAAAGTTAAAATTTTAAAGTCATCTAGTATATCGTCATCTCATTGTTGATTTCTCTTAATAATGTCGTTCTAATCTTTCATGCAAATGAATGTCTCTACGAGATCGGGTGCAAGTTTTTATCAGCGTTTATCGTACATATGTCCAACTGCACTAAAAGCAAACTTCGATGCTACGGTAAAGACAAAAGTTATTAGTAGATCACGTGCTATTATAAAAGAATAAGATATGTAATGGAAAATATTTTCCACAAATCTAAAATATCAAAGTTTTCATTGCGAGAAAATTGATACCAAGTGTCAAAATAAATATTTAGCTCATTTCGCATAGAACTATAATAAACATTTTGTATGTAATTAATTACAAATAACATGAATACGAAATTGTGCAGCTATAATAGCTCCACCACTACTACTAAAATTAACATGTGAAGAATAATTTGAATTATTAACATTAGAATATTTAGATGTATAAAAAGAATATAAACTAACAATTTCATGTGTTATTTAATCACTAAAAAATAAAAAAATAGTATATAAATTAGTAAAAATTCTATTAATCATGTGATATACTTCTCTTAATTTATATTTATGATTCATTATGCATTCATAACAAAAAATAAGAGAAATGTCAAGACAATATTTTTAAAATTTTGTTTTTATTTTATTAAGTATATCTTTAAATTTATCTATTTGTCGATATTATCAAAATTACCTGTTAAATTTATGAAAATTAGAGAACAAGATAAGCAGTGAGATAATAAATTCTCAAACATTAATTTGTAGTATTGTAAATGGCTTTCAAAAAATCAAGAAATGTATTAGCTACATTATAATTAAATTTATTAAGATTAATACTTTGTGTTTTCTCATTAATAAAAATATAAATAACTTACCAACATAACATGACATTTTTCAATATTAAATAAGTTGAATTCTACCTATTATTTACATCGATATTTAATTTTATGGGTTTAAATTGAGCGGCTTTATAAAAATTTATATATTCTTATTGTCTTGAATTAGATCAAATGATATAAAAAATTGTGAATCTAATTAATTTAATATGAGAGAAATATATGTCATACAATCTTTAACAACTAAATTCAAAATAAGACGTACACATCTCATATAGAAAAGAGAATCATAAGTATTATTTAATTGAAAATTATTTTTAAAATGAGAAATAACAACATCATTAGTACTTGTTTTATCAAGAGTTATGCTAAATACTCTATCTCTATTATAATATTCTTGCAATATTGGTATAATATATCTATAAATAGTAACTGGCGTGTAAGGATATTTACAATTACTAAATCTTAAAAAAATTTTATTTAATTGTCAATAATCATTAATACAATGAGAAATTATAATAATATAGTATATAACATTATGTGTACTTCATAAATTAGAGTTAATACAATAGACATTGAAAGAGTGTTTGAAAAAAATGAAATTAGTTCATTTCCATATTATCAAATATTTGAATAATATCATTTATATTTGTACTTTGAAGAACACGTTTAAAATTAGGAGCAACTTTTATAAAACTTTCAAATTCATCACTATCGATAAATGCTAAAGGAACTCGGATGGTGTTACAAGTTTTGCTATTCATTCTCTCATTTTATTTTGTTAATATAAAAAAATGTCATTACTACTAGTATTCAATAATATTTTTGTGTAGGGTCCTTTACTTGATATTTTAAGTGACATTTTCGATAATGTCTATCAAGTGTGCTAATTAAACTACAGAAAATATATGTGTAATTTTTAATACAATAGCTGCATCGAGCTCTATATTATATTTTTTCATTAATTTTAATTTTTATCATTGCAAAATGTTTCCATACTTTAAACGTTTTGTTTCTTTTTTTTAGGTAAAGAAATTGATGTTTATGCAGATAATTGTTCTATTGAAAATACATGGTTTAATTTCTTAATGTTCTCAATATCATCATTAATCTTCTCAATATTATAATCATTTAGATATATACTTATTAAAATATTTCAAATAAAAATTTGTACTACAAATCAAATTGATCAACAATAGTTTGTTGGTGGTGCGAATTTGTGATTAACTCCAAGTGTATATGTATAGGTATATATATATATATATATACACACACGTATATGTATATATGAAATCTACAAAATTCACACAATATTAAATCATACAACTAAAATTAATAATAATATAAAAATTTAGTAAATAAATAAAATTAATAATAATATAAAAATTTATTAAATAAATAAATTATAATATATATATATATTGTTGGAGGAATGGAAAGAATGAAAAAATTTGTGAGAACAAGAAAGATGGATTGAAAGGGGAGTTGGGGAGGGGGAAAGCCCTTGCAACGGTCAATTGCTGGCCTACAACGGTTAAGAGACCGTCGCTGGGCAGGCCGGCCTGCACGAGAAGGGAGGGTAGGAGGAGGGGGGATGAGGGCTCAACGGGACGGCGGGCCTAGCTGGCTTGCCTGGCCCTGTTTCAATCCCCAACGGGCTTGCGAGCCCAAAGAACGGGGCACCGAGCTCAGTACTCCCTATTAACACCACTGAGCATAAGATCGTGGAAGAGAGAGAGAGAGAGGGAGAGTACGTGTGGTCGTGGGTCTGATAAAGGTGAAAGACTACAGCTTCTTCCTCCATTTCTACTTTCCTCTTTTTCTTACGCGATGTTTCTATGTATCTCTCTCTAAATACCTTCGTTTTTATCTCTCTACACCCTGTAATGTAGACTAGAATGGCATCCAATCCATGATTTCTTCTATTCTCCTCCCTCTTCGTCTTCTTTTTCTCTATCTCTTCTCTTCATTTTCTCATCCTTCCATCAATCAGCTGATCCAGTGAGTATATGTCTTAGAACATCAGATCTCATCTCTTCGTTTTTGTCCAATAATTTTTTTCTTTTTTTTGTATCGTGGTGTTTGTTTTAGCTGCTGCTACTACTGCTTCTTAGCATGCTCCGAGTCTGCTTTTCTCTCTCTTTTCGCTCTTTGTTCTAGTTTTGACGAGGGTTTAAAAGTTTCTTCTGATCAATCTGGGTTTCTCCTTGTCAGTTTCATGCAGGTAAGATCATCAATATACCACATATCAACCTGGGAGCACTTGCTATATATTTGAACTGATTGTACCATCTTAACATTACTTCTGAAGCATTCGGAACTAGGGTTTCATTTTATTGCTGCATAGACACTGTCTTGATGGGTGTTGGGTCTATAACTTGCTTTCTGTTGTTATTTTTTTAATCTCTCAGAAGAACTTGAGCTACACAAGGTTCTTATTATTTTCCATTGCTCGCTTTATTTCTTCGGTATTTATTTCCTATTTAGTTTCGCCTTGTTACTCTGTATTATTGATTTAGCAAACGAAATAGCATGTCTGAGTTGTGTATTACTCTTGGCACGCATATATTTGGTTTCATAAAAGTTCTGAATCTCTCCAAATACTTCAATATATTTATGTTGGTTTTGAAGTAGAATAACTTGATGTATTTGGTTGCTATCGGATTTTTATAATTAGCATTTGTCTCACAATTGTTTTCTTGGTTGTTAACGATGTTGAAAAAGCTGTCTGAGCTACTCCGCATTTACTTTTTCCTGTGGCAGGTTGCTTTAACAGTGCTATAGTCTTGAAGTTGGGCGAGCATGTTTAAGATTGTGGGTGAAAAATAGACACGGGCTGAACTGAACGAAAAATATAATACGATAAAAAAAACAACATGAAAAATTGAAGAAAAAGGACATTTAAGGTATGGACATGCCAATTCAGTGATGCTTCTTTTAATAGC
Organism: Begonia peltatifolia; assembly: GCA_022433055.1. NCBI lineage: Eukaryota > Viridiplantae > Streptophyta > Magnoliopsida > Cucurbitales > Begoniaceae > Begonia > Begonia peltatifolia. The sequence goes on along the minus strand of CM039525.1, from coordinate 2,385,259 downwards.
AAAATGGAAGTATAACACTCGAAATTCAATATTTACATATTCATATGTCAAATATATGTATGTGCTTTTTTCTTTTTTCTACGAGTGAATTGTAGATTGTTTTTTAAATTGCTAATTACAAATTTATAGTTATTCAAATTTTCATTGAAATTACATTATGTTTTGATATTAATCTAAAATTGGCAACATGTCGGCTGTATATATATATTTTTTTCATTTCCTAGTGGTGAAGCATTTTTGCAAGTCCAGTCAATATAAAATCTTCTCCTCCAGCTTTTTTAGCTATTTTATCGAACATACCTCTTGTTAATTTTGTTCCTTGTCAAGTTTTGTGAAATAAGTTTCAGTTTTGGAAAATAAAAATGTGAAAGGTAGCGGCACAAAAGGATAAGCCAAATCAAGTTTCTCAATAGATGATTGTTTCAATGCTAGTCTGAGTGCCATTCACATGATGGAAGCTAGGTTATTTTATACAATTTGGAAATTGAAAATGTTGGCGAAAAATCTGTTGTGTAGTGGAAATCAAGCATAAAGCTCTAGCAATAAATGAAACTTGACATTTAGATGTTGTTTACCTTTGTCTGTAACTTCTAGCCTACTATGGAAGATACACAGTCAATTGCTAGTTTGATGGATTCTGCAACCTCTAAGATACAACAGTTGCAGAAAGCATTTGCGGAACTTGAAAGTCATCGGGCTGTAACTCTTAACTTGAAATGGAAAGAACTTGAAGATCATTTCCATGGACTTGAGAAATCCTTGAAGAGGCGTTTTCATGAGTTGGATGACCAAGAGAAAGACTATGAAACTAAAACCATGGAACAACAGGAAATGTTAGAGAAGCGGGAAGCAGCTGTTGACGCAAAAGAGGAAGTTTTGTTGGAGAAGCTTCAAAAGAGAAGAGATGCTGCAGTATTTGCTATTGCTAATGTCAACGCTCAAGAGAAGCACCAAAAATTATCATCTCATGAGGGCACTATTGTGACTGGTGACAGCCTTTGTGAGGAACCAAATGTGGTAGAGAAACCATTGAATTCCACAACTGCTGAAATAGATTCTGAAGATGTTAAAGATTCTTCTGTGGATGGAAACTTTGGGGTGAAAGCTTATCCCCAGCTAGTGAAACTCTGTGAAGAAATGGATTCAAATGGGCTTCACAAATTTATATCCGATAACCGTAAAAACCTTGCCGTCATTAGAGAAGAAATTCCATTTGCCCTAAGAGCTGCTGTAAACCCTGCACATTTGGTTCTGAATTCGTTGGAGGACTTCTATTGCGGGAAAGTTGTGAATCTGGAGGGAAAGAAGGATTCAAATCTGTTGGGTCTCCGTCGAACTTGTATCATGTTGATGGAGTGTTTAAGCATTTACATGACAAATCTTGATCTCGTGTCTTGTTCTGATGTCATTTCAGAGGATGTCAAGGAAAGAGCCAAAGGAATTTATGAAGAATGGAAACCAAATTTGGATGCTCTTGATGTTGATGCTAGCAATGGGAACTCATTGGAAGCCCATGCTTTTTTGCAACTTTTGGACACTTACAAAATCTCCTCTGATTTTGGGGGAGAAGAACTTTCAAGGTTGATACCAATGGTCTCTCGTCGTCGCCAGACTGCAGACCTTTGCCGCTCGCTCGGTTTGGCAAAGGAAATGACAGGTTTGTTTGTCATGTGGCTCATGGATCATCTTATGCTTTAGTAAATTACTATGATATGTTAGTAAATAAGTAGACCTTGATGTACCCATCCAGAGTCGTTGCATACTAAATTATTATTCTACCTTTTCCTTTTACTATGTTCTTAATTAATCTATTGATTTAGTGATGAGAGGTGGCACATCGGAGGCTTGGGCATGGTTTAATTAGAAAATTTGGAATAACTGATAAGAAAATGTAGTTTAAAATTAAAACTTTTACTAAATGACAGGTTATTTGGTAACAGACTAATTAGTGTTTTCTTTCTGGCTTGTAGGAGTCATTGAAGTTCTGATAAGCAGTGGCCGACAAATTGATGCGGTGAACCTGGCTGCTGCATTTGAACTCACGGAGCAGTTCCCTCTTGTTCCTTTACTGAAATCTTATTTAAAGGAGGCAAAGAAAATTTCTTCACCAGCCAAACCTGGAAGTACATTTCCCATTGCACAGGTGAGTTTCTCTCAAGTATATGTTTCAGAGTAATTTCCTTTTTTTTTTGTGTGCAAGTTTCATTAGACTTTTTTTTTTAATATAAAAAAATTTGCATTAAAAGCGAAAACTTACAATAAGTTGAAGGAGGAAAACTCTCCCTAAACAGAAACATCTAATGAAAAAGAATTTCTTTTCGGTTGGAAAGAACCATATAAAAATGGTAACTTGATGTGAATCAAGTCACTTAGTAATAAAAAAATTACATTTATCTCATAAATCACTATTTAGTGGATTATCCACAAAAACAATATAATTTCGATAAAGCCAATCGGTCAAAAAAATAATTAGAATTCCAGTTTTATTAGACTTGAATATGACAATTTTTCTTTTATTTGTATTACACATGTGATGATGTCCGTTCGATGGCATATTCTTCATTTTATAAGCTATAACAATTCTTTAGGGCAGTTTGATAGAGATAAATATGAACATTTGTCTTTTGTTTGTATAACCTACATGTTATTGGCTGTTCGTTGGCCTATTATTCTTCACTTCATAAGCAATAAAGTAATGACTGCCAGTGAGCTTGTCGTATCACACGTCCATTTGTCATGTGATCAAGTGTTGTCACGAGCTGAGTCATAGAAAGATATTTAGCTGTCCCCTAGACCCTGATAAATATCTGTATGGCTCTGCAGTTGGGGTTTCTGCGTATGTGGCTGTGTTGCTTGCGTTTGAGAGCTTGAGACTGATTTCTTGTAGAGAAAAGATACAAATGTGGATATGGCATATGTCATTTCTATTTCTGGTGCTGTGTAAAAATCCATCTGACATGTCAAAAACTTGACGCTACATGAGTACCAAGATCTCTTTTCTTGGTTCTATTTGAATCAAAAGGCATTCTTTATTATTTTATCCGGGAAATCAAATCCTTTACACATTCAATAACTATTAAATGTTTTATGCCTTCCTAAGGCATCAACTTAGGCAGTGCCATTTTGATAAAAAGTTGACTAGTATTTGTTTGGGATGGTCTTCATTTTGTAAAAAGGAGATATAAGAATGGCTCTGTGGTTGAAAGGGATTTTCAGTAGGAGTGATTATGAATATGATAGGGTAGAAGAACGGAAAATAATATTCTATCGGTAGAAAAACACAAAGAAGAACAAGCCAACCAATCCAGCTATCCACGGATTCAGATCCGGTTCCAGCCTTCCGGTGAGTTTACACAAAATTATCAATACCCCCCCTCTCTTCTCTCCAAAACTAACTTCTACTACCTCGAATCCACATCCCGATTCTACCTCCTACTGTCTTCCCCATACAAAAACATAAAAACTACCATTGACAGTGATCAATTGATTTCTTCCTATGACTGTATTGTTTCCCAAACCTCCTTTCTTCTGCATCAGAATAATGTTATGATTTGGGATTTGGTAAATAGTATTTTTTTATTAGGCACGAGCAACTTAAAAAAAAAATGGATTGCAAGTAATTTGAATCGCTAAGCATTATAGGTCTTTGAGGTTAAACATCATTTGATTTGTAGTTTACAATGAAAACTTAAAGAGATGATTGAATAGTTTTTAATCCAGGACAAGAAAATCAAGATAAAAAATTCCTTGTATGTTTAACAATGTACAACCATAAGACTTAGAGTATATAAATCCCCCAGGGTTCTCGTTCTTTTAGTACAGACATGTAATGTCACGTGTATTACATCTCCAAACTGCAAAATATTTATCTGACGATTTTAGGTTTAAAGTTACATTAACCACATTGGAATTCTTATTTTGTGGTTATCATTTTTAAGATGAAAGGATGGAATGGTGCAATGTGTCTATATACTTATTTTGAACCTTCTAAATCTTTTTATTCAATGTTTCAAGACTATTCTCAGGATTAAGCATACTCTTATGGTTCCTCACCCTGCACCATAGGGAGATTTGAATTCCACATCTTTCATTTGTGAGGAGAGATCCTTTAACCAAGTGGTTGGAAAACCATAACACAAATACACCGATTATTATTATCGATTCTTGGATTATTAGGACTAGAAAAACAATCATTATTTGAGTCTGGACTCCTACGAAATTAGACTTGAACCTTAGATGTAGTGCTTAAACTAGTGTTAACAACAGCTATGACAGAAGTTTTAGTAGTGCTTTCTTTTATTCTGTTTAGTTGATTATCGTGCTTGTATATTTATCTCAGCATAGGATTTCTATAGTAGTTCCAGCTTTATACTCGTCCTAATTCATGGCCGAGGAGTGAAAACATAGGTTTTTCTCAATAAATGTTATCATCTTATAGACTGATCTACTAAGTCTTGGGCTGGTTTCAGAATGAGGTAAATGAAAGAGAACTTGCTGCTCTTAAGGCTGTGATTAAGTGCATTGAAGAGCACAAACTTGAGGATCAGTATGCTGTGGATCCACTCCAAAAACGCGTTATTCAGATAGAGAAAGCCAAGGCAGAGAAGAAAAGGGTAACTGAAGCTGCAAGGCCTCAGCCCAAAAGACCCCGTGATAACAGTGTTGGATATGGCCCTCCTCCCCGTGCTGCAAATGCTGCTCCTGACAAGACAATGTATCCAAGAATGACTGATACTAGGTATCAACAATACGTTTATGATAGGCCTTCCTATGCTTACACAGGACCTCCTATGGACAATCATTGCCCATCATTTATGGGCGCTGCTAGTTACAATCACCTGGCCGCACATGGAAACTACTTCGGAAATGGGTATCAATACCAAGCTGCTTATCTCCACTAATCTTTAGTGAAAATGAGAAAAGAGGTGGGTGAGTCTGATCTTTCTGTCACTTTTTTAACTCCTAGTTTGTTAACCCTTAAGTTGTATGGAATTTGCAGTGTATGAATGTATGTAGGGTTTTAAGAGACTGAAGTACGCGTCATTTTAATTTCTCGGTTAATGCACTGTGTAACACTTTTAATACTCTGATATAAATATATGTACTTTTTTGTTTGTAGCTATTGTTTGAGCTCAATTCTTTATATAAACTTTGTTTTAGAGCTCAATTTACCATATTCAAATCAGTTCATCTGGATCTAGTTTTCTACGATTTGTTCTCGAATCATTGTTTGAGACTCGAGGTTGTATTTCATCATTAATCCAATCTCTGTTCATAAGATGTGGGATGTTTAATAAAATCGTTTCAGAGTGGTTATATCAAATCAATACGAAGTCAATCCAGGAGAAAAGCTCTAAATCTCATAGATTGTCCGTGAGAGAGAGAGATTTTGACAAGAAAACCCAAGAGATGTAAGGTGTAGTCCATGGCAATATTGCTCAAATATCTTGATCAAATCATCTCGAGGAAGAGTTGAACCTCCGAATCCAATCTTCAAAGCTATCTACGAAAACCGAGAATGTTCTTCAACCACCGTACGGGGGTTGGTTTTCGAAAGGAAGGTCGACGGGTGTTGCGTTGCCATAGAATTCCTCCAAATTGTAGAAGTCTCTTTGTTGGGGAAGAAATATGTGTACAACTACATCCCCTGCAACACATTCAAATTCATTTTCACATTCTCAAAAAACCTTCTAACATTAATCTCCTCATCAACAGTCATTGTTTAAATTGCAATTGTTCGTTTCGAGTATTCATACCGTAGTCCAACAAAGTCCAGGAATTAGGCTTCGAGTCACCTGTGGGTATTCTTCCATATGTTTTCTCTGCTAGATCTCTAATTTTGGACCTATGATAGCAGTGTTTCTTTAAATTTAGACATTAATAACTATATAACTTCATTTAAACCTGAATAGTTTACCCGATGGCATCGATCTGCGGCCGAGAAAATGCAGTAGCAATGATGAAGAACCTAGTCCAATACACAAGAGGCTTCACAAAGAGCACCTTAATATCGGCTGCCTTTGTGTCACTTGCAACCTTGGCCATCGAGATGGCAACTACAGAGACAAAACCAAACCATCTGTTAATTTACATTCCAAGCAATAAAGGGCCTACTTGACCACTCTTCGGGAAAAAAAAAAAACTAATATTATAACCAAGTTTAATTGATTTCCATTAATGATCGCGATATGCTTTGCGGAAACGGCAGAAAAAGGGTAAGACAACTATCTTTGTAAACTGATGAAAGCTATCATATTCCTCTCAAGAACGGTTTTCAGAAGCCTCTCCCACACTTATTAAAGGTATGAACTCATTTTAGTAGTACTTCAATTAAATTTTCCTTTGTTGTATCTAAACTTGGTTTCGAGAAAAAGAACATAGAAAAGGCAATTGCGAGAAACTTCAGTAAAGAAACTTCTTGAGACCTAAAACACTAACCCACCAAAAGAGTGTATTACAAAAAAAACATGTATAGAGCTATAACTCAAGTTAAATCACCCTATTGAGCACCAGAGTAACCAAAATTTGTCTTTAACAACATTTACAAGAAGGGGAGCTAAAGAACAACAACGATAACATAGGAAGGGAAGAAAGATCCCGATTTTAAAAAAGAAAGATGAATGAAAAGATAATACCTCAGAAATGTATTATTAGTAATTTGTATTCCAGCTCATTTGTTTCCAACTAATGATAAATTACTAGCACGGGTAATCAACCGAGTTAATTATGTACGATAAATCCAATCGCACACAAGTAGAACCGAAAGTGATACCAATCTCTAAACAGCCTAGTAAAAACTCAAACTAAATAATTTGGTCTCAGAAAACTACTTCAACAGAGGCAAAGACATGGCTTTCAACTTGCTAATACTCACGAACACAAACTATTAGACATGTAAGCTAGAGGGTAAAAAATGAGCTTACATGATAGGCTCTCTGCATCATCATCAACCTCTGCAATAGGAGGCTTTTGGTCACTCCTCTTGTACACTACTTTTCCATATCTTTTGAACAAATCATCATACATATCGTCAGTGTCTTCCTTCGAATCCTGCAAGACAATTACCCTGTAAAAAAATGCTGCCCCTGGTTTAAAAGAAACTAATTTCTGCATTTGTTAGTTCATAAGAATCCAAACTAGTGAAAGGATATGAAGACCGTTTGGCTCAGCTTATAGCTTTATGTAACAGATCGATTAAATTAAGAAATAAGTTTAGGAACCGAAGATTCTACCCATAGAGAGCTATCTTCGACATCTTTTCCAGCTGCTGAAACCATGTGTAAGTTCCTTACATTGAAATTGAAGCTTTTCATAGTGCGAATACTCCATACTTTAGTTGGGAGTGGCGGGGAAGAAACCCCACACCACGAACAACCCAAAGGGTTTCTAAATCTTCCGGAGATCTTCAAACCCACGACTGTTTGCAGCCGGAAATCTCTGTAGAAATTATCGGCACTGGCACCGGTGCCGGAAGAGGATAAGACAGTGGCCAATGCCATCGCCGTTGTAGAAGATATGGTCAGAAAATATTAATTTACAAAATACATACAAATATCGCCAACAAAAAAAAATTACAAAAACAAACATTTTCCTCAAGGTAATTACATTTTTAATCGATTGAATCATTTTGGAAAGCAAGACTATTTACTGCATCCAATAACAGAATCCGATGAGCGTGCGGATGGGAATTGGATTCCATTCACGCTGAACTTTAGTTGACTCCTCGTGTGAGGGTTTTGGACATTCAATTTTCTCACGTGGTCAATTGAAAACTTCTGCAAGCAAATAACTCGGCCATCATTTACCAAATGGGTCTCCACATGAGTAGAATACTACTTAGTAGAAGGAAAGGTCAAGCTGAGAGCGAGGCAATAACTAATTAGACGGAAGCTCCGACTAAGAATCAAAAGGGTAGATTCTACTTTTTACTTTTTTCTAGAATTAGACTTCGACTACATCTGTCTTTTTTTTTGGGGGGTTAATACTATACAGTCTAGAGATAACAAACGAATTGACTGGGCCAGAAATAATTTGGCTCACTGAGTCTAACGAGTTAAATGAGCCGAGTTTAACGAACTATGTTGAAAAAAATTTCAATCCGAATCTACTTGTGTGCCACGAGTTAAATGAAACGAGCTGATGCTTAACGAACCAAACGTATATAAATATTTTCAACTGATAGTAATATAGTATAAGTTTTTAAAATTTTTTTTAAAATTATAATAACCATTTACAATTTTATACCAATGATATTTATTCATTTAATTTAAAAAAGAGTTATGTTAAATTATATAAAATTGAATGTATTAATAAAAAAATTATTTGAAACTATCTAATAAAGAATATTATATAAATATCATAAAATATTTTTACATATAAAAAGAAATTTGTTTACAAAAAATTTCAAATTCGAAAAAATAATTACAAATTTGAAAAAAAAATATTTCAAATTACAAAAAAAATTCAATAAAAAAAAAATCTCTACTCTTCAACATTTAAATTCGTAAATTCCTGAAGAATTTCATCATTTCGTTGTTGATCTCTCGTATTGACGTGAATTCAATCTTTGATACAAATGAGCGTTTCGACAAGGTCTGGTGCAAGTTTGCTTCTTCATTCATCATAAACATGTACAACTGCACTAAAAGCATATTCCAATGCTATAGTAGAAACAGAAAGTATTAGTAGATCACGTGTCATTATAGAAAGAATATGATATGTGGTAGAATGTCTTTTCCACAAATCTAAAATATCAAAATTCTCATATCCAGAAAATTGATAACGAGTTTCAAAATAAATATTGAATTCATTTGTAAAAAAAGTAGAAAAATTTTCAATTTGTAATTGTGGAGACACGACTCGACGAGCCCCGACGATTAGGATTCTCAAAGTGGAAAATAACTTAAATAAATCATGAGTTTTAAATTTTTATGGATACGTTTGTATTTCTAAGTAATCCTGCTTTGATCGTACCCAGTATCTTAAAATAAGATTTATCTCAAACAGTTCAGTATTCTTAATTAGATAATTAAATTAATATTATATCCAAACAGATGAAATATTTTTGTATTTAACAATTTCTATCATTTACATCATTCTATCAGACTTTTCTAGTAGAAGCAAAGAAGGCAAACGTAGATCACTACATATGATTTGTACAAAAGGTTTTATATAATTCAAATTATCAAACTCAGTCTCAATCCAAAAGTGACCGTTTACCTCGATGGTTATAGCATATGCTTATTTTCGTCAAGTCTTTTATGTTGCCTTGCCTTTTCCGTTACGGTAAACAATGTCGTTATCTGAAAAATATAAATATTCCACATAATGAGCTATTAACCTAGCAAATAAATCTAAGAACTAAAATAGTTAGATTATATTGTATTACATATTAATAATGTTTATCCATTGATAAAGACCATTTTGCCCTTAATTTTTGGAAAAATTACCATTAAACCGTGATTAATCCTTAATCACCATTATCTTTGATCTAATCCCAATTAGATTATTGTAAATCAAATTTTCATAATTAATCAAAGTTTTAATTAGAAAATTAAATTTTATACATTTTAATGGTTCTCCTCCCTACTTAGTAGAACGCTTTTGGGTTGACCTCAAGAACGAATCTATGCAACTTCTGGCATAAAACAGATAATATAATACTTTGAGCACATGAAGATATTAAAAATGATATCAAAGTCACTGCCAAACCGAAACTGTGGTTGATGAGAACGTCAAGCCCCGAAGGAGGTGAGATTGTAATAACCCACCATGTGAATGCAAGGAGGGTCTGGTGGAGCCCATCTCATACCAGTAGAGATGCACAATCCCACATTGTTTAGTAGAGTGAAAAAGACATGATTTATAAGTTAAATTCTCATGCTTAGCTAGTCCAATGCAATTTGGAACAAAAAACATTAATTTGTAACATTATAAAATGATTTTAAAAAATTAAGAAAGATATTAGAAATATCACAAATAGATTTGTCAAGGTTAATAATTTGCGTCTTATCATTAATAAAAGCACAAATAACTTGTCAATATGACCTAGCATTTTGTAACATCAAATAAGTTGAATTCTACCTATTATTTAATTCGGTTATTAATTTTCTTGATTTAAGTTGGGCAACTCATAAAAAATCTTTATATTCTTGTTATCTGGAATTAGACTAATAATATAAGAAATTGCAAACCTAATTAATATAATATATCATCTTTAACAATCAACTTTAAAATATGACACATACATCTCAGGTGAAAAATAGAACAACGAGTAAATATAATTGTAAATAATCATTAAATTGAGAAATAGCAATATCATTAACATTAGCATTATTAAGAATTATGCTAAAAATTCTATTTTTAATAGAATGTTATTTTAATATTGTCATAATAAATCTATAAATAGTATTGCGGGAATGAGAATATTCACAATTACAAAATCCTAAATTTTTTTTATTTAATTGTGTTGTGAATAAATACGAACGTAAATGCACATGTCATAAAAGTAATAAAGGAAATAAATACGAGTCGAACCCATGAAGACTACTTCCATTAATTATCAAACAAATTTAGTTCTAATTATAGATAAATATCGAAACTTGGATAATTTTGATTTAAAAGAAAACAATAGAACTTAATTAAATAACAGAAAATTAAATAAAATTGTAGATTGTAATATGAGAAAACTCTATGGCTTGTGATTTCACCTATATTAATCATGTTGAATATTTCTAATTTAATTTGTTAATATCTATTTCTATGTGTTGATGATAATTTTACAAATATATTTATCAATCTCTTTCGAGTAATGATAAACTTATCCAATTAACAAATTATTACCTCAAAGTTTTTAACCCTAACAAATAATTGAACACATTATGAATAAGAAATCAAACTATCACATGAATACCTTAGCTATTTATAGTCTAAAATTCTTTTCATGGTGAATTATTCATTACACGATTATTTTTCACCTCTTGGTCTCAAAACAATCCTACGAACATGCTATTGTTGTTCAAGCAATCACAGTCAATAAGAACAGTAATAATTTACTTAACACATAATTTAGAATAGAATATTAAGAAACCGAATTAAAGAAAATACTAAACATTCATAATTCGGTTACATCTTAATTCTAAAAAAAAAAGTTAATTCATGCTTAAATAACGAAATACAACAAAAGAAATAATGAAGTTCATAGTTTCCAAAGAGAAGAGAAAGAAAAACTATGTTTTTCCAATCCGAAATCCTCTTCCCGCTCTCTCTCTCTTCCGATCTCTATCTTTCCAACCCTAAGCCATGTCTACCTGTTGGCCTCCTCTTAACTTATAACTCCCTTATTCTGAATTAAAATCGACATTTCTATAATCAACAACTGAGATTATTTTGATTAAAATCTCTAAATTTAATTTTTTTTAATTGCGACCGCCGATCGATCACTTGGTGTAGGCAATCGATCGTCACCGCTTCTGCTCAAACAACATCAACTTTTAACCCTTTAGTCGATCGATCGTTGTAGATTTGGCGATCGATCGGCAATGCCTATGCGTTTCTTCTAAAAAACTTTGATTTTTTTAACGTTTTAGCCAATCGATCACTCAAATGACCATTGTTGTCTGCTGGTGTGAGTGGTGGCGGTGAAGGAGAGGGCAACGGTCAAATGACCGTTGTTGCTGGGCTGGACACACTATCTTACAGACTTGACTCGCCGAGCCAACGAGTAGGCTCGTTTGAGGATCTCCTAGTTTGATCCCTGACAAGATCGCAAGTCGGGCGAGCAAGTAGCTAGCTCATTAATAATCTCTAATACAGTCTTAATTTTTTTATTTTTTAGTAATATTTTCAAAACTATACTAGAAAAGAAGCACTCAAATATTTTGTATGGAACATAAAAATGTTGTTACGAGGAGGCAAAAAATGAGAATAACTAAAAAGTAATTAATGAAATAACAAAGGAGATCAAACTGCAAATTCCAACAATTGCCAAAATAAACACAGTGAACATGGAAATGTTGTCTCAGTTGATGAATTCTTATATACAAGAGAAGAGACTACTAACAATTGTCAGAACATATAAATAATAACTACTCTAATGATAGCCGAATTTAATGGCAATTGCGACCTGCTTTTGCTTTGGATCTTGGCTCGAATGCTGAAGTTGTCGAAGGTTTTTTTCCGCATCAAAATATCCAGAAATTTGTAATTCCTTCCATTTTGAATCTTTATTTTTCACCAACAAAGATTCCTTGTAGAGCATCCACTGATTGAGGCTTCCTCCTTTGTGTTCCAAGAAGCAGAATTTCCTTTGGAGTTTATTTTTGAGTTGTTTAGCATGATGTTCTTCGCCATTGCTTCCCTTTTTTCTGACTTAGTTTGAAAGGACTCCAACTCTTTCGCCGTTTGGATGTTTCGCAAAAGAGGCCTGAAGCCAGAGCCTGCTGAAGCCACAGCTCAAATTCCTCCTCATCTTCGTCCATCATTTCGGCATCCAAATCCCATGGAAATCTGCTTGACATGGATCGCTGTGTCGTTCTCCCTAGACCCACCATGTTTACATGGAAGCTGGGTCGGTGAGTGTTTGGTCTACAAGCCATGCCCTGCAAACAATGTGAGATGATTAAAATGCATCCAACCCAAAGAAGTATAATCCAGTGAGAAAGAGAGAGATGAGCGGGTAAAAAGTCTATATATCATTTTAACTGGCCACAGTCGAGGCCGGAAAGGTTACTTTGATAAAAATGTGATGGATTGGAATAACATTAATAGGAAACTTTAATATTAATGTGTCTGGTTATGTACAGGAAAATGACACGCGAAAGTTTTAATAATAAGTATCAAAGAGATATTCTAATTAATTGTTCTTTGCGTCAGATGAAGTAGGAAATAGTGGGAGCAAAAGTGTGAGAAAGAAAGTTCAAGGAACTATTCATGAAATAATAATAAACAATTGTAAAGCACATACTTGACAAGTTGCCCATTCTGACACGTCAAATATTTTTCCTTCAGCACAAACAAAAGCTCGCGGTATTTCCATCTAAAAAAAAAACACAAGGATTAGACTGGTAACCAATAATGCTAGTTAGAACATGCATCCGATATATTTGAGTACGAAATAAGATTAGACTGGTACAAGATGATACTAAAGTGAGAGGAAAGATGTTGCTTAAAAATGACTAACCTTTTGAGGTCTCTCAAAAACCAGAGACCCTTTGTATTCAACCCAACCATCTCCATCTTTGGCTTGATGATGTTGACAACAATCCTGATATCAACAGCACAAAGCAACTGTTAGATCCGATTTAATCACAAACACATGTATTTTCATTTTACGACAGGAACCCCATACACCTGATCTTGGTGACCAACCACAAATAGAAAATTCTCAAATGAATTTCTTTCTGTGGAGAGAGAGAGAGAGAGAGAGAGAGAGAGAGAGAGAGAGAGAGAGAGAGAGAGAGACCTGACACCATCTTGCCTTTGTCTTACTCCTGCTAGTGCACACCCATATATGCGAATGGCCACACTTAGTGCACTGTATACGCCTCGACTCCTCAGCGCAATAATCCTCCTGCTCATATGACCAAACATCAGGTTCTTATTTTTACTTGAGTCAACATTAAGAACCATTTAACTCAATAATAAATCAATAGAGTAAACCCAAAAAAAATCTGCAGTATTTAAAAGTAATAATTTAATCAGAAAATAGCAATTGCCATCGAAAGTCATAGCCCTAAAGTAGACAGGAAAGAGACCCTCTTATTCGTGATAATCCCAATCCTAAGAACATTACACATTTACAAAACAAATTCAAATTTCAAAAACTCCTTCAAGTCTCATTCGAACAGGGAAGAATGTATATGATGCAAGTAACTAAGATGACATTCAGTCCAATACATCAGAACAAACATGAAAGTGGAAGTGAAAAAACTGGGAGAAATACTTTTAAAAACTAGAGCCATTTAAGTTCAAAGTGCAGAGAATGCTCAGGACAAGATGGTTTTGTGAGGGTGTTCAAGTAATTGAGTTCTAATGCTCCCTTTTTTTTCATTGACACACTCTGAGTCAAGTGAGTCGTCCTCTCTTTTTTATTATTTCCTCTGTTTTCTCATTGAGAATGGGAGTTCCCGACTCTAGTAAATGGGCCTCCCCTCAAAGGCAAGTGTTGCCAAAGCTTAAAAGGGGCCGAAAAAAGTACCTAGTGTTCTCATCAATCTAGACTAAATGAAAGTTTTACACAAGACAAAACCCAAAAGGACCTCTCACCAAGTTACTGCCCTTTCCGTAAGGGATACGAGGAAACAACCAATCACATTATAATCCAATTTAAGTATAGTAAGGAAATTTGGTGACGGCTATATTCAGAATTTGAGGAACATTAAGTGCCAGAAATGTGTGTTATAAAGTCTTGCAATTTGTTTTGGGTCAGAGAGGACAACAAAATATGAGATCGTTTGGAAAAATGACCTTTAACTACTTTTTGAGTTATGTGGCTCCATCAAAATAATATTGCCAAATAACCAAATAAAAGAAATATCAGGTTCCACGTTGCAAAGTGGACATTTACATCTAAACTTTAAAGAATTTTCCATTTTTTGGGTTCTTTATAATTGAGTTGGCATAACAAAAATCCTACAATGTAATTTTCTATTTCAATCCAAGGGGAGAATCTCTCACTCCATTTCTTTTGTCCATTTTCACATTTTTGATAAAAATTGTTTCTTCCAAGAAAAAAAGTGATTGAGCTTTAATGCTAGTGCGAGGGTATGATAAAAAACATATACATCATATGTGTCACAATCAATGTTTGTTTTTCACATTATTTTAGAAAAGAAAGCTTGTTGATTGATTAAATTGCTCAAAATTCAACTTTTCCATAGAAGGAAAAAAACATTAGTTGCCATGCTAAAGTTTTCATAATTATCTTGTCAATTTTATAGGATCATTGAATTCTTTGGTTCTATCACCATGCATTTTTTTTAGGATACGTTGCCAAATATAGCAGTTTGTGGCAATTATGTTCCTCATTGCAAAATGGGCATGTACTACTACATTGTATGGATTATCCTTCCCTTTGTCTTTTCCAACTGGAAAGACACATCAAGATCTCAAGTTATACTTTTGGCTAACTTTTTTGTAAGACCTATCACTTGTACATTTCAATACAAAATTTGTTTCCCTAGAAGATAATTGAATACAAAGTGTTCCATCAGAAAACCATATAAAATAGAGTAATTTTTATGCATAAAATAAGTTTCAATTTTATTATTTAAAAAAAATTATAACAATACTAGCTCGGGCATAATAACATAATAGAGAACAATATCATTCTATATACCTTTTGTGAGGTTCCATACGACTTCTGACACACACTTTTAGTCTTAGATTCTTCCTTCGTCAATTGCTCATCATAATTTCTCTTCTTCACAGAATCAGAAAGAACCTAAAATGTTGATGCCATGACAAGCACCGAAAACAAGAATACACACAATATCCTTAATACTAAAAGTTACCATACAAACACTATTGAAGAAAAAAGGGACTTAAATGATATTCCATTAAAGATAAATACCTCATAAGCACATTGAAGTTTTTTAAATGATTCACTTGCCAGAGGACTTCCCATATTTTTATCAGGATGTACAAGCATGGCCTACAAAAATATATTTAAGTAGGAAAGCATCGAGCGATAAGTACCGGAACTGCAAAGGAGTCACTTAAACGAGATTTGAAAAACTATGAACGTGAACAAAAAATGAAGGAACCATGTAATTCCAACGGACTCCTTTTTGGACACAGGATATTTTTCCATGAGATTGTTGCATAATATAACAGTTTCTAGATACAAACTACCCTATCAAGTAGGTCTTCCACATCAGTGAACAAATAAAAAATAAAGCTAATAGAATTAAATATCATTCCAAACCTAAAAAGGGAAAAAAAGAGAAAAAAGAACATAATAAGAGGCTGAAAACAACACTATCTATTACCTTCTTCCTGTATTCCTTTTTCAAGATGACAGCATCAATTTTTCTATGGCGAGGGAATCCCAAAGCTTCATAGTGATCTATACAATTTAATATCCGTTTCATTTCATCAAATGAAGATGTCTGTTCTTTGATAATCTTGCTACCAGAAACCTCTTTCTGATTATTAGTGACAGAAGTCATTTCAGCCTGGCTGGATGTTTTACATGAATGTGTTTCACATTCACTGGCAGGAGCATGGTACTCATTCTCTCCTGGCAAGTCCTCGGTAACCATTTCTGATTCTTTTAACTCTTCAGCATGTAGGTTTTCACTTACATTATCATCACACCATTGGAGTAAATAGTTCAATGCATCGGTAGAAAAGAATGCAAGATTTATTGAGCAAAAAACACCAATCCATCCAGTTTGAACTTTGACGCAGTATATGGCATAAATTGTTGCCATTAAGACCACCAGCCGAGCATGATTCCGGGAGAACAAGTAACCTACATTTAGATTCATAACAAAATAGAATTCACTTAAAACTAAAAGAAAATTTAGTAATTTCTTTAGTGATTTACACGTATTAAAGCACTGTGTTTTGTTTGTCCAATATAACTCATTTTCCACATCTTCTTGAAATGTGTGAGAACAACTACCATGCAAAATTGATTAAAAGTGGAAGAGAACGTTATTATTGAAAGTGAGTATGCAGAAATTCACTAATTATGAACCTTCAATATTTAATTACAAAAATATGATTCACTGATAAATTGACAGTAAAAAAATTGTGCAAGGAAACATATTCATACCTCCAACTATGAATAATGTTCCAGTAATCCAAAAGTTAGCATACATCCACAAAATAAGAATGGCAAAGAGCCCCACAATAAAGAGTCCAGGAGTGTAACCAAGATACTTAACAGATACCCCAGCAGCTCCCTAAAAGGTTGGACCAAGCAGTAAAGCATTTGATGGGTTAGAGTTCAATATCAATGTGTTAAAGATGCACAATTTAGCCTTTTTCTTTCTCTGGAATTTCTCTCTTAAACAAAAATGAAAATTATACATTGTAAATTATCAAAAATGGAAAACAACTATGATAAAGAAACATACCATAACCTGATAGAAGGACACAACACAACAACGAATGAGAAAAACCCAAATGATAGCCAAAAAAAGAATCTATATAATAATTAATGGAATATGAGACAAAGGCAAAATAGATGAGTTCATGATAATATTACAGAAAAAAAAAGTACAAGTCTAAGTCTTAAGCAATCCATGCGGCAATTAATGGATTATATGATTGAATTAGTGGTGATTCCCATTAGATTAGATCGAGTGTTAACTTTGAGAAAAACTAATGAGGACAGTCTTTGATTTAGTCACATCATTTCTTACATGTCATTTAGTTTTGTTATTTCTCATGTGTCATTAAATTTTGTTATTTTTCATGCGTCATTTATTTTGATCAAAGTTTACCTCTTCATTTTCTAGGATTTTCTTGTTAATCTAAATTATTTTTCTATTTAAGTCAAGTATTGTAACTTGGAAGATTATAAAAAATATAAATTGAATTGCAAAGATATTTACTATTTTCCAACCCTTTTCCCTAAAGAGTTTCTCTCTTTCTCCTCTCTTTTCCCAGTTATACTTCTCCTCTTTTCTTAGACTTCTTATTTCTTTCCCTAAAGCTAACTTCTTTTCTATATTCTTCTTTTCAATTTCTGTTTCCTGCATCAAATTAGTATTAGAGCAGAATTTATTGTTTTTTCAAACAATAAAATTTTGGTTTAACACTCTGATTACCCTTAGTACTATTCGTTAATGTGCATCGTACATCATACTATTCATCGTTACTGTTTATCACTCCAATTTTCTATCTCTCTCTAGAAATGACAAAAAAAGATATGCAAGTAGTAAATGGTCTCGATCTAGAGAGGTACATGGGTAGATGGTTTGAGATTATGTCATTTTCGTCTAGGTTTCAGCCCAAAAATGGAGTGGATACTCGAGCCACCTACACTCTTAAAGAAGACGGGACGATAGGCGTTTTAAACCAAAACCACTTGGAGGTTATAAGTGGTTCTTATATTTTTATGTGCTCATGGTATTCAAAATAAGAGATGTGGTGTTTGTGGACTTATTCTTGTTCACAAGCTCAAAGAGGAAACTGACCAGATTGCTGTTTTCTGCTACCAATCAATTTGACCGGGTGTTTCTGTTCCCCGAGAGAATTAAGGAGGACATCATTTGATTTAATCGTGTTATTTCTCATGTGTCATTTAATTTTGTTATTTCTCATGCGTCATTTATTTTGGTCAAAGTTTAGTTTTTCATCTTCTAAGGTTTTCTTATTCTTCTATTTAAGTCACGTATTGTAACTTGAAAAATTACGAAGAATATGAATCGAATTGATAAGATGTTTGCTATTTTCCAACCTCTTTCTCTCTAGAGCTTCTCCCTTTCTTCTCTCTTTTCTCAGCTATACTTCTCCTCACTTCTCAGATTTCTTTTTCTCCTCTTAAACTATATTTCTTTAATATATTTTTCTACTACATCAAAAATGGGGTGGGTTATCACCCTTTCAAACAAAAATATATATACGAGTTGAGACGAACATGGGAAGGAACTGAGAATCTTGAACATCTGAATGATTCTAAACACAAGTTAATGGTTTGATAACATCATAGGAGAGTTTTGGTGATAGGTAAAAAAATACATTAATTATCTCTCAGCAATCCCATTGCTCTACATTGTAACGTGTTTCACAAGGAGTTCATGAAAAATTAAGCCAAATATTTGTCTACTGCTTTTCTAGAAGCAAAATTGGCAATTTGGAATCAGATTCTCTCACCTCTATCACAAATTACTACTCCACACTAACTTTTCCCTATTTCTAATTCATATTGAACCTGTTACAGGTTTGTGGTTTCTGCATGACAAGCATATTACTCAAAACAATAAACCAGATTGCTCCCCAACGATGCACAGAGAAAGCAAAGGAGAAAGAAAAACTCTGCGTTTCATGAAAAAAAGAAGAAAAAAAGAAGCAAAAATGAACAAAGTCAGAAGAGTGCATACCATACTAAGAAGAACATAAACCAAACAAGAAATGGAAGTCAAACTAAGGAAACAACTCCACATTATGAGGAGCCGTGCTGCTGAACCTAAGCCGATAAATGACCTAAAACCTCTAAAGATACAGTCCCTCCATTGAAGCAGCAGGAATCTCAGTAACCGCCCGAGCCAGGCACAGCCACTGCACACCATTGGCCAATGTCTCTCTATAAAACCCATAATTTTATCTCTGAAACAACACGCTGCATTTTGAATACGCGAGTAAGCATGCTTCTGAGATTGAAACCATTTCCAGCCTTGTTTGAAAAGCCCTATATCTTCCATGGTACCAGACAGTGACGTCCTCACTAACAGAAAACTTAAGAAGAAACCGCTGCTACTGATTACCATCAATGGGAAAAAGAAATAGCAAAAATCTCAGCCTCAGAGAATGAGAGCAAAAACCACAAGTGCCGACCATGGATTCTGAATTAAAAACGTAATCTGCAACTATTTCAAAAAGGAAAATCCCCAGCTAAGCAGTGAGATCGAGACAGAGTTGAAGTCTAGCAACCCACTAATTCGGATCACGATCAAGATTCACTGTTCAACACCAATAGCGTTACATATAAGTTTTCGCAAAAGCAAAAGCCTGGAATGCACATTTTCCACTCTATCCAATACTTTTCTCTTATTTTCTCACGCAGTTGAAAAATCAACAGAAATCACGAACAACACAGCTTCAGTTCACAGATGAAACACACCGGGTAACCAACAGACGACGAAAACTCACTAAAGAGAAAATTGGAGCTCGTGAAAAAGAGGAGAGAATTAATATTCACCGACGAGAGAAAGTAGAAAAGAAAAAGAAGAAGGTTAAAACAGGATTTCCATTAAAAAGGCTTCTCTGAATCTCTGGCTATGCCCCGGGTAGAAAAGGGAATGAAACCCTAGGAGGTGTCTTCAGCAAGAGCTCGTGAAAAAGAAGAACCGTCTCGAAAAAAGCAAGGGAAAGTAGAGATGGTTAGAGAAAAGAAAAGAAAATTGACAGAACTCAGTCAGAGAGAAAATTGACATCACTTGCTCGCTCATCCACCACCATTTTTGTAGATCACGGAAGCTCCATTCCACGCTACTTAATCAAAACCAGAAGAACACTGCTTTATAACCAAAATGATTTTGTTAGTCAATCAAATTTTATACTTGCACTTAAAACTTCAATTCTACAGTTTAACCTAATTTCTAGTGAGAAAAATTATTTTATTTATAATTTATTACATAACGTATAAAAGCTATAACACGGTATAAATTGGTACCTAATATTGTGAATACATCTCTCTAGCTCGTTTTTAATCTCGTCTCTAGATGAAACTGATGTATCATTAGTTAATTTATATAATAATTAAAATAAATTATAAATAATTAAAATAAGACGTTTATTGATCGTTTAACTAGGGTTAAGCTAAAATTAGAGATTAAATTCGTTGAATGCATAATATCTTAGTGCCATTAGATTTCTATCTTTTTACATTATTGTTTTTTAAAATTGAGTTTGTTTGTTATGTATTGGATTTTTTATTGTCTAATTAACTAGTGATTGATTAGGTTAATTTAATTACGCGTAGAGAATTTAAGAAAATGACTTGTATGTCTAGATTTGAGTAGAATAACATACGATCATTAAATGAAAACCATGAGTGTATATTAGATAGGAATATAATCACATAGAGTACGTGTATATATACGTGTATAATCACATAGAGTACGTGTACTTAATGAATCTTGTGATTTAATTATCATATGAATGTAGCAAGTTGAATTTAGAAAGTTATTTCTTATCGATCATCGAGAAACTTTTAAATAGTTAGAATTTTTTGATTAATAAACTTGTGTAATTGAAAGAAGTTGAAAATTTAGTTAGATGAAGTGTTGACAGATAGTTGTAAGCGTAGGTTTTTATTTGATCGAAAGATTGTCGCTTTTAGTTTTCTATTTTTATTTTCTTACTTGTTCGTAATCTCATACGCCAAAAGTTTCTTGTTTTAATAAAGTCGAACTGAAATATTAATTGATAATTAAAAATTTATTTGTATCAATTGCCTATTGGTTCTAACACTTTATTAGCTTTATTTTACTTAATGCCATATATATATAATTGCATAGTAAAATCACCAACTTCCTTCTGTCACGGTGATATTAAACGAGCGAGTTGAGCTGAGAAATGCCTGACTCATCAAGTCTGCCAAAACCTAACGAGGCGAGCCTAATGAATTTGTCAAGCCTAATGAGTTGACCTTATAAAATTTTCAGCTCAAACCGCCTCGCGAGCCATAAGTTAAGCCGAGTCGATCCGGCTCAACGAGTCTAATAAGTCGAGCTTACATATGATTTTATATTATATATTTCATTAATATTTTATTTATTAAAACTATAATAAATATTTATTATAATAACGATAAAATATGATAGATACTTAGTCGTGTAAATAATAGACATATTTAATTAATACAAAATGATATTTAATTATAAAAAAATAGAAGAAAACAAATATATAAAAAATATAACATTCATTATAAATTTGATATTTGCATCACTACAAATTAGACATATCCTAATTAGGTTAGCACCGATCTAATTGTCAATCATGTGAAAAATGTTAAAAAAATTACAAGTTGAAAAATACTTCAAAATTTAAATTACAATGTTAATTTTTAATATCCAAATTTTTAAAGTTTTCAAATATTTCGTTCTCTCGTTGTTGTTTTCTCGTAATGACGTTGTTTCAATCCTTCATGCAAATGAGTGGCTCCACGAGATCGGGTACAAGTTGTTATCGGCGTTCATCATACACATGTCAATTTATACTAAAAGCAGACCCCGATACTACAGTATAGATCGGAGGTGTTAGTAGATCACATGTTATTATAGAAAGAATATGATATATAGTGGAAAATATTTTTCACCAATCTGAAATATGAAAGTTTTATTTGTGAGAAAATTGATATCGAATGTCAAAATAAATTTCTAGTTCATTTCGCATAGAACTATAGTCATCTGTATCTAATTGATTGCAAATATCATGAATACCAAATTGTGAACCTGAAACATTTCTACTACTACCAATTGAACTAGCATGTAAAAAAATATGTGAACGACTAACATTAAAATATTTAGATTCATAAAAATAATATAAACTAACAATTCTATTAGTTATTTAATATATAGAAAGTAAAGAAGTAGTATGTAAATTATTATCAATTTTATTAATTATGAGAAATACTCTTCTTAATTTATATCTAGAATCTATTATACATGCATAATAAAAATTAAAAAGAATCTCAAGTCAATATTTTTTAAATTTTGTTTTCATTTTATTAAGTATATCTCTATATTCATTTATCTGTCGATACTGTACAAAATTACCTGTTAAATTTATAAAAATTATGAAAACAAGTTGAGAAGTGTGATAATAAATTTCTAAACATTTATTTGTAGCATCATAAAATGATTTTAAAAAATCAATAAATATATTAGATATATCGTAACTAGATTTATCAAGATTAATATTTGATATTTTCTCATTAATAAAAGCACAAATAACTTCTCAATATGCCCTGCCATTTTTTAACATTAAATAAGTAGAATTTCACTTATTATCTATATCGATTTTTAATTTTCGTGGTCTAAATTGGGCAGGTTTACAAAAATCTCTATATTATTGTTGTCTCAAATTAGATCCAATTATAAAAGAAATTACGAACTTAATTAATTCAATATAAGGCGAAATATATGTCATACTATCTTTAACAATTAAATTTAAAATATAACAAAGACATCTCATATGAAAAAGAGAATCGTGAGTAGTATCTAATAGAAAATAATTTTTAAAATGAGAAATAGCAGCATTATTAGCATTAACATTATCAAGTGTTGCACTAAATATTCTATCTCGAATGGAATATTCTTGCAATACTGTTTCAAGAAATATCAGTGTAAGGATATTCACAATTACGAAATTATAAAATTCTTTTATCTAATTGCCAATAGTCATCAATAAAATGAGAAGTTATAACAACATAGTCTATAGAATTACGTGCACTCCGTAAATCAAAGGTGATACAAATAGGCATTGAAGGGACACTTGAAAAAAAATAAAATTAGTTTATTTTTCAAATTATTAAACATTTTAATAATATCAATTGTAGTTGTACTTCTAGCAACATGTTTAAAATTAAAAATAACATATTCTTTCATAAATTTTTCCAATTCATCATTATCGGTGAACCCTAAAGGCAACTTAAATTGTGCTACAAGTTTTGCTATTGATTCTTCCATTTTATTTTGTCAATACAAAAAAGTGCCACTACCATGACATTCAATAATCTTTGTGTAGGGTATCCAACTTGCTCGTTTAATTGACATTTTTTATAATGTTTACCGAGTGTGCTAGTTGAACTATTGGAAATATATGCATAATTTTTAATATAATAGTTGCATTGAGCTCTATATTCTACTTTTTCACCAATTTTAATTTATTTCATTACAAAATGTTTTCATACTTCAGACATTTTGTTTTTTGTTTTTAGGTGATGAAATGGATGCTTATGTAGATGATTGCTCTATTGAAAATACAGGATTTATTTATCTAATTTTCTCAATATCATCATCAATATTATAATTACGTAGATCCATAACTATTAAAAATAAATTTTTAAAGTAAATTTCAAATAAGAAAATGATACCACAAAACCAATGTCCAACAAAAACTTGTAGGTGGTGTGAATTGATCAACTCCATATATACAAAACCTACAAAAAAAATTAATATAAAAAATTTAGTTAGTATAACTCAAATATAATTAAAAATTATGTAAACAAATAAACTAAATTTTACCTTGTTGAAGCAAATTGAAATTGATATCACCAAAAGGATAGAGAGCAAATTGAAAAATGAATTCAAGAGATTAAGAGAGATTGGTGAAAAAATATAGAGGGTGGAAGAGAATTTATAAGAGAAGAGTAGGGGGTGAGCTCACTGGGCTGTGGGCAACAGTCACAAGACCGTTGCAGGCTGCAACTTGCAACATTGCTGGTCACTGGCTAGGCCTACTGAGGGAAGAGAGCAACGATTATAGCTGTTGCTGCAGCTTGCACATCAACAAGAGAGAGGGAGAGAGAGAGAGAGAGCAGCAATGGTCTTTATGACCGTTGCTAGCTGCCTGCTGCTGAGTGCTACACATCGACGAAAGAGAAAGATTGAGAGAGAGAGCAGCAACGATCATAAGATCGTTGATTGCTGCTGTTGCACATCAACGAGAGAGAGAGAGAGGGTCTCAGACCTTAGTTTTCCCTTTTTCATTCTCTTCCTTCTTCAGTTCAGCACTCTTTTACTGTTCATCATCTTCCTCGGTTCCTCCTATGGCCTTCACTGTCCAGGGGGGTTGGGGTGTGATATCGCCTCACACTCTATGAGTGGGGCGACACAAGCCCTACTAGGCGATATAACGCCCCAGCAAGGGCGTGACATTGTCCCTTAATCGCTCTCTCAAGTTTCAAGCAGGGGAATGAAGTCGGTCGTCCCGATGATCACTCCCCTACGACCTGCTTACAGCATCGCCTTCAGGTCTAAGTAGTTGGAGCCGAGGGAAGTTTGCCAAACTTTGGAGACAGTTCAGGCGCCGAGGGAGGTTTGCCAAACTTCGGAGGTGGTTGCCAGAGCAACCACAGAGAGGGCAGAAGAGTACCACGGCGACCACTGAGCGACCTTGAGTGCGTTTGCGATCTCCTTCACCTGACTGATCGACGCCGCCAAAGCTTCCCATGCTTCCGAGTTCCGAAGTAGAGAATACCACGGACGTCGGACGACAGGAGTTAGGGATGAGACGAGTGAGTCATTGATGATGGAGCGGGCCTTGAACTGGGCTCGATCGAGCCAGCTCGTGGAGCCTGGTCATCGACGAACTCGCGAGCCCTGATGACCGAGCTCGGCTCGGCTCGTCGGTGTTGCTCGCCCTTTTAATATCTCCATTCTATCAAAAGTACTATATCTTTTAGATGATAGAACTATTGCAACAACAATCTCAAAATATTGCATCGATGCTAGAGGTTCTTGCTTTCAAAATGTTTATTCAAGGGAACTTCAATTTGAAAATTTAAGATGTCGGCCTTTCGATTAGCTTAATGACTCAAGCTTGACAAGTCAAATGTTGTCTCAAGCCAACTCGAGCTTAACTAAAAGTTTAGTTTTGGACTCATTAGACCAAATTTCTCGTGACACTAGAGAGATTGAGGTCTAATAGTGACAAGCCCCGCGACCAAATTATCAGATTTTTAAGGTGAAAAAGTTCAATTATCAGTATAATTAATTGAAAATGATGATTATCAATCATACATACCTCAATGAGTCACAGAAAATATTCATAAAAGTCAACCCACAGTTAATTAAATAGGTCACATTACATATAAGACCTTATTCATTTATTTATATATATGGGTTGTTATAGGAAAATAAAAACCCAAAGCACAATTGGGTCTACGTTGTGTTGAACTGATCAATTTATCTTACTTTTACTTTTATCTTGTGAGTTGTTGCCTTTTGTTTTTAAAACGTTGGATGAAACCACAAAGTGAAATTTATAAATTTATAAGAATTCTAATCTAAGCATTCATCAAAGTAAACTGAAATCATATCTGATTACGTACTAAATCCTCTACATAATTAGTCATCGCAACCATCACTTCAAAATTTTACATTGTTCAACACTCATTTACACATCTTATATTTTATGTGTTATCAAAATTATTTTTATTAAAATTCATCTAGGTGTCACACTTTTTTATGTAAAAAGTTTATTAAATATATGTTTTAATGTTTATGCATATGACTTAGATTATCATCATCTAACTATATTCTATTCTCATGTACAATTTATTCTCAATTATCTTTAACTTCATGTACAACTTATTTCTCATACCTTATTTTCATATTATAAATATCATATGGTATATTTCATTCATTTATCTAATGGTTTATAATTTTCCAATTCTCTTTCAACATTTATATTTAATGTCTACTAGTTCACACTCTCATATCATGAATCATATTCACCCAAACTATTTAAATATATTCTATTAACTCTAAACTTATGCTCTTTACCAAACTCTTTAGTTTTTCTAATTGATGTCTAACATAATGTTCTTTACATGATTCACTAGACATTTCTTATTAATATCTATTTATGAATCATATTTAACATATTCTTTTATATATAGAATTGTACAAAACACATATCAATACATTTAGACACATGTTATATAAATCATTGTCTAGATGCCTCAATTTGCCAATTTCTCATTCTATACTCAACTAATATAAAGAGGTTAAATGCATCTCTCACACACTTATCATATTATGATAAATGAATCGATACAAGTGTGTGTGCACTCATGCTATGATAAGTGAATCACAACATATCATGTGTCATTTTAATGAAATGATATCATATATATCAAGTATCATATTAACATATTATGTGAATGTTAATAGACATAATCTATATCAACAAGAATGTAGATATCCATGATCAATAACTGTCATATGTAAAATCGCACAAATACATACATCCTACCGATTATTTCACAATAACAGTCGCGTTTCCACATAAATACTTCCAGAAGGCTAGTGATTTGCAACACACGAAGAACTCACAGGCACACCCCTTTTAGTTTTCAATTTTACATACATCACACAATCCATCACTTGCATGAAATCTATTGAGTTCAAATGTTATCAATAATATCTCCAGCCATTTCATTTCAAATGTAAACAATTCATTGTGTATAATTTGAACATCCTCACTTTCATACATTGAATGCATATGATAGATTAATAATGTATGATACATGAGCATGCAGATCTTGTTAAATGACAAGCAACAAGATGATGCCTGATTTGATACATAGGTTATGACCAAATATTTATCCACATATGCTCTATTTATGTCTCAAACCACCTCGAAAGGAAAGCTAAAATAGTTAGCTATCAAAATTAAACGTAATAAAATTTTTATAATTGTTTTTATTTTTAGGTTTTGATGGGTTTGCCTCTCATAAGTCCAATTGACCGCCAGCATTTTTGAAAGCATTTTGAGTCTAAATTTTTAAATATGTCAATTACTTGGTTAACTTGCCCTAAAGTCAAGTCAACTACTAGACTTCTCGAGAGCACTTTCAAACAATTGTGTAATGACTCAGGTCGTCCGCTTTTCAAAGTAGGTCTCCGTTCTTTCATCGTAGGCAATAAATTCACCAAAAATAAGTCATTCATGCCTTCAATTAACCATCCATAACCTCAATTCCATCATGATACAATTCAAGATAACATTAGATATAATTATCTAATTCAATTTACACAATTTTACCACAAATTTTTTCAGCTATCAAACATGGTTCATTTTCATTCTTCTCGCATTAATTAATTAATGATTTCACTTTTATGTCTTCAACCAAAATATCTTTTCCATATATCATAATCCAAGTATCATATTGGATGTGACCATTTATCTTTTTATTAATTAAACATATCAACTCTATGTTTTAATCCATCAACACAATCAATCTTCAACCAATTCAATCCAATATCCATTTTAGATATGATCAATACTATCAATTGTTACTAACCTTTATTAAAAAGTATTAACATGCAACTAAAGATTTCATATATAATCTCCAAAATCACCATTTTCTCCACTTAAATTATGCAATTTTCAACCTAGTTTAGAAAATATAAAGATTAGAGATTCTTTCTTCTTGATGTCTTTTATTTCTTCACTCTATTTCTATGATTCTTATCTCAAATGGATGTTATTGGTGAGTGGAACAAGTTTCCTCAAGGAGTTGATCAAATCACTCTCCTTCCCCTTCAACTTCACACTTTTCTTTTTTTTTCTCAACACTTTCTCTCTTTTCCTCTCACTAGACTTCTCTCTCTTCTCTTCATCTTGGAGAAATGAAATGTGTCTTCTTTAGCAAATTCTACAATATTTTGAATAAAGATTAAATAAAATATTGAACTATGAAGTATTTTTCAATTCAAATACTAGACAATTTTTTTTCATTAATCCGAATATCGAACTATGAAATTTTTTTCAATTCAAATACCAAATAATTTTTTTATCAATTCAAGCATAAAATTATGAGGTTTTTTCATTTAAAAAATTGAACAACATTTTTTATCAATTCAAACATCAAACTATGTAATAATAACAAATCACACTAGATTGAAAATACCCCAAAAAATAAAATTCCTAACTCAACGTTCGTTTTACCTTAAAAAATTGAACCAGTTTGAATTAGAATATGCACAAAAATCTTAAGCTTTTAACTTTATAATAGACTGTCATTACTCTACTCTATTATATTCTTTTCATCTTATTACTTAGTAATATTTGCATATCTATGGAAAGTGTTCAGCTTCAAATTTCTTGTTCTAGTAATCTTTTTTTTATAATCTTTTGTTGGTTTCTATGGTAAAGATACAATGCCAAATTCAAAGTACGTAACTTTGTTTCGTTAGCCTATTTGATATCTTTTAAATTTTCCCTTGTCATTCTTGAAAAACTCACCATCTTCCCCTTCAATGGCAATAGCCGCCATACTTGTAGCGAATTCCTCACGCTTTTGGCGTTGTTGATTTTTATGCTAATAAGAAATCTCGCTGTCATCAACGCTTATAATGTGCCACATAATCTGCTCATAAGATTTTGAGTCAATGAGTTTTCTAACCTCTTAGCTAATTTTGTAGATCAAATATTAAGTGGCAACTTAAAGGAGAAATCAAGCCTTGAATGCAAGGGACTTGCAAGGAACAAAGAGAAAACAAGCTAATCGGGTCCTTTGACCATTAGTGTGGAAGCCAATCCGACTGTCTTCTCCGAATGGAACATTAAGGTTAACTTTAAGTTTGAAAACCATGACCAGTTGAAGAAAGGACCAAGCTTAAAGGAACCAAGAGAAGATTCAAATATTTGGCATATTTCGAAGACACCAAGGATGCCAAGTCCAAGAGCCAATCCAGTCATCTTGGACTACACGCCCATGGCCAGTTCTAGAAGACTTCATAAGGCAACTTTGAGTTTTATTATATTTTATGTATTTGTTGAACTTTAGGTTTATTAATTTGTATTTGAAGGAGGAGACTATTTTAGGTTTAAGGAGACAAAAAAGGATTGGAAAAACTAAAAGTTTTTTCTTACCCGATTTGACCAAGCATACTTTTTGGTGCTTCTTTTTTTGTTCAAAACTCTTCTAAAGTTTTTGTAACCTTAATGGCAGCTTAAGTGATAATATTTGTATATTGTTATGAGCCATTGTAAGGATCTTTTTCTGAATCAAAATTGTGGCTGAAATGTTCTTCAAGTTTGGAGTTCAATCTCTCCAAATTGGCAACCCTCCCCTTAGTGTGTAATATCCAAGCAATTGTGAGCCACCATTGAGTCTAATTTTGTGAGTACAAGTGGATCCTTTTTTAGACTATTCATTTCATCTTCCTTTTGTCTTAGAGGTAGATATCTTCACCAAAAGTATAACAAACTCTCATCTAAAATGGTTGGAAGGTTTTTCCAAGAAAATTGAAAAAGCCAAGAAAGTGGAACCTTAACATTTTCTACATCAATGTGCAACTCTTCCGTATCTTTTCATTCCCATCGATTTAGACCCTTATTTTTTAACATAATCATCCTCACACATAAACATCATTCAATTAAAATTTCAGATTTATTCGACTTCACACGAAAGAGTTACGCCATCCACAATCCGACCCATCTCCTCGACCAATTATGTAATCTGAGTCTCCGTCGACCTCCACTCCATCTGGCATAACTTCCATGTCTTAAGGTTTCTTTGCGAGATATTTTAAAGGTTTATTCCTAACATCCAAAGCTAGAAGCTGTTAAAATTACAGCTCCAAAATTCAAGTAACGAGAGTTATTGCTGTTCAAAGCTGTTGTTTGTTTCCAGCAAAATTGCACAAGTCCGATTTTTATGTGCTTGAAATTTTCCTCATTTTGAGGCACGTCAACTTACTCGACCAAAGATAATGAGCTAGGAGAGAGACAAATTTTTAGTCTGATTTTCCAAATTGTGACTGTGATTTACGTTATTGCTAGGTCGTGGACGAGTTCCTTGATCTCATATCTATACTTGACAATAATTTTTTGCCAAAATTATCAAGTGCAACAAAGCTGCTTGGACTCTTAAAATGACGCTTGATGAAATTTCAAGTTTAACGATTATATTTTTCAAAAGAGAGTAATGACAGTCCATTATAAAGCTAAAAGTTTAAGATTCTCTACATATCCTATTTCAGTCTGGTTTAATTTCTTGAGATAAATCAAGCGTTAAATTAGGGATTTCATTTTCTCAAGTATTTTCATAGTGGTGCGATTTGCTAACAGTTTGATATTTGAATGATGAAAAAAATAGTTCGGTGTTTGAATTGAAAAACACCTAATAGTTCGGTGTTTTATTTGATTTTTACCCTAATATTTATTTTTTCAATATGCTAAAGGATAAGCTAGAAAATTGAATTTACTAATTTGTCCAATTTGTCTTCCAAATTTTCCCATATTAACCTACCACTTGCATGTAATTATAAAATAACCAACTTAATTAAATTTTAAGCGTAATTAGTTTAATATAATTAATTTAAATTAGTTGTAATTTAACCACCAAGAATAATATAATCAAACATGATCAATTAACTTTTATTATCATTTAATTACACCTTAATTATTTATTGGTCACTAATCTAATAGTGACACGTGACACCACCACATTGGTCATCTAATTTATTACATGTTCACATACTTCAATAACCTTCTCCAAGATGTTATAGGAACATTTTTTTTTCAATAACCTTCTTCAAATTCTCTTTCTAAAGTTCAATTTATATTGATTTTCCAAAGCAGTTGCAATTTAAAATTAATCAACTTCAAACTTGCATAACTTTTATTGTATAGCTTCAATTCATTTCATTTCAAAGTCATTTTCTTCTTTATTTGTCTATTTTTATTGTGTGAAGTTTCAGAATTGTCCAATCACAAAAAAAAAAAAAAAAACATTGTTATAGAGCTTTAGAGATGTTAAACGAGAGCTGAGAAAGACCCGGCTCACCGAGCCTGCCGAGCCGAGCCTGTCGAGCTTAACGAGCTGAGCCTAACAAGCCGACCTTAAAAAATTTCTAACCCGAGCTGACTCGTGAGCCGCGAGTCTAACGAGTCGAGCCGAACAGGCCCAACGAGCGTAACGAGCCGTTGCATTGCTGAGCAGTCTGATTCTCAGCTACGGTCTGATGACCGTTGCTCAAAATCTCAGCTTCTCATCAACGGTCATCACCGTTCTTTGACACTTTAGTATTTAGTGTGAGAGAAGAAAAAAAATCGAGGGGAAGAAGATTGCTGAACTGAGGGACAAAAAGTAGACCGAACTGCTGAAGGGAGTACAGTCGACGGAAAGAGTTTAGCGATATGGGCGATCACCCAGCGACGATGGGCGATCTATCGCCCAACGCTCGGACGATCGATCGCCCAGTAATCAAAGAACTGGGCGATCAAAGATACTCGAGGGCCCGAGCTTTTGGAAGCTGCGCTTCCATCGGAAACATAGAAAAGCTCGCCCAGCTTTGCCCATCGTCGTAGGACAATGATCACCCAACGCTTGGACGATCGATCGCCCAGCTATCCCAACCCCGACGACGATCGAAGATGTTCGAGGGTCCGAGCTTCTGGACGCTGCGCTTCCATCGGAGACGTTGGAAATCTTGCTCAGCTTCGCCCATCGTCGGAAAGCTCAGTGCCGAGCTGGGCATGACCGAGGTTGCTCACGAGCAGACTCATCAGGCTCGCGAGCACAGATTGTCGAGTTCGACTCGACTCGTCTGTATGGCTCGAGTCAAACATGCTCGCTACAGTAACGAGCCGAGCGGGCGAGCTGGCGAGCCAGCCCACTCATTTAACAACACTGTAGAGCTTACACTCATACATGCTCAAATGAAAAATTTTCACTTTTCATATACAAAGTGTGTTATACTCTTTTTAATCACATTTAATTGTTCTAATTGTGATTATTGTGGTTAACCTTAACCTACATTATCATAAAGAGTCACATGTGACTTAACATTTATAGAAAATCAAATTTATTAGAGAATGACAAGACAAGAGAGACTATGTAATATATAAAGTTGGGCAGAATAAAAGTTAAGTAAATATTAAACATATTTATGTGTCTATTGTGTCAAGTATTCTATGCATTCAAACACATACACAATGTTCAAAGACAAGATTGGGAAAGATTGTATATATGTTCTTTGATATGTTTAGGATAAAATACAAATTTTGAGGATTCATTCGACTTACAATTAAACCTTGTATATTTTTTTTTAAAACAAAATGAAACTTAAACTTTAGATCATGAATAAAATGAACCTTGAATAAAGTTTTTTTATTTTGTACGGTTTGGTTCCAGCTTGTTTTTAGTTTGGATTGGTTTTAGTTGATTTCAAATTGGATTGGTCTCAACTCTAGTCAGTTTTGATGGGTTTTGTTCGATTTGTTATAATTTTAAAATTAAAAAAACATTTAAATTTTATAATATCGTTTCGATTTGGTTACGAATGAAACTAAACCAAGCAGAGTTTTATTTTTTTACAGTGCAAAGATCGAATTTCATTTTGTTCAAAAAAATTCAAAATTTATTTTGAAATAATTTCAAAATTTGAGATTTATTTTATTAAAAAATATTCAATTTTAAATTCAACAAACCTTATTTTTCGAGGATAAATTTATCTTTACCCTTTCATCAAGGTAAAATATAATTGGTCATATTTATTATGTCCACGAGACATTGAAAAGATAACTATTTGTTTGAATTGCAACTAGTTATAAATAGTTTGATTGTGTATTCAATTGTTTGAAGGAAACAGCAAATTTGTAAATACTTCTTGCTTCTTTTTTTTTTTTGGGTCACGGTCTCTTTAAACCAAGTGTCAAAAATGTGTGACAATCGTACACAATCAAAATTAAGATATATTAAATTTAATGTGACACAAATTGATGACAAACCACTCATTCCTTGGTTGGCAAGAACTTGGTAGTCCAATCATTACTTAAGAGTTTTTTTTTGCCAAAGTCAAACCAAATTAACTAGACATGGAAGTAACCTTATATTAGCTAAAAAAGTATATATTATAATTTTATAATATAAAACCGAGACATGTGACATGACAGTATAACTCTGTTGCATAACAAAGGTACAAGTGGAGGTGCAACTAAGAGTGTGGTACATTCCAGAAACTTCTAAGAGTAACTACGGTAGATTAGTATAAATACAAGACATTTGTAATAAAGGAGGATATGAAAAACCTTTGAACACTTCTTCTTCTTCTTCTTCTTCTTCTTCTTCTTCTTCTTCTTCTTCTTCTTCTTCTTCTTCTTCTTCTTCTTCTTCTTCGTAACATGAATGTATAACTATCGGATTTGTATTATTTGGAATAAATACCTATATAATTAACATGCTTAAGAAGGGAAACCTATCAAATATAGTGTAATAAATATTTTCTATGCCATGATTTAAATAAAATTAGTGAAAGGATATTAATTTAAATCATTACTTGGCAACGAAGATCAATCAAACGTTTTAAATTCATTTCGTGTGAATCTTGTCGCCACATAAATTAGAGAGACACCAAAATTACACTTCCTTGACGGAAATTGATTTTCTTTACTTTTACAGATAGATTAGTGGTATCAGCTCTAAGAAACTCGGGATTATAAACTCGGGATTATAACTTGGAGGTTCTGAGTTCGAGAGTTGGGGAGGGCTAGAATTCGTTTTTCATGGGAGAAAAGATCATGAGTGCGATTGCGGGACAAATCTCGAATTGCAGAG
The DNA here is from genome assembly GCA_022433055.1 of Begonia peltatifolia. NCBI lineage: Eukaryota > Viridiplantae > Streptophyta > Magnoliopsida > Cucurbitales > Begoniaceae > Begonia > Begonia peltatifolia. Next base: position 2,351,286 of record CM039525.1, on the reverse strand, counting down.
CAAATTTTGGAAAAATTCGAGTATAAACAAATCTCGAATTCGAGTATAAGCAAATTTCAGATCATTACATAATTTGTATGTTGGTGAAAGATAAAATTATTTTTTTATATTCACAAAGTCACTTGTAACGTCTTGTCAACTTTACAAAGACATATATAAATGGCGCCCGCACACACGTACATATGGCAACGACAAGCTCATATATCGTATGATGACACACTCGCACAGCATGGTTGCATACTAGTAATATAAAATGTCTAAATATGTGTTCCCTAATTACTCAATTTTATACATCCAAAAGCACAGAAATTATAGTAATCTAGAAATAATGATAAATATTTCTTTATTTAATGCATAATTAAAGTCTATATTTTTTTTTTATAAATTTTAAAACATTTCTTTTGCTCATTTTTTTTAATAAACTAATAAATAAAATGTGCGCCACAGTTAAGAAAATCTTGATTCATTTTACGTACAAATGCTATTGGCTGAAGTTATGGACAAACATGAATCTCCAAATTCAAACCTCCAAAAAACCTGTATCATCAGTATTAAAAAGAATCAACAACAATCAAAAACTCGATTCGTATTTTGCGGTAAAACTCGAAGTTGGAACGGTAGAATTTCCGGACGACAAGGTATTGCTGTCAGGATTTTCGGACCCAGAAGTAATGTCTTCGTTAGAAGAATAGTTCGATTTATTCGGCTTCTTTTTGCTCGGCTCCGGACCTTTAAAATCCATCAATTCTGAAATTAACCCGGGCTGTGTTATCGTATTGTCGTCAACCTCGATATCTCCTTTTAGCATCTTTATGACGGTTGACATCTTTGGCCGGAGCTTTGGACTGTCTTGAGTGCAAAGAAGACCGATCTTTAGATATCGACAAGCCTCCACTACATCGAACTTTCCATCTAATGATGTATCTACCAACTCGACTAGCTCTTTGCACTCGAAAAGATCCCATGTCTGTAACATCATATTAGTCTCATCAGCCCTCAAAAAGCAAAAACGAAAAGGGTAACAGAAAAATAGAAGAAAGATTTTACGCGAAAATCTTTACAAAAAAAGTCACAGACCGATAAGAGAAATTCACCGTTAGACAAAAGATCAACTTGTTTTTGGTACTTTCATATAACTAAACGGTATATTGTTTTCGAGTTCTCTAGCTTTTTGACGCTAAATAGACCACTCACGGAAAAAAAAGAACATCTTAGAACGTTCTCGAGATGATGATCACTCAATTAGACAACAAATACAAAGAAATGGAAAAATATTTGTCAGTTAGACGTATGAATTATAGCATGCTAAACGACTAGACCACTATTGTCCACCACGGCATTCTTCTAACTTTCACCAAGCTACTTCTATGCGTCATGCATGGAAAAAAAGACACCATAGTGTTGCAAAAAAGACATTTTAAGGACAACATCTCATTGGTTAACGAGGATGTTCATCGATTGGACTCATGTTATATACATCAAGTTTCATTTGTCGATTTTCTAAGAATTTAGCCTCGATCGTAACTAAACTCGGAGGGGAGAAGTTTTAAAAATCTCAAGTAGCGAGATTCATCAACAAAACCAAGGACGAAAAAACAACGATTATTTTAACTAACAACATTCCATGATGAAGGCAAAGTCACAAAAAGGTGCATACCCTTTCCAGAAGATACTGCTCTCCTACCGGGAGATGCATATTTGTGTGACACCTTCCACTGACAATTTCCACGAGGAGAACACCGAAACTGTAAATATCCGACTTTCTGGTCACTTGTCCTCTTATCGCATACTCGGGTGCTAGATATCCACTACACAAAAAATGCACATTAAAAAGGCTAACTATCAACTCCCGTAAATGAAAACGAACAAGAAAGAAGAAATCTAGAGCAGTTAAACTTAGATTCTAATTTCCAAAAACTTGTACTTATCGAAGGAACTATTACATGAACATTTGATCTTTTAAAGTCAGAACAATATTATCATACTTGACAAACACATTATAAAATAAAGAATCATTTTGCTTCGGTTTTAGATCGGTCATTGCCCTTTTTCCGAGGGAGCAAGTGTATAATCTTTTTAAAAAAAGAGCAAAAATATTTTAGGAGCTTACATTGTTCCCGCAACTCGTGTGCTTACATGAGACACACTTGGCGGGATAAGTTTCGCAAGACCAAAATCTGAAATTTTAGGCAATAAGTTGGCGTCGAGCAGAATATTACTTGCTTTGATGTCTCTGTGAATGATATGTGGGCGTACTTCCTCGTGGAGAAAGGCAAGCCCCCGTGCAATTCCGATGCAAATATTAGACCTCGTCCGCCAGTTGAAGTCCATGTTTTTGCTGTTTTTTCCTAATTTATTTTTAATAAATAAAACAAACTATATTGAAAAAATGAAAATACAAGAAAAAAGAAAGGAAGAGCCGTCCTAAAAAAAAGTAAATATTAAATTTGAAGTAATTTTACTCTAATTGGAGAAAACTAAATTAAAAGAATAAATTCTAAAAAATTGATAATAATATGCCCACTTAATATTAATAAAATTAATATATCCAAAATATTGATAATTGGATCTTTACCGTCGAAGATAACATTATTGTAATGTCGTCTTTCCCTGCTTGTGTACATTCTTGTTTAGTAACACAAGCTCTCGAGAACCCATGAACGTCCACAAATGCATGATAATACCAAACATGTTCTAATAATAATTGAGCACCGTAGAGATCAGAATTTTTGAAAAAACGAGAAGGGCTGATCAAAACGGTACAGAAAATAAAATTTCGAGGGAAGTAAGAATTGAGAAAGTACCAAGAAGAGTTTGAGCAAGGCTGTTGTTTTTGAGGTAGTTGTAGACAAGGATTCTGTGATTTCCCTCCGCGCAACAGCCATAGAGCTCAACCAAATTCTCATGCTGTATCTCTGTGATGACAGTAACTTCTGTCAAAAATTCTTTAACCCCTTGCGTCGATTCAGCGGATAGAATTTTCACGGCTGCAATTTCCCCGTGCTTTAACTTTGCCTGATCAATGAAAAAAAATAATGAAAAAAGCCCAAATAATTTCAAATCTTTTTCGAAGTAATCGCTGATGTAGCTACCTTATAGACGGAGCCATAACCACCCTCCCCGATTTTATTTATCGGACTAAAGTTTTCGGTTGCATTCCTTAGCTCTTTGTATGTGTAAAATTTAACACCATGGATGCCCGATAATTCTGGAAAATATAGAAAAGAAACCAACTTAAAACTCAAGTGAAAACCAAAGGATCTATTTCGAGCCTGTTCTTCAATGATTGTGCGTATGAATTGGTTTTATACCAATCATTGGAGCATTTCAAACTCAGTTTTGCCAGTTTAAGAGTTGTTAGTGTTTCCTCTAGTAGTTTCTAGTGTGTTTTCACATGAAATGCTTGTTATTGCTATTGAAATTCAATAACAAGATATTTGGGGCGTCAAACGAAATTGTAGTCCCAGCATGAACGTTTTAGCGCCGGCGCATGACAAGTTACACAGCAACTTAGCGCTACAGTGCCGGCTCTGATTAGCTGCTGCAGCGCTGACTCTTGTAGTTGCATTGCAGCTTGTCATGTGCTTTGTCGCTGCAGCCACTGAGGCTATAGCGGTTGAAACAAGCTGAATTTCGTGTCCTGAACTTAAAAACGAGATGTTGTTGAGTGATTGTGCATTTTTGAAAAGATGTTAAAGCAAATTCATTACAAAATAGTAATTATTCAGATGGAGTTTACCTTCACCAACATCAAATCTTCCTTCTGGTGAATGAAGCCTTTTTCTGAACAAGGAAGGAAAGCAAGTCATCTCCAAAATTAACTGTCCAAATAGATCCCTCAGCAGACCTGACAAACAAATCAGCCGCAAAAAGTTTGTTATTTCTTCCGAGAATGTAATCTTTTAGCCACAAAATCATTCATTTGGAGAAACACAAGTTAGAAATTAACCAGGAAGATAAAAGATTCTCTACCCTTAAATCGAGAATCAGCTTAGTTTGAAGACTAGAAATTAGAACAAGAGGAAGAAGAAATCAATCAGTGAAAAACTTTTGAAACCTCGTCACAAATCAATTAAAGGAACCCCCAAGTTACGTCGCGAATCGCCGGAAACCCTAGAAACGTACAGGAATCATGAACTCTACCGACAGCAGAAACACCGCCGCCGCCAGACCATTTCTTAAGCGACGACAGAGACAAAAAAAAGAGCAGACAGCAAACCAGGAGCTGAAATTACCTAACAATCAATCAACGAGGCAAAAGCAGACTCCTTTCGAGCACAATTAAATGGAAAAGGAAGCCGCGGTAATCGGGCATTTGAAGACCGTCGGAGAGGACATTATAAAATAGACTATCAGGAAAAGTCTCCGAAGGTCGCTGTCTGCAATGCATGTTGACCTCCTTTTTTGTTCATCTAATCGCCATGGATTAAGAAGTTGTCTTTTATTGATTGTCGTGATCAAAACAGCCATGATAACCCATCTGTTGTTCCTGATTTGAAAGATTTAAGTAACAATCACTTTAGCCTGGGAAGATTTGGGCAAGTCATGCGAGACCAAGATTCAATTTTTCAGTTGATAGTCGAAACCATCGAATTCTTTTTTTTTTTTTTTGATCTATTTCTATTCTTAAGTTAAAATATATTTTTAATTTCTCAAAGTTATAATTTTAAAATTGATTCCGTTTTCAATAACCACATAGTGAATTTTCGGGTCTTAATTTAAGAAAAATTGTCGGGTCATTTTTATCCATACCACCACGTGCGAGATAACAAAAATTATCGAATCCCTAATCCCGTCAGTATAATATTGTCTGATTTATACTAAAACCTGCAAGATTTTGTTCTTAAATTTTATTTCAAAACACGTTGCATTATATATAATATAACTCTACATAAATCTTTTTTTTTTTTCAAGCAATGTGAAGTTATGCGACTCCCGGGAATATTCACTATGTTCGCAATATTTCTTAAGATTAAAATTGCCCCATGTTATATCTCTTTTAAATTTAACTCCGAAACATAACGAGATAACCATTTTAAAAAAACAACAATTACAAGAACTTCAATAAGACAATTTGAACTATGAAATCTAAACTAAAATGACCATTAAACTAATAGCAATGCTATGTTTACTCTTTTATTCCATTTTCTGTAATATTAATTGACGTGTCAAGCAATAATTATTGCAATTAACGTAATAAATTATAAATAATTAATTTATGATACTAATTGCACTAACAATTATTTAATACATCAGCGAATAATCAAAGAAAGTAAATTAAGAGAATAAACGTAACATTACTCTTGAACTAAAAGGGTCAAAAATATATTTTATTCTTTTTCCTCACCGAAATTGAATTTCTGATAAGTGCAAATTGTTCTTTCTCAAAAACTCTTTATTTACGTCCAATTGCTTAAAGGTGGCAAGGGAATGATTCATAATTTAATAAATTACATTGTCAATAATCTTGAATAGGACGTGTAACATAATTAGTGTGCATCTATTTTTTATAGATATAACTATTAAATGACCACACAAAGATAAGTGTTTAACTTTGAATTTTCAAGTTAAAAATGAGCTAATCTAAATTAAGTGGTGTTAAAAATGAGAAATTTTAACTGAAAAATCAAAAATTAAAAGTTGAAATATTACTAGTAGTTTTAAGTTTACCATTTGATTTTACCTTCTGACATGTCACACGTTATTTGACATAGTTACTATTTTATTTTAATTATCTATAATTTATTTGAATTATTATACTAATTAATAAAATACATCTAAGTGCCACGTTGAGTGTAAAATAAACTGACTTTCAATTTCAAATTTGCGTTTCAATTATTGTAACATTACCTAAAAATGAAACATGATAACGCTTTGTGTAATCATGTTAATCAATCTTCATATTAATCGTTCGTAGGATGATAACAATTAATTCTCTAATACTTATCCCAATGATATGGTATTTTATAACCAAATTGTTCGAGTCAAGTCGCCAATGGTGTGGTTTAATTAATTAATTTATTTTGTCTATAGTTAACAACCCTAAAACTTATGAATATTAAATAGTTACTTGTTTGACTTTGAGCCATAAAACGATGTTATTTATTGGAATTCAATATAATAAAACTAGTACAATTCTAGTCCAACCATACCTAAAATATTAAATATAAGGTAAAGTGTAATTTAGTTCTTACAACTAAGTGAAAAAGACAATTTACACTGTAAATTCAGATAATAGATAAAAAAAACCTTAATATATTGATAATGAGCAATTTTTCCTCTACCGTCTAATTTTTCGTTAAAATATCACATTTTTTTCATGTGTCTATTTTTTCTTTCCGAAATGCCCATTTTTGGAGTCAGAACCGAACCTTACCGGTTCGGTTCACTAATCATATTTAAAAAAAAAAAAACTTAATTTCGATATTTATCTTCAGTTCACTCTTCTTCTATATAATTTCTAGATTCTCGACCCTTAGACGAACCTCGATCCTGAGTCCTCGACGGCTGACTTGCGAAGTGCGAACACCCAACCCCGGCCACGACCCACGACCTCAACCCCGATTCCTGATGTTCCTGCTCGACTGCTTCCGACCCCGACCTCAACTCCCTGCTCGATTCCCATTCGCGCTCGGCTCTCCTCTGTAAGACTATTCTTAACTCAACTTCTAATTAAAATCTTAGCCATTGAAGCTCAGCTTTCTGAACTAGTCAAATTCAGAGAGACAAAAAGCTAATTTTCTCCTTTAATAGCTCCGTTCTTGAAATCTGAACCAAAAATAGTTTTGGAATTACTGCATTAAAAGGTTAGGGTTTCTGAACTTCTTTGATGAACTTCGTTGTTTTTAATTTTTCAAATAAAATTTACTTTGATTTTGATTTTGATAGTGAATTTTTTGCTCTTATATTCTGATGGTTCGATTTTCGTATAGTTTAACGAATTTTTTGGCTTTTACTATTCTGATTGTTTGAATTTTTTGGTCTTTACTATTATGATGGTGCTGATTGTTTACATCTGTATCCTTCATGGATTTTATATTGGTTTTTTTAAACACATATATTATGCAATCATTTAGAAGGCTATTTGTTAAAAGGTTTAGATGTGTATTAAGTTGTTTAGAATTTAAATACCAAAACTGGCTTAACCGAATTAAATTTATATGGTTCTAATTGTTTACATTTGTATTCTTCACAGACTTTGTATAGGTTTTTTTAAACATATTTATTATGCAATCATTTGGAAAGCTATTTGTTAAAAGGTTTAAATGTGTATTAAGTGTTTAGAATTTAAATTCCAAGACTGGCTTAACATAATTGAATCTATGTAACCTTGCAGGGAAGAAGATGGATACATTTTCAATTGACTTTCACTATGGAGGGAAGTTTATGTAGAAAGAGAATTTACAGTACGTGGGTGAAGATGATGCAGTCGTGACAAACATTGATGTGAATAAGGTGTCTTTTTTTATGGTTGTAAATGTCGGAGCTGGATTATGAAAGACTATGTATTACATAGAGCTTCCATTAGGATTGGAAAACGGATTGTGAAAAGTGAAATCCGATAATGACGTACTTAAAATGGTTGGGGTGTTAGATGACAAACGTCACATTCATATGTACGTTGACCACGAAAGAATGACGTATTTGACTAGGAAGACGCTAGAAATGATGAGTCATCTGATTCATCAGAGTTTGATGGTGGTCCTTAAGTTGGTGAAGCGGGGGATCCAACTAATGTAGATAAGGCAGCTGTGGGTGAAGTAGGGGATCCAATTCATATTCTGATTCCATCAGTTTCGGCCTCCTTATCCGATGATAATCTTTCAACCACTGAATCCGATGATACGATGCATGAAGCGAACACCGTGGAATTAGTCAACAACTTTTTAGAAATATGTTTGGAAGACACATTCAGTTCATTGGTTGAAATTAAGAAAAAAATCGTTGATTATGTTTTGGTTAACGGATTGACATCAGATTTACCAAACATGAAAAAGAAAGAGTAGAAGCTAGATGTTAGAAAAGATGTGCTTGGAGACTCTACGCATCAAAAGTGACAAATGAAGAGTCTTTCCAAGTAAAAAGGTTGAATGATGTTCATGAGTGTGCTCGCACAATGGAGAGTTGCCATGTAACAGGTAAGTGGGTGGTAGAACGTTATTTGTATCGGTGGGAAATATCATCTATCTTTGACACAGTTAGGCGAGACTTTAATGTCAACATCAGCCCTAGCCTAGCAATCAGGGCAAGGAGGAGGGCTGTAAATGTTGATTCAATTGCAATATAAATAACTAGGGTCGTATGCGGAAGAAGTTCTGAGATCTAATCCTGATAGCACCTTCATTATCAATGTTGACAGGGTTGATGGTCAATTGGAGCCGGAGATGAAAGATTTCAAGTTAGTGATGTCACTCAACAATTCGTCGTTGACTTAGACAACGCTACTTGTAGTTGTGATCGGTGGTAACTCACAGACATACCATGTATTCATGTTGTACCTTGCATAACATTCATGATGAGGGACATTGAGTCATACGTTGATCGTTGCTATCATTGGCAGATATATTTGAAGGCATATTCACAGCTCATATAGCCAATGAATGACTTAGACATGTGGCCACCATCAGTTATGGGTGAAATTCAGCCACGGATTATGAAGAGACCACCTAGAAGGTCGAAAAAGAAGAGAACGAAGGATGTTGATGAATCTCAATGTCAGAGTAAATTGGGCAAGATGCATAAGGTATTAAGTGTAGTAAATGTTGGGGTCTAAACCATAATACTAAATTGTGCAAATGAGTAACCCTTGATTCTAGCATGGAAACCAGTGCATCAACATCACGATGAAGATCAACTTTGTTTGGTTTTTCTCCAGCTTGCATCGGAACCCAAGTTAGTAATATTTTTTCTCTTTTCGAATTTGTTACATCCTACTTAATTACTGTTGACAATTAATTATTTATATTTTGCAAAAATCTTCAGTGCAACCAGATGTTCGCAGAGAATGATTTTGTAGCGATGATATGAATTTGATGTTGATATGAATATGGATATGGTTGGAAATTTTTATTATGGATATGGATTATGGACATGTATTTTATAATGTTTAATTATGGATACGTAGTTGGATATGATTATGAAATGAATTTGGATATGATATGGATATATTTGTGGATAGCTGGATATTTTTACATTTTGTTATTCTTGTGGAAGATATGATTGTGGTTTGAATTACTCATATAGCATAATGATCAACATTTGAAAGATAGTTCTTGACAGAGTGTTCTCCTCCACAATATACGCATGAAATGGCTATACTGAGCTCCAAGTTGTATATTTGTAATTGGATGTGATATGATTATGAAATAGATTTGAATATGATATATAGTTAGATATGATATATATTTGGATATGATTATGGAATAGATTTGGATATGATATGGATATTTTTGTCGATAGCTGGATATTTTTACATTTTGTACATTGCTGTATATTTTTGTGGATAGATGGATATTTATGTGGATAGCTAAATATTTTTTATTTTGAGCTGGATTTGCATGTATAGCTGTATACTATGACATTGGGTATATAGCTGAATTTGCATATCATGGATTCGCAAAGGATGATTTTGTAACGCTTATATGAACAACACATGCATATAATGAAAAATGTCATTACAATTGATAAAGAGTACAGTTATTACCATACGAGTCTAATAAAACAATTAATACAAACTGATAAACAATTATGTAGTAGTAAGACCCCATAATACCAAGAACCATAATTTATCTCTAAGCAGCTGCACATTCTTTGATTTAGCTTCTTCGAGTGTTTCTAGAGCTTGCTCGAGTCTTGATTCAGCATCTGCAACTCTTGCTTCAGCTTCTTCAAGTCTAGATTGTAAAATGTTAAGCACATTCTCTTGTCTCTCTCCTAATGATTCGTCGTACCAGGAAAAGAAATTGCATTCTCTTATACTTCCCTGAAAAAATATCAACCGTTATTTACAGTAGAAATTTATGCATCAATTATGACAACAAATAAAAATTTACCTTAAACTTCGGACAAGAAAGAAACTTTTGTCCAAGATTCTTTCGTGTCTATGCTGTTCGCATTGCTGCTCTTACATTGCAATAACATCTAATTTGAAACATTAAATCTCCACTATCTGTTGAAATTTTGCCTTTGCACATTTTACTGTCTACAGTGCCCGATCCTTCTCTCTTGTACTTTCACAGCTCGAAACAATGACTAAATAAGGATAGAAAATGAAGTTCATCAAATTGTTATCAATATTCAACCAACAGAGGAAAAAAGACACAAAGAAAACAGATTTGCATGCAAAAACCAGATTTTCATTTGATTTCCAACAAGTTTAGAACCTGTAAATTTCTTTAATAACAAGGAATATAACACTCAAACAATAATGCAATATTATAGTAGAATTCATTCAATAAAGAGTCACTACCACAGTAAAACAATAATATTATAGGAACATAAAAATCTTCAACAGTTATTAATCATACAGAATTTGAAAACATGCTTTTCATATCAAACATTAAGCAAACCATAAGAGAAATAGAAGATGGTTTTCAATGAGCCTCTCGGATTTATCTCACTCACATAAATTTCAACAGTAAAACCTGCAATAGAAAAACAATGATTTGAAACAAACATAATTCAATAAAAACAAAAAACAAATCACAAAATCTTTAAGAATCATATTTGCCAAAGTTATGAATCAATTGAAACAAGCGAATGATTCCGAGAACATCAACAGATTATGACAATTGGAACAATCAACAATTTCTAGAAAACAGAACAGAGATTCATCCAACAATCGAAAACATAAATCACAAAGAGCAACCTAGGCTCTGATACCAGACGATAACAAAATATGCTTCAACAGAAAAATAACAGAGAAATACAAAAATCAGATAATGGAGAACTTCACATTGGTACTTGAAGGTGGGTTTAGGGATAGGAGAAATGAGCGAAAGCGATAATCGTGAAGCGCAGAGACAAGGAGAACTTGAAGGTGGGTTTAGGGAGGGAGAGGGAAGAAGCCTAGCGGTGAGAGTGCGAGCGAGTCGGGGAGACTGGCGAGAGAGAGGCGAGTTGAGGGTCGAGAGAGCGAGGATTCGGGTTCTGCAGAAGTCTAATAAGTTTTTAATTTAAAATTTAGGCGAACTGGTCATGCTCAGTTCTGACTACAATCAGAGGCATTTCGGGTTAAAAAATAAAGTACGTGACGAAAACGTGTCATTTTAACGAAAAATGACACAGTATGGGGTGAATTGTCCATTATCAATACATTAAGGTTGTTTTTGCTCATTATTCGAGTTTACGATGTAATTTGCCATTTTCATCATTATGTGGGGGTTAAATTGCACTTTACCCTAAATATAAATATGCGTAGAAAAATGTGTTAATCAATTATATTCTTTCAACTTGGTTAATCCGACACCTCTTATCCTATTTTCTAAACATACTTACGTGACAAATAATGATAAATGTAATTAATTTAATAAATTATAAATAGTTAATTATTTCATTAATTGCTTCAATCAATAAGAGAGAATCGTAACATTACTCTATTTTTAGACATACAGCTCATTAATTTGTCCAATTAACATTATAGATTACAGATGGTTAAACTTAGCTATTAATTATATCAATTAATGAGCGTCATTGTATCAAGTAATAAGTGTAACTTCAGTGGCTAATAATGAAAAGATAAAAAATTGAGGATAAATATAACATTACTCGTTTAACATTCAACTATCACATTTTAAGATGATCACATTATTATTATTATTGAACCATAGGTTAAATTTGAGTTTCTTTTACCCGAGATACATGAGCAAAGCAAAAAAAAAAAAAAATTCCTGCTAACTGATTTGCTAAGGGAATTTGAGGTAGTTTATTCGACATTTGAGTATCTAAAATAAAAATGAGAAGTCGATGGTAGAGAATTAAAAAAAAAAACACGTAATTTTTTGTGAAAATATTTTACGAAAAAATAATATAAACAGCTGCAAAAATTGTCGAAATAGATTATTTGCTAGTTTGTAAAAATTAAATTGTTACAGTTAAATTTGCATAACAAAATAAAGTACATAGTGCAACGGCTACATCTTTACACCCCTCAAGAAACAAAATTCCCAGTGGATGCTGAAGAATCATTAACAGAATTTGAGTCATCAAAGGCATATGATTGCTGAAACTCGACCTTGTCAAACTCATACTTGTAGAATTGAAATAATCTAAGAGGGTGAATTAAGTTATTAAATTTTTTCGTGATTAAATAATTAATCGTTTACAAGCCTAAGTATATTATGTTCTCTTAATATGCAATAGATTTTAAATAGCAATAATCAAAAGATAATAGACAAAAAGATGCAAATGATTTGTTAACGTGGTTTGGTAAATCTTGCTTACGTCTGCACTTCAAAATCTATTCTTGAAGATTATTTCCCAACTTCACCTTCTGGTTCGAAAGATTAAACTTTTGGCTGTCAATCTAAACTTTCACACTAACTCTTTTTCACGGTCTCACTCATTACTCATTCATGATTTTACAAATGAAAGGTTTGATCGATAGAACATTATATTTTCTTAAAGTTGATAATCTCAAGTTAGTGCTAGAAAGATGAGGGTAAAGCAAAAGAAATAAGCTTTTCTTGATGAAAATTTAGCAACACTTCGTTTTGGAATCGTTCTCGTTGCGTTTGCAATGGAGAAGTGAGCTTTTGCTTATAAATTTTTTTGAAAAATCTCAACAAACAAGACTCTACTTGTGCAGAGCAGTACTATGCCATATATCCGTTAGACACATCGTAAGGGGAGGTGGGCTTCCGCTCTTTGCATCGAGACTCTACAGTGGAGGTCCGTGATCTGATATCCTCTCAGCACTGAGATTACACAAATTTCTTTTTTCAAATATAATTGACAACGGACTCTCGTGATAGTAACGTGACTCTGAGCGAGCTCATTCTTTACAATTTTATACTTTAGCGTTGTGTATAAAATTTATCAAAGTTGAGGATACTCAACAAACACGGTTAGAAACTTCAACTACCCATTTACACTGGTATTTTAAATATTAAATAATTAAGTAAGAGTATTCAACCAAGAATTATTTTAGTTTTTGTTAACTTAGAATTACTCAATATTAATTAGTCAATCATCAAAATAAAGCATGCTTAACACACGTTAAGCTAACAAGTCCCCCATTTGAATGCAAGTTGTCGACAACGGGAGTGTACGTTTTGAAAACAATATATTACAATTTTTAATTTGTATTTTTTTCTTATATTTTTAACAAATGCGACCCTTCGAGCAAAATGACCCTGAATGAGATGAAACTTTTCAATACTTGTCATTGAGATAGCACACGAGACTTTAATTTTCGACTATAACAAATCTTATAACAATGTTGGCCCTTTTTTCCCGTGTCAATTTTTCCAAAAGTAATTCAAAATATGAGTTAGAACAAACTCTTGAGTATACATTTCTTTAGTTTTAAGTAGAGAATGCTAAACAATGACTACTTTGAAACATTCAGCCACAGTAGTCATAAAATTATATCTTACTTAAAAGAAGTATCACTCTAATTCCATCAATTGAATTGTTATTTTATAATTTTAAAATAAATCAAGTGATTTATTAAAATAATAATTGTGATTAATATCACAAAGGACAAAATAGCTTCTGGTTTCAGATAACACGGGGAAGATTCTATCCAGATTACACCCACTCATAGCATGCCACGTGACTCCTCTGAAATCACTTGCATCACTCTTTTATCAGGCTCTCTGCACGCTTCCTTGCTCCCAATCGAGAGAGAGAGAGAGAGAGAGAGAGAGAGAGAGTAGGAGCAGAGAAAAATGGCGTCCTCAGTTATGGCTTCGGTCAGTCTTAAACCATCTTCTTTAACGTTTGAGAAATCTGCAGCCAGGAGAAGTCTTCCCTCTCTAGCCAGACTTTCCTCTTTCAGAGTCGAGGCCAGCGGTGGGAAGAAGATTAAGACCGACAAGCCTTACGGTATTTTCAATTTTCTTCCTCTGCCCCATTTTTTTTTGCCGAATGAAACCCTAATTTTCTTCTTACGATGTGCGGATTTGTGTGGTAATCTCTTGTAGTGGGTTTGCTCATTTGTATGTAGCGCCGAATTTATGATCCATTGTTTGTATGGACTTTTGAGAGTTTTGATTCTTCATTTTCTTCAATCGAAATGATCAATCAGGAATCAATGGTGGCATGAGTTTGAGGGATGGCGTCGATTCGTCAGGGAGGAAGGGAAAGGTTGGTTTCCTTATCTTTTCCCATTGAATGTTGGGATGATGCTTCATTTTCTCTTATATCCCAGTATATACTATTGTAACTAGACTTTGGATAAATATGAGACTTATAGAGGGGAAAGAGGAAATGGAATAATATCTTTGGTGAAAAGAGGGTTTCATGTTGTGTATTCGAACCACCATTTTGAAGTTTTGCTATGCAATTTTCAAGTCGATATGTTTCCTCTAATAGTAATTGTAGGCATAAGATTGAATGAAAAACGATGAGATGGAATTGAATTAGTCTTTGAATCATTTGGATCAATGAATGAATGATGTGAAATCGATCATATTCTAAAAACAACTATAGGAGATTTCTTCAAATGATCCCTTACCCTTTACATGTGGTTCATTTGCTTGACTGAATTATTAAACTTGATTCAGGGAAAGGGTGTCTACCAATTTGTGGACAAATACGGTGCTAATGTGGATGGGTACAGGTATAAAATTTTTATCTTAGATTTGTTGTTTAGTTTATGTATTTATAATTGAATAATTAACTTAAAGCGTATGAGAACTTAGAAGACAGTTTATTTAGAAGTGATCAATTTTTTTTAGATAATAATCTTTCTAGTTATTTGTGGTTTTGCAGTCCTATTTATAACACCAATGATTGGTCCCCCAGTGGCGATGTTTACGTGGGTGGTATGAACCTCTTTACTATCTATATTTGAAATTTTGAGTTTTAATCCTTTGTTATTTGATTTTATGTTTCTAATACGAATAAATTTGCTATCTACCCATCTGCATAGTAAGTTATCCAAGCGTCATTTCGTTAGTTGGCTTGATTGGCTATTAGATGTGAAATTTTCTGATATCGCTAAGGATAGATTGATAAGTAGAAAAAATAACTTTGAGATGATCATATTTTTCTAACTTCAAGATCCCTTGCATATTAACAATTCTACCATTCATGTTGTTTGACGATTTTACTAGGTTTCTTGTTGTTGTTCTTGTGAAACGTGATAAACTAATTTGAAGAAAACAAAGAGACTACAGTTTCTCATTGACTACTTGATTAAAAGATGTAAGGAAAGGTAGATTTAAATAGAATTACAAAAGTAAATAATAAAAAACTAATTAGAAGGAAGTGCATAATAATTTTTGGTTGAAATATTTTCAGGCACGACTGGATTGGCCATTTGGGCGGTGACTCTTGCCGGTCTTCTAGCCGGTGGTGCACTTCTTGTCTACAATACCAGTGCTTTGGCACAATAGATGTATGTAGAAATCCACCCACAATTTCTTTAGCTGTCCATAAAATATTTCTTTAGCTGTACGTAATCTCTGATTAGCATTTCAACTGAGATTACTTGTCATATTTGGCCAGTGATGAGCAAGAAGCAAAAAAAAAAAAGGAATGTTGTTTTGATTCTATATATTTTTTGGAGTTGAGATGCATGGGAAATTAGAAAGACGAAAGGATATGAATATTTGGTGGAGTGGACTTCCCGATCGTGTTTTGGTCGAGCAACCACTAGTCTATGTTTGATCAAGCGAACTGGTTCGATATGATCTTCTGTGCGCCTGTTGAACCATTTCAGCCTAGGCCTTTCTTCCATATTTGGCTTATAATGGTGCTCTTCGCTAAAAGATGGTCTCTAATTGTTGCACTTCCATCTCTTTTTGGCCAAGGCATGACATGCTTCTCGAGTTAAACAACGTACTTGGGGGTGGACAAAACCCGACAATAACAGTAGTTTAATTCGGGACTGTTGGTTCAATCCCAGTTCAACACTACTTTTATGGGAACTATGGTTCGGTTTACAGTTTTGTGAGCAAAAACAGTTAGAACCGAACAATGGATCGCATAGTCCAATTCCAATACGCCCCAAACCCAACCTAAGTTCGGTTTAAGTACAGGAATTACCTAATTATTCAACTCAAACCTAACGAAACTTCCGTGCCCTCCCGTCAATAGTCCTTCACTGATATGATAAGCACATGAATAAAAGTGGCTTTAATCACAAAAAGATTAGTGATTGAACACAATTAAGGAAGTACAATTAGGAGGTCAACCAAGTTCGTCTACACATAATGCTCAGATGTTTCTTTCCTTGCCCAATCTTACCCCATTTACCATTCATATATATATATATATATATATATGTATGTATGTAGATATAGTTCTTGCTTGGATAATAATAGACTGCAACGAGTTATCTAAGAGGGAATTGCAGATTACTTATCTCGTAGCTTGTTATCGTTTCTGCTTCAGCATATGGGAGGCTGGAGCTTCCTTCTCCCAACCATGGGGACACCTTCAAACTAGGGTTTTCGTCAAGCCTTGAGAGATTATTCAACACCATTTCCATCACTTTTCTCTCTTGGTAACACAGATCAAAACAAGAACTCGTGTTATTGACGAAAATTCCTCCAAACATGTTCGAATTAGCAGCGTAATTTGGCTCCCTTTCGGTCAACACCAACTGTGAAATAACTGGGTTCGGATCGTTTTGATTCGAGGAGAAGCAGGGCACTTGCTCGATGGAATTATTCTCCATTTGGCCGAAGCTTTGGTAAGAATCCATTAATGGTGGAAGAGGTGTGGGGCCTATGTCTGGTTCATCATAGGAGCTTCTCGCTATGGCGGATTTGGCAATCACATCCTTGTACTTGTGAAAAACTTTGCATAAAACCAAATCTTCCTGTAGATGCATACAAGACAAGAACAAGTATCAATTTCAGACCTCAGCAATGGTGTCTTCTTCTGCAAGCTGCAACTTTTTTAATATGTTGAGTAGATGATCGCTTGACTATATTCATGGATATTGATGTGAACATGCAGCCAAAATGAGAAACTTATAATATATTTTGTTAAATTTTTATATTAAATAAAGCTACGAATTGATTGTGAATTTGAGCGAAATCATTCAATACAACACGGTAATTACTACTTGATCATCGTCAACTGTTTTTACATAAAGATAATGATCCAAATCAAGATGTAGCACGAAATTGAATGGATGGTCAAGAATTGCTCAACGTTTTCTAGAAAATCCAGTTTCAAGAGAAACAATTCAAACGAATTGAAAAACGAAAAAGATCGAAATATTTACCATCTTACCTTAGAAGGAAAGGTTGGAGGAGTAAAGGGACCTTCAAGCCGAAATTCATGCATGACCCACTCGGATTTTTGTCCTTTGGGAGCTCGCCCGTGATAGAACACCAAAGTTTTTCTCATCCCCACTAGGGTGTTCTTGTCGAGAACATCTTTATCCTTTCCAGTGGCTTTCCAGTACCCAGATGTCGTTGCTCGATTTGTTCGAAGTCCAGTCGCGTATTTTCGGTCTCGCCGACTATAGAAATACCATTCTTTCCCTCCAACACAAGCCAATTCTACAAAATAAAACTATATTAAAGGAACGTGATCACCAACATAATCGTACAAATTTTGCAAAGTTTGTAGGCCAAACACTCGTCTAGAAACTGTAATATATTATGCAAATAAAAACCAAAACATTTTATTTATAAATTGAGGTAATCTAAGGCCCATTAAGAGCCAAGTCAAGACCAAAGATCGATCACAAGACATCGGAGGATTAATGACGAGATCAAAGACAAAGAAGATGCATAAAAATCTACCATGCTTGATCAAAGAAATTTAAGACAAAGTTATCTTACAACGAACAAAGACCCATGATGATATTAAGTGTCGATAAAGAAGAAATAGATGACCAAAGGATCAAGGAACGCAAGCATTTAATGCTAAGTTGGAAGAATGCCCACACGGAATCAAATGCGCGTGCAAACAGCCAGCATCGCACGCAGTCACCTATTCTTCACACACCTCTACACGAACCCTAGGGCGTACCACTCATCTTGAGCCCCACTTCGACCCACGTCTGCTCAGCCCACGCCTCAGGCAACACCCAACAGTCCACTCATCCCTCGCGCCCCACACCATGTTCGCCCCATGTCCAGTGGTCGCTCATCGCACGTCGGTCCAACCACGCTAGCGGCTCTGTGCCTTGCCACCTCGTATCTACGAACATCGCTCCTCCCTCATCCTTCAACCCGAATTTTGTTTATTTGTAATTTTTAAGGTATTATTATGTTTTATTGTTAATGTAGTCTTTGCCTATTTAAACAAAGTTGTAAGACCTTATTATTATACTTTGAAATTTTATGAAAAATCGAGATCTTCTTAACTTCTTATTGAGGAATTGATCTTATTCAGGTACTTTATCGAAAACATCAAACTTGATAGCTTTCGATTCAACCAACAAGTTTGGTTTGAGTCAAACTTCTATCATCTTGATTCATGAAGTCATTTATATGATTATTCTGTATTGTTGTCGGATCTTGACTTCTCTAAAATCCTAAATTTGCATCATAAACCATCAAATATCGAAATTGTAAATTATCAATCACCATAATTAAATTTAAAAGGTGTACCTCGATTTATTAACTTCAATTGTTATGGATCTAAATTCCCTCACACATTTATGAAATACAAAATTTTGACTTTTTTCCTATGACCATGACAGTAACGTCATTCTTCGATGACAAGAAAACTCAACGGGGCGAAAAAGACCGAAAATTGTTAGAGACTGTAATTGCTCTTCATTGTCAAAGAGAAATATAATAATATTTATAATTTTCACGTTAAACCGGTACGAACCCGAGCTGTTCTATCATTAAAAACCCAATTCATGTAAGTGATAATACGACATTATTTCACAATAATGTCTTAATAAGAAATACCTTAAAACTAATCTTATCACTGTGTTGACGAGATTTCTCCATTGACAAAAGTATAGATGTCAAGAAGAGTGACATTTATGAACTTATATTTGATAGCTACAGCACCAGTCTAGAGAGAGAAGATGTGTAGAGAGAGAGAGAAAGAGAGAGGTGGACAAGGGTTAGTGGATTTGGTAAGAAAGAAGTTGAAAGGGAAGTTGTTCCAATCTGAAAGGAAACTATTAATGGCGGCCAGGAGGGAAGTATTTGGTTTATTGAAAGCTGAAGAAAGAAGGGTTTGAATGAGTTCAGATTCCTCCATCGCTTTCACAGCTCTCTGTTTGGACAAAAACCAAGAACTATCGTTTTCACCTTAAAAGTAAAAGAAAATGAAACATCTTCCACTAGGAAAATTAAGCAATTTTATCCGGAAACAGCTTTCAAAAACACGCTTAACATTGGATATATCTCTTTCGAAAATGGCAAACCACGACGGTCGTCGAGGAAGCATCTCATCCGTGCAACATGTTTTCATCAAGGGTATGACTCTCTTCGATCGCGGTAGATGGTAAACCAACCTCTTTCCAAAAATTGGAAAAAAGCGAGACTTGTTGAGTGGTTTTTTTTTTTGAAAACAACGCACGAGCGTCAACTTGTTTTCGTTAAGGGTATGGCTCTCATATTGATCGCACTGCAACTTGTGCGACGATGAGGACTCAAATTTTGATTATCAGTACAATAATATAATATTAATATTCAACTAATATGAAAATTTTTGAGACAAAATTCAAGTACAAACTCGTGTTTGTCCTGATTCAAAACAGATAATATTGTACATTTCAATCGAGATCATATTACAAAGTGGTACTAGAGGCCAATAAAAATGTTATCTATTCTTGCGAGAACTTGTGGGTCCAACTGCAAGTGAGAAGACCATAATCTCATTTTGAATTATTAAGGTCTTGAAAAACTTATAGAAATTATATTTCATCTACAATTAGTATAAGGTTTTATGAGGTTAAATCCAAAAGTAAAGTTGTACAAGCCTCGACCTTAAACGAATAACCTTGTACTGTTCGGTAGAGATTCATATTATACGAACGGGATTTATGCGTTAATCAAAGGCATTATCCTAATAAGGAATTGTTTTTGAACACCGAAAAAAAGGGTTGTGCAAAACAAAAACTCACCCAAAATGAAGCTTAGCTGTCAACTTACTTGGTCAAGAACTAATAATTCAAAAAAAAAAAAAAAAAAAGACATCAGTACTAGAATCTATCCGGTAAAAAGGATAATATCAAATCAACCAAAAAATATTAAAAACCCATCATCATCATCATCATCATCATCATCGAATATGCATAATGAAGCATAAAGTAATCGAAAAACCAGAAGAAAGTTTCTGGTTTTGCGATGGTGGGTAATGGCAGAATCGAGAAATAAGAGGAAGAACAGTTGGAAGAAATGGAAATATGAAGAAGAAAAGACTGACCAGGGATGTCCCAGGGCTCGCACTTGTTGAGGTCAACTTCAATGAGAAGAGGGAAGAGAGATTGAGAGAGAGTGATCTTCTTCATCAGGTACTCGCAGACAAGCTCTTCGTCTTTTGGGTGGAACCTGAACCCTGCTGGCAGCCCTGCCTCCACCATGCTTATGCTCTTCATTTGAGAGAGAGAGAGAGAGAGAGAGAGAGAGAGAGGTGGTCAGATTTTATAAACAGTGTTATGTATTCTTAACTTTAGATGGCAATATAGGGTGAATAGTTTGTACTCGAACCAAACCGAACCTGCCATAAAATCCAAATGGAACCATGCGCTTGCGTTCGAATTCAGTTTTGGTTAAAAAATCAAAGTTAATTTTATTAATATACAAATTTAAAACGGACTTGGACACGAGTTTTGCCAAGTTTGAGCAGGTTTGGGTCAAATTATGGGTTCCATTCGGGTATTGTCTCGTTAAGTTGGAAAGGTTTTTTTGTATCCAAAACTGAGAAATCCAACTTGTACGTGACATTTATTCTCCATTACCAACTGATATCACTTTATACAAGTGCTTGAACACACAACTCCACATAGTGATGTAAAACGGGTGGGCGCCCGGTCGGCTCGTTACTGTAGCCCGAGCCACGTCGATGGGTCGAGTGAGGCTTTGCCATCCAGGCTCATGAGCCCATCGATGATCGGGCTCCACAAGTCAGCTCAGGGCCTGCTCGCCGTGAGCGGTGACCCCCTGAGCGACTTAGCCCCTCTTTGACATTCATCTTCCTCGATTCCTCCTCTTCACTTCAGCATGTTGAACACTTAGTCTTTGGCCTTCAATTCATCTATCTTCTTCATTCAACTTGGGCTGTCGAGCCCAGTGTCGATCACCGTCCGATCGATGAAACTTTCGGCGAAAATGTGAAAAATTTCATCTTTTCCAACATAGATCGGGTGCAAATGAATGCCTAGATCGGGTGCAAGTCGTCATCGGCATTCATCGTACATACGTTCATTTGCATTTAAAGCATATTCCTATTCTACGGTAGAAACCAGCTGTGTTAGTAGATCACGTATCATTCTAGAAAGAATAAAATATGTAATGGAAAATATTTTCTACCAATCTAAAATGTCAAAGTATTCTTCACGAGAAAATTGACATCGAATGTCAATAGCTTATTTCGCGTAGAACTAAAGTAAATATCCACTTTTAATTGATTCTAAATATCATGAATATCAAATTGTGAACCTACAATATTTCCACCACCATTACTTAAACTATCATGTGAAGAAATACGTGAACGACTAACATTACAACGTTTAGATTCATAAGAAGAATATAAACTAACAATTTTATGTGTTATTTGATTCGTAGAAAGTAAAGAAATAGTATGTAAATTATTAGAAATTTTGTTAATTATGAAACATACTGCTCTTAATTTATATCTATGAACTATTATATATGCATAACAAAAAATAAGAAAAATGTCAAGTCAATATTTTTTAAATTTTGTTTCTATTTTATTAAGTATATCTCTAAATTAATTTATTTGTCAATATTGTGCAAAATTACCAGTTAAGTTTATAAAAATTAGGAGAACAAGATAAGAAGTGAGATAATAAATTCTCGAGCATTCATTTATAGCGTCACAAAATGGTTTAAAAAAATCAAGAAATATATTAGGTACATCGCAACTATATTTATCAAAATTAATACTTGATATTTTATCACTAATAAAAGTACAAATAACTTGCCAATATAGCCTAACATTTTTCAGCATTAAATAAGTAGAATTACATTTATTATTTACATCAGTTTCTAATTTTTATGGTTTAAGTTGGGCAACTTTACAAAAATCTCTATATTCTTGTTGTCTCAAATTAGATCCAATTATATAAAAAATTACGGATCTAATTAATTAAATATGAAGCGAAATATATGTTATATCATCTTTAAGAACTAAATTTAAAAAATGACAAACATATCTCATATGGAAAAGAAAATCGTGAGTAGTATGTAATTGAAAATAATTTTAAAATAATAAATAGCAACATCATTAGCACTAACATTGTCAAGTGTTATGTTAAATATTAGATCTCGAATAGAATATTTTTGTAATATCGTTACAATATATCTATAAATAGTAATACGAGTGTGATACTATTAACAATTACGAAATCGTAAAATTCTTTTATTTAATTGGTAAGAGTCATCAATAAAATGAAAAATTATAACGACATAGTCTACAAAATTACGTGCACTCCATAAATCAGAGGTGATACAAATAGATATTGAAGGGACGGTTGAAAAAAATAAAATTAGTTCATTTTTCATAATATTAAACATTTTAGTAGTATCATTTCTAGTTATACTTCTAAGAATACGTTTAAAATTATGAGTAGCATATTCTTTTATAAATTTTTCAAATTCATCACTGTCGGTGAACGCTAAAGGCAACTTACATTGTGCTACAAGTTTTGCTATTTATTCTCTCATTTTATTTTGTGAATACAAAAAAGTGCTACTATCATTAGCATTCAATAATCTTTATGTAGGGTCTCCAACTTGCTCGTTTAAGTGACATTTTTTATAATGCCTACCGAGTGTACTAGTTGAACTACCAGAAATATATACATAATTTTTAATACAATAGTTGCATTGAGCTCTAGATTCTACTTTTCCACCAATTTTAATTTCTTTCATTATAAAATATTATAATACTTAAGTCGTTTTGTTTCCTTTTTTAAGTGATGAAATGGATGCTTGTACAGATGATTGCCCTGTTGAAAATGCAAGATTTATTCATCTAATTTTCTCAATATGATCAGCAATATTATAATTAAATGGATCCATAACTATTAAAGATAAATTTTTAAAGTAAATTTCAAATAAGAAAATGATATCGAAAATCCAATTGATCAACAATAGTTTATTGGTAGTGTGAGTTTGTAATCACCTCCACGTATACAAAACTTATAAAAAATCACACAAAAAATATTAAATCATAAAACTAATATTATCAATCATTTATAAATTCATTAAATAAATAAGCTGCAATACATACTTTGTTGAATGAATGGAAAAGATGTGGAAATTTGAAAGAAAAACAAAAGATATCAATTGAACAATGAACACTAAAATTTGCAAGCTGAAGTGAGAGAGAGAGAGTTGAGAAAAAGTTGATGAAACAATGAATGAGAAATGAGATGTATTTATAGAGGAGATGAGAGGAAAATGGGAAGGAAGAAGGGGGTGTAGCCCTGCAGCAGCAACGATCATTAGACTGTTGCTGTCTTTGCTGTAAAGAGTTAAGACGTTGAGTGAGGCCATGAGGGAAGGGGCCTGGGTGAAAGGATTGGAGAGAGAGAGAGAGAGAAAGAGAGGCCAAAAGGGGAACTGAAAGCATTTGAGCAATGGTCATCAGACCGTTGCTGGAGGCCAGAAAGATGGTCTGATGACTGTTGCTTGAGAGAGAGCCAGAAATAGGGCAAGAGAGAATAAAATCGGACTAGTTTTAGGGTTTTTTTTCCCATTTTCTACTATTTATCACTCTGTTGAAGATTAGACCATAAAAAAAGGAGAGCCCTCTTCTTGCACCTCTTTGTGATTTGAAGCTCACTCACTCTGTTAGTATGTTTTTCTTTTCGATGGATCTCTCTTTCATTCATCTTCTGCTGTTAGCCTGTTAATCAATCATTGACCATGTTATGAAATTGTCTCACTGCTCTTATGTATCGTGCAAAGAAAGATGTCTGCTCTAGTGAATGGCTTTGCATATTCCTCATCCATTGTTTGATGTGGCTCTGTTCTCGTAATAAATGTGTTTGCTAATTAGAAATATTTTCCAGCCTTTGTTTTACATCGTGGTCAAATCTGGTTTGTTAAGCAGCGAGATTATCAAACATTTAATTTTGTGTGATAGTGAGATTTTCTAACATCTGTCCCACATCGTTAGTTGAGTAACAGCGAGGTGGCACCGCAGACGATGAAGAGGCGCCTTGATCGAATGACATAGTTGATTCATTTTCGTATCGTTGTTTTCGACGAGCCTCGGCGCGATCTCTTTTTGTCTGCGCTACGATACTTTGTGAACCTGTCATACTACCCTCTATGATGCGCCGGATACGAGGCAGCGACATTACTTGAGGAGGAATCTCAGCATTAGTATCCTGCTCAATAAATCTCAATCCATTGTTTTTTGTTTCCCCGTACGGCCACTTAGGTATTCTTAAAATATTTGAGGAGGTATAAAGTTTTTGCTGGATCCAAGGCTCATCTGTTGAGCTCACAGGTACATTCTCAGTCACGCATAATTGCGTGATAAGCACAAGGTGGATATGGCCAGCACTAGTTGAACCCTTCCGATATGCGATGATATTATTATAGATAATTCGTCCGACATTTATAGAGCGACCAGTGAGAATGCAATATAGGAGTACTGCTCGTTCTTTGGTGAGCTTAGAATTCTGGGACGTTGGTATCAAGTTTCCCCTGATGAATTTGCACCAAGATTGAGCGTAACAGTTGAGACAACTTAATATCAAGTGCATTGGCTGAGCTGGGTTGACGATTAAATAAACTCACTGTGAACCTTGATGGCTCATCTCTTGTATTATCATCTTATAATCTGGTCCCTCTTCCATCATTGTTTGATAATCATCTTGATCTAAGTTGTACAAACCAAACTTGGCATTAATGACCTCTGTTGAAAAGGGAATGATCTTGTTGCGAACTTTAACGGTGTTATCTGAATTTGATGCCTTCAGATTTGCATAGAATTCTCGAACTACATTTACGTTGGCATCGCCACCTAAAACAGCAAGATTTTGCCATCCTCGATGTCTAAACATAACTAAAATATCTTCGTCAGACTCATCAAGTTGAAATTGAATTTCGCATATAATAGCTTTATTTTTTGTCATGAAATCCATAAAATATGCCCTTGCGTTAGAGTTGATGAAAGAGTGATCGATTTGGCCGACTAGAGCTGACCTTGAGGTTGAAGAAGCTTTCAAACGTTTTGGCAGCATTTTTTTTAACATATAAGTTACGCAATTTGTTAGTTACTAATCACCAAAACAAATTTGTCGATTTTTAAACTTGAATTCTCACAGACATTTTATCGAACAAGTGGTGTGCACAGTTATAAAACTTAGCTCACAATTATTTTTGTATCTCAAACCCAATCAAAATCAAAATCAAAATCAAAATCAAAAACAAAATTCGACAGCTCAAATAATATTGAATTAAATTATGAAATTGCAGAAGAAATAGAACCTGTTAGAATAGCTGAGATTTACTAAGTTTAAATGGAAGATTCAGAGGTTGAAAGTGGAGAAATTGACGAAAGACGCTGCGAAGATTTATAGGAGCTTTGATGATTTTGGCGTTGAGTTTCGTCTGGTAGTTTTCAAAGGGGCGATTGATCTGGAATTAGGATTGAAGTGAGAGTTTGAGTGAGATTGTGAGAATTTGAGTGAGGGTTTGAGTGAGCCGCGAAGTGTCGGTCTATGTTTTATTTAAACAGATCGACACTGATTGAGAACCGATCAATCACCCCAAGTGGGGCAATTAATCGGCTCTCGATCTGTTTTAAACAGACAAGCCGATCAATCGCCCCACTTTGGGGCGATCGATCGGCTCTTGATCTGTTTAAAACAGACCGTCGATCTGTTTAAAGCAGACCGTCGATCTGTTTAAAGCAGACCGAGCCGATCAATCGCCCTTAAGTGGAGGCGATTGATCGACTCGGTCTATTTTAAACAGATCGAGACCCGATCAATCGCCCTCTGCTTTAAACTGATCGATAGCCGATCCATCGCTCCTCCGTGGTCAATTCATCGGCTCTCGCTCGGTGCTCGGTTTTGCATTTATTTATAATTTATATAAAAAAATAAATATATAAAAAATATAATCTTCATTATAAATTTAACATTTTGCATCACTACAAATTAAATACATCCCAACTAGGTTGGCACTTATCTAATTGTCAATCATGTGCAAAATGTCAAAAAAAATTACAAAATAAAAACGTAATTCTAAATTTAAATTACAATGTCAATCTTCAACGTCCAAATTTTTAAATTCTTCGAGTATTTCGTCCTCTCGTTGTTGGCTTCTCGTAATTGCGTCATTCCAATCTTTTATACAAATGAATGCCTCCACGAGATCGGGTGCAAGTCGTCCTCGGCGTTTATCGTACACACGTCCACCTGCACTAAAAGCAGACTCCGAAGCTACGGTAGAGACCGGAGGTGTTAGTAGATCACGTGTCATTATAGACAGAATATGATATGTGGAGGAAAATATTTTCCACCAATTTAAAATATCAAAATTTTCTTCGCGAGAAAATTGATATCGAGTGTCAAAATAAATTTCTAATTCATTTCGCATAGAACTAGAGTAAGCATCCGTATCTAATTGACTCCAAATATCATGAATATCAAACTGTGAACCTACTATATTTCTACCACCACTACTTGAACTAACATATGAAGAAACATGTGAATGACTAACGGTAGAATATTTAGATTCATAAGAAGAATATAAACTAGTAATTCCATGTGTTATTTGATCCATAGAAAATAAACAAAGAGTTTGTAAATTATTAGAAATTTTATTAACAATAAGATATACTTCTCTTAACTTATATCTAGGATCCATTATACATGCGTAACAAAAAATAGAAGGAATATCAAGCCAATATTTTTTAAATTTTATTTTCATTTTATTAAGTATATCTCTAAATTCATCTATATGTCGATATTGTGCAAATCTGCCCGTTAAGTTTATAAAAATTGAAAGAACAAGATGAGAAGTTGGATAATAAATTCTCAAACATTCATTTGTTGCATTATAAAATGGTTTTAAAAAATCAAGAAATATATTAGCTACTTCGCAACTAGATTTATCAAGATTAATACTTTGTGTTTTTTCACTGATAAAAGCACAAATAACTTGTCAATATAGCCTAGCATTTTCTAACATTAAATAAGTAGAATTCCACCTATTATTTACATCGATTTTTAATTTTCGTGGTTTAAGTTGGGCAGTTTTAAAAAAATCTCTATATTCTTGTTGTCTCGAATTATATAAGAAATTGCGGATCTAATTGATTCAATATGATGCGAAATATATGTCATACCATCTTTAACAACTAAATTTAAAATATGACAAACACATCTCATATGAAAAAGCGAATCGTGAGTAGTATCTAATTGAAAATAATTTTTAAAATGAGAAATAACAGCATCGTTAGCGCTAGCATTGTCAAGTGTTATGCTAAATATTCTATCTCGAATAGAATATTCTTGCAATATCGTAACAATATATCTATAAATTGTAATACCAGTGTGGGGATATTCACAGTTACGAAATCCTAAAATTATTTTATTTAATTGCCAAGATTCATCAATAAAATGAGAAGTTATCACTACATAACCTATAGAATTACGTGCACTCCATAAATCAGACGTAATACAAATAGACATTGAAGTAGCATTTGAAAAAAGTGAAATTAATTCATTCTTCATATTATTAAACATTTTAATAATATCCATTCTAGTTGTACTTCTAGGAACACGTTTAAAATTAGGAGTAGCATACTCTTTCATAAATTTTTCAAATTCATCACTATCAGTGAACGCTAAAGGCAACTTAAATTGTGTTACAAGTTTTGTTATTCCTTCTTTCATTTTATTTTATGAATACAAAAAAGTATCACTACCACTAGCATTTAATAATCTTTGTGTAGGGTCTCTAACTTGCTCGTTTAAGTGACACTTTTGATAATGTCTATTTAGTGAAGTAGTTGAACTACCAGAAATATATGCATTGATCTTTAGATTTTATTTTTCCATCAATTTTAATATCTTTTGTTATAAAATGTTTCGATACTTCAGAGGTTTTGTTTCGTTTTTTTAGGTGATGAAGTAGACGTGGATGCTTGTGGAGATGATTGTCCTATTGAAAATGAAATATTTAATTCTCTAATTTCTTCAATATCATTATCAATATTATAATTACGTGCATCCATAACTAAAAATAAATTTTAAATAACAAAATGATACTATTACAAACCAATTTTCAAGGAAAGCTCGCAGGGGTTGTGAATTGACAAACTTACTTTTACAAAACCTAAAAAACATTAACATAACAAAGTTAGTATAACTATAAATATAATTAAAAATTAGGTAAATATATGTAAAAAAAACTAAATTTTACCTTCTTGAACTAACAAAGAATTGAGTGCAACAAATGGATTTACAGCAAATTGAGTACAAATTGATCGAGAGAGAAAAGAGAGAAATTGATAGAGATCAGGGTGAAAGAAATGAAGGGAGGATGGAGAATTTATAGAAAAACTTTAGAGGAGAGAGCCTGCTCAAACGGGCATCTGCTCTAACGGAAACATTACTGTTGCGCCTGAGCAATGGTATTGTTACCGTTTAGGTTTTACAGATCAAATAATTGAAAATATGGGAAGATATTTTTAGCAACGGTAATATCATCACACCTTACCGTTAGAAATATGACCGTTGAAAATATAAGGCCACTGATCGCTCGGAGTAAATTTGGTGGGGCGATCAATCACCCTTGACCATACCACTGGCACTGAGCTCCGTCGATAGTAGGGGCGATCCATCGCCCCTACTGTCAAATGTGATAAGGCGATTGATCGCCTCTAGTGGGGGCGATCCATCGCCCCTATTGTCTAGTGGCTACTGTTGCCATGTGATAGGGGTGATTGATCGTCGTAAGGCGATCAATCGTCCCTATCACAGCCATCGTCCTGACTGACGGATTCCCATTGCCGATCGATTGCAGCAAAACTATGATCGATCGCCTCTCTTTATGCAATTTTGTTAATGGTGGGGCAGAGGCATGGTCGATTGATCGCCCTTATTCGCGATCGATTGACTCTACTACCGAGCTGTATTTTTTAGGCGTCGGAGATGCCCCCGAGCTCCAGCTTGCGAGCATGCTCGTTGACCCGATCATCAACGAGCTCGAGAGCCCAGATGGCTGAGATCGGCTAGTAACGAGCCACCAGCCCGCCCGTTTAACATATCTAGATAAGTGCATGACTTACCATATAGACCGGCACCCTAGATCGAGCCGGAAAATGTCCTAGCTATACCAACGAGTCAAGGCAAAATTTGGTTGTTTTTTTTCCTATTTTGTAGAGTACCGACTCAATATTGCAACGAATTGAGGATTTTATTTTTTAATTTCACTTGGGAAACAAAACAAAAAACAAAAAAGACCCATTATTTTAATTTCTAAATTAAGAATTATTGAAATGGATTAAAATAATAATAAATGGTCATAACTTGTCATTTGTGACGAATATTATGAGCAGTTAGCCCAGTGGCCCAATGAACAAGCACTTAATGCCCTGTTTCTGAAATATGCATTCCAGCCGTTATAGCTTCCAATAAACGACAAAACCCAATTTTTGTACCAAAAAATAAAATAAAAAATAATTATACGAAATTTACAAGAATTAAATGACTTATAAAATAAAGGATTTTTTCTTTTAAAAAAATCTATGAGTTTTTTTAAAAAACCTCTCAAAATTTATTATTTACTAAAAAAAAAATTTAAACTTTAATAAATAAGCAATTTATACCTAGAAGGGAGTGTGAAGAGGCCGACTTTTTCATAAAAGACGGCTAGTCTAGTTGGACTGGCCAGCTAGGGTGAGTATTATTCTCTATGTACGACGATAGTAGATTTATTTAAAAATTTTACTACATGTTCAACACATCATGAGAAGATAATCTGAAAAATTTCGTAATTTTTTAATACTTGTATGATTTATTGTAAGTTTAATAAATTATTTCGTAAAATTAACGTAAAATAATTATAATAAATCTTACAAGTGTTAGAAAGTCACGAAAACTTTTATATTATATTTTTATAATGTAGTGCACATGTGATAAAATTTTTAAATAAATCTAATACCGTTATATATATTTTTTGAATTAATTATTGGCTGAAGTAAAAAAAAAAAATACAAACAGATTCCTGGCCGACCTGTCCAACTAGACCAGCCGTCATCTCCAGAGAGGCCGACTTCTTCACCTCATTTCAGGTTTAAATTATTTATTTATCAAAAATTTAAAAAAATTTCAATAAATAGTAAATTTTGAAAAAAATTTTAAAAAAATTCATTTTTTAATTTTTTTTTAATTCCTAAAATAAAAAGTCTAAAGTAATTATTTTGTTAGTTTTAGAAATAAAAAGAGGAGGGAAAAAGGAAAGAAGGGAAACGACAAGTACTTGAGCCAGAAAAGGGATGCAGTTTAAACAGATATAAATATCACCCGTACCCCTAAACCCAACTACGCCTCTCTGCCCTTCCTTCCATAGCCCCCTAGCCAGCCACGCTCCGCGACAAATCTCTCTCTCTCTCTCTCTCTCACTCGCTGGCCATGTAGGTGGAGGGAGTTTGTGAATTGGAACTGATTGCTTAGGTACGTTGCAGAGTTGTCTTCTTTTTCGTCTGCTTTTAACGTGATCGCCGGCAAATATGGCTTCTGCCTGTGTCAACAATATCGGAATGCCGTCGGAGAGTTTTCTCGACTGTCCTCCCTCGGCTTGTCCTTCATTTGGCTGGTTCAGTCCTCGCGTCTCTTTTGACAGAGAAGAATCCAGCGTTTCTAAGCTCGGCGGTGGAAAACCGAAATCCGCTGAAAAGTTTGATGTTGATGCTCTTGAGATTTCAGATCCAGATCTTGAGGCGTCACCTGGTGATTTTGAGTTCCGGCTCGATGATCCAGTCATGATGCTCCCGGCCGATGAGCTTTTCTCTGACGGTAAGCTCGTTCCTCTTTACCTATCGTATGTGAAGCCTTCGGTTGACGAATTTCGGTCGGTGTTGAGCAGTTCGCCAGAGATGGTGTTGTCTTGCCGGAGAACTGAGATTTCAACGATGGATCCTTATCTGTTTTCTCCTAAGGCGCCGAGATGTTCTAGCCGATGGAAGGAGCTTCTGGGATTGAAGAAGCTATGCCAGAATGCGAACTCAAAGAACGAGAACCAGAAGACAACGGCGTCCTCCTCGTTTAACAGTAATCCGAAGTCGCTGAAATACTTTCTTCGCAGGTCATCAAAATCTCTGTCGTCACCACCAGATGTTTCGCTCACTCTACCATTGTTGAAGGACTTGGATTGCGAGTCCGTATCTGTATCTTCCTCTCGCGTCTCACTTTCATCTTCCTCTTCTGGTCACGATCACGAAGATCTACCTAGATTATCCCTCGACTCGGATAAGCCTTGCTCAAATCAGAATCCCAACCCTGTTTCTCACCGTCGGTATTTGAATTCAAACGGGAGAAATGCTTCAAGAATGAGAATGGTTAGGCCGAGGGCGGTACTGGTGGAGACCACTCCGAGATCAGTGGTAGATCACCCAACGGGAACGAGAGTTGGCCGGAGCCCCATACGGCGAACTCCCGCAGATTCTGCTGGGGTTGAGTGCGGGGGAGTTTCTTTAGACAGTCCTAGAATGAACGCATCTGGAAAAATAGTCTTTCAGAGCCTGGAGAGGAGTTCGAGCAGTCCGAGCACCTTTAATGGTGGACCGAGGTTCAAGCACAGAGGTATGGAGCGCTCCTACTCCGCGAACGTTAGGGTAACTCCGGTGCTCAACGTTCCGGTTTGTTCTCTGAGAGGATCCGCAAAGTCTGTATCTGTATTTGGGTTCAGCCAGTTGTTTACTTCGCTGCAGAAGAAAGAGGCAAACGGCTCGCTGCAGAAGAAACAGGCAAACGGCATCGGCGGAAACAACAAAGCCCAACATAGTAATAGCAGGAACCGCACTGCTCGAGCCTGACGGAAAATACACTAACTAAACGGCATTCTCTTGCTTTCGAGGAACCGTCTTCGTTTTCCCACTTCGTTTTCTTCATTTTTCAGGGAAATAGCTGCATCGTGGTAGAGGAAATCTGATTTCAAATGTTTTAACGAGTTTTTCTCATTTAATTTTGTTTCTTGAAATCATGTAAATATGTGATTTGGATTGTCTTAGTTGCTGAATCTGAGATCTGTTAATCTTGTCGCTGTTGTTGATATATCTATTCCTCCTCTTCCTCTTTTGGTGTTGATAAATACGCTTGTTCGTTATCTGTTGTTTTCCTCCATAGAGGGAAAGCATCAGAGAGGTTAATGGTTCCCGGAAGTTAGAGAGGACGAAAGACGATGAACACGAGTGAGAAGCATTTGCACCGTAGACGGAGGCGCGCAATGCAGTTGCAGGCCCCCATTGGTGACAACAGTAAGTACCTTGATCTTATCTCCATAGCTGTCTCTTTCCAAAAAAATCTCCCTCCTTTCAAAAAAACTATTGCTCAAAATTATAAAATCAGAGTTTTCTTGGACTGGTCTCGGGACCTGTTGCTTTGCCATGCATGATGGCGGGGGAGCTTCCGAAGTGATGCCAATCTTCGAACAATTGGCTGTTTGATTCCATACTCGGATTAAAATATGAATTAGTCTGCCAAAGTATTTGGGTTTTGTCGGTCGACCACTTCTGATCCCATTTTATATCTTATGTCTCCTCTTTGTTTTGTTCGTAGATTTGATTGATGATACGTGACGGAGGAACGTTCAATGTTAAGAACCCAATCATTGTTTCCTCTTTGGCTGTCACGAAAAAACCGACGGATCACTGTTTTGCTCGAAATCGCGTATGATCGTTTGCTTCAATGCTTCTTCACTTGTGGTTTTTGGTAATTTAACGGCTTAGAGATTTGAAGGAACTAGGTTTGCTTCCAAGGATAAATAGTTTCTAAAAAAATAGTTTAATAATTTATTTTAATTATTATATCAATTAATAAATAATATTTAAGTTTGATCCATACTTGATCAAATTTAACAAGTAACATGGTTTAACTTAACAATAACATGATGTAGTCTCAAATTTTGGAAATTCAAATTTTATGTTATACAATACGTATTATTTTTTATATAAATAAGAAAAATCATATAGTTTTCTTTGTCTTGTCACATAGGGTAAGCACTCCAAGAAAAAATAAATTAATAAAAAAATAATATTAAATTTATTTTATTATTAAAATATTTTTTAACGTGAATATAATTAATTATAAATATTTAGTAGTTTATTACTGACTATTAATATTTTATTTTAAGACAACAGGAGAAAAGAGTAAAATTTTTTTGAAATTAAGAAATGTAATTTTTGGGTGAATAATTTACGAGTAGATAATTGATTCTCATTTTTAAGTTTGACCGGATTCTTCTGGGGACCACATCTTGGAGACTTGATTTTGACAGAGTTAGCCTTGTAGACCTCACTTCTCCTCATATTCAATGCCCCTTTTTTTGTCTTATTAATTAAGTTTAGCTCTGAATTTCTACTTTATTTTAATTTAATGATTAAAATTAATAATAAATAATTATTTTATTTTTATATATAATAATATCTTCAATTTTTAGGATGTTAGAGTCACGTGATAGTAGTGTTCAAAAATATAAAGTTACTTACTCTTAAAATGGAGGTTTCAAAAGCATCATGGCAATCCAAACGATCGGAGGACTATACCGTAATTGTAGTTGATCCACAAATATCGTCATTTTAATAGATAACGTAAATTCTCATCTTCATAATTTTGTAGTGAAATATTCAACAACAATCGATGATTGGAAATTAATAAGGGTTTAAAACCCACGAGGACATTGTTCTGGCTATGGTTACCTTATTCGTTTTGGTCATTACGATGATGCATAATGGATTTCGTGTTGTACGAACGTATTAGAATATCATAGATTAACTTTGAGATTTTTCAACTTCATTTCACTTTATTTAAAATTTTATTAGATTTTAAAATTTATTATTATTCAGAGAAATTTAAGATTACTACCAAGTAATTTTTGAGCATATATTATGATTTTGGTAACACACTGAAAAAACTCGATTTTGACATTCTTTTGAGCTTGTCAAAATTAAAATTCGAGTCATATAGATGCACTGCTGGACGTCTCGTGTTCCTAGCTATGTTGTTGATTACAATGTTATTTAATTATAAACTATTGAATTCAAATTTAATTATTTTTATTTAATCAATTAATAAAGTAAATCTAAATTATAATATTCAAAATCAATCATAAATGTTTTGATAAAAATGAATGTGCAAATTTTAGATTTCAAACCAACTAATATTCACGTTGATTAATCTTACAAACTCTAACCTCGTATTATGAGTCTCTAATTTTTATAATATAATATTTTTTATTTTGAACTAAAGATCGTAAATATTTAATTTTAAGATTAACACAAAATACAAATTAAGTCGGAAAAATAAGTTTACTTATAAACCATTCGCTTTCTAATTGCCTAAACAAAATAGAATTGTGCACTGTCAATAATGTGAACAGAATTTTCATAATCAACAAAATTTTAGATCGTTCTTATCTTTATGGTGCGGGCTGCCACTCGTACGTTAAAGAATGTGACCTTAATAAAATAAAATTCAAATTAATGTAAAAATTAATCAGATTTAGCAATTGATTACAAGTAACAAATAATAAGAACCTACTAATTAATAGGAGTGAGTATTATAAATAGATATTAGCCAGTTAAATTATAAAGTTAATAAAAAAATATTTAATATATAGTGAATAAAATTAAAAAAGAAAAATATGGGAATTAAATGCTTTTTATTCAAAACTATTATATAATACTTTTGATTAATTATATTATTTAAAATATTAAGCTTTTAATATTTATTGTAAAATGAAGTAGAAAAATAAAAATAATTGTAGTGAGAGAGAGGGCGCAAAAACTGGAACCTGCAAAGGCTGGCTGGAACTGGGAAATGAAGGCATGACTGAAACAGCTGCTGTCCATCTTCTGACTAGATTCTCTCTCTCTCTCTCTCTCTCTCTCTCTCTCTCTCTAAAACCATTATTAAATGTTTAAATTAATCAAATCATTTATTAATTATAACATAATGTATATTTAAAATTGTGAGATTTGTTATAAAAATTAATTAATAGATTTAAACGTGCAAGGATCTAAATGAATCATTCTCGGCAGCTATAACTCATATAGAAGGGTGGAAATTTATGAAATTTCAAAATAATAAATAATTTCGATCCAATTTGAGATGACTATAAACATATGTTATTGGGTCGAGTTTGGATCTCGATTGATCAAGTTCGAGTTACATTCTTGTGAACCAATTTGTTTACTTCTATCGGCTTTGATTTCCAGAACCCGAAAATCATACTGTTTTATTTGTGACTCAGAACGATATTCGTCCGTAAATACGTTAAATTCTAGTTCTATTCGGCTAAGCGAATCTCTTGGAGTTATATATTATTTTATTTTAAAAAGTTGAGTAGATATTTCTGATTTGTTAATTGCCTTGAACATTGTGAAAGTAAATGAGACAAAAAAAGCCTAAAAGGTCAATCTATAGGAC
Source organism: Begonia peltatifolia (assembly GCA_022433055.1). NCBI lineage: Eukaryota > Viridiplantae > Streptophyta > Magnoliopsida > Cucurbitales > Begoniaceae > Begonia > Begonia peltatifolia. The sequence continues at coordinate 2,315,330 of CM039525.1, read as the reverse complement.
AAAGAAGCCTCCCACCCAAGGACTAACCTTAAAGTATGGACTATGGACGTATATAATCCATAATTTTTAAATAATTATAAAAATAATATAAATTAAAGGGACATTAATGTGTAATATTATTTTATTTTTTAAATTGTGAAATATTACATAAATTCATTTATTTCGTCAAAAATAAATAAATTATTGAGAAAAATAATGATCTTATTTTTTTGCAGTTTAATCTCGTTTTTAGAATAATTTTTTGAGACTGAATCAAGTGTTTGTATAAATAAATTAGTGATAGTCAGAAAGATTAATAGAAAAATGCAATGTGAAGATAAGGAAGTGAAATTAAAAATGTTAATCAACAAAGTGTGACAGTGAGGCCACCATATTTTAATTCATATAAAATTTGTAGCACTGTTTGGACATGTCATAACCACATGGATCCAATCGTGTTATCTAATTCCATCCTCTTCCAATTTTCAGGAGTTGTAACACTTATGGTATCCGCGTGCGCGCGGAGTTTGAGACTTACTGAAACAATATTATCAATTTTAAATTGAAATACGTATAATTTTATTTTTGAATTTTACTCTAAAACGTATTGTACTGGGTGAAAAAAGAAGTATATTCAATTAACGTAACAAGCTGTTAGAACATGATCCTGTAAAGCTGATCATTTGGTTAGATTAATCTTGACTTGTTTAAACAATTCTGGCACGATGAACAATGATATTATAATAGTTGAGTCCCAAAACATTGGCTTCATTTCTCTGTGATTGTATTATTTCTATAAAGACTAACTTATGTTCATCAATAGAAGAGATTAGAAGGTTACGTTCGCGGATGTAAGACTTGTGTCGGAAGCACGTTATATTGTGTTGTTCCCGTGCTCTGCTAAGTTGAATTCTGCAATTGGTGCGGTGAGTGTGGAACTCTTATTATCTGTCCGAGCGTGGATTTTCTGTGCTCGGCTTCCTTCTCCGGAGTTGTGATTTTTGGTGGTTCTAGTAAGTGCTAGTTTAAAGACCTTCCTGGTGAAAATTCTGATTTGTCTGAGTTTTGGATTTCTCTTTCTAGGGTTCGTTTATGGTTATGCAAGATTTCTGTTCTGTCTAAGTTCCAACAGTGTTGATTCTGCCCTCTTCTATGCTGGTATTTCTTTTTCTCTGGAGAGCGTCAATAAAGGTCGGTGTTTGCTCACTTAATCTTGGAATTCAAGGTATATAGTTGTAGTGAAAATATTGTGTTTTTTTAGTCTCGGTTTGGGATGATAGTCTGAATCTGTTTTGGTAAATTCTCGATTCAAGAATTCTTCGTGGTTACTATGGCAAAGTTTGAGATGGATAAATTTACTGGAGACAATGATTTTGGTCTCTCGAGGATAAAGATGAAACCTTATTAGTTCATTAAAGGTGTGCTTAGGCAATCGACAAGAAAAGGTTGAGGCCTTCAAAGCCAGTGACAAAATTAAGGCTCATAGTGCAATCCTATTAAGTCTTGGTGACGAGATCTTAAGAGAGGTAACTGAAGAAAAATATGAACTATCGGTTTGGTTAAAATTAGTGGCTATTTATATGAAACGATCTTTAGCTAACCGATTATACATGAAAAAGTTGTGTACTTTGAATATAGAGGATTCTAAAAAAATACGGAAACACCTTAATGACTTCCGTATAATTAATTTGGATCTTCAATCATTGGAGTCAAAATTGCCGAAGAAGATTAAACAATAAGTATCCTTAGTTCCTTGTCGAAAGCATAGGAGAATTTTGTGGACACTACACTAAATGGAAAAGAGACTAACAATGGTTGAGGTAAAGATTGCCTTAAATTTAAAGAAGATTCAAAAAAAAATATCGAAGGAAATGATAGTGCTAATGGTGACGGTTTAACTCCCCGACGGAGACATCAGAAGAGAGAAAATAGATCTTCAAGAGGAAAATCGAGGTCTTAGTATAAACAAGGGAGAAAGTGTTTAGATGAACTCGAGGATTAAACCAATTGTGGCACGGAAGAATAAGGCATGTAAATAAAAAAGGTCTTATTAAATTCCAGAAGAAAATTATTTTTGATACGGACATTGTATGTAAATTAAGATATTTCGAGCATTGCGTACTGATAAAATTAGTGCGGTGAAATTTGCTACAACTACTCGCACATCTCAAGATATTTGCTAAAGTTAGTGTGTGTGGGGGGCTGAGAAAATCACTTCTAAGGGTGGATCTCACTATTTTCTTACTATCATGTATGACTTCTTAAGAAGAGTATGAGTTTACTTTATTAAACTAAGGATCAAGTTTTCAAAATCTTTAAAACTCAGAAAAAGACGGTGTATGTTGTTGTCTGACGGATTATCAAGATCTTTCGAGCTGGGGTGGTTAAAACTGTCTATTGTTTGATAAATTTATATCTTACAATTGGTTTAAGTTATCTTCTGAGGAGTGACGAGGATATTCAGCAACTTATGTTGATCTCAAGACATTTGGATGTGTTGCCTATGCACATGTCAAGCAAGATAAACTTCATGGGAGATCTATAAAATGTGTATTCCATACATACCTGAAAGGAGTCGAGGGATATCGATTGTGGGTAATTGAGAATAACAACTAGAAAATCATGCTAAGTCATGATGTATCTGTTTTTGCAAAATCACGTTTTAACGTTAGTACGCATATCGTTAACAAAGTTATAAAGAGTAAATACGAGTTGAACCCACAGTGATAAAATTATCAAATTTTAAATCTGACTAAAACAAAAATTAATTTATGATGGATAATCAAATTATATGAATTAAATAAAAATTAAAGCAATATAATAGAGTGTAAACAATTGGATAAGAAAGTCAGATAATGAAAAGATTGGTTGGGGTCAATTTTTCTGTTACATGAATTCTATTACCAAAACTATAGATCGCTACAACAATCGTTCGAACAACAAGAATTTTGTAATAACTAATGTTCTTTCAAATTGTTTAGTTGTTCATTTTATTTTTCTCTTCAATATATAAACAAGTAAAAATAATAAGAATTTCAACGACGCCCTGTCAACAAGCCATACAAATTGAATTTCCATATAAATTGAATGATCACAATTTCGTAAAATTCAATATGTATAAATTATTATGTATCTAACAGTATCGACATATTTTTCAATACAATAAAAATATGTGTAATCAATTTTGCCAGTCGACATAAATTAAATTTAACAATAATCATCATAATAAGTTATTTGAATAAAAATAATCAATAATAAAATTCTTATAACTCTAACTAAAATAAACTTAGTCCATAATTATAAAAATCATTAAACTTATCATATTGAAAATTCTTATAATGGAATTTTATTTTTTTGTTATTGATTTGAATTTTGCTTTTAAATCCTTTTGCCTCGTCTCTTTAATTTTTCAAATCTGTATCCAGTTGGGATCATCTGCACCAAAATTACAGTAAAATTCTCTTTAGTGCTAAAAATATGATATTTTATTGAAAATTTAAATAAAATACGTTACTTCTTCAAATAAGATAGTATCTTTTGTGCATGCAAGTTTAGTTAGGATTTTCAATAAAAAGTTGGTCCTACGAGTTAGTTTGTAACCGAAAATCCTCTCGTTTGGACTGAGTCGACTAATCTCAACAAGAATATATTTTATTTTTAAGAAATTTTTATTCTACCTCAAATATTAATAGGCCTACTAATTTCCAAAATCTAATAATCCAATCCCAATGTTCAAGGGTCTAGAAATTTAATTTAATTTTTTATTACCTAATTAAAAATAAAATCATAAATTTTTGGACTAAAATTTATTCACTAAAATTTGTTTTTTTTTTTAAAATAAGTCATTTTGAATTGGGTAATTTACGTGTAAAATTGAGCCAATAATTGTTTTTAAAATGGGACCAAAAAGTGTTCGAATTTGCAGGCCTAAAATGGCTGATTTGCAGCTCAAACATGTCTGGCCCAGACAACAGCACAAGAAGACAGCTGCTAGTCTAACTTCTTGCAAGCGCAAAAGGTGTTGGATCACGACTCAAAAATCCAGTTCATTTGACCCTGAACCGTTGTCCAAAACAGAGTCTGGAATTGCGGCTCAATTGACCGCTGAACAGAGGCAGTGAGACAATGCTGCCTCGCCGCGCTGTTTGCAAAGCCATCGCAGATTGCCCATTTTGGGTCGACAACAAGGCAAAAACTAAGCACTTTTTCGAATGTAAGAATCAAAGTATCAGTTTCGGCCAGCAATAGTCGGTTGAATCATAAGAAGTTCCATGGCATAATCTAGTCGTTGAAGCATATTGATCCGACTAGAATTTAGACCTCCTTGGCTCAGCCATCTCGTCCATAAAAATTAAATTTTAAAAATATATATATATATATATATATATATATATATTAGTGAATACATTTTTATTTATAGTTAGTCAATATTCTCATATAACTAAAAATAATATTTAAAAAATACAATAATTATTCATATTTAAAATAAAATGCAATTCAAATATTAAAATAAGATAGTAATGACAAATGATATCCTAATTGTTTTGGCTAAACAAAACAAATCTCGAATTAAGGAAAGACACGCTGAAACATTTGCATGACTCTTTGTCATTCAATAATCATTTTAACCACATTGCATAAGTTTCTTTTCATCAAAAGTTAAAAATTTATTTTATTAAAAAATTCAATTATTAGATAAAAAATTTATTAAAGCATAAATATCACTTTTGGCGTCAAAGTATGAAATCTTAGCGAGTTAGATTTTAAAATTGTTTTGTTAACAAAGTCGTTCTTAACGTATACATTTTTAACAAATTAACCTTTGGCGAGAGACTTATCTCAAAGAACGGTCGTCAGGTATCAAATTTTTACGTGGTTCTGCACATTTTTTCTGAACTAGGTGTCCTTTCTCAAAAGAATGGGTGCTTGTTCCAAAAGAGATGTGAGAATGGACGCTTGTTGTTAAAGAAAGGGCGTCCGACCCAAAAAGCATCTCAAACGATATTTGATTGATTTGAAATTTTTACCTAATAACTGACATATCATGAAAACATAATCTTCAAAGTTTCATAGTTTTTCAAGATTTGTAAGATTTATGATAGTTATATTCATATAAATTACGTAAAAAATTGTTATAAATAGTGAAAATGTTGAAAAATCACGACTTTTTGCAGAATATGTTTTCATGATATTTGTGTAGCGGGGCAAAAAATTCAGTATAATCCAATATCTTTTAATATGCTTTCTGGAATATTTTCTCTATATCGAACGTACATTCCTTCCAAACCAAATGTGTATATGGTTAGTTACTCCGGAAAACAGAACAACTAATATTGAATTAGTTTGAAATTGTTACCACAAGACTGACATATCATTACATTATATTTAGTAAAGTTTGGTAATTTTTTAACGTTTTCACTATTATTATAATATTTTATGTAATTTATACTAAAATAATTATAACAAATAGTTCAAATATTAAAAAATTATGAAAATTTAAAGATGATATTATCATAATATTCTGACTGAGTAGTGAAAATTTTCAATTAATATGATATTATTTTTTATATTTTTTGGATCGAGTGCCTATTCTTCAATAGTAGGCTGATGTTCTTATATTTTTTTTAGAACAAATGTTCGGTTTAGAAGAAATGTATAAAATTACGTAAAAATTTGAGACCGGACAATCGATCTTAGAGACCGGTCATCCGCTAGAGATTAATTTGTCAAATTTTATACGTTAAGAGCAACCTTGTTAATAGAAGAATTTTAACATCTAATTCGTTAATTTCCGTACTTTGTAATTGGAGGATAATTTTAAAATTTTGGCAAGTGACTATATTTTAAAAAACTAAATTATGATTGGATGTGACATATAAACATTAATATATGAGAACTTTTCTTTTTCTATATATATTTATTGCCTTTTTTCTTTCATTATTTATATTCTAGAGAGAGAGAGATGTATACAATGGTCAATTATGTATGATTAGTGAGATGACATAGCTTTTGCCATATCAGGGTGGCAGTTGCCTCATTTCATGTCTTTTCTAGTTTCATGAATTTGGATCAAATTTAGGAATTAGTTTCCATGCATGTCTCCTGCATAAACCTTAAATTTTACTATTTATTATTAAGATTGAATGCATTTTAATCTTTATAGTATGGTAAAATCTAAAAAACACCTTCGAAGTATATTTATCTTAAAAAAAAACTTTAAATTATAAAAATCGAGCAAAATAACTCATGACGACAAACCGATAATCCACCATTTTAAATTTTACATATAGAACGGAGGACCATTCTTTGAAAGCAGTCCTTCGGTCTATCCGGTGCTCTCCATGTGCATTGCACGTGGCGAGTGGAGGGTGCATCTGGAGGTGGAGATCCCTGTCCGTGATGGATACGTGTGTCTGGGCGCCGTTAAACGAGGGACTGTTCTCCGAGAACAATTCCCTGTTATTTGTGTAGTCACACCTATTCGTGATTTTGAATAATTGATCATCAATCGTGAACAATTATTCAGAAGATTACAGGGAGTGCACTGTGAGAAAACAGGTCATTCTCTGAGAACGGTCTCCCATTTTTCATGTAGTCATATTTTTCTGTGACTTTTGAATAATTTATCATATTAATTATTTAGAGGTCACAAGAGGTGCGTGTAAGAGAACGGGAGAATGCCCCTTTTTCTTTTCCTTATTTCTATTCTAGAGAGAGAGAGAGAGAGAGAGAGAGTTGTATGCAATGGTCAATTATGTCTGATTAGTGCGATGTCATAGCCTTTGCCATATCAGGGCGGCAGTTGCCTCTCATTTCACGTCTTTTCTACTCTCATGAATTTGGATCAAATTTGGGAATTAGTTATGGGTGCGACGTGTCACACCCATAACTCATAGAACTAAGTTTACTTTAATTTTATAAAGTAAAATTAATTTAAATTTCAAGAACTAAGTTCAAGTTGTAAATCATATATTATTGTAACTGTTTGTAAGCTATTATGATTAAGTAGTCCTTGTGAGAAGCCTAATATAATGACTTGTTTATAAAACCTCTTTCAATTTCTCCAAACTCATTACTGTTTTTACGTAAATTTGAATTTATTTGGTTATCTATCGACCCACTCTTAACGCCAAAATGAGTTCTTTACTCGACAAAATTACCTTTACTAAGAAAGGTCCGGGACACTCCTATTCCAGCAGTATATGCAACCGCGCCCGATGAAACCAATCAACATTGACAAGAATTAGTATGCAAATGTATCTAGCACATTCAACGATAGCTGTAGATCCTTTAAATGCGAGGGCGTGTTGCAATATAACTTGATGGGGTTGGCAGAAACCAAATTCTCTCTGGGCACTAAACGTTTCACCTCCAAAATAATTCAATGTAACTAATAAATTCTCTTCAGAGATATAGGAATTTCAGGGTATATAACTAAATAAGAACAGATTGGAAAAGGAAACTCGAGTATTATAGCTATCACAGATTATGTAATAGAACTTCCAACATTCACAACTAAAGAAAAACACCACCAAAGAAACAAAATAAACAGCCATTGATAGCCCAGAAGAGATCATATTTCAATCCGGGTTTTACGAATACGACAAGCATTCAATTGTTTTGGTAGGGTGATGGCCGACGGGAGCTGAGTATCGGCTAAAGAGTTTGTAGGATGAGAAGAGGGAGACGACAGCAAAGCATGCAACAGAAGCAAAGGTAACGGCAATGGCTGCAGTGGCTTTGCTGCAGAAGGTGCTGAAGGAACCACAGGCCGCGCTCCATGTTATGCTCGTGTCGCCATTGTAGGCCAAATACAGCACTTCCATTGATATTGCTCCAGCAGCCAGAATGGCGTAGGTTAACAGCTGCAAATTACAACACCAAATATGATCCAGGCTATTGGTTATAGCCAATTACTTGAACAATGCAGCTTTTAAAAAACAAATTTAAGGATATATTACAACATAGTATCTGTATTCAAGAGTCATTAACAATTAATACTTTATACAAATTTTTTGAGTGGAAGTATCATGTACTTTGTGTCATTAACAATACAACTCTTCGGCGACAAAGTTTTTTGAATATATGATATTTCCACAAGAAAATGCGAGATTTCAAGTAAAAATATTGTAAGTAAATATTAAAAATACCTTCTAGGTCTACTCTTCTTTTTCTAGGATTTCTAATATACCTTCGTATATTCTGAGGACAATAGAAAATTGGAAAATTTTAGACTTGTTATTACCAATATTTGATTAGTTTTGAGTACTTGTTGAATCAGAACAAAATGGGTCTATGGGGATGCATAAATTCAAGAGCAATCAATGAAGGTAAGTCGGGAACGATTAATTCCTCATAGAATCCTTGACTTTGGGTTTTCAAATCGAGAATTCATGATTTATTGTTCTAATGTTTAAATTGATGTGTAAGACTTGGAGATCATTGCATGAAATTGAATAAATTAACGTTCGAATTCATTCTAAAATCATCTAAAGTTGAATTTTTGGGAAAAAAGTTGAAATTTTCCAGTATAAGACATCAGTCCACCGAGATAAGCCTGGAAAACCGATATATCAAAGGTCGAGGACTGGCCAACCACTCTTTGGATCTTTGGAGGGATTGACTAGACCACGTGGTCGACTGGGAGATTTTCTGGTCAACTGATTGGCCTGACCAGGCCTCGGGATGGCCAGTTGGGCCAATTGAATCTGCCACGATGTGTTTTAAATTGAATTTTTGTGAGATTAATACGATAAAGTTCTCGTGTTGGTCACTATCCTTGTCATGGTTTCCAACAAATTTTTGAAGGACTAAAAATGCACACTAATTTGTCTCTGTGAACTAAGTTTAATCAACCTATGCGGTGAATTTGTCTGTTTGTTTGTTAACTAAAATTATAGGATAACTATACGTTTCATGGCCCTAGAAACAAGTTCTTTGCAATTGTCAAGTATCATTGTTCGTATTATTAATGACCATGACATGACATATCCATAATCCGTAAGTAACTATATTTTCACTTAATGTTATGTAGTAGAAGCTTAATGTATGTACATGGTTCAAAACTTGCATCACTATCTCTTTTATAATCCATCTTATAAAACATTTTATATTGACATGCTCGTACATTTGTTAACTTTAAGTAGGAGTAGGATCAATGTTTGATTCTTTGGTGTTCATTTTTCCTACAGGAGTTTAGCCTTGCGTTAAATAATTATTTGTTTCGAACTTTTATTTAATTTTTATTTCTAGCACAATTAAATAATTGTTTTTGCCCGACTTTTATTTTATTTTTGTTTCTGTAACAGTCATTATAATTATATGGACTTGTATTATCACATTATCTTTGATGATTTTATTGAATTTTAGAGTAGTTTAATTTTATTAGACCTTAGCTTTTAATTTTACTTAAAACTTCAACTCTTATTTGTAACAATTTAGGACAAAGGTTGGATAGTTTAGTTCGCTTACGGGTCAAGTCACTCCTAGTTCAGTCTCGAAATTCTTGTGGGTCGTGATAAAAATTGTTACCACACACGAAAAATGCAAAATAGTTAACAAGTTTTATCACCATGGGAATTAATTTGCTACACTTAAACATAGTGTCGATCTAAATGCTTTTCGGTTCAAGATTGCTGAAAACGTAGCATTATTCTTTCGTATTACACCATCATAATTGTAATTACAAATAAATGTTGAATTTCATATCTTTTATTATATGTTTCATATTCTGCTTTTTGCACATTTCCTATATTCACTCCAACAACAAACATGCTGTCAAATGAGATTTTTTTAAGTTTATATTTCATACAACTAAATATGTACACATTTAAAAAAAAAACCAATAAAATTTAACTACATTATGATTAAATAGACATTTTTATTCTGAGAAATAGCTGCTTTTTACTTTTCTTCAATATTTGAGGAAACCCTAATCTATAATTTTAGCCTACAATCTTATAAGGAGTTCATTAACCCTCGTCTTTAATTTCAAACCCTAATATTATATAATACTAAATGTCATGTATAATTTATTATTTCAATTATCTTCCTCATGTTTTAATTATCATAATCTACAAGTATTCAACGAATAGAAACTATAAATTTCAAATTTAGGTTACTAGAAATTAGAAAAAAGAAAGAAACCTGGTCTAGGAAGAAGAAGGTCCAGGCTTTGGAAAGGGTAGACTGACGAGGCATGGCTGCAATTACTGCTGACAGAAGAGAATACCCTGCACATATCCCATTTGCATGCACCAAATACCTGCTCCAACTAAACCTTTAATCAACCTTTCCAAGTCAAGATATAAAGATCGTTCATCTGTATATGATTGATCTTTCTTTCAGTCACTGAAAAAGAAAAGTATTTAATCCATACTTGAAAGCTCCGACGTCGGAGTAAGAAAGGTAGCCATAGTCGCCGGCGTTCTGAGAGTCTTTAAGCATGATGACGAGAGAGACGACGCAGAGCGACATCGGAATCAGACGCAGCAATGCTTCGGTGGTCCGGAGGCTGCTCTTCGTTATCTCCTCGTCTTCTTCTTCGTTCCTCGCCGACGCCACAGCAGATCTATCTTCTGCAACTCTGAGGCCTTTTTCTCCTTTCTCATCGGCCATCCTTTCTTCTTCGCCCTCTTGACGTGAATTTCCCTTCTGGGTGGTGGTGGAAGAAGTGAGCTGTGTTATATAGGCGAAAGGGTTAGTTCGGAGCATTTAATGCGCCATTAATGGAGTTCGCAGTTGGATTCAGACATCTTTTATCGGCTCGTCAGACCCCACGCATTCCTATGTTGGCAGCTGCGTTAATTGTGTAACGATGGATTAACTCCAAATGGGATCCTCAATAGCAGCTGAGATTGGTATACGTAGATTTAGATCCGATGTGGTTTCGTTTGCTTGGATTTTTACCTAAAACTGTAAATTCAGCAAATGGCAAAAGCTATGGCCCCCGATATAACTAATAAACTATCAAATTATAATTTTTAAGAAATATAAAAAAACTCCTCGAATCGTGGGTCTGACCGGAGAGTCTAGATTTTGTAGTCCAAGCTTTTGTAAGTAAAAAAATAATCAATATTTCAAGCTGTGACCTCAAATTAAAACTCTACATGATAGTATGATTAAAAAGCTTATTGGGTTGGTCGTGGGGTAGCCTATACAGAGTCCATTGACAACACTTTGGATCAAGCTTTCCACTTAAACCTAGACAGTTGTCCAACGAATGATCCATTAGACCAGGATTGGGTCAAATCTGCTTGACCAAGTCCAACCTAGTCTAATGGTGAAGCTGTAGAACAAAGTTGCCCCTTAGAAACAAGTGTTATTTTATCGAGATAACTATAAATTAGAAACAAATGTTAATACGGAATAAAATGAAGAACGAACACTAAAATTTTGCTTGAAAAATCCTAACAAGTGCAAATCATAGACATAAATAGTAGAGACATTTATTATATCAAAATAGAAAATGCATGTATGAGTTTTGTATTGTTTTCAAATTTGTAGTCAATATTTACAAACACAAACTTTAGGTGCCTGTGACAAGTTAGAAGTAGAACATCATGACAGAGAAGAATAATATTTCGTTTATTTTCTTATTCTATTATGTTAAAATACTTGTTGACTTATCAAATAATGAATATGTAATTATTTTCAATATGTAATTACTTTCTATATAGTATGAGTTTTTTGAAAAAAAAAAAAATCCTTAAAATTTACTATTCATAAAAAAAAACTTTAAAACTTTAGACCGACCGTCTTTTTCCTAAAATAAAAGTACACGTGACATAGGTCACGAGTTTTTTTAGCAAAGAGTACGGCTGGTCCTAAGTCCAGACATTTTTGGGATGCGGACCCCGATACTTTGATGTTTAATTTAAAAAAAAAACTTTTTATTTTAATTTATTTTAGTATTATTACAGTTTGTGAATATTAATTTTTTTCTTCATTGTATTTTTTTTTTAATTTCTTTTAACAATTTCTATTTAAATCCAAAAAATAGAGACAATTTATCTTAGGATTTAAATTATATAAAATCATTTTACTTACGATTTCATAATATTTGTATAACTTACGTATATAATCCTTATTTTTGTATTTTTTATTATTATATTTTACACCAAATTTTTTGTTGTTTCTATCTAAATTATAAAAATATGGACATTTTGTTTTATTTTTATTTATTCTAATATTTGTATATTTTAACATTCTTTTTTATATTAGCAACGGTGATACATTTTATTTTAGTTGTGAGTGAACTTGACATGATGAAATTTTTGAATGAAGATTGCCAGAGAAAGTTTGAGTAGAATTTGCAAAGACGCTCAATTAAATTTTGCATGAATGTAGACTTTAGAAGTTGGGAGTTGATAAGGATCAAAGAGATGTTTGAGAATATCGGCTTACGCGGGGTCAATGCATTGACTGGCGATACCTATGAGAGAATGGTTCGTTTATTCTACGCAAACTTGACAACGACTGGTAGAAATGGAGTCTTGATTGGTTTGAGGACGTACATCCTTGGTAGGAAGTTTATGATACGTCAAGAGCTAGTGAATGAAGTGTGGGGATTTTTCATAGAAGGGGCGGAGCAATATTATCATACTTTCCGAGACTGTCATTTTTTCACATTGCCTAGAGAGAGTAGAGTTCCTACGGGGAATTCACCGCAATTCTAACATTGAGGTGTTCATGAAGCCCAGATCTAATGAATTGAATGTTAGAGGTCGGGTTCTTCGCAACTTGTTAGCCCACACCCTTCTGCCGCGACAGAAACATCAAAATCTTGAGAGCTGCATAGACCTCTATATAATGGAAAAGTAGTGCAACGAGAAGCCTTTTGACCATGGCTTCTTGATTTTAAGTCACATCCGTGAGGTCGGACGGGCACCCAGGATGAATCTTCTATACGGGGCACTGATTCTTAAGATCCTCGAGCGAGTTGGGTTTCGGCTGCTGGTTGGTGAGCAGAAAATACCCCCTAGATCCATTGACGTATTTGACATGACTCATCTGATACGCATGGACATCGTTCAAGTCGATGGCGCTTGGGTGCTGAAGAAGAGCAATCATGGGGCATCCACCTCTCAGGCAGTGCTGATGGATGAGACCACATCTCCGCCATTATTCCCCCAAGAAAATGAGGCTAGTGGATGAGACACGAGACAATATCTGTAGCAGTTGTATCAGATATAGTAGACGCACCACCAGCAGATGTATGAGATGCAATAGACACACCACCAGCACCTGCAGCAAGTGCTTGAATGCAGCAGAGCCAACAGCGGAACATCTAGCATCTCATAGGCAGAGTCGATGAGCTTGCCTTGGGACAGAGTGAGGTGATTGCGTTTCAGAGAAGAGTGATTGAGTCCCAAAATTATCTCGTTGAGTCCTATAGAGAGATGAACGAGATGTTTTGGAATTGGATGCGAACCATGGCATCGACGAAGACGATGATGACCCACCATCATAGTTTATGTTAGTTTTTGTACTTTAACTTTATGTATTGTAATTTTATTGAAATGTGAAATTATATATGTTTTAAATTACTGAGTTTTTTTTTTTTTTTACATTAAACCTCAAACTGTCCGTTGTTGTATGTAAATTTCGTGAGGTCTAAAATAAAATAAATAATTACACTTTCAATCACCATTCAAAATTAAATTAATCAATGGTAAAGTTTTGTGATGAATAAATGGTACCCTAAAAAAATTAAATTACTAATTCACCAATTCTTGCCATGGCCGCGTGTAGATGATTCTTGTGTCTCGTCAAATATGTTGAAACCCATAAATATGTCTTGAGAAGCAGCGCTTGAAGTTGATCCCCGGTTAGGACAACTGCGAGCATTATGCCCCTGTTGCCGACATATACGGGACCTCACAGTGGAGTTCTTCTTACTAATTTTTGAGCTTAACGGTTCTTCGGCATCTCGCACTCTTGTCTTTTACGGTCTACCAGGTTGACGCTTTCTTTCGGGCGGGAGGATTTCGTGCATACCTTCTACGAGCAACCACATTAGTTGGCCGCTAATGAGAAGAATATAGTGTGAGTACATCTGCAGGTATTTTCCCATGCGATAGTATCGATGCACGTAATTCTTTGGCGCTACTCTCATACAGTACATGCAAGGAATGAAATGGACACATGAAATTCCTGTAAGTTTCCACCTGGTACAGTTGCACACATCCAAATTCATGTCGACAACGAATTGTTCGTATCTGTTGCTGACCTGAAATCGTCCAGTGCCCGCAAACGTTGCACTTCAATTTTCAGATACACTTGTTAGCTTATCAAGTTTTTTCCTTATCTTAGGACATAGAAGGTCAGTTAATTGGGTCACCTTCTCAAGTTTCTTCACAATGTGAGTCATCAAGTACTTTCGAATCATCTTGAACATGGTTAGAATCGGTTTGTCCCTGACCGGCAAAAGAAGTGTATTGAATAACTCGCACAAATTATTCAATCCTCATTCGCACTTGAGATTCAAAGAGAAGACATAACTAGCCCAATATTTAAGCTCCTCTGCTCGAAGCCATGATGACTTTGTTTCTGTAGAATTGTTTGACTCTGAAAAGTTTCCTCATTTTTATGCGATAGTTCTCAAACACATGATGTATGGTCCTTGTGACACATCAAATCCCACAAATATATGTATAACTAAGGAAGAGAAGTGTAAAAATAATTATCCAAAATCTTTTTGTAAAAATAATTATCCAAAATCTTTTTGTGCAGTTACAAAGCATGGAAAGAATTCTTATCCTCGTTATCTTCGACCCAAGGACAATCGATTTGCAATAGTGCAAGGTGTAGTGTTTGATAATCATTGGGTGATTTCTTACAATTCTTATCTCCGTGCATTGTTTGTTTGTCATTTAAATATAGAAATTTGTTCAACAATTAAAGCGGTGAAATACTTGTATAAATACATATATAACAGGCATGAAAATCAATGACAATGATTTAAGATCGTCAAATAATGAAATTCAAAACTATTAGGCAGCTCCACCAGAAGCAATGTGACGAATTTATGGATTTTTGTTAAATGAATATCCTCTCCTATTTGTAGTGTGCAACTGCACCTCGAAGATCAGCAACCTATCATTTTTGCATAATCTTTTTCTCTTCAGAATTTAGTAACATGTGATTTGTTTTCAAATACTATGCTTACAAGTATTTTCGCAAAAATTGTATAGATCTATTTACAAGAAGCATACTGTACAGACAATTTTTGAAGTATTATACATGGAATAAACGTGATAGAATTTGGGAACATAGAGAAAAGTCTACTAGTAGAGTTGTTTCTGTTAGTTCTGAGGAAGAGGAATACTATTATTTGCGTTTGCTTTTAAATCACATTAGAGATTCAACTTCTTTTGAGTACTTATAAATTGTTTGCAATACTTTAGGGAACACATTTCGTGAATCAACTTTCTTGCATGACTTATTACATGATGATTACATAATTTCAATGTGTTACTTTTCTTGTTTGTTGTCAGCCAAATAACTCAAGCAATCTTTGGAATACCTATAAAGAACAATTATTTGAAAATTACATTGATACCAATTTACCTTCAAATGTCATCACATCCAAGGTACTCTATTCTTCAAAGCATGAGAAAATCACTTAATGATTATAATCTTGTTCCTTAGGCATCTAAATCAGATTTATTTTACGAAGACAATCAAGAAATAAATGAAGATATGGAAGTGCATCCAGATAAAATTGATCTTGCTCATGTATCAATTCTAAATGATGCTAAAAAAAACATATGATTCAATTTTACAAAAAATCTTAAATAATGAATCAAATGCACTCTTTATTGATAATCTTGGAGGGAGTGATAAGACTTTTTTATATAGAGCATTACTTGAAAGACTCGCTCAGAAAACCTTATAGCATTGAGAATTGCTTCATTGGGTATAGCGGCATCAATTTTACTGGGGGGCCGTATTGCACATTCTCATTTCAAAATACCTCTTCAAACTAGTGGATCAGCAACATGTTTTGTTAGTAAACAATCTAACTTTGGACAATTATTGTTGTTGGCTAGACTTATAATATGGGAGAAAGCCCCCATATGTCGAAAAGAAACATTTGAAGCTATTAATAACATGCGCAAGATATTAACAGAAGTAACGTTTTATTTGGAGTTAAGATAATGATATTAGGAGGAGAGTTTCAACAAATTTTTCCCGTAGTTCCAAAAGGCTCAAGAAATGTCATCATTGATACTTCTTTATCTCAATCATTGTTGTAAGAAAAACAATGTTAAATTTTCCTCAAAAGCAAATATGTGTGTTTTTGCAGACCTTGATTTTGTGCATTTGTTACTATGAATTGGTTATGAGATAGAACCCTATGATAAAGATAACTATATCATGCTACCTAAAAAAATTATTATTATTCTTTATATTGATGATTTTAGCTCAATATTAACATTTTTAGATATTGTCTTTCTTAATTTCAATGGTTTTGCAAAAAAATTCAGTGAAATAGTGCACAGAAGAATCTTAATGTCAAAATGAATACGTTAACATGTTAAACAACATTTTGATTGAACTTTTTCCTGGTAAACTTATTCAGTAATATAGCTTTGATGATGTCTTAGACTCAATAAGTGAAAATCCTAACTATGATTTTTTTAAAACTTTAACACCATTAGGATTTCCCTCTCATGAGTTCTTTTTAAAGCTAAATTATCCAGTCATGGTGCTTAGCAAAATCATTCCATCCGAAGGACTTTGTAATGACACAACTAATATGTCGACATTTTCAAAAGAATGTCATCGACACAAAAAAATATACATGAGATTATAGTGGAAAACATGTTTTCTTATCTCGCATACCATTTATACCGTTTAAAATTGAAAAGGATGTTTACCCTTTCAAGCATACACAATTTTCTGTGCGTCTTTGTTTTCCTATAACAATAAATAAAGCGTAAGGTTAAGCAATGAATTTTGTTGGCGTTATCTCCCATAACCAGTTTTCTCTCATAGACAATGCGAAGAATTTATTATCGGTTTGTGTGCTTATTAGACCTCTAAACATGCAGACAAATATATTAAATTTAACAAAGAACATTATCTACAAAGAAATTTTCTCTAAAGTCAATAGTCAAACCAACACTATCGCTTAAATTATCTACTCCTCTAAAGATATGTACAGTTTGTACAGATTAATAATTACTTGACTGTCTTTTCAAACAATTAAATTGTTACACAAAATAAAAATCTAACAACTCTTGTTTGTTGCCAGAAACGCTGAGTCAGTCTTTGTCTCGTACAAATATTTAAGTGTGTTGAAATTTGACTATTTTCGACAAGTGTGACTAGTTTCAAACTTCACAAAAACTATTTTTATGGTACCTAATGCACAATCTTTCGATGCAGAATGTTTACTATGATCCTACAAGAATACATTATTATCGTTGTTGTCTATCTTTTGACATGAGTTTAAAGAACAAAGTTTGAATGCTTCTTTCATTGTAGGTAACACAATTTCTGTCAAAGTGAAATTAATTTTTGTGTCATATCTACATCGTTACGTGTCTATTTTGTAAGTTTCTCAATAATTGTCCTTCATCGGGGATATCTCGTAGATAGATCGAATTACGTTATCAAGTTTTGTTGCTCTTGTTTGCTAGGTGGGTTCTTTATTTGGTTTTGTATTATCTTGATTTTTTTTATTTGAAAATACTTTGTTCAATTTCTTATTTGTAGAATGTCCTCTTGTGTTATTATATGCCGTTGAAGTTTTTTTTTCTTCTCTGTCTTCAATTTCATTTCTCAAACTACAAAATTTGGCGATCCTTTCCTAATTATAATTTTTTTTACAATTCAACAATAGAACGATTGTGTGAATAAATTTCAAATTCACGAAATCTTTTTTTATGGTTCCTAAGCCACAATTTTTTAATGCAAGTTTTGTTAAGGGTAAAATTGGGTTAATTAGCAAAGGTTGTTTTTTGTATGATATAAAACACATTAGTATGACAGTTATGTATCTTTTCATATCAATTTGAAGATCGAGGTTTGAACCATTCCTCATCGTATGACACCACATTTGTTTAAATGTGAAATTAGTTTTTGTATCAATTCTACTTACATGATTGTATGTGTATTTTGTAGGATTCTCTATATTTGTCTTTGATAGAAGATATCTCAAAATGCATTGAGTTGCATTATCATGTTTTGTCGATCTTGTTTCTTGGTAAGTGTTTTCTTAATTTGTCAACTTTGAAAGTTGGTTTGTTGTTTTACTTGTTTCTAGAATGCCTTTGTTCCTCATTTTGTTATTTTATGTCGTTGAAGTTTTTTTTCCTCGTTGTTTCCATTTTGTACGTAATCTCTCTGTCGTTTAACTCTGTAGTTACTCATTTCAGATCCTCATTTCTTCATTACCTTTTTTGGTTCACTATGTGACCTTCTTTACTTATCTCAAAAAGTGTTTTTCCTTGTTTTTAAGATTTTCTATGGGTTCTTCTCTCACATTTACTTTGTTGGATAAACTTAATCTCTACACATTTTCAAGATCTCAAAAGAGTGTTCAATTTATTGCATAATTGAGATTTCCATGTGATATTCAATATTTATCTCTCGATTTTATGGGTAGTTTTGTTTCTAAAGAACAAATTAATTATTCTTGTTCTTGTTGATGCGTATTGAGCCTTAGTGATTGAATCTAGATAAGAATTCTCATGTTTTTGGAGTCAGTTTCCACATATTATAATCCACCGAGTTAGTCTCATTTTTTGGTTAATTTGTCTTTCATTGCTATACGTATAGATAACTTGAAATTCAATGTCTTATTTTCTATAACTAAATCTTGTCTATGCTCGAGAGTTGCTCCTTTTGTCTTGCTTTAAAATTATTTTCATTTTTCGATTTTAAATCTGTGAAACTATTTTATTAGGTCATGGTTATCAAGATGGTCATTAAAGATGTACAAGGAAAATATATTTATCCTTGTGGTTAGCAATTACTAATTCATAATCCGAAAGTTTTGAAAAATAAAACTGCTCTTGTAGATAACAATGTTTCCAATGATCGATTTCTTCTTCTCACAGTCGCTAAGGTACATATAAAAGTTGATAAAGCTTTTTCAAACCAAATACAAATAATAATTAAATTTTCTTATATTTAATTGTAACGTTTAGAATGTTCCTAATTGTTAAGTGGGTATTCATTTTACATCAAATCAAGATTTGCATTAGTGTTGTTTGGTATTATTTGACTTTAAATATAGCTATGCTGTATCACTATCGTTTTTATTTAGCTCGTTGATGGGTTAAAAGATTTATATTTTTCTAATTTCAATTTTTTTGTTTCTCCGACCGTGTCATCACAACACTTCTCTCACTTTGCAAGTACGCACATATAGTCGAAACATAAGAATTATATTTCATTATGCACATATTTCTTTTTTCAAAAACTCAAATAATGGTTTAGTTATATATAATCTATATTTCTTTAATTAGTTTTTATTTGAATCATCAAAAGTTAAAGGATTATGAATTGCCTTTAAAAAATATGCAATTTTTTGAAGAATTATTAAAAATTTTGAGAGAATTAAAAAAATGTATTAATTGAGATTAAATGGAGGAAATTACCAAACGAACCTCCACTTTCCGATAACGCAGGGAAGAATCCAATCCATTTAAGGGAGAAGAAGCCCGGCGATCGAATTTCAAATTTCAAAAAACAAACGGTCGGACTTTTGCAGAGGAGGAGGAGGAGAAGAAGAAGATCATCATCATCATCTTCGATCTTTTGCATTTTCTATTCCTCTTTCCATGGTGGTTTCTCTTTCTCTCCCTTCCCTCAACTGAAAATAAAGCTGAGAGAGGATCAAAAGCCGCCATTGCTTTTTCACTTTTATGTTCTTTTTCTTCCAAGAATAGGTAGACAAAGAGCTATTTCTTAGAGTTTCTCTTCCTCAACGGCCATTGATTTGTCGTGCATTTAACGGCAATTGAATCTCTCTGATCTTCTTCTCTATCTGATTTCGGGAACTTACAGAAACAGAGACCTTCGCGAATCAGCTCTATTACGCATTAATCGTGGATTTTTACGGAATTCTTCAAACCCTTGTTTTAGCGGTGGGTTCAATTTTTGAATTTCTGTACCATTTGCTTGACAGCTCTTCTGAATTGTCTGTGGTTTGTTTACGTCAAGATCATGACGGATCGTAGCTCTCTGTCTTGCAATCCAAATCAAGGTGAGAGGATAATTTGTGGTTATAAATGTCTGATTTCTTTTCCAATTCTGGGTGATAGGTACTTATTGCAAACGCAAATGTGTGCCCTGATTCAGCAGGAACTGAGTAATTTTCTCTTAATTTATTAGTTAAGATCTTTGTTACTAAAAGAAATCGTCATTTCACGAGTTCAGGTGAAATTCTCAAGGAAAATGAAGCAATTCATGGAACTGACTACTTTTTTCCGTACATTTGAGCTTTTGTCGATCTGATGAAAATTATGACATTCCAGGTCGGTCCATGCTTGGATTTTCACTTACATCTCCTGATTTGGTGGTCTGTGCTGGTTCTCCAGAAATTCCTGGAGTTAGTTACATTGATTCTCCAGAGTTAATGGATGTCAAACGTAACAAAGAAATTGAATCTTCCGTGGAGCTCTCTTTTGAAAATAGCTTCCATGAAAGCAAAAGAAAATTTTCAAAAAGAACCCCATCCGTCAAATTTGCTGCATTCTCTCAAATTGTTGAAGAACATCTTTCTCCAGAATCTTCCTTTGAGCTACCTCAGCCTCCTGAGGCTGAAGATACAATACCAAAAGATCTTCCCGTTATAAGCATCAATGTAGGGTCCTCAAATGGTGCAGTGACTTTAGATGGGGTCAATTACTTGGAAGACAATTGGTATGCAGGTGGTAGCACTGTAAGGTCCGAGGAAATTGATTTTCCATTGTACCAAACAGCTCGATTCGGTAACTTTTCGTACAGCATTCCGGGACTGGAAGGCGGGAGTTATGTTGTTGATCTGCATTTTGCTGAGATTGTTTTTACCAATGGTCCAGCAGGGCTGAGAGTATTTGACGTTCTTTTACAAGAGAAAAAGGTGAGGACCAAAATAGTGAAAAGAAGAAGTAAAAGAACTTGATTTGTGCAAATATAGCTTTGCCCAATCATATTAATTCATCTTCTTGTAGGTTTATTCTTGCCTGGATATATATGCTTCTGTTGGTGGGAACATGCCTCATGTGATATTAGACCTTAAAACCACCATTGATGCGGGGGAGGACTTAAAAATTAGTTTCGAAGGAGGGATGGGAAGTCCATTACTCTGCGGAATTTCAATTAGAAAATATTTCCCTTCCAGTAAGTTGAATAGTTCTTTTTCTCAGGCAGGTTTTTTGAATCATTAATTTAGCAAGATATGATAATGCAAATCATATTATCAGGATCTGAAGAAGTTGAATTATCCAAAATCATCAGAAGATCTCAACTTGCAAAATCTGAGGAACCAAAGGTAAAGTATTTGATTGATTAATCTGGTTCAGATATATTCTCTTCGGAAAAAAAAAAGAGTGAGCTTTGTTGAGTGTAGGATAATGCCGACTTTAGGGGGGATGAAGAGTATCAAGTGCTCCAAAAAAGGTATGAGCTTCAGAATCGTGAGCTATCAGAGGCAAGAAAGAGAATGGGCGAATTGAAGAAGGAAAACCAGCAGAAGAGCAGAGAGTGTCAAGAAGCTTGGAAGTCTTTGCAAGAACTCCAGAATGAACTCATGCGTAAATCAATGCACGTCGGATCTTTGGGTACAAAACATTATTTCGTAGCTGCAATTTTGTTTTTAATCTTTTTAATGAACAAAGTATCAATCAAAATTTTCACCCTTTCAGCTTTTGCCATTGAGGGACAAGTGAAAGAGAAGGGCAAGTGGTTTTCCTCACTGAGAGACCTGACAAGAAAGCTGAAGGTATAAATAATTTGTTAACAACAAAATTGTACGCAATTTCTGGTTCAAATTAAAGAATATCATTCTACATCACAGATTATGAAAATGGAACACATTAAGCTATCGGAGGAGGTTTTGGGATATAAGAAATCCCTCACTGATATAAATGAATTGGCATCTACCATTCAAACTGCTTGTAAGTAAATATACCTCGTTTGATATAAATGTATTCTGGGAATACCTTTTCAGACGAGTGTTTGTATTCTTTTTTCTTCCTTTTAATAGTCAATCAGCAAGTAGACGTGTATGGGGATCTAAAGACCAAGTTCATTGAAGGGATAAAGGAAAGGAAAGAGCTTTATAACAAGATTTTGGAGACAAAAGGTTAGCTGTAGGTTTAATGTTTTTTTTTTTCAAAGACTGATGTAAGATATGTGCTTTGAGAGAGCGTTTGCTGACACTAATCTGCTCACTTGAAGGAAATATTAGGGTCTTCTGTCGATGTAGGCCTTTAAATTCAGAAGAAATTGCAAATGGAGCTTCAATGTCGTTTGATTTTGAATCAGCAAAAGACGGTGAGCTCAGTGTAAAGTCCAATGGGGTCCCCAAAAGAATTTATAAGTTTGACGCCGTGTTTGGTCCCTTAGCAAGTCAAGGTGATTTCTACAATATAAAAAAAGGACAAACTTGTTTTTTTAGCACATAATGAATAAAGAATGTTTCTCTATATTGAAATGTTTTTATGGTTTTGTTCTTAAATGTGCAGGTGATGTTTTTGAAGATACAGCTCCATTTGCAATTTCTGTTTTAGACGGATACAATGTGTGCATATTTGCTTATGGACAAACTGGAACGGGAAAAACATTTACAATGGAGGGTTCAAAAGATGCTCGTGGTGTCAATTTTAGGACTCTTGAAGAACTGTTTAGCCTAATCAAGGAAAGAGAAAAACTATACAGATATAGTGTATCTGTGTCTGTCTTGGAAGTGTATAATGAGCAAATTCGAGACTTGCTAGTTTCAGGAGGATCTCAGTCAGGAGTAGCAACAAAACGGTATTATGAAATAAGCTTATTTAAAACTAATCACCTTGTTGCAAATGTACCACATTTTATTTTCTGTTCAATACTGAATATATATACCTTCATCATCTTGCGGTTAATTGCAGTCTTGAAGTAAGGCAAGTGAGCGAAGGAATACATCATGTTCCAGGCCTTGTTGAGGCGCCGGTGAATAACATGAGTGAAGTTTGGGAAGTTCTACAAACCGGCAGCAATGCAAGAGCAGTGAGCTCGACAAATGCCAACGAATATAGCAGCCGATCCCATTGGTATGATTAGCTTGAACTAAGTTATGCTAAACTATACATATTTTTAGATGAAGACAATAATTTCTTCATCAATTTTTTTCATTGGTATGATCAAACATATAATATCTTGATATTTCCCTTTTCTAATGACATTTCCATCACTTTTGTCTCTTTATGAACAGCATGCACTGTGTGATGGTAAAAGGCGAGAATTTGCTTAATGGGGAATGCACAAGTAGCAAACTATGGTTGGTAGATTTAGCAGGAAGCGAGCGAATAGCCAAGGCAGAAGTACTAGGTGATCGTCTTAAGGAAACCCAAAATATTAACAGGTCTCTCTCTGCACTTGGTGATGTCATATCTTCTCTAGCTACCAAAAGTCCACACATCCCTTTCAGGTCATAACCTGCAGACCAGTAGATGGTTTCACACTAGTTTTCATAGTTAACTATGTTTTCAGTATTTTGATGTTCTTTCCTGATTCTGCAGGAATTCAAAGCTTACACATTTGCTTCAAGACTCCCTAGGTACCTCTTCACAAGAGTAACTCTTAAATTTACAACATTATTCATGTTATTTAATAAATGAACCTTGCGTCTTGAATATGGGAATTTGAATTTCTATGATTGATGTATATGTAAATCAGGGGGAGATTCAAAGACACTCATGTTTGTTCAAATCAGTCCAAACGAAAATGACTTGAGCGAGACGCTTTGCTCACTAAACTTTGCGAGTAGAGTACGAGGAATTGAATTGGGTCCTGCAAAGAGACAATTAGACACATCTGAATTTTTGAAATGCAAACAGATGGTATTTTTCTTCTATTCTTCCTTTTCTATGGCGTTCTGCTCAATTTTAAAAGCATCATTTGTGTTTGCATTCAGGCTGAGAGAACCAAGCTAGATATTAAGTGTAAAGATGTTCAAATCAGGAAGATGGAGGAAACAATTCATGGTTTTGAATTAAAGGTGAAGGAAAAGGATCTTAAAAACAAGAACTTACAAGACAAGGTAAAAAATTGCAGTAGGATTATAGAGTTGGCTAAATTGAAAAAGGTTATAAAATATGTTGCTATAATTGGATACATAATGCAGATAAAAGAATTGGAATCACAACTTTTGATCGAAAGAAAGCTAGCACGTCAACATGTAGACATGAAGATTGCCGAGCAACAACAGCAGATAAAAAATCAGCTTGAAGAAGAAACCATTGGACCGCTCAGACCAAGAATTGGCAACAGACAATTAGGAGGCAACAAAAACATCATTGAATATCTGAACTTTGCAAAGGAGCATGGAAGTTTGTCTAATCCTTTATTGGACAATAACAACAGCTTCAAACCTTCATGCCCTCTTCCTCCAACCGATGGATTTGTCAAGTACATCGATTCAGAAGAGAAGGAGAACATTCCCGAAATAACTGACCGACCTCTACTTCCGAAGCGATCCGGAAGAGTCTCTATGTGCACGGTCTCTCGTCACCTTCCATCAGCTGTGGCTCCGGCTCCGGCTCCGGCACCTAGAAGAAACTCTTTGATCCCACTCCCGAGTGCACTAAACTTTAAGCTTCCACCACTTGTGCCATTGCCACTACTTGAAGCTGACCAGAAAGAAGAAACAGATGGGTCAGATAACTGGCTGCCTGAAAATATATCTTGTGAAAGTCCTAAAGTCCAAAAGTATGGAGGAAAGAACCTGAGCAGCATATTGAGAAGAAGCCTCCAAAGGAAGATTAAAAAGTCTCCCATGCAGCAACACATGAAGAAAGGTGGCATCAACTTGGGAACCGAAAAGGTGAGAGTGTCTATCGGAAGCCGAGGGCGGCTCGGGCTAGCCCACCGAGCTTTTTTGGTCAACGGGAGAGGAGGAAACAAAGAAGCACAGAGTAAGCAGATTCAAAAAGAGAAGGAGAGGGGATGGAATATCGGAAATGTGGTTGTAAGAAACCTAATGTAACGGTTGACATTGTTTGTCTTTTGGCTTTTTCGAACTAGAACTAACATTCGAATAGATTAGAGTGTGGTGGTCGTTGATATAATCTCTATACATTCTTTTAGTTTCATTTTTATGTATTTTTTGATGAACACAAAATGAGATTTTATGTAAAGTTTTGAAGATTGACGATCTGTTAGTAACTCTTATGGTGCCAAATTTACATTATGAACAGCAGAATTGTGAGCATAGATTCTCTGATATAGATTATGTCCAGAGTTGACCTCAATAATGTCCAGAGCATGACTTTTGAGGTCAACGGGTGATGTAGGGGGCCCGACTTTGAGCATGACTTTTTAATATTTAATCCAGATATGATCTGATCATTGACCAGACCTGGATCTACTTATGAATGAGAGGATTTTGCTACAAGTTTTATCCAACAAGAACTCTCTTAGGCTCGCTATCATATAAGATTGGGAATATTTTTTTGACAAAATATAACTAGGGTTGAGGTGAGGAATGGAATATTGTTTTGATGCGAAACGGAAAATTAAATATAATATTGAAAATGAACGCGTAGGAATAAAGAAATTATAGATCAAAGTCGGTCTTCTAATGATCATAACATCCCTTTAAATAGAGTTAGACTTAGAATTTAAAATCTTTAAAAATAAATAACTTCTAACTAAAGCTAGAAATTAAAATATTAAGTTACAGGCTTGAGGCCATGTTGACGTGCCATGCGTTACATGTACTACATTAATATGCTAATATGCTCTCTTTAAAGAAAACTCGTCATCGAGTTTTGCAGCTACGAAAAATTCATTCAGTAGAAATACAGTCTTCTAACACTTGAAGATATGTTAGCAAAAACAATCTTTTTTATCAAATTACTTAAATAAATCTACATTATCTTGTTCGTTGTGTATCAACATGAGTATCATAGCAAACATTCGTATGAACCGCATCACACGTAATTTCGTATTTGTAATAGTTTTCGATTGACAATAGAATTTTGCAAATTTTTGGTACTTGGACTTCATAATATTTTTTAATTCAGAAAATGATGATGTTTTTCATTTGCAAGTTCATTGTCTTTACCAAAGTCTTATAAATTATTCTTGGTATTTCCACTCTCAATAATTACATTATTGATTTTGCCATGAACGTGTTTCCTGTTTTAAAAAATACCGTGATGTTCGATTCTTTTGAGCTACACAAAAGTCATTGAAAAGTGCACACTATGTCTCTCACGTCTCATCTCCTTATGCAAATTTACCACTTACTTAATTATCTCCTCGAAAACCACGTTCAACATCACCACCACCTTTTTTTAGAAATTGAACACTTGTTAGACAATTATTTGAAAGATGTTGTGGAATTTCTCAGTACTTTCAATACAATATTATTTGTTTTAACCTAAGTTAGATTGGATTTATTTTTATGATCATCTTAAAACACATTATACTTGATACGAAAATGAACTCTATTTATAAAATACTCATTTTTCACTCTTCCAAATGATATGAGATTGTGCGTGAACTAAGTGTTCGCAATCAATATAATTTTTTATTATCTTTACCTTTATAGAACAAGATGCCAGAGATGTCTAGTTGGCTACACCAAAAACATTTTTTGAAATTCAGATGTGTTACTACCTGTCGTGGGTGGTGGGTTTGACCCTAAGTATTAGAGTTAACAAAAGTTCCACTTAGATTGTGCTATGAGTTTTGATTTGAATGATTATCTTTTATAAGTACTCCAGTTGCATCTATAATTGCCAATACCTTTGAAACATGTAAGCTTTTTGGAATTCATTATCAAAAATTATTTAAAGCATGTGCGACATATCTGAATTTCTACTCTCATAACCCAGTTAACTGCATTTGTTATGTTTCAAATATTTTGAAGAGTTAATTGATCTTCAAGAAACAGCTTTAGAGATTCCAAAAATTAAATAAAATAACAAAAAAAAAAGAAAAAAAAACAATTAAAACCATGTTTCTTTTCTTAAACTAAGTTTTTCAATATCCACCCAAAAATAGATTAAAGTAAACAAATTAAAATAAACGTTTTTGATCTAATTATGCCCAAAATTATGTAAATCAAATTCTCTCTCCTTTCTCTCACTTGTCCTCTTGCGTCTACCCGCATCAACAAAATTGAATAGTCGGACACAGAAAAAAGGAATACCTTATAGGCATTTAGTCGAGTCTTTAAACAATATTCGAGTAAAGTCGTGTTCACTACAAGTCACATAACGATAGACTTTGACATGGGTATTTGATTTTCAGAGTCATCCACTGATTTTTGCAAAGATCT
Source organism: Begonia peltatifolia (assembly GCA_022433055.1). NCBI lineage: Eukaryota > Viridiplantae > Streptophyta > Magnoliopsida > Cucurbitales > Begoniaceae > Begonia > Begonia peltatifolia. The sequence continues at coordinate 2,287,867 of CM039525.1, read as the reverse complement.
ATTTCAATTTTTATGTTATTGTTGTGATCAAAGTGATCACACTACAAAAATTAATCAAGAATAATTTAAAAACATAAAATAAAAAATTAAGATAAAAGAGTTTACGTGATTCAGATCAAATTGTTATACGTCTGCAGTACCAAACTCTAACAATGAATTTTATTAGAGAATCATGAAAACAAATATCTTCTTAATGCTACAGCATTGCGCAAGACATCATCTGATATTAGAAGAAAAGTAACGTTTTTTTCGAAAAATCTCTCTCAACCTTTTCTCTCTCTTTCTTATTTTCTCTCATTGTTACTACACACAAAATTTGATTCTCTTTCTTACTAACTTATTTGAAATAGAAAATACAAATTTTGCATAATAAAATAATCGCAATACAAATAGCAAATCTAATTCAAAAAGCTTTTGAATCAAACCGAACAAAAAAACTTGAACTAATATTTAGTAGTTATTAACAATTTTGTTCACCGAATATTTGTTCCATTCCAAGCATATATAATGAAAATTCTAGCTTAACAACTATGTATTACAAAGGGTTATAACATTTTGTGTGACATCGATAATTAATGCGCTATTAGACAACATTAAATTGCAGAAAGTAAACAGACAAGAGGTTGGTAATGCAGTTCGGCAATCAGCCTACGTTTGCGGGGTCACGCCCATATTTAAAAACAATTCACAGAGTTAACAAAGTTACAAGACAACTAATCTAACACAAAGTAAGACTCCATCTTCTCTTTATCGCGACCTCTTCCTAACTTCCCTAATAAATCTGTTTTTGCGAGCTCCCCTCGTCTTGAAATCGATCTCTCCTGAAATCTGAACGCAACATGATCCCCTTGTTAATGATTCCCAGAATCCAAATGCGACAAGCTCCTCTCGTTGGTGACGACTCTTCTCGGAATCCGTGTATGGCAAGATCTCCTTGCCCACGATCAAAAGGACAAGTTCCCCTTGTCAATAACTAGAACTTCTCTTGAGTTCCAAGGCAGCCTCCTCCCGAAACTAAGTTTCAATGAAAAATATCAAGGAATGCACCTATGACACTTTCAACGACACCAACCGTGGTCTTTGGATGCACTCAAACAACACAGTCATCAAATAACGAAAACTAATCAGAATCAAGTATGTAGAACAATCTATCAAAAACTAAAAGAATAATAACTTACACCACATGAAACCATGAGTTAAGAAAGAAGAATAACTCACGGCACACAAAAATTGTGAAATAAAGAATAATCTGCGCACATATTCTATGAGATAAGAATGTTTAAATATTGTTTGCTGTAATTTAATTCAAAAATCATATCCAAATAAAAACCATAGAAGAAGGAAATCGAATCCCACGAAATTTGGATCTATGACACTTGCTGTGAAATTTTAAGAAAGTGTCACCAACTTTATAGAAACGGATCCTAATAATTTAGGAATAGATCTCACAAATGTTGTGATCTCATATCTTGCCATAATCCAGTCTAACAGCACTGCAATATTCAAATCAGCTTTCCAAAATATTATTTCCATCTACAAATTAATTCTTCAAATATATTCTCCAAAAGAATGCATATACAAACAAGTTTGTATCCCACGAAATCAGCCAAGTGATCCGAAGTGTCCGCCTAACAACTTCGTCACAGAGACACTTTAGGAAAGTATCCCAAATAATCAAGAACGTGATCCAAGTTTGTTACGATTTCTTTTCCAGCAAATAACATTTGAACTTTCGATATATTCCGCTAATTTTCAAGATTTTATTTCCATAATCATAAATAACCATACTTCACCACTTACCAAAAAAATCAATGTCAACTCATATTAGCATTAACAATCTCCCACTTTGGCATTTTCTGGCAAAATAAAAAACTTTCATTGCATGTTGGCTATTAACCGAGACTCCCTCTTAATTAGAAATCACTTGTAACATTTCAAATAACACCAACAACATATATATACATATGCATATGCAAAATACTGCCCCCTTTTTTTGCCATAAAAAGACAAAATAGTATAAAAGAATGTCAATCATCATATAGTCACCATAGAGAGATATCCAACCACAAAAAATAAAATATCCAGAAGTAAGAGAACATTTTAGAAGTTTATAAGAAATTCATCATTAATTAGAAATATCATCAGATGAAAGACCAATCTGATTATAGTTGTTGGCAACTGCTCACTAGCATAATTTTCCTTGGTCAGATTCTCCTTTCACATGAAATACTGGAGTTTCCTCCTCTGCCTCAGGAACATCTTCAATGATATCTTCAGTGACATCAACAGTAATATCAGGTGTAACACTTGATTTTTCAGTAACATCGGCCTAATTCAAATCTGCAGCTTTCTTTCTCTAGAAGATATTGTTAGCAATTTCCGTAGCAGACCTTTTTTTGACAATGTCATCAAGCATCTAGTAACTACTATCTTTCTATTTTCAATTACCATTTGCTGATCATTCAAATAAGTTGGGAAATAAACCCAAGGATGTAGCCACGATCAAATCTCATAAAAACCTTCAGCAATACATTTGAGATTAACTCCAAATTTCCATAAAGACTGCCGAAAGGTTCATAGAACCCCTTGTGTCATGCAAGAAGTTACAGATCGAAAAGCTCAAAAGACATATTAGCAATAAAAGAAATCACTTAAAACAAGTAGCGATTTTTTTTATATGAATGCAAATAAAAAATAAAAAACTTACAACAGAGAAGAACCTCTTCACATGACATAGAAGCATAAGACATACCTCAATTCTTCAAATCTCACACCATCCAAAGCTTTAGGAAAAATATTAGCGATTTGTTTTTCCGTCACCATATGCTTAAAAGTAATAATTTTGTCTTCTACAAGAGATCGAATGAGATGATGTCAAATATCAAAATGCTTGATCCAAGAATGTTGAACCGAATTCTTGAAAATATTGATAGCACTCAAATTGTCGCAATAGAGTGTAATGACATCATGTGTGACACCATAGCCTTTCAACATTTGTTTCATCTAAAGAAACTGTGTACTGGTACTACCAGCTGCAATATATCCTGCCTCGGCAGTAGACAGAGATATTGAATTTTGTTTCTTGCTGAACCACGATACTAAATTATGTCCCACAAAAATATCCACATGATGTACTTTTTCTATCATCAGCATTTACAGCCCAATCAGCATCATAATATTCTACTAGATTTGTATTAGTTTCAAAAGAACATCAGATTTCATAATCGGTTGTCTCGCAAATATATTTTAGACTACGTTTCACTGACGCTAGGTGTGACGCTTTAGGATTTGCTTGAAAACGTGCGCATAATCCAACATTAAACAAATATCAGGTCGACTGGCTGTAAGATATAAGAGATTCCTAATAATACTTCTGTATAACCGGCTGTCAACTGAGATCCCTTTCTCATCTTTAGAAAGTTTTTCGTTTGTCCCTATTGGAGTTCTCCTCGATCAAGCTTTTTCCAATTTAAATATTTTTAAGAGATTATTGGCATATTTGCTTTGAGAAATAAAAATAAATTCTTTTCTTTGTTGAATCTGGAGCCTAAGAAAGTAGTTGAGATCACCTACCATACTCATTTCAAATTCACCGGTCATTTGAGCAATAAATTCGTCTACCATTTCCTGTGATACTAATCCAAAAACTATGTCTCCAATATAAATTTGAGCAAGTAAAAACTGACCTTTATCACGGCAAATGAAAATGATTTTATCTACTCCCCCTCGCTTATGTCTCTTGGATAATAGATACTCTGTGAGACGTTCATACCACGTTCGAGGAGCTTGTTTAAGTGAGACGTTCATACCACGCTCGAGGAGCTTGTTTAAGTCCCTATAAAGCTTTCTTCAACTTGTATACGTAATCAGGATGACAAGGGTCTTCAAAATCCTTTGGTTGAGTAACGTATACTTCCTCATTGAGGTGACCATTTAGGAATGCACTTTTTACATCCATTTGATATAGTTTGAACCGCATAACACACCAATGGCTAATAAAAGCTGAATAGATTCTAGACGAGCAGCCAGTACAAATGTCTTATCAAAATCAATTCCTTCAATCTGTAAATATTCTTGAGCAACTAGCCGAGCTTTGTTGCGAATGATGTTTTCGTACTCATCACTTTTGTTCTCGTAAATCCATTTAGTTCCAATAACGTTTGGGGGGGGGGGGGGGGGACTTCGAGTGAATTGACCAAGTTCTTCTTGCATAGTATCAATCCAATACTCATCAAGTAGGGCTTCTGTGACATTTTTAGGCTCGAACGTCGAAGTGAAGCATGCCATTTGGATCATTTCTCGATAATTTACTCTAAGCTTGTCTCTCGTTCTAATACCATCATTCAGATTTCCAATAACTTCATCTGTAGGATGATTCTTTTACACACGTGTAGATGGTTGTCTGTTATTAGGATTTACCTTCCTCGCCAGTATCAATTGAGGCAACCTGGTCAGAGACATTTTCTGTGACATTGTCTAGAACGTTGAAAGTTTCTTCATTTGAGATCTAATTTAAATCCTCGATGGAGGTATCCGCTGGTTCCAGGGAATAATCTACTTGAATATTAAGCTGATCCAATTACACTTTGAGTCCTTTTGTTGTAAACTCGATAGGCACGACTATTTGTGGCATAGCCCAGAATTATACTCTCATCACTCTTGGGGTCCAACTTCCCTCTATACTCACTGTCATTAAGCACATAACACGTACTACTGAAAGGATGAAAATAATTAAGATATGTAGTTTTACCTTTCCATATCTCATAGGAAGTCTTTGTAGTTCCTTCACATAGATACACTCGATTGATAGTGTAGCAAGCTATGCTCATAGCTTCAACCAAGAATCTCTGAGGAACATTTTTTTTCGTGTAACATTACGCGTGACATTTCTGCTATAGTTCGATTTTTCTGCTCAACTACCCCATTTTGTTGAGGAGTTTTAGATACAGAAAATTCATGAAAGATTCCAAGTTGATTGCAGAAGTTCGAGAAATCTGAGTTCTCAAATTCTCTCCCACTATCACTACAAATTCGAATAACCTTCACAATGACGCAATCTTTCTCACGTTGAAGTTGAACACATAAGGCTTTGAAAGCGTTGAAGGTGTCAGATTTTTCTCTAAGAAACTCCACCCAAGTATACCTTGAACAATCATCAATCACCACATAAGCATATCGTTTTCCTTTGATACTTTCCACAGCCTTCGGACCCATTAGATCCATATACAATAACTCAATAACACGATTAGTTGTTGGTGTCTGAGACATTTGGTGTGACACTTTGGTTTGTTTATCAATCTGACATGGACCACACACTCTGTCTTCATCAAAGTTTATAATGGGAATCTCACGGACAACTGCTTTTGAAATAATCTGCTTTAACATCCTAATATTAACATGTCCCAATTTTTGATGCCACAAAATAGAATCTCCCATGGTTGATCGAATATAGGTAGATAAGGATGATATTAGATAGCAATTGTTAGAAGACTTACTCCTTCGATGATGCATTTGTTCTTATGATCCGAAACAACACATTTATTGTGAGTGAAATGAACCTTCAGATCTTGATCATATAACTAATTAATGCCAATCATATTCGCTTTTAGACCTTTTACTAGAAGAACATTTTTCAATGTTGGCAGCCTTGGAAAAGCTAGTGTTCCTTTTCCAATGACATTTGCTGTAACACCATTGCCAAACGTTACTTTTCCCAATCCTCTTGATATAATGTTTTTTAAAAAATTTTCTTCTCAGTCATATGTTTAGAGCAGCCGCTGTCAAAGTACCACGAATCAATCGTAGTGGCCTTTAGAGAAGTATGTGCAACATTGCACTTTAAGTTGATTTTTTTCATCCATTTCTGTTGATGAAATCTGCAGGAAGAGATAAATCTAGCAGTACCTTTTCTCAAGTCATTAAGATATGCAGAGCATCTAGGATGAATATGACCTTGACGAAAACAGCAATGACAAATTGGAATAAATCTGTTACCTTTAGCACTAGTAGCACGAGAGTTTGACTTCTTCTGATAACAGTCTTTAGAATTTGACGTCTGTTCAGTTTTTGCAATAGACATCGCACTTGTCTTCTCTTTATTGTCATTGGTTACTGACATTTTCTGTGACATTGACCATCCTTCTTTGTAACAAATCCCAGAATTGTCATCACTCGATCTACTAGCCATTATAATATCATCCAAGATAGAGGAACCTGAATTTAGCATTCTGACTTTTTTCTTCATGTGATTCAGTTTGTTTCACGGACGTTTTATCTCAATCTGACTTGTTTTCAGTTTGACTTCTAAATCAATAACATAATTTTGAAGATTTCCATTTTCATTTTTCAACCCACCAATCTGATTTCGAAGATGTTGGTTTATTCCAACCAATTCGTTCCATTTTTCATGAAGCTCGCATATTCAACGATGAGATCTTCTTTTGTGACTTCTTCTTTATCTTCATTGCTAATTTCAGATATACTTTCAGAGACATTTTGAGTGACGCTACCATAACTTCTATGTTCGACTTCAGCAAGAAACGCTACATTTTGGTTTAAGATTTCATCTTCTTTATCTGAATCACTCTCACTCCAGGTTGTGTAGAGAGAGTTCTTTTCCTTGTTCAAGGTATTTGCACATTTAGCCTGAATATGCCTAAAATCATCACATTCTCTGCATTGAATGCCTCTGCTCATGAAGGGTTGATCTGAGCGATGGTTTTCTTCCCTGTACTTCTTATTGCTTGAAGACTCATTCTTGGTGTTAGTGACATTTTGTCTGACACAACGATTATTTCTACCAAATTTCTTCATAACTCTGTTGATATTTTTTGATAACAATGCTAAAGTATCTTCCAGATCATCTTCATCACATTGTTCAGGATTCTGTATCTCCGATTTTAAAGTCATGCTTTTCACCTTCTTTGTTTCCATGTTTACATCGAGATTCATCTCAAATGTTCTGAGAAAACCCATCAGTTCTTCTAACTTCATCTTGGAGACATCTTTGGCTTCTTCAATAGTAGTGACTTTATAAGAAAACCGTTGAGGAAGAGATCGTAGAATTTTTCTTACCAATCATTCTTCAGGAAAAATTTCACCGAGAGCAAATGCCTCATTTGTGATGTCACATAGTTTGGCATTGAATTTAGCAATATTCTCATCTTCCTGCATTTTAAGACTTTCAAACCTTGAAGTGAGCATTTGCATCTTTGATAACTTTACCACCTACGTTCCTTCATAAGTGATCTAGAGAATCTCTCATGCCCTTTTAGCTTACTCACATGTGGAAATAAGTTTGAATTGAGTAGGGTCAACTCCATTGAAAATAACGTTAAGAGCCTTTGAATTACTGTTTATCAATGCATCTTCCGTCACGAACCAACTTTCTTCGGATTTCAGAGATATAACACAACCTTCATCAACGGTCATGGAAGGGTCTCATCCTGTCAGAATAGATCTCTAAGCCTTCTCATCTAAAGCCTTGATGAAAGCTCTCATTCGGACCTTCCAATAGGCATAATTACTTTCATCCAATAGAGGTGGACGTATTGTTGAACATTCTTCCTTCATAGAGTTCATCACACAAATAACACACGATCAAGTCCCGCAAATCCCGCTTAAGAAACAGAAGCGACTCGCTCTGATACCAATTGAAAAATCTAGGTTAACAACTTTGTATTACAAAGGGTTGTACTACTTCGTGTGACATTGATAATTAATGTAATATTATACAATATTAAACTGCGAAAAGTAAAAAGACAGTAGGTTGGTAACGCAGTTCGGCAATCAGCCTACGTCTGCGGGCCCACGCCTAGATTTAAAAATAATTCAGAGAGTTAACAAAGTTACAAAACACCCGGTTTAACACAAATTAAGAATCCATCTTCTCTTTGTCGCTGCCTCTTCTTAACTTCCCAAATGAATCTGTTTTGGCGATCTTCCCTCATCTTGAAATCGATCCCTCTCGAAATCTGAACGCAACAAAATCCCCTTGTTGATGATGACTACTCCCAGAATCCAAATGTGAGAAGCTCCCCTTGTCTATAATGACTCCTCCCGGAATCCGTGTATGGCAAGATCTGCTTGCCCACGATCAGAATGACAAGCTTCCCTTGTCAATAAACAGAACTCCTCCCGAGACTGAGTTTCAATGAAAAATATCAAGGAATGCACCTATGACACTTTCAGCGACACCAACCGTGGTCTTTGGATGCACTCAAACAACACACTCATAAAATAACGAAAACCAATCAGAACAGAGTGTGTAGGACAGTTTATTACAAACCAAATAAATAATAACTTACACCACATGAAACCATGGGTGAAGAAAGAAGAATAACTTGCGACACAAAAATTGTGAAATAAAAAATAATCCTCGCACACATTTTGTGAGATAAGAATGCTTAAATATCGTTTGTTGTTATTTAATTCAAAAATCATATCCAAACAAGAACCATAGAAGAAGAAAACCGAATCCCACGTCGGATCTGTGACATTTTAGAAAAGTACCACCAACTTTATAGAAACGGATACCAATAATTTAGTAATGGATCCCACAAATGTTGTGATCTCATATTCTGCCATAATCCAGCCTAACATCACTACAATATATAGAAACTTGATCCAAGGGCTCGTAATACATATTTGTTTTGTTATTCGTCTACTCAAGAGGTTGTAAGCCTATCATCTGAAAACTCCAAGTGTATCAAACTCACTTGTGCTTGAGTTCTCGTCTCGAAGCAATGCTTACTTATATTGAGGTCGAGCCAAAGAAAACTTAGAGGTCGAGTATTGAAGTTATTTATGAATATAAGATTTTAATATCACATTCCATTTATTAAAACAATATCCCAATGGCTTTTGCTTTCAAATAATGATAAACCATCCCACATCCTCTCTTTTATAATCAATAACAAATAGTTTATAAACATTGATAGAATTTATCCAGAAATTTAAAACTTGTGTGGAAGACTTTTTGATGTTTTGACTTTTCTTGCCCACTCTTTTTTTTCTTCAATATGAAACTATGAATGTTACATCTCATATGTAGTGATCACGACGAATATCTATTGATACAATTATCGATAGAGTTGAGATTTGTTGTGTACTTACTATAAAAAGTCTCAAGGACTAGATACAAATGTTGGATCAAAAATTTTATTTTCCTCGTTGTTCAATAGATTTGATAGGACATATTTTTATTTGAAGTAATACTGAGTTTATTTTCTAATTCTACACTATCATCTTACTTTTTGATTTGTCGATCATTGATTGTTGCAATTAATGTCTTATGCAACGACCCGAAAACCTACCCGTTTCTGGTCCGCTCACTGCTCTGATACCAACTTGTAGCGCCCTGGTCCACCTTGGACCCGTTTTGCCATTTACTCGCTCGTATCGTAAGAATTTTCATAAAATTTAAAATTTTTGTTTCTCGACTTAAAATGATATTTTTGAAAATATTTAAACAGTATCGTAGCGGAAAACTCAATTAAATCAGTTTAAATAAACTTCACTTTTTAAAAGATAAAAATAAAGAGACCGGTCGACACCTGCCAACGCCGGTCGACACTTGGGTTGTCTCGGGTTTTTCATCGGTCGACACCGAGAACACCGGTCGACACTTTTACACTCATCTCAGAGAGCCGTCGACACCTGCTTTTACAGGTCGACACCTCGATACTCTCTGCTCACGCAGCTCAAACCCCGCGATCGACACTCTCACTGATTTTACACTAACCGGTCGACACCTATGGACTTCGGTCGACACTTACTCCCCATAACCTCATTAAACGTCAAATTTTTCTCAAACACGACTCATTTCAACTCAACACTAAAATCCGCAAAACCATCCATTTTCGATCAACTCAAAACCGCTATATATATCAAAACTACTGCCGAACATTTGAAATCCATTTTCTTAACAAAATGAATCAAAACGACTCCGAATCGACCTCTACACTCGTACCTACTATGAACACCGCGTCAAAATTTTCCTAACAGCCGGCCGGATCATCCACGAGCGTCCTCCTCCAACTGGCTCTTAATCTTGGGCTCGCTCTGAGTACTCACCAGCTATTGCTTCGTCACCTATATCACAGAACTCAACTATTAGCCTAATGCTAAGTAAGTAATGCATAAAAATGAAATACTGTAAACAAACACATCCTACATATGCAATTTCTACAATTTCGTCTGTACTTTCATTTTCGTCTCTTTCTTACAACATCTTTATCTTCTTACTACTAAGTTTTTCTTTACGTGATAGATCGAGATGACACACCTCGCGGTCCACCTCACTAGACAAGGCCGAACTCAACCTAGTAAAGTGACACACCTCGCGGTCCATCTCGCTGGACAAGGTCACCACGTAAATCGGAGAAAGAGTGATACACCTCGCGGTCCACCTCACTGGACAAGACCACTCAACCTCACCTTTATTATCTTCTCACGTATCTTCTCATTTCGTTCGTTTCCTCATATCCTACTGTTTCACTTCGTAAAACATGAAAATTCATTTTCGTTTCGTCTGGTAATTTAAAACCATGATGCATATCTCAAAGCATAACATAAAATAAACGTGTAATGCACTCATTTCAACTCAACACTAAAATCCGCAAAACCATCCATTTTTTATCAACTCAAAACCGCTATATATATCAAAACTACTATCGAACATTTGAAATCCATTTTCTATACAAAATGACTCAAAACGACTCTAACCCGACCTCTACACCTGTATCTATGAACACCGCGTCAAAATTTCCCCAACAGCCAGCCGGATCATCCACGAGTGTCCTCCTCCAACTGGCTCATAATCCTGGACTCGCTCTGAGTACCACCAGCTATCGCTTCGTCACCTACATCACAGAACTCAACTATTAGCCTAATGCTAAGTAAGTTGTGCATAAAAACGAAACACTGTAAACAAATACATCCTACATATGCAATTTCTACAGTTTCGTCTCTTTCTTACATCATCTTTATCTTCTTACTACTGAGTTCTTCTTTACGTGCTAGGTCGAGATGATACACCTCGCGATCCACCTCACTGGACAAGGCCAAACTCGACATAGTAAAGTGACACATCTCGCGGTCTACCTCACTGAACAAGGTTACCACGTAAAACGGAAGAAAAGTGATACACCTCGCGGTCTACCTCACTAGACAAGACCACTCAAACTCACATTTATTATCTTCTTACGTATCTTCTCATTTAGTTTGTTTCCTCATATCCTACTGTTTCACTTCGTAAAACATGAAAATTCATTTTCTTTTCGTCTCGTAATTTAAAACCATGATGCATATCTCAAAGCATAACATAAATTAAACGTGCAATGCATCCTACTGAACTGTAATGTAGGCCCAAAAGCAAAACTCCTACTACATTACTTACTTGGCGTCCTAGCTCCTGTCGTAATCGTTTCTATCACTTCCTCGGCTCAACCTATCACATGACCAATTCACATTAAAAATTCATCTCACCACTCATTCTATGTATTAAAGCTATGGCTACTAACTCGCTCTACTAAAGCTAAATTAAAATGGCTCACTAACCCAATTTTCAACCAAAATCAACCTAACTTTCAACACGCATAACTTTTGCGTTGGTTGTTGGAATCACTCGATTCCAAAAACTAAACGCTCCACTCATAACCTAGTTTAACATACCAAAATAAAATTTAAAACAATGAACCGTAGCTATGTTAAAACTCCCAAAACAGAACCGGGTTTCATACTAAAACGCCTAAAATTCTCATTCTCGTTTTTCTCAACAAAACTCAGTCAATTCCTCACCAATCTATCACACTCTAACCTATTAAGCATAATCTAACTACCGTCGGAGATTTCGAATTCAAAAACCCGAATCGCACAGTACACCTTCTCGGATATTCTTCAATTTTCAGAACTCCCTCAGGTCATCCATTCCAACCCGTTAATCTCATCTTCATCAACCACTCTAAATCCTAGCATAAATCTACAAAATCCAAACCAAACTCAACCCTAATTAATGAATTAACAGAGAGGAGGAGAGGAAGAGATTACTTTAGGCAAAGAGGGACCGTGCTCTGTACGTGGACGAAGGAGAGAAAATCGGGATGACGAGCTTCAAACCACCAGCGCGCACTGTCCCTCTTCACGGAAGAAAACAAGAATCAGGATAGCAGTATTGCTTTTATTTATTTATTTGTACATGGTTTTTCCATAGGGTGGGATATATGATTCTTAAGTCCAAGAAAACAAAAATCATGATAGCAGTATTGCTTAAACCTCCTTTCATAACTGAGTATTGAATGGGCAATTACTGTTTGAGTTAAAAAACCAGAGATGTTATTACGTGGAATTAAGAATTTAATTGCTACAAATTAATTAATTTCATAAAAGTGAGTGTTGACGGCTAATATCTCATGTCACATTGGAGGTGTCAACCAGCAATGCAAGACATCGCTACTGACTCCAAGTTCTTATGGCGGAGCACGAGTAGATTTATCACCAGTATGATGATGGGAATGAAAATCAGCACAACTATTGTTATTTGTTAATTACGGTATTAATCGAAAAAGATGAATCAGCCGATAAAAATGCAATTATGCAAGATGTAATTGACGATAATGTAGTGGACGATTTGTTGAATAATATTTAAATTTAAGTAGTTTATGATTTAGTTTTGGTTAGAGGTACAGGTTGATGAGAAATTTAGTGGATAGAGATTTGAGGTTTTAAGATTTGAGTGTTTATTGAGTTTATTATTGATTGTTTTGAGTTATTGGTGATAAATACGATGGATTGGTAAGGAAGTGAGTGAGTTTGAGCGAGAAACTGAGAATATAGAATTTTAAGCTCTAAAACAGAACTGTTTTTGAATTTTCGACCTAGCTACAAAAGTTTGTTTTAGAAAACCCTTTTTGTATGTTAAAAAAGGTTATGAGTGGAGCATTTAGCCGTTAGAATCGAGTGATTCTGATAACCAACTCAAAAGTTATGCGCGTTGGAAGTTAGGTTGATTGTTAGCCAGAAATCGAGTTAGCGAGCCGTTCTAGTCTGACTTTGGTGGATTGAATTAGTAGTCGTAGTTTTAATACGTGGGATTAGTTGTGAGATGAATTTAATGTGAATTGGTTTTATGTTTAGGTTGAACCAGATTTTGATGAAGTCGTACATCGGGAAAGCTTAGGACGTCAGGTAAGTAGTATTTGCATGTGCATTGCCCTTGCAGGCCTACACCGTGGGACGGTAGAGAGCTGTTGTGTGTTTTGCATGTTTTGTTTAGTCATGCATCATGTTTTGAAAAGTGTAACAAAAATGAATTTGAGTATATTTTAAGTAAGTAATGGCGAGACGCGTGGCGATAGTACCTCGGATCCTGCTCAGGGAGTGGACCGGATCATAACCAACCGAAAATTCTACTCGGGGAGTGCGCCAGCTGGGTCGTCACGCGGTTTGTATGTGTTGACGGTGAGGATAATGGATGGTGGCGCCACAGATCCTGTTCCGGGAGTGGCCCGGTGCATCACCAATCGCGGATCCCACAGGGTGGGCCTGCTGGGCTATCGCGAAACTTGTGTGTGTGGCTACTGTGGGCCTCGTTGCTGGACAGTGCAGGACGATGGCAACGTGTCAAGGTGTAGCGTGGCGCGAGGTTCATCCTCACTTTGGGGTGGTTGCTGTGTGGCGGCGTGTGTGTGTAGCTCGTGAGCCTCGTTGCTGGGGAGTCCGGGACGATGGCGACGTGTTAGGGTGTAGTGTCGCGTGAGGTTCATCATCACCCTGGTGCGGCTGCACTACACGTCACAGGTTACGATAACATGAGCAGGAGAGTAGAGACTGCATGTGATAAGATTGCATTATCGGTTTTACGTTTCATATTGCACTACTTACTGAGCATTAGGCTTATGATGTGTGTTCTGTGTTGTAGGTACAGAGATTCCTACTGGTGAGTTACGAGAGTCCAAGCAGGACGAGTAGGCAGTTGGCGGCGTGCTACCATGTGCCGGCAGGTGGAATTCGTCAAGGCAGCCCGACCCGTGTAGTGAGACCGGATGGTAGATTTTGAGGGTTGTGTTTTATGAAGCCCATGTCGAGTGTATAGATTTTAAGGCATAAGCGGGTTTGAACATTAATAGTCGAGATTGATGTATAGTCGTGTTTTGAAACTATTTGGGGAATTTATCTAAGAAATATAGGTCTTTACTTTGTGGTTTTAATAGTGGAAGTTTTCGCTGTTCGATTTCCTTTGGATCTAATGTTTAATTTAGGTTGTTGGTGCAAAGTGTCGACCAGAGCCTTTAGGTGTCGACCGCGTAGTGTAAAAGTGACAAGAGTGTAAACTGCAGGGTTAGACCATTTCGTTAAAGTGTCGACCGGTATGTGTAAATGTCGACCGAACTAGGCAAATGTCAACCGCGAGGGTCGACCTAGGGGGACAAAGCCAAATTAGGTGTCTTTAGGTGTCGACCGGTTACTGTAAAAACAGTGAGAGTGTCGACTGCGAGGTTCGACCTGTGCGGGTAAAGAGAATTGAAGTGTCTACCGATGAAGACAGGTGTCGACCGCTTCTTGTTATGCGCGTAGAAGTGTTGATCGCAAGGTTCGACCGATACGGCCAGAGAGGATCAAAGTGTCGACCAGGGTAGGCAAGTGTCGACCGCAAAGTTCGACCGGGGTGCGCAGAGGGTATTAAGGCGTCGACCGGTGCTTACAGGTGCCGACTGGTACCCCCTTTTTATAATGTGTTGAAAAGTGAAGTGTCATTTAAATTAACTTTCGATTAGGTCTTCAGCTGCGACGATTTTTAAACGTTTTCAAAATGTCGTTTCAAGTTGAGGAATAAAACTTTAAAATTTTATACGAATTTTATCGAGATAATAAATAAGTGTACAGTTGGCGACCCGAGTCCGGGGACGACTCTGAGGCGCTGCAGAGGTAGTGACAGAGTAGAGTGAGCCAGAGACCGCGTGGGTTTCTGGGGCGCTACACTGTCCCACGACGACTCATCGACTCTGCCTTGAAGAGTTGGATGTCTTGTTGCTGGCTCTGTTGTGTCTCAAACACCTGCTGCAAGTGCTGCTGGTGCATCTGCTGGTGGTACGCCTACTGCATCTGATACATTTGCTTCAAATATTGCCTCGTGTCCCATACACTAGCCTCCTCCTCCTGGGAGCCAATGGTGGCGATGTGGTCTCCTCCATCAGCAATGCCCGAGAGGTGGATGCCCTTCGATCGCTCTTCAGCACCATGAGTCTTGTCAAATACATCGGTGAATCTATGAGCTATTCTTTGCTCGCCAACCGGTAACTGAATCTCAACTTGCTTGATAATCTTCAGAACCAGTGCCCTATACAGGAGATTCGTCCTAGATGTTTGTCTGATTTCACACATATGAATTAAAATCAAGAAGTCATGGTAAGGCTTCCCGTTGCACAACTTCTCCATGACATACAGGTACATGCAACGAAGTTGCGGCAATACGGTGTGGGTTAGCATGTTACGAAGAACTCGACCTTTAACATTCAAATCTCTCGATCGTAGCTTTATGAACACCCCAATATTAGAATTACTATGAGTTTCTCGTAGAAACTCTACTGCCTCGGGCAATGTAAAAAAAGAATAGTTTTTGAAAACATGATAATATTGATTAGCCCCTTCTATGGCAAACCCCAGCACTTCATTCACCGTCTTTGAATATATCATAAGCTCCGTACCAAAAATGTACGTTCTCAAACCAGTCAAAACTCAATTTCTCCCAGTTGTTGTCAAGTTCAAATAGAACAAGCAAACTATTCTCTCGCAGCTATCGTCACTCAACGCATAGACCCCGCGTAGGCCGATTCTGTTAAACATCTTGTTGATCTCCAACAACTCTCAACCCCTAAAGTCGACATTCATGCAGTAATTAATTGAGCATTTCTACAAATCTTGTTCAAACTTACTCTCGCAATTTTTATTCCAAAATTCCATGGCAAGATACAGTTAAGTTCAAGTAGAACAAAATTTGATATGTTATGCAAATATGATATTATAAATAAAATTTTAAAAAATCTGAAGATAATCTAAAAATTTTCATGATCTTCTAACACTTATACGATTTATTATAATTATTTTATAAAATAATTAATTAAAATTATAATAAACTGTATAAGTGTTAGAAAATCACGAAAATTTTTATATTATTTTCTCATGATGTGGTGAACATGTAGTAAAAATTTCAAGTAAATTAAATATTGTTTGATAGTTTTTATAAAATTAATTTATAAAGTGAAAAAGGAACGGGAGAACGAAGCATTGACACTCACGCAACCCCCCGTTCTGTTTGTAAAATGAAAGCGGGAGGCTATCAGTTGTTCTCCAAGGTTTAGTTTGTTAGGTTTTTGATATTTTGAGGTTTATTTTGTTTTTTTTTAAATAACCTTTTGAGGTTTAAAATAGTTTTTATCCAACTTTAAAACCAAAAATTGTAGATAAAGTTTTTAATTCCGCCTAAAAAAATTGATATAGATAGAATTAAACTTGTATTAGAAATGTCATTTAGATGTTTTTATATTTTTTTTAGAAATAAAAGCAAAAATTAACAAAAAACTAAATAAAAAAATACATGAAAACAAAACTAAATAACGCGACACAAATATGATGTATAACTGAGTCAAATCAGACATCGGGCGAACAGATCGTGACATGAGAAAATAAATATAGAAAAATAATATTTTTAAAATATTTGAAGAATATAAAATAAAAAACAATTTAAAAGTGGGTCTAACATAGTTTTAATTTGCAATAGACAAAAGATGGTCCATAATCCTCAACAAAATTGGATATGTTATGTAAATATGACATTATAAATAAAATTTGATAAGATTAAAAAAAAGAAAAAAAAGACTTCATACCTATCCGATGAACGCCGAAAAATATTGTTGGAACAAGCAAATAGTCGAGAAAGTATTGAAAGTTTTTAGTATGATTTGAAAAAAAAAATAAGGACTTCTTAAATAGGAGGAAGGACGATCAGTTCCATTGAAACCGGTTGTCCTCTCACATGGGACAAAACCCGTGAATTAAATCACGAGTTTTAGAAGTAAAAAATCGAGAACGGCCAGTCTAATTAAACCAGTCGTTCTTTTCGTAGAGGATGGTCAAACCGGACATACCTCTTGGTTTAAATTGTCTATTACCATATTTTGAGGTTTTGGTCGATAAATAGTAAATATGAAGAGATTTTAAAAACAAAAACAAAAACAAACAAACAATTACAAAAGGTATAAATCTATGAAGTTTACATTGAAGATGATCGACTGAATAACGGTAAGAAGAAGTGCAAATACAAACTTCTCCAATACTTCAAAAGTCGCCATGCTCAACCCCCACAGCCTCCTCCACAACCCCCACAGCCTCCTCCTCCACAACCACCACACCCTCCTCCACCGTCACCACCGTCACCTCCTACACAACCACCGCACCCTCCTCCCCCGTCACCGCCATCTTCTCCTGCACTCCCTCCTTTGAAATCTGAAGTCACAGTGCTGGCCACGGTGGCGGTGGCTATCACCGCACTGGCTCCGACAAGAATCGCCATGCCACCATCTTTGGCTCCGGATGACTGGGTGGTCAACTGACCCATTTCAACATCCCGATGAGTTGTGGGGGGTGGGATGCCTTTTGGGACATACGGGGGTGGAGCATATGGACTGGCCTTCTTTTTCCGACCTCTTCCGCTGCAAACACAAAGCAAAATCACAACCGCGATCACAGAGGCTGTGACTATTAGAGCTATGGCATAAGCTTTCATTTCTCACTAGTTTTTGCTTTCAAATGATGGGTCTTCTCTTTTATTATCAACAACAAATATTTTATAAAAATGGATAGAATTTATCAGGAAATTTACAAATTTTTGGATGTTTGACTTTCGCTATCCATTCTCTTTTATTTTTTTCAAATTTCAACGTTTTGCTGTAACGACAGCGGAGTCGCGTACTGAGATAAAGAATGTTGCATTTATAATAATTAGTTTTCTGTACAAAACCGCAACTGAAATGCTTTTTTCCTGTTCAAGTAGAGAAGATAACAAGTTTCTTCATTTGTAGAAGAAAGTTCAAGGAATCTACACATGCCTTCCAAATCATGAATCAAACCTACAAAAACCTTACCATAAAATATGAATGCAAACTGATAATAGGAATTCTACGCAAAATTTAAAAGTCGATGTGAAGAAAACCCATAATAAGTCAACAGAGCTCTCCAAACCTAAGCAAACCGAACTAGCGCCGGCTGTTTGGTTCTGGTTTCAATATGGCCAAATCGAGATTGATCGTCTGGTCATGCTGCAAAACTGAATGCAACGGGAAACAATCAAAGTCGTACCGTTAGCGTTATTTTATTCTCATAACCCTTGTTCTAAGTTTCTTGGTGACAATGTATTTGTACATGGTTTTCCATAGGTGAGATTAAGATATATGATTCTTAAGTTTAAGAAAACAAGAATCAGGAAAGCAGCATTGCTTCAACCTCCTTGCATAATTGAGAATTGAATGGGCAGTCACCTTTTGAGTTAAAAAACAAGAGATGTTGTTATCTGGAATTAAGAATTTAATTGTAAATAATTAATTAATTTCATGAGAGTGATAAATTAATGTTATTTGCTAATTACGGTGTTAATTGAAAAGGATAAATCTTTCGAATAAAACCCAATTGAACATTGGGCTTTGATACTGTGGGCTTTGGACCGTGGTGGGTCCTCTCGAAGTAAGAATTTATTTTGCACGTTATATATAATTATTTTATCTTATAAAATAATTAAGAAATCTCATGTTAGTATTGTTTTTACACATCATTTTATGCACCGTTCTATTTTCTTGGCATGAAAAATTAGTTTTAACTAGAATATGGCACAATTGATTGTACCATATTTTGGAGCGCAAAACCCTAAAATTGATCAGACTGTTTTATATGGTGTTGCCGAGTGTTTGCTCTTTGCATTGCATAAGACATTATATGCACGGAAATCGTGAAAGGCACTATTTTAATCGAATTTTTAAATTGTTTTTAAATTTTTAAATTAAACATAAAAACTGAAAATAAAAAATATATTTTTATTGAGTTTAGTTGAACAACCCCTTACGACTTACATTTCATGATATAATCATGAGAACGTTCATCTATCATCTCAACAGTTGGCTCAGCGAGCGACTTTCTCAAATTTAATTTTTTTTTTAAACTTTTATATTTCTTTTAGAGGTTAGACATTATTAAAACTTGTAAATTTTTAAATTATTTAATTTTTCTCTCACGTATTTATTTTTGGACATATATCACTACATAACTTTGACGTTACTAAATGGACCAATAATTTAGCCATTTTTTGGTTTGGACCCTAATCTTTACTGTAATGAAGTCTTCCACTAGCCAATATATTAAAAATCTAAGTTTAAGGGTTGGACGGCTTGGTTCGATTTTTGAGTCAGGTCATTCCCCGTTCTGTCTTAGGTTCCCTTTAGATCGTGGCACCATGGACCCAAAATATTTGGCTGCTCTTTGTACTTTGAGCTATCCTTCAAATTAGCTAGGGAAGAGAGACCTACAAAATGAACAAAAAGGTTAGAAAAAAATCTTAGTTCGATTTGTTGTAAAGGGATCTCATTGCACATCATCCTCTCAAAGTTTGAAAAGGATTTGTCCTCGAATCCAAAGCTTTCTTTAATTCTTCTTCTTGGACACACCATTGCAAGTTAGTTCCCAAACTCCAAGAAGGCTGCTCTTTGAAATGATCAACTACTGAAAAAATAATCCCACTTCATAAATCCTAAGTCCAACGATGTCATTGCTTCCATTCTCATTTTCATTGGTCAAATGATCAAGGAGTGTTTTTACCATAAGACTAGTCAATCTTTATGCCAAATCAAAGCTACCAACAATAGACTCATTTGCTAAGACATATCTATTAAGCCGTATGTCTTCATCCTCAAGGCAAGTGTTCAACTTCCCATTTAAGTTCTCCTTTGCTCTTTATCCTATGGAAGGTGACACCACAAATCGAGAGAAACAAACCAATAGCTTTGTACTTTTTTTTTTACCCAAAATAAGTTGCACATTCTTTGATTTGAGTCACCTCTATCAATAAATCTTGAGTACCTCAATTTTGCAAACAAAGTCTCTCTATATTAAATAAATGGTTAAAAATAAAAACTTCACAATTCTTGATATGTGTGTATTTTACACACTTAATTGTACTCTTTTATACTTAATTCGATAAGTTTTTTTCAAGTGTTTGAAAGAATTTAACAATTTTTTATGTATGTGCGTAGATAAAATGAAATATAATAAGTTAGCGTTTCAACACACAAAATTTGGTGCAAAACGAGACAGATGCAAAACCCGAAGCAGGGCCAATTGGTCACAACATTTGAGCGATTGATCGGCTAAAACACAAAAATTTGATGAAAACAGAAGCACTGTCGATTGATCGACGACATTTGACGACCAGTCGGTTACACGATTAGCTTAAGTGACGTAAAATGAACAGCAATGGTGCTGATCGATTGCCACACCTCCACCGATCGATCGGCTAAAGCGTGAAAATGACGATGTTTGAGCAGAAGTTGTGCCGATTGATTTGCTATACCAAGCGATCTATTGACCGCGTGATTAAAAATTTTAATCCAAAGTTAGGTTTTAATTGGATTAGTCTGGACCATTGTTCAAAGAGGAACGTCGATTTTAAGTCAAAATGAAGTTATAAGAGGGGAGAGGCAGAGAAAGATAAGAGACATCGCTTGGAGTTGAATGCTGGAGAAACAAAGACCGAAACAGAGAGAGAGCTTCGGGAAGACGATTCTGGATCGACAAACCTAGTTTTATTTCTCCTTCTCTTCTGAACTATGAATTTCATTATTATCTCTATTGTTTCTTGATATTTTAGCATGAACTAATTTTCTTTTATAGGACTATGATGTAGCCGAATTATGACTGTTTCGTTTTTTCTTTAATTCAAGTTGTTGATTTTCTATTTCGATATTGTGTTGAGTAAATTATTCTGTTCTTAATGCTTGTGATTGCCTGATTATATGCATTCATTTTTATTATGTTATGAGATAGAAGTTAATGAATGTCGTTTATACTTTAGGTTTCAAAGATTTAGTGTACGGATTGAGATAAGTTGCCTACAGATCCAGGTAAGTAGTGTATGTATACACTTTGTCTTCAGGCCTACATCACAGGACACTAGGTTTATAATTGTATGTTATTATATGCTTTGATTATGACATGCATCATGGTTTTAAAAGTACGAAAACAAAAAAAAAATGAATTTCTCATGTTTTATGAAATGGCATAGTTAGAAACGAAAGGTTGAGAACGAAATGATAAGAAATGTAATAATAGACTAGTAAGAATGGGGTTTAGGTATGGTTGTCCCGAGAAATAGACCGCGAGGTGTGCCTCCTTTTCCCCCTCTTTACGTAAGTATGGTCGTCCCGTGAGATGTGTCTACTCTTTCTAGAGGGGGTTTGAAAGTCTCGTGAGGTGGACCATGAGTTGTGCCTACTCAATCTAGTACGTAAAGAAACAAAAAACAGAAAGAGAAATAATGAATAAAACGAAACAAAAATGAAAACGAAAACAAAATGAGATAGTATAAACTGCATATGTTAGCATATGAGTTATGTAACCTATTTTCATTTCATTATTACATTATGTACGAAGCATTAGGTTAATAGTTTAAATTCTGTTATGTAGGTGACGAAGAATTAACGGTGAGATTTATAAGAAGGTGCAGGACTAGGAGGCAGTTGGATGAGTATGCTCATGCAACGATCAGGCTATTTGATAGGACGATTTAACTCCGGGCGTATATATGTTTTGAAGTAAGAATTTGTATATATATGTTTAGTTTTAAACTTTGGTAAACCTGCTTTGATATAATATAAACTTTTGGATAGTTTGGTAAAATTGATAAGCTTGGAAGTTTGAATATAAATGTTTTGTTAGTTTTCTGATTATTTGTTTGGTTCGAGTTCATAAATATTGAAGTGTTATGCTGCCCAAATTTTTAGAAAAGAAAGAAGATGTTCAAAAATATAGAATAGTCGATCAATCAGCACTATGTTTTAGGTTGATGAATTCGAAGTATTTTAAAATTGTTTGTTTTTAACAGAGAGGAGTAGGAAGAAGAGAATCGATCGACTGGGCAGTGGTTTATATATATATGTTAATTATTTTACTTTTTTATATGATATCAAATTAAGTTTTTACAAATGTTTTCTTTAAACGATAAAGCTTCCGCTGAGCATTTCAAAAGGTGTAGTTTCAAGTTAAAAGAAAATTTTAAATTTTACAGAAATTTTTCGATACGGAATGAGGGTAGTTACAGTGTTAGTATCAGAGCCCATGAGTTAAATCGTTTAGTAAATTACCTAACAATGTCGATCGCTGCTTGGAAGTGCTTCTTCAACTATAAGTGTTTATGTTAAGTACTTTTATTAGACATTTATGTGTGATTATAACGTGTTTAGGATTAATCATGCCGAGGGAACCAAGACGAAGACTGGACAACAGAGACAACCTTGTTGATTGGCTGACAGCTTTGGTCGAGCTACAATCTCAGCTATTGGCAAGAGTTATGAGCAGAGTTGAATAAGGGAATTTTGATTCCAGTTCTACAAACGATTATTGTGGTGAGAAGTTTCGGAGATTGAGACCTCCGACATTTGAAGGACAATCGTCGAATCTGACTTCTGCTGAATAGTGGATTCAGACGATTGAGGGTATGTTTAAATATGCCAAGGTGGAGGAGATAGAAAAAGTTACTTGTGCAATCTTTCACTTGTCAAAGGATACCCGTTACTGGTGGGACACTATAGAGGCCACTACCGACACACAAGGTATGACCTGGAAGGAATTTAAGGAGACTTTTTATGACAAATACTTTAACAGTACTGTTCAGGCAACAAAGACAATAGTTCCTACAGCTAAAGCAAACCGGATCAGTAGCAGAGTATGTCCGGAAGTTCGAGCCCTTATTCTGTTTCCCCAGTCATCTGATAAGCAAAAATGACGACAAAGTTCTTCAGCTTGTTCAAGGGCTAAAACCGAAAATTTATAAAAGTGTGAAGATAGCTGGGATGCAAAGTGTGCCTTATACCAAAGTTGTAGCCAAAGCATTAAAAGTGGAAGAAACAGAGTTCAAATGCATCAAACAAAGGGAAGCTTCTAGAAAATTTTTCAAAGAAATTACACATCAACCGAGCAGAGGAGGGCAGCAACCACCTAGAGGCACAAAAAGACCAACTCATGATCAGAGCAACTGGAAAAGTGACAAACGCCCCCAAGGAGCTGTGCAATATCCCCAATGCCCGAAATGTACGAAATATGACCCGGGCAAATGCAAACTGAATTCAGGCAAATGTTTCAACTGCCATGAAGCTGGACATATTTCCCGAGACTGGCCGAAGCCTAAAGTAAGGTGATATTTCAATTGTAACGAGACCGGCAATGTAGTCAAGGATTGTCTAGCCCAGAAATAAGGTCCAACACGAGTGACACCCAGGATATTTGCTATGATCGAGTCAGGAGATGAGGATTTACCAGCCGTTGTATCAGGTATTATATTGATTAATAATTTAGCTGCATATATATTGATTAACACCAACTGTTGTATCAGGTATTATACTAATTAATACTATACCTGCTTACACTTTGATCGATTCCAATGCGACGCACTCTTTTATAGTAACTACATTTGCAGTCAAATTTGATTTATGGTCTACAGCGACTGATTACATATATGAGGTAATGCTATCTTCTGGTGGACATATGCACTCTAACCAGATAGTGCGTGATAGTATAGTATCAGTGGGAAGCAAGAATTTACCTGTTGATCTTATTGTTATGGGGATAACTAGATATGACGTTATTCTGAGGATGGATTGGCTGTTTAAACATTATGCTACAATCAACTGTAGATCAAAAATAGTAAGTTTTCAATCCCCAGATGGCGAGAATCACTCTTTGCAAGCTATGAAGAATACAAGGAGGCTATCTATTATGGCATCTATCAGAGCTCGACATTACTTGAACGGTGAGTAGGGTTTTCTTGCAAGCATTATAGATACTCAAGTTCAAATAGAAACAAGGCCTCAAGATATTCTAGTTGTTCGAGATTTTCCAGAAGTTTTTGTGGACTATTTACCTAGCTTACCTCCATATCGAGATATAGAGTTTATTATTGATGTATATTCTGGCACTGAGTCAATATCGAATAATCCGTATAGGTTGGCACCGATGGAGTTGAAAAAACTAAAGAAGCAATTGGAGGAATTAGTGGAAAAAGAGTTCGTATGCCCTAGTTTTTCACCATGGGGCGCACCATTTCTTTTTGTCAAGAAGAAAGATGGATCTCTACGAATGTGCATCGACTACAGAGAGTTGAACAAGTTAACTATCAATAACAAATATTCACTGCCAAGAATAGATGATTTATTTGATCAACTCCAAGGTGCACGAGTCTTCTTGAAGATTGACCTAAGATTAAGTTATCAGTTGAAGGTCAGATCAGAAGATATTCCTAAGACTGCTTTCCGAACAAGATACGGACATTACAAATTCTTAGTAATGTCTTTCGGATTGACGAATGCTCCAGCAGCCTTCATGATTCTAATGAATAGGGTATTCCAAGAGTATCTTGATAAATTTGTAATTGTTTTTATCGATGATATCTTGGTTTATTCTCTCAATGAGGAAGATCATAAGAAGCACCTGAAGATAGTATTGGCAACTTTGAAGAAGCACCAATTATATGCGAAGTTTTCTAAGTGCGAGTTTTGGCTGGACAGAATCAATTTTCTAGGTCATGTTATTTCCAATGAAGGAATATCTATTGATCCAGCAAAAATTCAAATAGTTAAGGAGTGACTGCAACCAAAGAATGTCAGTGAAGGTTTCTGGGTTTAGCAGGTTATTACACAAAATTCATAGAGGAATTTTCAAATATCGCAACACCTCTAACCCGATTAACAAGGAAGAATGTGAATTACTTGTGATCTGAAGATTGTGAGCATAGTTTTCAGATTTTGAAGCAGAAGTTGACTACTGCTCCGTTATTAACACTTCCAGTTGAAGACGGAAAGTTTAGTATTTATTGTGATGCTTTCAGAATTGGGTTGAGTTGTGTTTTGATGCAGAATGGAAAAGTAATTGTCTATGCTTCAAGGCAATTAAAAACTTATTAGCAGAAATATCTTAGCCATGATTTGGAGTTAGCGACCGTTGTATTCGCACTAAAAATATGGAAGCATTACTTATATAGGCAACCATGTGAAATATTTTCTGATCACAAAAGTCTAAAATATATTATCATTATAAAAGAGCTGAATATGAGACAACGGCGGTGGTTAGAGTTTGTGAAAGACTATGATTTCGAGATCAAATATCACCCCTGTAAAGCGAATACAATTGCAGATGCATTAAGTAGGGTATTAGCGTCTATTTTAGCTATGTTATTAGTAATGTCATCAGCATTGAGTACAGAAATCCAGAATTTTAATATAGAGATAGTTTCAGATTTAACAGCAGTACTCTCTGCTTTATCTCTGAAGCCAACTATTCTGGATAAAATCAGAAAAGCTCCGAAAGATGATTCAGAGTTACACGAGTTCAAACTGAGCATGGTTTCTAATGATAGATCTGAGTTCAATTACTCTGACGATAGAATTCTGAAGTTTTGAAATAGGTGGTATGTTCTGAATAACGAGGAAGTTCAAAAGAGATTTTATCTGAAGCCCACTCTTCTAAGTTTTCTGTGCATTTAGGGAGCACAAAGATGTACAGGGATTTAAGGATGCACTTCTAGTGGCCTAATATGAATAGAAATGTTGTGATGTACATTGAGACGTGCCTGATTTGTCAGCAAATGAAAGCAGAACATCAGATGTCCGCTGGCAAATTATAGCCATTACCGATTCCAGAGTGGAAATGGGAATAGATCTCTATGGATTTTGTTGTCGGACTGTCCAAAACAACAAAAGGTTATGATGGAATATGGGTGATTGTGGATCGGCTAACCAAATAGCCTATTTTCTACCAGTGAAGATGCAATATACTATGGATCAGTTCTCATAACGGTTTATTCAGGAGATTGTATGATTACATGAAGTTTCGACTTCGACTTTGTCAGATAGGGATCCAAGATTTACATCGAAGTTCTGGAAGAGTCTGCACAAAACTATGAAAACGCAGTTAAATTTTAGTACAGCATTTCATCCTCTGAGGGACGGACAATCTGAAAGGACTATTCAAATACTAGAGGATATGCTACGAGCTTGCATACTGGAATTTTAGGGTTTATTGAGCAAATACCTACCGTTGGTGGAGTTTTCGTATAATAACAGCTATCAAGATACAATAAGTATGGCTCCTTATGAAACTCTATGGAAGAAAGTGTAGATCTCCGCTATATTAGGACAAAGTGCGCGAAGCAAGATTGGTCAGTCCGAATATTTTGCAGCAGACAGTAAAAAAGGTTGCATTTATCAGACAAAGGATCTTAACAGGTCAAAGCCAGCAAAAGAGTTATGTTGATCGGAGAAAGAAGGAAGTTGGAATTCAATGTGAATGACAAAGTTTTCCTGAAGATTTCGCCATTCAAAAGAGTCATGAGATTCGAGAAGAAGGGCAAGCTGAGCTCTAGATATGTGGGTCCATTTCCGATTACTAAAAGAATAGGGAAGGCAGCCTATCAGTTAGAGTTGTCAGCTTCTATGGAAGGAATTCACAACGTATTTCATGTGTCTATGTTGAAGAAGTGTATGCGAGATCCTTTTCATGTTGTGCAGCAGTAGGATATAGAGATTCAGCCAACATTATGAGGAGAAACCAGTGAGAATTCTAGATTATACAGTGAAGGTTTTACGCAACAAAAAAATTTTATTGGTGAAGGTTTTATGGCGGAACCATAACGTGAAAGATGAAACCTGAGAAAGGCAGCAGGACATGATGAGCCAATATCTAAAATTGTTCATGTAATCAAATTTTGAGGACAATTTTATTTAAGGATGGTGGATTGTAACAGCTAAAAATATTATGGGCTAAATAATTAAATATTTGTCATATTTGTTAGATAATTTCTTAATGGAATAGAATGAAAAAATGAAAGGTAAAAATTATTAGATGGTACCTCACGGTGAAGGAAAATAAAGTTGTTAGTTAAACTTTTCTTATGTGCTAAAAAAAAATATTTTTAGATTAGGGAAAACTAATACGTTAAGACTAAAGTGATGACTAATTGCTGAAAATAAAAGAAATAAAAGAAAATTGAGAAGTCAAATGTGGAGGAGAAATTATGAAATTCACGTTGGAAAAGAAGAAGAGAAAAAGGAGGATTTCTTTTATGTTATTAGGAGAGAAAGATGAAGTATAAAGAGAGGTTGAAAAGTTAAAGAATAAAAAAGTTGAAAAGTGTAAAATGTAAAATGTAAAGATTGAAAAATTGTGAAATAGAAAGCTAACTTACATGAAGAACAAAGTAAGGGATGAATGAGGGAAACCACATGTAGTAATGGAAAATGGAAAACTACAGGTAGTTAATGGCTAAATTAAAAAGGTAAAACACTTAGTGGAGATTAAAACACATTTTACCCATTTTTACCCTAAATCTTCCTCCTTCTTCACTTATTGCTGCCCTCTCCCTCCACCATTTTTAAAGCTCTTCCCACGATAAACCTCTTCCTTTCTCTCAAGATTTAAGGTAAAAACAAGTTTAGGTTATGATTATGCAAATTGAATGATTTAATGTTAAAATAATTGGAATTTTATTGAGTTTGTTGAATGATTTGTTAAACCCTAAAGGGGATTTACGAAAATTGGATTAGGGTGCTGTAAGTTTTCCTCTTATTGAATATTTATTCATGATATGTGAGTATGTAATTGGTTTATATGGAAAGATTTAATGTTAGGTCAAGTTTTTAGAAGGAAACTGAATTTTAGACTAATACAGAGCAGGCTCTGTTTTGGGTTAATTCGGCTAAGTTAATTGTGTTGGTTTAATAAATGGATTTCAATATAACAAGTTAGACTCTTTAAGGGTTACGTAGCATTTTGAACCATCGAATTCGGAACTATATTCGATTTGTTACGGATTTTTGAATCTATTTTACAAACCCTGGAAAAACTTTTTGGAACAGTTTGGTTTTGGTAATTCTGAATCATTTTATGGTTTTTTATTTCTAAATTGACATGGAATGTCAAACTAGACTCTTTAAGGAGTCCATAGCATTTTGAATAATTGAATTTGGACCTATATTTAATTTATTATAAATTTTTGAAGTTGGTTGAAAGTTTAATAAAACTGGAATTTAGAGCTATGTACAAGGTAGTTTCGGTTTTGTTAATTTCGGCTGTAATGTTGTCTTTGGTTCCATAAATGGTTTATAGCATTAGAAATGAGACACTTTAAGGATTGTATAGTATCTTGAATCACTGAATTCGGACGAATATTTGAATTGTTACGAATTTTTGAATTGGACGATAAAATAATGAATCCGAGAATTTGTTAAGAATGAATTATGGTTAGTTGATGCATAATTGATTTAATCAGATGCATGGAATTAGTGAATGTGTTTATATGCATTCATTTTGATTATGTTATGGGATAAAAGCTAATGGATGTCGTTTATACTTTAGGTTTTAAAGGTTTCAAAGATTTAGTGTACGAATTGAGATAAATTGCTTACGGATCTAGATAAGTAGTGTATGTATGCACTTTGCCTTCGAGCCTACATAACAAGACGCTAGGTTTATGATTGTATGTTATTGTGAACTTTAATTATGGCATGCATCATGGTTTTAAAGGTACGAAAAAGAAACAAAAAAAAATGAATTTCCCATGTTTTATGAAATGACATAGTTTGAAACGAAACGTTGAGAACGAAATAATAAGAAATGTAATAATAGACTATGTAATAGTGGTTTTAGGTATGGCCGTCCCAAGAGCTAAACCGCGAGATGTGCCTCCTTTTTATCCTCTTTACATGAGTATGGTCGTCCCGTGAGGTGTGCCTACTCTTTCTAGAACGAGTTTGGTCGTCCCGTGAGGTGTGCCTACTCAATCTAGTACATAAAGAAATAGATAACAGAAGGAGAAAGAATGAATAAAACGAAATATAAATAAAAACGAAAACGAAAGGAGATGGTAGAAACTGGGTATGTTAGGATATAAGTTATGTAACTTGTTTTCATTTCATTATTACACTATTTACTATGCATTAGACTTATAGTTTGAATTCTGTGATGTAGATGACGAAGAATTAGCCGGTGAGATTTATGAGCAGGTGCGGGACCAAGAGGCAATTGGAGGAGTACGCTCATGCGACGATCAGGCCATTTGTTAAGACGATTTAACTCCGGGCATATGTATGTTTTGAAGTAAGAACTTGTATATATATGTTTAGTTTTAAACTTTGGTAAACATGTTTTGATATAATATAATCTTTTGGATAGTTTGGTGGAATTGATAAGCTTGGAATTTTGAATAGAAACGTTTTGTTTGTTTTCTGATGATTTGATTGGTTCGGATTTATAAATATTTAGGTGTTATGCTACCCAAATTTTTAGAAAAGAAAAAGGGGTTCAAAAATATAGAATAGCCGATCGATCCGCACTATGTTTTAGGTTGATGAATTCGAAGTATTTTAAAATTGGTTGTTTTTAAAGGAGAGGAGTAGGACGAAGAGGATCGGTTGGCTGGACAGTAGTTTTTAAAATATATATTAATTATTTTATCTTTTATTTATATGATATCGAATTAAGTTTTTACGAAATGTTTTTTTAAACGATAAAGTTTTCACTGAGCATTTCAAACAGTGTAGTTTCAAGTCAATAGAAAATTTTAAATTTTATCAAAATTTTTCAGTACGTAATGAGGATCGTTACACAAAGCATGCAAGAAAAGAGTAATAAAGGGTCGAGGAAGGCTTTGGTACCAAATAACATGCTTCAAAATGGGGATAAAAGTTGAAGAACAAAGGTGGCTCAACTTTGCAAGAAACTATTTTTGGCTGAGAGAGCATCAATTTTCTACGAGCACAACTCGATGAATCTTTAGACTTTGGGGCTGAAATAGACATCTTCTTCGGGAGGGAGTCAATGAAATGTGGTCCAAATTTAAGGGCGAAAGGATCTGTGCAGTGAAAGTTACGCGAGAAATGATGAATATTGTAGGAAACTCGGGATTCTGTTCGGATTTTATGAAGTTTTGGAAATTTAGAAAAATTTTATGTTTAGCTTGTAAAAGTTGAGGTTGCAGATAAAAACTATTGATTTATGACACAAAAATCATCTCACTAATGTTCTAAGATAGTTTTAGATAGTTATGATTGTAAAAATGGAGAAACTAGCAAAAACTGGCGAAGAACCACGTTGGACATCGAGGGCTAAATTTGTCACGAATTCCATAAGCAACTTCATTTTCACTAAACCTTTATGTTATGTACTAGGTTACAGTAAAATGTTTTATCACTTGCCTTGTTTTATACTCAGTTTTATTGCTGACCTACCTCTACCATTCTCCTGTTATTTTAGTGAGAGAGATCCTTCACAACTGACACAGAAATAAACTCTTCTCGTAGTTTTATTTTGTGAGTTCAGAGTATTGTTAGAGATTGTTACATCACACTTTTATTTTTTTTTTTAAGTGCAATTATTTTTTAATTCAATTTATTTTTGATACTATTACTGAACCTTCAACGTAACCCAACAATATTGGGTCCTGGTTCTTTAATCAATTTACAAGACTTGCACAGTGAGGCTTGATATTTAGGGACAAGGATCAAGCTGTTCGATTTGATAAAGAATATCAGGCAACTTATAAACTGTGAATAGAAGGACTTTTGGATGGTTGACTTTTACCGTCCACTCCATTCTCCTTTTTTTTTCCTCAATATTTGAAGACAATTAATATTCGCGTAATGAGAACAATTTTTTAACAAATTGAAGTTTGAGAGAATTGTATTATAAAAAATGATGGAAAGAAAGAACGCAATAAGAATTGCTTTTCCAAATGGCAGAGGATAAATAACTTCGTACATGTACAAAAAAACTTCTACACATCTTGGCAAGACTTCCAATCATAACCTGCAAAAAAAAAGTTATTATAAATATGAAAGCATATTTTCTGGTTGAGGGTAGAAATCTATTATAGCACTAAATCGATCTAAGAGACTATTAGAATCCCGACTATCCACAAATTTTGCAAAATTTCCGGTTCGGAAAACTGGAAGAACTCGGATTCATTCTCAAAATAAACATAATCATAATAACACATCCCTCTCTTCTATTTAATCTAATCTTACCCTAATTGTAATTCTTAAAATACCCGATCCATTAATTTCCCAGAAGTTTCCTTTCACAACTTATTTCAACGTATATCGAACTAAAATGGATTAAACTACAGATATTTAAAAGCCAAAAGTGACCCATCATGGGTATATCAAAGGTCTATCATCATATTCACAAAGCTATTCTTCTGTATTCATATTGATGTGATAACATATCAGCCTAGCAACACCCAAGTACTTATTGCATGATAGAAGAACAGATTCATCCACTTTTGTACTCCTTTTATTTTTCAATACAAATTATGTGACCCAATAATGTATCTAAAAGATTTGACGAGAGAATGAAGCGCATTTATTATAAGCCATCATCAATATAATCTCGAATTTTTAGCCTGAATAAATGACTATCAGGTTGATTCAGCTGATTCAAAACATACCGAGAAAGTCTTCATCACACCCAGGATGCTCGAGAGCCTTAATGTGTGCCTCAAATGAAGCTGCAGCATCTTCCCTTTCCTCTATTTTACCGAGTTTGTCAAATACGAGAGCCATCAAATAGAACGCTTCGGCTGCCAATTCATGATACTGAGCACAAAGAGCGAAAAACAGTGTCATTCTGCTTTAGTTTTGAAAATGGAATCTACTATTTAGTGTTTACTCAATAAAATGTAATCATATTTGTGAAGTTACTTAAAGCAACTTCCAAGTAGCACACATGATACTCATTAGATCGAGAAACTTGAGCCACTCTTACAACCACTTGATTCCACTTCAAATTTAATTTATTAAGAGGTACCAAGACTTGCAAAAATGCACCTTGCTATACGCCCATAAATTGACCACTAAGACAAGCATACTTACATTAACCATTTCTTGTTAAATTCTATCAAAACGTTTCTGGTATTTGCTTTTCTATTATTTATGGCAATATAATTTTAGCAACAGATTTTAATGATACAACAACGAGAGACACAGATCTCAAAAGCTCAAGAAAAACAAACCTCCAACAATTGAAGTTCCTCAGAAGCTTGTCTTAAAGAATCCAATACAACTTCCGAATTTTCAGTAACTGGTAAGGAAGACTGAATATGTAAGTTCAATTTTTTCTGTAACATTTGAAATGCGTAAACGTAAAGAAAAATGTGAAATAGTTAAGCAGTTATCTGAATTCAGACCTGACATTATTTGATAAACAGAAAATTGAAGCAATGAAACTTCATGGACTAAGAACTATACTTCTATTGTAATTACCTCGTGGCAAGCTACTGGATCACATCGGTTACACTAAAAACATAGTCATACATTCTTACATTATTGCTCAAAACACCACATTGAAGATTCATTTTTTGATGAAAATAAGAAACAAATGTTCAGCAATGAGGATAAATAAATGAATCAAATGTTGTAAAAGATATATACCTGAAAAACTTGGATCAGAAAGATAGCATTTTGCTTCCGCTATATATGCCCTAGCACGGAGCTCTAGACCTCCATGACCAAGAATCATTGGAAAAGCTCCATGTATTAGGTTCAAAGCTCTTTGTGAATGACTCGGCCCAAGTGAGAGCCACAACTCAGAAATTGACAGAGCTGCGGATGCTTTTAGAAGATCAAGGTTAAATGACTGGCAAAATGATAGGCTTGCCAATGCATATGGAAGACCTAAAACAGCGTTTCCTGATTTCTGATGAACAGAAACAAAATTGAACTTTATCTACCCTATTCTTGAATATCTAGGCTTAGTTACCTTTAGAAACAAAACAGGAACAACATAGATTATAAAAAATTGTAAAGATGCTAAGAAAAAAAATGTTTGTGGAAAAATATATCAGTAACCTTGATGAGAATAATCACACTGATGGAGATTATATAGATTTGAGATATCTCACAATTTCTTCTTAGGTGTATCATACATGCATGGGATGAGCAAAACAATAGTCAAAAGAATTTTCACTATGAGCTCATCAAAAAATATGTAACCACTTCTATAAGGGCAGAACTCTAAATATGTAACCACTTCGATGAGAGCAGAAATATATCATAACTTGGTACATTACCTTTAAGCACAACAAAAACAGATTATTTACAGTACCAAATTAAAGAAAGGTCAAACGGCTCCTTTCTTCTTCCTTTTTTTTTTGGTTTTTATTTTTAATAAAACAATTCTCTGCAACTTTAATACATTTTCCATTATGTCGTAAAAGGAATCTGGAAAAATTTCAGCTGAAGAGCGTAAGCTTTACGATGAAATTATATAGGGAATAAATTGCAAGCACTCATTATTACCAACTCATAAGCAACCAAAAAAGGTCAAATTGAATCCCAAAAGGACAAAATTAAATCCCATAATAAAAAGTTTATGAAAGAAAACATTAACTCAAAACGAGGTGATTATCAGTATATTTCCTTTTATTTTTAGTCCTTGAAATTGTATATAAAATTGTACCTTATGGATTTCAGCAAGCAATAGAAGAACAGTGGCATTCTCAACCTGCAGGTTGAATTTGTAACATACACAAAAAAGGGAATGAGCCACACGAGCTGCCTGAAAATAAAGTCGAGAGAGATTGCAAGTTATGACCTCAGTATGAAAATCCAAACCCTCAAAATAAATGCATATTAATTTTCCAACAAGAAAGTTTGAAAATCTTACAACAGGCCAACATAAAGACATGGGTACTTCTCTGAATTTGACAGCAAAAGACATTAAAAGGAAACAAATGCAATACTGCGAAATATTGTAAGCCAAAAACTACATCTCTTAAATCATTCACTTCACCAGGTCAGTTCCAACTTTCTGATCTTTTAAGCTCTCCCCATATCTCATATGAATAACTTTTCTCCAAAAAGAAATAAATTGCTAGATGCTAGACACATTACTCAAATACAATAAATGAGATAGAGTAATTCCACAAATGTCTTAGAGTGAAGACACAGTGACGTCAAATGCAAAGAAACAACTAAGGTCTTCATAGAATACTAACCTCGCTGAACTGGTTTGCAGCTAGTAATGTTCGTGCATGGCGAAGGCTAGCTTCTGTCTTAAGCTCCATGTCCACACCAGAGCTAGAGGATGCTAAAACTCCAATTTCATCGCAAACCTTTTGAGCCAGCTTCAAACGACCTCTAGATATAGATTGTAATCATTTATCACAACTGATTATAGTAAGTGAAATGCACACCCATATAACATTAAAAACGCTGTGCTTTTACCGATGAAGTGCTTGCTCATGGAGCAACTGTAGTTTGAGCAGTAAAATTCTTGATTTTGAAACAGACAGAAACCTTTCCTCTGCAATCCTGAGCGCAGCAAAGGCCTCTGAAAAATTAAAGAAAAAAAAAGAAACATTAAGAATAGGAGGCACTTCGTGAATTTCCCCGACTCAGGGTCTCACTTCTTGAGATCAAAAAAGTACCATGCAGCACTCATTATCTCAAAAATTTGGTGAATCAGGCACAACTTGCATATTTGACAGAGCACCCACAATATTAGAGTATGTGCACTTGTATCACAAAAGAGGAAAAATGGAAGTTTTTTATATGATAAATCTTTTAAATCTTCTTTTCAACTTAAGATATCCAGGTAAGGAGATATTTACATATTTCTTTGTTTTTATGATGAATTACCCGTTTATAAATATTAGATTATAAACATTACTTAGCAGATTAACTGGTTTTCCATCTAAATTCTCTTGTGCCAATGATCTAAACGGAGTTGAAGATTTGTGAACTCTCATAATAGATGATAGTGCAGTTTTTTTTATAACAATGTAAATTTTCTACTCTCTAAAAAATAGCAAAGAGAAACACGTAGTTTACGTCAAGTTCTCTTCCATTAGAGATTACTATAATAAAAAGATAAATCCTAAAAAAATTAAGAACATAAATCCATTTAGCAACAGTGAAATTAATGTTATCGTAAAAGTCAATAATTGACTCTACATCCCAAATCATGTAGTTAAGAATGTTAGGTTTCATTGGTTGGATAAAAATTCAAGTTTGGGAAAGGAAGAATATCCCCAAACCTCAATTCACTTGATAGAAAATTTTCAACACCAGACTTTGATGATAACAATTTCTTACTATGCTAATAGCGATTGATGCAACAAAATG
Source organism: Begonia peltatifolia (assembly GCA_022433055.1). Lineage (NCBI taxonomy): Eukaryota > Viridiplantae > Streptophyta > Magnoliopsida > Cucurbitales > Begoniaceae > Begonia > Begonia peltatifolia. Next base: position 2,252,441 of record CM039525.1, on the reverse strand, counting down.
ACCTTGAGTGCAAAGAAATTGAAGAAAGTGAACAGATCAACAAAATGATCCTAAGTGCAGAGAAATTGGAAAAAATGAACAAATCAACAAAATGATCCTAGGTGCAGAGAAATTGGAAAAAGTGACCATCTTTGCCGTTGAGATAATGCTAATAGTGATAAGATATAGAGAATCAAATGATGAGGTGATAAAGCAAATGGAGATTCACCAGTAATGTTGAGTACTGAGAGGACCAAGATAAAAAAATATCAAAATTCAACGAAGAAGAAAGCCAGCAACTATGATACAGAGAAGCTGTGAAGAAGACCATAGTAACAAAACTAAATGGTGTGAGTTTAGATTCTACCGTAAAGCGAAAAATATTCTCCAAGAAAACACATGAATTTCCTAAAACATGATGACACCGTGTAAATTGGGTTGAATGCCTCTTATTGTAAGAGTTCTTTCCATTATCCAGAGATTCTAGGGAGTTCTAACAGCTACATGAATTACGCTTAGCCAAATAAAAAATCTATGTAATCAATGATTACAAAATACTTAAAGCTAAAATGTAACAATCACACATTAATTAAGGATTTGTTGAATGTCTGCGCTGTAACTGTTAGGTAAGGGTTCCATGCCTTCCAAATGATATTATTAAACTTGGTTTTACACTTGTCTAACCTATTTTGTGACATTATGTCAGAAAGTAAACTAACAATAGATTGAAAATGTTGACTCAAATTCTCTAATACTTGCATTAATTTGAAGAATAAACTAAAGAGGTCCATTGACAATGCTATGTTGGTAAATGAGCTTAGTACTTTGATTCTGCAAATTTCTCTTCTCAATTTTTTTCTCGCCTCACTTCTGCTTCGACTATTCATTTCTCTTTCTATAAGTTTATATGGAAAAAAAAAATCTCTCTCAAGATTCAAGTATTCGGTTGGGTTTTGGTAAAGAAAAGTTATATACAAGCGACCAAATTCGAAAAAGAAATCTTACGAGAGCCTTGTCTTCACATTATTGTCCATTGTGTAACACTGAAAGTGAAATTAAAGACCACTTTATGATACAACGTGAGATGGCTAGACAATTATGGGAGAAATTATTTTAATCTTTCAATTTGTTCTCTAATATTGAGAGCATCATTAATGATGTTTCTATTGTAAATAAAAGATCTAAAAAGAGAAAATTAATTTGAAAACTCGGCATTCCAACTATCTTTTTGGCTATTAGAATTTATTGAAATACGGTTCTATTTGAAAATAAATCTCTAAAACTCAATTTATGTGACAATATTAATTTTTTTATTGCCAAGTGAATTTATTGTTCTAAATATTTTAATAATTATCTTTTTAATATAATTCTTCTCAATTAGAGAAAAATTATTTTTTGCTAATTTTGCAAATTCCTTATAAAGGAGAATCTCTTTCCTTCTTGATACTTTATAAATTCTTCTATTAATGTATATAAAAAAAATGCGCTTACTACTTTGAAGATCCTTTTGAAATTAAAGCCAAATATAGAGTGGAGATTGTATTCATATTTCTAACTTTATTTAAGGATCAAACAATGTTATGATTTTAAAGCTTGAGATAATTTTCCCTTTGCTTTTTTGGAATATTATCATCACAATTCTTATCCATCTTTGACAAATTATACATCTAAACTTGATCTTTCCAATGATAATGGAAAATGTTGGAAGAATAGTGCAAAATTTCGGGTGAGCCATTCAAGCAGTAACCTGACCTTTGTAACCTTTAAACATGGCTAAATGTTGAATGAGCTTCACATACGCCAATGATATATCAGCTGAACTGCATGTTATAGAAAATAGTCACTCGATTAAATAAGTTAGGCAGAAGAAAGGAATTCGTATTCATTCATGAAAGAACAATGAACTAACAGTATTCCGGAGCATATATGATTACCTTGAAGCATCAGCAAAACAAGTGGCATAAACCAATGCATTTATTCGCGCGAGGGGGGCACTAAGAACAAATAGAGAAAGTATCAAAGAATAAAAAAATCATCGGACAGAACTAAAGTCAGATAACAAAAGTTTCAAAAACTATCTTCACTCAATCAATACAAAAAAATAAGTGAATAAAACAAAATAAAAATAAACAGCTGAAGTAAAAAAGTTAATCAGAACTTCTCGTAAAATGTCAAAAGAAAACCAAACTTTATTGACAGGGATAGAATAAAACACTTAGGCAGGGTAGTTGGTATACTGCTTTAAACAACGAAAAAAAAAACTGAACACTTTTCTACGAAGTGTCGCATCCCAAATAACAGACTCTGTCGCATCACCATGAAACCAAAACCAAAACCAAAACCTAACATTCATTACATTTATCAACAACAAACGATCTGGTAATGACAAAATAAAGTTGAGGTGTTCAGCCAGGATAGATAACCTGCCATATATTTCCCATGCAGTAGAACGTAGTAAGTATGAAGACCCTAGTAATTGCAACACAGATCCAGGAATAGAACTTTTTTGTGAATAGAATTGAGAAACGGCAGAACTATTTTCAACTTCATTATCTCTAGACAACAACAGGGAACCAGAAGGCTTCTGCAAACTCCTAAGCCATGCCGAGCTATAGACACCATCAGTTGTTGTCATATAAGTTTCAGAACCAAATTGAGCTATCAAATGAGAACTTAACCTTAGTTCCTGAAAATTCAAAGATTTATTGGAAAAAGGATATTCATTAAATTCCAAATACAATACTCAGACAACACACATTCATGCACACTAACATACCCAGTTCCAAGTGCTATCTTTTAAGTTAAAACGTAAGATATGAAAGATAATCTGATGTAGGCAGCGAAAATTGAAAAATAAAAAATAAAAAAAAAATAACTTAAGAAAAACGAAAGAGAAGAAGAAAGACAAAAAGAGAGAGAAGCCGAGAGAGAATAAGGGATTGGAAAATAAGATTTTAAAATCTCACATATTCATTCATCATAATCTTCATCTATTGTCTAAACAAGTTACGATAATAACACTTAAATATAAGAAATTTAAGCTAATCCTAAAAAACAACAAATAACCCTCAAATACGAGAAATTAACTTTAATTGAAATAAATAAATAAAACATATAAATATTAAAAATAAAATGTCGAAGATATCCTCATCAACTCTCCCGAGGTAGAAGAATCTCCCAGTTGAGTTGACGGAACCACGAAGCAGCAAACTGATTAATCACCCAACCATAAACTATGCGGTTGAGCAATCTTCTTTCAACGTCCATAAACTTGTACGACCGGATGCCATGATCGAAAATCTTTCTGAGTGATATGGAATCCGACAAAGAAAGATCTTGATGACTTCAAAAGAACTCGATGAGGTTTGGATCCAAGTGTCGAAGTGTCTCTCTGAAAATCCACATATAATCACCATCTAGTCGATCTACCCAACAAACCAAGAAACGTTGAACCTCACATTCATCAGTAAATACAATCTGTTCATCTAAAATAGCATCAATTTTATCCTTATGTGTTGTGACATGATATATGGGGAAAACATAATTAGCAGATATAGGCTCAAAATCGATAAGTGAAGGTAAAAAGGGATCAGCATCTGAACTAAAATGACCTTTATTAGCAAGCAAGTCTTCAATATTAAAAGTAGGATGATAACCAAAATGAAGTGAAAAATCAACGACATATGCATTTGAATCAATTCGCTTTAAAATTTTAAAAGAACTAACACTACAAGTTTGCAATTTAGAACTAGATCTGGATGAACGCTACTCAGGACGAACCCGAAACATAACATAATCTCCAATATTAAATTCAATGTGTTATTTATGTAACTCAACTCGTAATTTATATGATGCATTACTAGTATTTATTTGTTTATTGATTTCAACGTGCAAATCATAAAGATATTGTGCAAAATTTTCGACTGACATAGAGACACTAGCATGCAGTGACACAGGGGCGAAGTCTACAAGTTTCTTAAGTTCAGAATTATGAATAATCTTAAAATGACTTATACCTATAGATCGGTTCACAGAGTTATATGTGACCTGGGTGGTGAGAAGACGATTAATAATATTTAATCATGTGTGTTCAACAATTTTTCTCTTTTGAAGAGTCTCCAATGATTTTGGATCTGAGGCACAAGATTAAGGCGGATTTTCTTTCTTTGAAATACGAAAGAACTAGAGTTTAATCCACCTTGGATAGTGGCATTCACATCAAACTGTCATGGATGACCGAAGATAACATGATTGGCATCATGAAGAATGATATTGCACTAGAGTTGTTCTTTGTATTCATGAAACTGAATGAAACCAAATAATTATCTTTTACAGATATAAAGAATGTGTTGATCCATGAAATATTGTAAGATCGAGGATGAGGGACGGGTTTCAACCCAAGGCGGGATACGGTAGTTACAGGTACTGCATTAATATAGTTATCACTGTCGACCATGACTTTGCAGCCTTTGTTATTGGCTTTGACATATGTGTGAAGAATTAAATAATGACATCATCTTCTACGTCTTTGAGTTAGAAAAGTTTACTTCCCACAATACTCAGTCGGGGTGAATCGGAGAGAATAGGCATAAAGATGGATCTACTACATTCTAAAAAGTTTTTGTCATCCAAATTTTCAAAATCTTTAAGGTTAGGTTCATAAATTTGTTCTTCAATTATCTTCTCAATTTTATTTTCACACTTTTGTAAGATTAGAATTTTACTAGAACTATTACAGAAGATATGACCAAAATCCTCAAAATTGAAACATTGTAAACGTGAAGAATTTTGCGTAATTTTATTTTCACACTCTTGTAAGGCTAGGTTTCGGTTAGGGCAAATAGAGGAAGTGTGACCAAAACCATTATAATTTAAACATTGTAATTGCAAAAAATTTCGCGAATTGTCTACATCTTTTCTTTTGTTTTCTTTCATCGAAAGAAGTTTTAAAAGAGGCTTATGAGTAACAGGAGTCGGGACAGAGATAGGTCTATTGTCAACTCGTTTGTTATACGGCATTTTCATAGCTAGCTCATAATCTTGAACTAACTAATATGCAAGATCTAAAGTATTGACACCTTAAAGGATATGCTCGCGTTTAAGATTTTTTTTTAAACCCTATCGAAATCTCCTTAAAGTTATGGCCTCATCTTCAACAACTTGACTTCTCATTCGAAATTCATTGAATTGGTTGACATATTCAATGACGAATCGATTCCCTTGGGCAAGGCATTCCATTGGTCCAATAAATTACCCAAGTAAGATTGGGGTAAATACTTCTAGTGAAGCTCATGATGCTTCATTTCTTCTGAACTTCCAACAGTAGGTGCATCTAATTTGATATTCGTAAAGAGTTGTTCTTCTTGATGATTAGAAAAATGAGAATATTGATAATAACGAATTTGACCACCCTCTCGACCGAATTCTTCATCTTTACGGTTATGTCCAAATTATCGTCGAGTGTCTTGCAGATGATGTTCACGCTGATTATGAGACACTACAAAATTGTCTTACATTGTTTAACCTATTTTCGAAACTTTTATTAGTCTCACGGGTAAAGGTCAACTCAGTCTGGATATTAACTACTTGATCTTGAAATCGTTATTGGTTGTTAAGTATTTGTGCTAATTGTCAGAAAATGGGTATCTAATTGGGAAGGTTCCATTTCTAAAGCACTAGGACTAAACGATACCCGATGACCACTACGTAACTGCATGCAATGTTACTAATAAAGGCCAAAATAGAGATCAACAAACAATTTCATGATTTGTATGTAGACATCAATCAACAAATAATACTCGTAACGAATAATATCTATTAGAGATAAAATCTAACAAATCAACAAATAAAATTTTATTTTGACGATTATTTTGATTCTAACAAAGCAAACACGAAGAATTGATATTCTAAAATAATGAAGCAAAAAAACCCAAATATTATGCCGAGAATGTATCACCACAAAATTGATTATCACAATGAAAGTAGAATTAATAGCTGGATATAAAATAATAAGCAAATAATAAATCAATTGATAGTTTAAATCACAAAGCATTTAGGTGGATAAAATTATAATTTAATATAGTGATAGGCCACAATTGATGTCAAAGTGATCAAGCTGATATGCATACGAAAGCAAAAATAATAGATGCAATCAAATATCGTTTAAGGCGAGTCAAATAATCAGATATAATTTGACAAAATGTCAGAATGATTAAGATGCACATGAATACGAAATAAAGATAAGTCACAACACAAGAATAAAATTAAAGCATAATTTAGAACTAACAGTATTGAAAAACTAATTAAAATTAGAAACAGAAAACTCCCTGAATTAGTTGAATTTACTCGAAAATAGTAGATTTAATAATAGAAATTCATCAGAACCCAAACAGCAACTCGAAATCCAGCAGTAAACCAACAACGACCCGATTTGATCTAAAGATCAAATATTCAGCAGCAGCCAATATTCGGTCGGGGCGTGAAAAGTACCCATGAATAGTATTGCTGCCGATGAACAGTGCTGATGAACAGTTACCGATGAACATTAAGGTTTTAAACTAAGATTTTATTGTTTGAGAAAATAATAAAACCTAGTCTGATACCAATTTGATGTAGGCCGCGAAAATTGAAGAAAGAATATAGAAAATAAATTAACTTTAGAGAAACGAAAAGGGGAAGGAGGAAAAGAGAGGGAGAAGTCGGAAAGAATAAGGGATTGGAAAATAAGATTTCAAAACCTCATATTCATTCATCATAATCTTCATAAACTATCTAACCAAGTTACAATAATAACACTTAAATAGAAGAAATTAATAATAACTCTAAAAGACGACAAATAACCTTAAAATAAGATAAATTAACTTTAATTGAAATAAATAAATAAAACATATAAATAATAAAAATAAAATATCGAAAATGTCCTCATTATAATCACTTGGAACTGGGTATTTTAAAACGTTAGATGTGAAAGATAATCACCAATAACTTCTTAATAAAATAATAATAATTATCATGACAGGTCACATTACCTTGCAGACATTTATAGGACTCGTTCTAAGCCTCATGGAAGCTTTGGGACCAAATGACACAAGAGGCCTTTGCACATGCTGTAAATGTTGAAACGACACCGTAAAGGTTAAATGAGATAAAAAAAAAAAGATAGATCAGAGCTTATGGAAACATAAACATTATAAACAAGAATATGCTTTGAGAAATGAGGAATGGTCACCAATACTGTTCTAAAAAGATCTACTGAATTCATATCACTGAAATCGAAATGAATCATGATATTGCATTGTAATGAACTTAGAAAAACAAAACCATTCCATTCCTCGGTATTATTATCTTTATATAAAAAATTATTCTGAAATGATAAGTTAGGCTGAATTGATGTAATCCCTATAAAAGTCCAATAAATGACAAAAAAAAAAATTGTGAGAGCCAATGCCTATAATGTGCAATTAGCGCTGCAGCGTAAATCAAGTTGTAGTCGTATCAATACACATGATACAAGCCAATATTGCAATTCCAGACTCAAATGTTCAAAATTTCAAAGCAATCCATCCTGAACTCTATCTCATATTCAAGAAACAAAAAACAAATCCAATTTATGTCAATCCCATATCTTATATGAGATTTTCATTCTAATTGAATGTTAAACAAGAGTAGGGAGAGACACCGTATCAAATTGTGGATACATTTTATCATCACACTTTCATGGAAATAAAGAGAGCTAGCGCTTGTATGTTTCAAGGGTATTTAATACCATTATGGAAATTGGGTATTTCCTTATGTATAATAAACTTCAAAGCGAAAAGTTATCTACAAATGAGTGACAGAGGGAAACTATATGTGAATGACAGTTTTAACCTATTCTTACCAGTAAATCAAATTTAGCCATCGCGAGATGATTTGATGCCACTAAATGTTTTAACTTCAAATTTTCTGCTCTTCTCAAAGATTCTCTCAGGAGCACAAACAATTGTTGCTGAACAGAAAGTGAAATCCCCATACTGGTTAAAGGGGAGTAAGATGATCTGAGTAGTCCACTTGTACTTGAGATACCAATTTCAGACAACAAGTTCCCAATAACGGATAAAGTGTATGCCAGGCACGTATCATTACTTTGCTGCGAAAAATCAGTATGTATTTTTATTATTTCAGAAATAATATAAACGAAAAACTTATTGATGAGAAGAATAACTGAGAGAGCTAATACAGAGAAATAAGAGATTTATGCATATCAGCAAAGGTTAGATTTTCAACATTACTATGAATTCCTTTGTGCCCCATACCTCTGAACAAAGAAAATGGCAGAACCATGGCTAGGAATCAAAGTAGTTAATTGAAACTTAGCATTTTTCTATACGTTCAAGAAAGCAGCAACAGAAAACAACATATAAAATAATAAGAATAAAACATGCTAAATCCAGTTGGCTAAGACACCAATGTTGGGGCGTGAACTTGTATTACTCACAAGCTAATATCTTTTGAATAGAAAAAAAAAAAAAAAAAAATCAACAGCAGATATACTAGGATGCAGAAATGCAAGGATGAGGACAAGTTTTAAAATGGAAAAATGAAATAATTCACAAGATTCACCTGTTGTGAAACATGTACTGCTTCAGTCAAAACCTGAAATTATTAGGAAAAGGAAAACAATTTAATGCAGATCAACAACATGAATAATTTCCCATTACAATTTTGTAATTAGTTGAAAAAATGTGACAAGCACGGCTCAAAAGGTGGAAGGAATAGAATCCTTTGTTGAATCGCACCTCCAATGCTTGTTTTGGATGTCCCAAATGAAAGTGCATCATCCCTAGACATAACAAAGCAATTTCGTATCTCCCAAAACTATTGCCACTAGATGCAGGAGGCACGAGATCAAATCCTTCAGTCCCTGCACTTTTGTGACAACAATAATGAAACATAATGAGATTACAACTGTATGTAGCATTTAACAATTCGAATGAAAACAAGCGAAAAGGTGCAATACTCACTAATATTTAGCTATTAGTAGTGTGGCTACTTTTATATGTAGGGAGAATGAAAGGATTGGAGGATATATTTTAAAATACTTTACCCAAACTAAATAAATCTTGGTCTATTATTTTAATATTTTACCATCTCATTAGGCCTTGTTACCACAATTCCTCTTCTTTTTCTTGTCTTTCATTCTTTCTTCGAGAAATTAGCGTTTCAGCACCAATTCTCTCATAAGACACATTTCAGTACCTATCAAAGCATGTGTTTCTAATGCACAAGTAAAAATTTGAATACCAATAGCAAACAATTGACCGACAGCTTTCTCATTCTCTCATCCTGTATCTAGTTCATAGCAAATGACAAAATAATAACAATGAAAGCCAGCTCACAGTCCTGAACAAGCATACTACTTTAGATTTACCTGTAATCAAAGTAGCAGTGGATATTCTCCAAAGCCGCAATATAATCATCATGGTGGAGGTTATTCAAGTAATGCAAAAAATGAACCTGCATCATGGTCAACAAGGAAAATTATCTCAAGAGTCTAAAAGCTCAATAAAATGTCAATATCCACAAAGTCATGGCCGTAATTAAAAATTTTGAATTACACGATGTAGTTCAGGAGCTAATTTCCTAAGCTGCCGTAAAATGAGTTCGAATTCATTCAAAGAAAATGAGCTTCCAAACCTGCCACAAACATAATGTCAAAACCAACTGGAATTTTGCACTCAAACAAGGAAGAAGTCTGTTCTAGGATAAGGTATGCAGTTTTTCACTTACTTTTCAATTGTATCAGCCTGCCCATCAAGGTATCCTTGAATCTGCCCGTTGGTTTGTAGGAAGTTCCCACCATTGGGATTAACATCCCTTGACGCATTGTTGTAGGAACATGAATATGGAGAAGCTTCTCTAACTTTATTACTAATTTTGGATTTTTGATAAGCAAGAACCTCAATATCTGCATGTTTATTTATTATGCATCTTTACAACTGCAACTACTTTGCAAAGTAAAAGAGTTTAAACTAATGAATAACAAAGAATATTTTTTGAGAAATTATCAGATAATATCAAGATCTAATATCATTGGACTTGTCTCGAAAATAAAGTAATGAATTCCTTAAGAGGTGAATGGGAAATAACTCTCAACTATTTCTAACCGTGAAAAAACATTGTCAAATCAGGATGAGAACTTTAATTGTTTAACAACTGCATGGACTGTGTTTCTTAGTTTACAGATTTTATGCCTCGTGAAAGAGTTGACTTCTCCACTAGGGAGCCCCATTAAAAATAGTGTACCTAGAGGGGAACCTTTTTTCTTTGCATGCTTTAGAAATGGAATTTGTTTTTCACCTTCAACCAATCTCATAAGTGCTATAGGAATATGCAAATGAAAAGACACTTTTTTCAGGCCAAACTTCCTTGCCTCCATTTCTTCTGTGACTTCATCAAAAACCAAATTTTCCAGGTCCGTGTTCTCATATTCAGACAATGCCTCTAAGTTATTATTGGCGTCATCTAATTGTGATGAAGTGTAAGGAGGACAGGTTGAAAGTGCTTCTTTACAGTAGATTCCTATATTTTCCAAGAGATGGCATACCCCCTGCAGTAGATTTAATTTTTTAAAAAAAATGAAGAGAGAAACTTTCAAACAAAGACAGGCAAAAAGGGAGTTATAGACTACTCAATAAATGAAATGATTAAAAGTTTTCCTTTGAGTGAGAGTTACACTTTATTCTACAGACATGTATAGAGGAGAATAACGATTAAACTGAAAGTACTGCATTAAACTATATCATTCAAGGCATAAAAATATGAACCATTCCATGTACACCATCTTATTTTACCCTCCTACAGATACTTTGTAATGTTTCCATTAATAGAATATTTATAATAGATTATTAATAGTTAAAATAATAGATAAATCACAGCATAACTTAATGACAAAATACGTTGTTCGGCTCACATTACTTTTAATTGAATCTCCACACTTATCCAATCTTTAATAAAAATCTCTCTGCTAACATACATAAAAAATCTCTTTAACACAATCCATGTGACTTTTCAAAATTTCTCCTTAATTGTAATGTAGAAAATGATTTGACAATTGATAAAAAAATATTCAATGCATCCACCAAAATGCTGAGGAACCAAAATGCTACATGCCATAACCATGTATGTCCTCAGAACATCAACACTTTTTGGGCTACACAAGATTATTTTACAAAACTTTCAATCGAATTATGTAGCACTAACTAAAATAATACCTCAAAAGACAAAAGATTAAAGGCAAGAACGCATCGACGAAGAAACATTCCCAGGTTGCTATTAGGATCCAAAATAACCTGGTCATCTTCCATGGCACCAGAATCTGGGCCGCCAAGAATGCCTTTTAATAGAACATCAAAAAAAATCAACAGTCTAGGATTGAAGAGAAGGAGAGATTCAGAGAGAAAAAGATATTACACACAGTAATAGTGTTGACGTTGATGAACATGAACTAACCACGTATTTCACTGAAGAAGGTAAATAAATCATCAGGTGATGTTAGAGATGACAGTCTGTTCGTTAGATGAGCATTTAACCAATGATCAAATAGGCCACCAACCTCTCTCAATTTATTGGCTAGTTCATCAAGTTTTGGCTCCAAAACATCATCACATGACTGTAGGACAGATTGTACACATAAAGCATTATAAAGAAGATAAGAGTGTCATAAATAATTTGTTTACTTAATGTAAATATTTGAGTTCAATTGGCAGACACTGAGAAAAGAGAAAAAAAGAGAGATAGAGAACAGGCAATTGTATAACAAACCTAGAGAATTTTTTTCAATCCTCAGCACCGTTAAAAGATACAAGGATATGCAGACAATACAAATACCTTCGAGAGAGCCAGCAAGAACAAGCCCAAATTGTTGTGCTGGGCCACTGATGAGAAAGGAAAAGGTACTGAGATCTGAGCAGGTGGTGCGTATATTTGAAGCAGTATGCAAACTGATACTTTATGAGGTGTTATTGCAAATACCCCTGGGGGTTTCAAAATCCCTGCCATTACGAGAGTTTGTTTGCGTCTCTCTATCAATTAATGGCAGATTTCTGAGAAATAAAATCCTTTATTCAGTTCAATCCTCTCGTCTTCTACCTGTGTATCAATTACCAAATTTCATTACATTTTTTTGAAACAATCCATGATATTAACAAGCTATACGACATTATATAGGCTAATGAACGATCAACAATGTAAGTTATGGATAATTTTCAATATAAAAACGTATAGAGATGGTCAAGGATAGTAACAAGAAAGATTCACAGTAACCAGAACAAAAAAACCACACAGCTTCTTAGTACTCTGCGGAAGCCCTAACGATTAAGGAGCTCTTTTTCCATGATTAGAAGCAATGGGATTTTAGCTCCGTTCTCACTCTGACAAAAATTGTTCACCTTTTCCAGTTTTACATCTACCTAACTGAAAATGGAAGTTACCTCCGTGCACCATCTGTGTCGTCCAGATGAATCCAAAATCACATTTTCATGACATGAAAACGCGAACTCTATCCAGTGATAAGTTCAACAAAAAAATGGAGGCGACGACGACGGAGAGTTAGCTCAAGGGCTTTGCGCCACAGCGAGAGAGAGAGAGAGAGAGAGAGAGAGAGAGAGAGAGAGAGCCTCGAAATTGGAGGGATGGAGTAGGAGGGAAAATTTCAGTGAATAATACTTTTTAGTCAAGTTCTCAAACGTAGTTCGATTTTTTTTTTCTTTTAATGAAAAAATATAATTTAAATCTTAAGTTGATTTTTATATTATATTTTAAACTATTTTATTTCACACGTTCAAGTTTCATCTTCGATAATTTAAATATTACTATCAATTTATTTATTAAATCTAGTATTTTTTATTTAATTAGTTTTATTAATCCAATTTCTAAAATTGAGCACGATTTCAAATTTTACTGATCTCATTGGAGATAAAATCAACATAATTCGAAATCAGATTAAGAATTACGAGATACGTTATAAATTGAATTAAAACACTTTATTAATATATATTTATTGATTTAACATATAAATTAACAGTAAAATTTAAATTATTAATAATTAAAATGTGAATATTTAATTTATCAAAAATACAAACCTAAATGATCTAAAACATTAAGATTAAATTATAATTTTCCGGCTTACTTTAGTGAAAAAGAATTGATGCAATATAAGTGTCTATTTTTTATAAAGTATATTATATTTGTACGGAAACTCTCATAGTTGTCTATCATTAATTAATTACCTATTATTTTAACAACTTATACAACAAATGTTAACAATATAAGATTATAATATTAAATAAATCAAAACCATGAAATCTGAATATATATATTATTTGGTATTTACTTTTACTTGTAGGTCAGTTTACTTCTATATCATCGGGAGTGAATTTAAACAAAATGATTAATTAACCGATCATGCTAGATTTCAAATTTGAACCTAAATTCAATCGATCTTAATTTTAAGCTTATAAATTATGAATAATTTAATCATTTATATAGAGGAAGAACAATTAATCACTATTGAATTATCATTATTATACAGCTGTAGTACTTACAATTGGTGCGTAGAATTCTTTTAGTACCTTCTCATGATGCACATTAAGAGTTTGCTAGGCGGGGAACTATTGAAAACGGGATGTTTATTATGAGCAAGATGCGTTCAATCATTCCGAATATACGGGAGAGATTTGAATTCTAAGGCTCCACATCCTTCGTCATCGTTTCGGGGGGATCAATGCCCTCCGTGTTTGTCCCTTCGTAAGTGAAATGAGACTTCAATCCAATCCAACATTGATAATAGTCATGATCTATGAACGGGGATTCGAGAGCCCATCGGCAGACTCGAGGAATCAAACACGATTCGAACATAAACGCCATTGTATTAGTGATTTTGTGCGGCCCTGACTCGTTTCCACTTGCAATTGTAGCCTGCATTAGAACATAATACTATTTGTACATCAAACCTGGTGAAAATATTGGAAAAGTTGCAAGTATAAGTAACATCTCATCTCCGATTAATATTTTGAGGTAAAATTCAAAAAACAAAAACAATGAGAGGCAGGATTTGACCCAGCTTGTCAAAAACAGACAATATTGTACAACAAATCAAGGTTAGGATGTTGCATCAAACTATTTTATAAGGTAAATTCTTTATGACAGCATCAATAAAACATTATGCAAACATAAATCAAGACAAACTTTATAGAAATAGAAGTAGTTTTCAACTTTGTTTTCCAATATTTGAGCCAGTAATAGAATTGTCTAAAAGATTTCAGTGGGAGCAGCTACATCTATAGACCAATATGAACTAAAATCATTGGAAGTCCCTAATTTGGACAAAAGTGTCTTCTGACAATTTCAGTGGATGATTAAGCTCCTTAAACGATCTAGGCGTCGTTTTTAGTGCACAAAAAAGAGTAAAATGCATTTTTCAAAAATTATGCACCTCGTATGTCTTTGTATCGGGACCGTGGGGTGTCATACAGCTATGAAGACTTGCACCACCAGGGAGAAACCCATCAGCTTTTGCCTAAAAAAACAGAAAATGACTGCAAAAGTGAACATATAACACTCACAATCTTATATTATATGCTTCTGCAAAAATAAACTTGTCAATGCAACCACAGGCCTGAAGAACTAAACGTCTACTTAACTGCAGATTCATTCCAAAGCAACCACTAAATAGGTTGGATTTTAACTACGAAAGGTATTAAAAATTAATTGCTAGAGTAAAAAGACAGCCTCTATTCCCCATTAACAGTGACAAGATAAAAATAGCTCTTTACATTGAAACCTAAATTAGATATAAAAAAAAATGTTTAATATGGGTTAAATAAAACGGTAGACGTATTTTTTTTACCTCGTATCCACCAAAAATAAGACCCATGAATTCGCTCATAGAATTGCGATGGTAATAAGGCGGCCGGAATGTGTGTTCAGCAACCAACCATCTAGGAGGGAAAATGACGAAATCAAGTAATGCCACTCCAGGTTTATCCGTGGGAGCTGTCAACACTGCATCAAGATAATATAAACACATTTATATATTTAGTCAAAATTAACTTAGCATCATACATCAAAGAACTGGATTAAAAAAATTGCTAAATGTAAAGGCTTATAATCCAAGGAGACACTTATATAAGATGAGATAAAAAGAATACCCGTGTTTATAGATGGATCACTATGATCTATTAAAACAGTATTGTAAGGGCAGAATTTACTGAGCTCATACTGCAAAAGAAAACTTTCAAATTCAATGACCCATGTATATTATAACCGGTGCAGAGGAACAAGCGTTTCGATACGAAACAGAAAGTTAAAGGAAAAATTTAGAGAATAACCTCGCGGCAATAAAAGAAAAATTCTAAATCAAAGTCAGATCGCTAATATTCATAACAACTCTTTAAATAGAGTTTGGGTTAAAATTCAAAATCTCTAAGAAATTTTTAAGAAGATAAAGCAAATCTCTATTAAATCTTTAAGAAGATAAAACAAATTAACTAATTATCTTTAAAATAATGATTAAAATATTAAAATATTAAGTCATATGCTTAGGCCACAGCCATATACTGGCATCATTAACCTAATATAAAATTATTCTGGAAACGTTTAGTTCAGGTATGCATAGAATTGTTATAAAAAGGCAAAAGGTTGTTCTTACTATTTTACACTTTGAAAACTAACTACCCAATACAAATAACACGCACCTTATATGGGATGTAATTTCCATGCCACGCCACTACGTTGAAGGGAGAAAAATTTTGTTTAGCAGTAAATAGCTCACCACCGAACTTTTGCACGATTTTGTAATCAGGACAGAAGCTCTTTTCATACCATGCAGTGGGTACAAGGAAGTCTCTTGGAGAAGCAAGGCCATTAGCACCTTCATGACAACAAAATTTTTACTTCCTCAATATGTTTTGCTGTCAAAGCACAAGAATAATAAATCTACAAGTGAAAGATTAGCCAAGATAGTATATCTTTATCACTCAAAACAAAAGGGTAAAACAAGTGAAGACGAACCTATTGGTCCCAGATCGGGAAGTTGAAAATGGGCACCAAAAATCTCAGCTACATAACCCCGAGATGGACCGTCAGGCAGATGGACGACAAAACGAAATCCTTGCGGTATAACAAAAATTTCCCCGGGCGAAACTTGTAGTCTCCCACATTCAGTTGTGACCCACAATCCTGCACAATCAGTACACGAAAGTAAATATAGCAAGATCACAGGTGATAGTTATTTCCATTTATAAGAAAGTTAAGTCAGGATATGGTCATGGATGGATTTAATGGTACCCTCTTGCTTGTTTTCAATGAATTTTAGTTTTGAAAACTGAACTCAAGGATGTAATATTGGTCAAAAAGAAAGGAAAATTTTATCAGCTAAAGAAACGTTTGGCTTGAAAACAAAAAGCAATAAGAATCACATTTGAAAAAGATTAAAGCAGGACTTACTTCCTTCCTGGGGAACTATCAAAAAATCACCATCTGCATTGCAAAATGCACAATGCTCCATTGACTTATTCGCCGTATACCTACACATAATGACATTCGTCTCCATATAAAAGAATACATCTAATTCATTTTCAAAGTGGTAGCACCAATCGATCCTATCCAGTCCGTATAATACAAAATACGAATAAAATATGATGTAAAATCTTAATTAAGCAATTATAGACTTCCAGTACTTATCAGTGTTTTCCAAAACCAGTTTCAAGAAATATGAGAAAAGTTAAAAACAACTCCCTATCCTAGCAGTGCTCTGAAGACAATTCTTTTTATGCAGTCAACATATTTTCATTTTTTTTTGTTCAACGCAAATCTAGAGATGAACGATATTTTATAAAGCATGATAGCAACATCTTTCAGAACGGATAGAACAAACTCATTAATCCCTTCTAAAACTAATCACGACATCACGAGTTGTCCAAAACTTAAAGCATAACTTTAGGCTAAGTTTAATGAACCAAAAAATGAAGAAAATATCAATTACATGTGAATAGCAAATCCATGCCGACGAAACGAACTCCCAGCCCCACATACAGTGTATAAGCCATCAATGAAATCCACTGGTGAATCCGGAACATCTGCAGGCTTCCACCTTAATTGAGTAGGCGTGGCCGACGAATTAGTGTCATTGAATTCACTAACTAATTTCTCATGCTTAGGAACTTGAGGCACAAATGGCTCGTGCGTAACCGACGGTTTAATCCGATACAACCAACTGCCACAAACAACAAATAAAAACTGAAGATGGAAAAAAAAATCGAATTGGGGGATGACATGGCAAAGCAGAGGGATTGGACCTGCGCTGGTTGACCTTGCGAGGGGAAGTGAAGGACGTGCCCGAGATCTGCTCGGCATAGAGGCCAAAAGGGCAAATAAGAGGGCTATTCTGGCCGCGAGGAAGAGCACCGGGGATTGCTTCCGAGGAGAAGTGGTTGTCGAAGCCCGATAAATACCGGATATCGGAAGAGAAATCGGCGACTGGTTGGTTGTCCATGGCATTGGAAATGAAGATCACCCAGCTCTCCGATCATAGACCGTGGATAACGACGAAGTTGGCGTAGCGTTCACTCCGGCCGGATAGACTCGTCTAAATTTGGTCTCTGAAAAACCACTGAGAAACAAACCCATTTTGACACGTGTAAGGTTAACTAGCTGTTAACGTTATTTTAATTATTTATAAATAAAATACATAACAAAAATATAAAATTAAAATATAATGAATTAGGTGTATAATTAGAAATGCCTTGGCAACGCTCACCACTCTCATTTTTCCATACAATATAATCATACGCATCCGGTTTAACCGTAAGCGTCTGGTTGAGAGAAAGAAGAATAGGAAGAGAAGACCAAAAATCAAGGAACAATGGTCTCGCATTGGGATTTTTTGTAGTGCTATGAAGCCATTGCACACGGGGCTTCGATGCCAAGATAGAGATAAGAAGCGGAGAAAATAATTTGTATTTTGGTCGCATCTCATCAAGAATATCATCTCATAAACATCTTCTTCTTTGATTCTTAATTGATAATGACCGGTTCTTTGCAATATTTCATTTTAATTGGTCAAATAAGTCATCTATCTGTAAAAGCGGGTACTTATTCTTTAACGTAACTATGTAAGTTCTTGATAAACAAAGCCTCGTGGATTCATCTTTTTTTTTTCACGAATAACATGATGCTTACTTGGTGAAAAGCTCGAATGAGTGAAACAACTTTCTAGCAATTCGTCCATTTGAACTTCTACTTCTTTGAATTTGATCATCGTCATTTTATATGGGGATTTAGAAATTAGAGTTGTATCATCAAATTTATACTGAAAGGATCGTACGAGTGAAGCAAAAATAAAGTATAAGTTCAGGTCATTCATTATCATTATTTTTATGTTCCGTCGTTGTAAGTCGAGAAAATAATATATTGAACGTATTGAAGTGACTAATTACTGTTATCGACTTTGACATTTAAATAATAAATAATTTTCTTTTTAAAAACTTTTTATTGTGCAACAACGTCACCACTTTTGATTTGTTAACATGTCTTATATCTACCTTCCAGTACTTATATCCAATTCACTAGACAAATCCGTCAATGCAAGATGTAAACCAACAATAACATCTCATCTACTTTGCTCTATTTCTTATCAACGATAGTCGCCAGGCTATCTTCAATGGCTATATCACAATCATTCATTAGCAATAGCATATTTATTTTTAATTTCCACAATGAGAAATTACTTCATTTGAATTTTTCAATTTCAACTCTATCATTGATAACGAGGCTCTAATATCATTCACTAAGAAAAATAGTTAGATGGTATAAAAAACAACAATGGATGTGATTTGATAAAAACTAAAAATTTATTTCAACATCTTTAAAATATGACCGACAAAAAGTAAGAGAATTAAATTATAAAATAAATATGAAAAATTTTACGTCAAAATTTGAATTAAAAAAATCGAATTTAGAAAAATCTTACTAAGAAAAATTGAATCTCAATAAGTTTTTTAAAAATTAAATATTCTAAAAAATCATTATTCTTAGAACTCAAATTCACTAGAAAACATGATTTTAATTTTCACTTTTATCCCCCGTAAAAATATCTTCACCCTATTTGCTCTCCCCTCTCGCACCAAAGCTGAAAGCACATTGGTTTCTCTTCTTCTAGAGTGCATTAGCCTTCTCCAAACCTCCCTGTTGATATAGAAATTGGGTATTTTTCTTTTTCTTTTGGTTTTTTTTGCTTCCTCTCCACATAATCATTCAATGCATAGCATCCAATTCCTTCACTTCTCATTTAAAATTGGTAGGCTGGTGGGATCACTCACCATCAAGGATGATCCAAAGAGGCTTTGGTTTGACCAGAGAAATGGTTGTGATTGCCCTTGAACCAGAGTCAATTGCAGATTGATTTCGGAACATAAGACGTGCATTACTCAAACAATCAGAAATTAAAATTTTCCCCGCGAAATTGAGGGAGAAAAGGAAGACTCGGAACAAATGTCATTGCAAGAAGCATGTTTCTCGTAATATAATTTTTGTCGATTTCTAGAGAGGTTAGTCGTCGCCTTTCTTCGTCTTCTTCTTCATCAGAATGCAAATTTAGATGAAGTTGATCAGAATGCAAACAAAATGAAAAGACTTCTACAAAAACCTAAATTTTGTACAGCCACTTGGGTGCACTTTAAATAACCCCAAATGATTAAACCTAAGTCCAAAGTGACAAGCCCAAATAGACATAAGCTCATGACTTCCAAATGTTGTGTGCAAGACTTCAATCTTCCATGACCAATTCAAATTTATCTCCACTCCTACGTAAAATATTAATGAGTTTAATATGTGTTAGAAATTGGTGGACAACCTCTTTATCTTGAATTTCCATGATTAATCCATGCAACTACGCTTCTTTCGTTCATTTGGTTCGTGCTTTTGTCATTGTACTTCTAAGTACTTGCAATAGGTCGTTGGACTTAAGAGCTGTGGGACAATCATATCTCCGTGCATTCTCCTTTTAATTCATTTTTCATCCATGATTTTGTTTTCTTTTGTTATAAAATCACGGCTTCATAGCTCATTTGACGATATCATCTCTTTCTTGTGAGGCAGAGTTTCCTCACAATGAAAAATAACGTTTCTGTCAAGGTTAAGTGAGAAAAATTAAGTTTTAAAGATCCCAGATCTGCATAAATCGAAAACTATGAATAAATATATATTTTATAGATTTAATTATTGTCACGTGATTTTTATATAGTTTTAAGATTTTCATGAATATAGTTTGCGCATAATCATTAATGTTTTACATAAGCATAATTACTCATAAATCAAAATTTAATAAAAATTGATGGCAATATCTAAAGACTATCCAAGAAATATTAAGGTCACAATATCCACGAGAGGAGAACTCCAACGTTAGCCTATTAATAAAAATATTAACTAATTAATTAAATTCATAATTTATTATCCATTATTAATATGCATCATATTTTTACATTTATACATGGGTATTTTAGTAAGACCCTTTTGCTCTAGATTTAAATTTATGACGTACTATTAACAAATGTATGCTCGACGTTAGAATAAATAAATAAAAATATATTTTATTATTATTGTTAACTCAAAATCTTTATCGATCTAAATTACTTCGTTCGTAATAATATACGATAAAAGTCTTAGATATCGATAATAAGACAAGTTAATTTAGTGAAATTTGAAGAGCACGTAAATTATTGTTGAGGAGCCAAACACGTGGTCTTATAAATCTAGAGTCTTCTCTTGATATCTCTTTCGTTGCAAATGAGTGGTAATGTGCAAAGTAGCTCTGTCCCCCCCGCACTTTGTTTTGGACCACCTTTTTTATGCACAAAAAGTTCATTTTTTTACTCAAAATTTATTCATAATTTCAAATTTGATGCATTTGTTTATAACACTCCGAAGCTTATTATTTCTTTTATTTCGAATCAAAATATAAATTAATAAAAAATTTATTATTTATTAACTATTGAAATTGTCTAGACTGTTCTCGTGACTCGTCATTGTCGATGGAAGCTTACGTAATGGTTGCCTCCATGAACTTGTTCAGAGAGAGCTCAGGGCTCACGTGTGTGAGAACAAAAATGTCATCCATGGAAGATTTTCGTCCTCTAAAATTCCATCCAAATTCGACTTTTCTCACAATATAAACAATACCCTACTGGGTTGTTTCTTCTTCAGAGCTACTGACGTCAAACGATCTCCAATGGCGGTCTTCAACTTGCTCAACCTCTCTCTCATCCTCAGCCTTCTCTCCAATTCCCACACTGGTATTTTCTCAGAAACCCATAAAGAGCTCGCCACTTTTCCACCCACCTGCTCTCGCATCGAGTGCCCGAGCTTCGACGTCGTTGACTCCGGCGACGGCTATGAGATTCGCCGGTATAATTCCACTGTCTGGATGACCACCTCTCCTATCCAAGACATCTCTCTGGTCGAAGCCACTCGAACTGGGTTTTTACAGTAAGATTTCCTTTTTTTCCTGCTGTCTTTAATGGAGATTGTTAAGATTAGTGTTGATTATGGTAAGATTAAATGCTTCATCTGCATGAAATTAGCATATATTAAAGTGATAAACTATGATTATATTTCAATGATTGTTAAGATAGTGTAAAAAATTCACATTATTCCCAGTAAATTCATGTTGTCACTTACGAGCTGAATGTCTGGGATTATGTGTAAATCAAAATGCAGATGAACTTTGATGAGTTTAATTTGGACTCATCGAACAGGGACAGGGTAGGGTTTATTTGTCTGGATTTGCCTTTTTCCATAGTGCATTTGAACCAATCAACATTGCAATTGATAATGCATAAAAGGGTGAAGTGTAATGTAGCACATTTACTTGATACCTCAGTAAAGTTTTTGAGTAAAATGGGTCAAGTCTATGGGTCATTCGCAAAACGGGTCATTTCGTAATACAATCAGTCGAATATTTCGTAGTTTTTTAGTACATGATAGCAATTTTAACCACTCTAATTATCTTCATTCACTCAATTTCCCAATTGATTTTGAACACGGCTCTCACTTGCACCATTTTCTAGTCTTCAAAATTGATAATTATATCGAGTGAATATAGAAAACCATAGTTGGTCAAAATGACTATTATAAACGAAAAACACGAGACTTTTCTTGCAGTGAAAATGTGTTGGAAATTGAGCAAGTCTAGATAACCACAGGTAGTCAAAATGATTATTACGTGAGACAATTGGCGAATTTTTTTATGGCAAAGTTCGTTTTGCTCGGGATTCAAAGTACAAGGACAATTTTGTTTAAAAAAATATTTAGAAAATATAATTTATCCTTGAATGCTCAATAAGAGCTGTATTACACTTTACCCTACACAAAATGAAATATTAGCTAGTCTTGTATTAAGCCGTATTCATACCTAGTTATGCTTATTAGCATTGATGGTTTTGTTTGTCCCTCGCTTTTTCCTCGTACGTCGTCGTGAATTTGGAGTTTTTGTTGATTGAAAACAAATTCGGGACTTCATATATACCATATGTTCCTTGATTATATATTATACCAGCTATAAAGTGTACAATGAATTGCTTCATGAGTTGTGATCTTAAAAGTTTAAGTTTAGGCTCGGGTTTTCGAACTCATAACTTCGGAACGCTAATGCATCGGGTCTCTGGCTTTAGAATTCGGTCTCGGCCTGGCAGAATTGTTTTGGAAATTTAACGCATTTCTCTTCTTTGTCTGTTTTTTTTTTGGGTCAGGTTATTTGATTACATTCAGGGCGAGAACACTTACAAAGAGAAAATAGAAATGACTGCTCCAGTCATCTCCAAAGTCTTGCCAAGTGATGGACCTTTCTGTGAATCCTCATTTGAAGTAAGCTTCTACGTACCAGAGAAAAACCAGGCCAACCCACCTCCAAAAGAAAACCTCCACGCCCAAAGATGGGCCTCAACTTACATCGCTGTCTGGCAATTCACCGGATTTGTCTCCGACTCTGACGTCGGAGCTGAAGCTGCAGCCTTGGAATCGAGTCTGGCCGGAACCAAATGGTACAATGACATTGTTAAAAAACGAGGACTTGATCAGACTTCGGTTTACACTGTGGCTCAGTATAATTCTCCGTTCGAGTTTAATGACCGGGTGAATGAGATATGGTTCTTGTTCGACATTGAAGATGAAGGTCAAGTTTGAGAAATTCTAATTGGATTTTGTTTGAAAATACGATCGACTCGTGCGGGTTGAGATCTGAGCATAGGCCTATAAATGTATGTAATTGTAGCTTATATTTGTTGTGCTATAAATAGAGTTGTTTATCTCTCAGAATAAGCAGCAATTATTTGCTTTGAACGTTCTCCCTTAGAAAATATATATTTCTCGTTTTATTATATTTGTTTATTTTTATTTTTAATAAATTCCAAAATATTCCAAACAAATGGTGTAGGCAATTTTTCAAATATACAAATACATGCAACTTCATTTCTCGGCGAGTTTGCCATCTTCTCTTTATCGCGTATGTACCGCAATGCTGATCCTGATAACGACTTTGGGTCGATGTTTGGGCCTAAGAAATATGGTCAAGTTCTGTTCGTCTTTTTGATAAATAGTTTAACGATAGATCGAGGGATAAATAATTTGATTGATTTCACATTCACGTGAATGTTTTGAATCCACATTACGAAAATTATATAAGATTGAAATAATTTATCGTTGTAATTAATTACAAATAGTGAAAAATGCAAATATATTATGAGAATAAATAAATCATTATATGGGGAGAAAATAAAAATTAAGTTAGGTAGGTTGATTGGACTTGGGCCCAATTTAATCTAGAAAGCGAAGTATGAAAACAAGGTCATTGAATAAAGATTGTGTTCTTGAGGGAAGTGGATACAAATGGGCTGAAAATAAGACTTAAATAATTAGCATTCTATTTATAAATTAATTTCTGAAGAAAAATATGAAGTTTCCACGTAGCAATCTTTGAGTCTACACGAAAAGCTTTGACTGATTTTCAATGAAAGACTCCTGGCTCCTACCCCTATCAAATCGGTCCACCGAAACTGACCTCTCTTTCTCTCTCTAACCCCCTCTCTCTCTCCTCCTTTTGACGCGTTTGAAGGGAAAACTGCTGTGTCACTTTCCTCCTCGAAACTCGAAAAATATTCGGTCGTGGAGACTCCGAGTTGTCACACCTCTCTCTCTCTCTCTCTCTCTCTCTCTCTCTCTCCTCATTTTTCCACTAAAGCTTAAGTTGTTTAGTCAAGATTAATCGTGGGATTAATGTTCGTCGTTTTCAACTTCTTTCCGCTTTGACATTTCCTAGTTGCCGAGCTGAGCTCTAATGACGGAGTTGCGTGATGACGGAGAAAAAACACCATTTTTAGTCAAACCAGAGATTTTCTATTCGCTAACAAATGGGCAAGTCACTATGATATGAACAAAGAACAGGAAGGAAGGAAGAAAGAAAGAAAGAAAGGAACATATCCGACCGGACGGACCTCCATGAACGTTCTGTAAGATCACCATTCTATGAAGAAGAAAACCTGAAAACCCTAATACGAGGCTGCCGCTACTCTTTCGAAGTGGACAAGCCTGTTGTCGGCCAACCTGGAATTGTACGCAGATTTCTTGTACTCAAACCACGTAAACTCTTTGTACAAGCTCTCTTCTCCCTCCATTAATGCAGAGAGTGGAGCAATTTTCTCACTCAATGGTGGCCCTCCGAAATAGATCATTGAAATCCTTGGTTTCATGCTGTTTCTCATTACCCTATGCCTCACACTTTGAAATCTTCCATTAGTCATCACCTGCATATCCATAAAAATGTAAAACCCATTAGTACTTTCTCTCTCTAGAAATATGCTTTGTGTGTGTTGGGTAAAAATTATGTTCTTTCTCTCTCTAGAATCACGCTTAAAATTTCAAAGTTGCCTAGTAGATTGGAACTTTCTAAAATCTAAGTTGGTTTTTCCTCTTTCTCGCCATAAAGTTATGCATAAAAAAGTGTTTCTTTTGTGCATTAATTTAATGTTGTCTTGTTGGTCAAGAATGTTGAAATAATAGAAAATTTTAGGGATTTATTTTGTTTATTTATTTATATTTTGGGTATTTGAATAGTAAAGATTACCTGTAGAGAATCACCAACATTGATGAAGAAGGAGCTCTGATCGGGAGGAACAGAAATCCAATTTCCATCTCTGAGAGAAATTTGAAGACCAGAAGTGTTGTTTGATCTCAAAACAGAAATGATTTGAGGGTCTGTATGTTCTCCAAAACCAATCCTATTCGCGCCGCTCAAAGTTTGAAGCTCTGGATATGGCGGATAGTGGTTCACCCTGAAAACAGAGTCACTCTCTTCGTCCATGAGAAGCTTGCTGAAGGCGTTCCTCGGTTGAATCTTCAGTCCTTCCGCCATTAATTCAAGAATCTCACAGGATATTCTCCTCACAGCAGAAATATAATCGCTCAAAGCAGAACTGCAGGCGAGAAAACAGAAAATCATGAAAAACAGAGCATGAACGGAGCATTTTTTTTTCCCGTGGAAATTGATTTTATCTCATACCGGAGATTTTCTGGGTTTTGACCGAAAGATGATAGAAATCTCTGGGAAGTGGAATCGATGTTGGTTGTGAGAAGAAGATATTCGACCCAGCCGACATCTCCATTCGGGCCAATCTGCTTATTTCCATAGCCAAACGGGTTAGGAGGCCCTGCTTTTTCTTTCTCGGCGGCGGGGAGAGAGAAGAATTTGTTGGCCTCCGATTCCAAATTTGAAATGAAATCCATCGGAACTCCATGGTTGACGAGCTTGAAAAATCCAAACTCTTCGCAGGCTTTCACTATGAGGTGCTTTGCGTCTGGATTTGAGAGGTCTATCAATGGAATCCCAGAAAACAATGTGGTGGCTTTACATTTTCTGGTGTAAGAGAAGTGGTCTGACGCCGGTTTGGACAAAACCACCATTGTTGACGAGAGGAAGAAGATGGAGAGAAACGAAGTTTGGAGACTTGAAAGGAAGAGGCTATTGAGAAATGGGCAGAAAGATCTGGTATTTATACGAGAAGGAGAGAGAAACACAGGTAATGGGGAGAGAGATAGAGAGCATTTATCTTCTCTTCACGTATTATTATTTTCAAAAAATGAATTTGTTCTAAAATAAGATAAATTTATGTTAAATAAAGATATTTCAAAATAATATTTATCAAATATTTTTGAATATTATAATTAAATAAGCTCTCAAGCATCAAAAAAATTAGAAAAAAAACCCTAAAAGCGACTATCGATCTAGAATTTGATCCTTAAAAATAATGCGATTACTCTATCAAAATTAAGATTTTCTTCATTAACCATTTCAAGAGATAAAACGAATAGCGTAAATTATAAAAATTCTAACTCGTTCAAAACACAGTTTATTTCCTCATAGAATAAATTTAGTCGAATTAGACCCGTCTCCCCCAAAGGCAAAAACACACAAGACTGCAATAATTGATACACATCTATTGCAAGATTCAACTATCTTCCACAATGATATAATTGGATCTTCATTTTCTATGGTAATTGATCATCAAACAGAAGAAAAGAAGCAACTTTTACTATTATTTTATGCACCCAAATTAGATTGGCTTTATAAACATCAAAAAAATTAGGTCACAAAGATGGGAAGGGAAGGGTGTCATTAAAATGGTCAAAATCTTGGTCACATCAACTAGATATTTATCCACTCTTCTATTTCTGTTTCAAGTCTTCGTCTCACTTTGGAAGTAAATAAGTATAACATATGAATTTATTTCTATTTTTAAATTTTAAAAAAAATTAAGGGATTACAATGGTTATGATATGAATGATTTTATTAGGGTTGCCAAATTGTTTAATTCTCCGAGAAGTCTCAAACAATTGTTCTAAGTGTGCTAGACGAGATTGGAGATCCATATTATAAAATATCGTCAAAATATACTGAGGATAAATTTTTTCAAAAATTCTACGGCCATTACAATAAAAATAATAAATCAGATGATTTGTAAACATCGTATCAGGGAGTAATAAAATATCATTGGTTCGTGAATATCGACTATATATTATTTTTAAATTCTTAGTTAGCGGTAAATTAAATTATAATCATTTTTAAATTATGGAAATGAAAGAAAATAATTATAAAAAATAAAAATAAAAAAATAAAGAGAAAAATCAATGGGTGGGGGACACCCATAAACAATGAAGTAAAGTGATAAGGATAGACCCATCCTCCAAGATCCTTCTTTGAAGCAAAAATAAAAATATTTAAATTAAATTAAATTAAAGTGGGGTCCACAGCTCTGTTTTTTTAATTATATGAGAAAGAAAGCACACGTGTTGAAAACCCAGCCTCCATTCTAACAGTCAGCAAAAAGGTCAAAACCACGTCCGGTCCTTTTCAGTGACGTGGCTCCATGTCATTGGTCTCTAATCTTTGTCGGTCAAACAGAGCGAGGAGAGAGAAAGAGCGTGAAATGCCAGGCTGGCAAACGGCGTCCACACTTTTTCTATTCTCCTCCATCATTAATAGGGTATGGAATGTAATTAATTAATTAATTAATATTATTATTTAATAGAAATTTCTCCATCATCCCCATGAAATTCCCTTATCTCATCAAATTCACTATTTTTAAAAAAAATTAATGGGCATTTTTATTTTTTATTTTATTTAAATACATATATTTCATGTTCTTAAATTTAAGCAAAACAATTTTTTAGCAAATAATTACTTTATAATTAATCATTAATTGAGTTTTCTAATATTGATTTGAATATAAATCAAATCTTCAGTTTTATTTATAGTTGAAGAAGTTTACCATAATTCTCATGATTAATCTATTTGCAATTCTTTTTTTAGACAAAATATTTATTTACTTTTGATTAAAGTTACAATCAAAGTCATTCTTAAAAAAAAAAAAAAAAAAAAAAAGAATTCTTTAAATTATAAAGATGAATCGGGACAGTCTGACTAGGTCAACACTTCCACCCACAACATTCTTATTATTATATAATATAAATAATATCAATTATAATTTGTAAAACCAAATCGATAGAAGTTCATGTGACGTTATTTAATAGCCTCTAAATTTTAAGAATAAACTATATTTATTATTTCTAGAAACTATGTCCAATTAAAACTAATCACAACAACCAACATTAATAGTTGGGTATATATAATTTAAATGAATAAATGGAGGGTGTTGGATTGTTGTAGGGTCGGGTTTTAGGTCGATTGGATGCTAAGAAAATAGAAAGAAATATGAGAAGACATGTCTTAGTTGAAGTTGTCTTGAGCATCTAAAATTGTAAGACAATACATGAACCTTCCCTTGAAGAGAGACAGAACAAGGGTTGAATGAATCTTAAGAGTATATGCAATTGTTATGGTCTTTAGGTATGGATCTATTGTTGTACTCCATGCTTTGCCACTTCTTTCGGATCTATGTTTCCTCTTTTGTTTAGATTAATCATTATTCTTAAATTGTATTTTTTTTTTCTATTTTTTGGACTCTGAACTTACCAGATTCAGATAATCGATACTCTAATTTTTTATCTGACGAAACTTGAACTTTAATCTGCTAACAAAATGAAATGTATCGTCTTGAATTTTGTCAAAATTTTTATACGTATTGCCCAGAAAACGAGAGATTTTTTTCTCTCTCTCTATACCTATCTCTCCTTAACTTTTTTTTGGGTACCATGTTTCCTCTTCATTATATGGATTAACTTCCCTTTATCTACATTTAATTTAAAAAAAAGTGAGAAATCAAAGAGAAACCAATGTTCATTTTCCAACATAATTGGAGAAAAAATTCACGAATATTGCTATGCTTCTTTCCTTGTTAATCCATCTGACTGCTAACTTTTACGACGGTTATAAACAATAGGCTCCAAATATCAACCAAACGCGGCCTTAGTAAATTTCTAAAACGATTAGTTGAACACGGATTTTAAACTTCCTACGTATTACTATACATATAGGGATTGAAAATTATGAAGCGCAAAATTATCAAAAGAATCATTATAACATGGAATGTTTGTGATGAAAAACACAAGGAGACTAGTACATAAAGAATTAAGAAATCTCATATGATATCAATTATTTTGGGTAAGAACAGCTCATCAGCTAGGGTTTTTATGCTGCATAATTGGCTTGTTCTTTACTAGGGTGACACCCACATGTTCTATCAAATTTAGGGTTTTTTAATTTTCATTTATTCCTCCATAACTAAGCCATTTATAGGAGTTCCAACATGCAAAGTCAATTAAACTAAGATTAATTCATATTCTAATTATCTAATTAATATTAAAGAATAATGTTCAATTTTACTCTGTTAAAATACTCACTGACGTATCAAATAATGATAACTATAATTAAAATATAATTAATTAATTATCTTAATTACATGCATTATGGTTGATAGAATATTTTAATAAAGTAAAATAAAATAGTAAAAAGGATAATTTAACATTTCTATTATTGAGGTTGTAATAGTTGATTGAGTCATCAATGATGTATTTATTATTTATTATTTAATTTTTTCTTATCAAATTCAATCACATTTCCTCCTCTAAAAGTACCTTCCACGCGTTGCACTTCTCTCCATTACATTTTTCTCATTTTATTGTTACATTAATTCATGTTCACCCTAACTATATTTAAATATATTTTTATTTCTTTTACATGAATTTGGAAGAAATATTGGTAACTCAATGATAATATTTGCACTATTATCTTAAGAAATAATTGACATTTACTTGGGTTCGTCAATCTCTATCCCGTAACTCAATGCAAATTGTACATTCTAACGTGACATTGCGACTGGTCATGTCGATGGATCTAGTAAACCGAGCAAATCGAAACTATATAATATAAATGTAGTTAGATCTAAGGGAGAAAGACAGAGAGATAAGTAAATATTGGGAAAGATCCTACCAAACACAACAAAAGGAAATATGGTCTAAATGAGTGATAAATTCGAAAGATCCTCCCCAATGATTTGGAGGACCCAAAGCCCTTTCTTTCTAATCAAACACTTATCAAAAAGTTATGGGTCTACCTTTGGTTTCAAATGTATGTATACCCTAATTGTACTGCCTCTTTATTATTAAAGTTGTTGTAGAAATTGATATGTGGTTGACGAATAAATAATTTCTCTATTTTTTTTTTAATAAAATGGGTCCCTCTACAAATGAATTTTCAAGTACACAAAATATATATATATGTGTTTATATTAAAAAAAAAAAAAAGAATGAAAAGGAAAGATCGGAGGGAAAAGTGGTCAAAGTGAAGATGAGATATGATAAGCCGACATGAGCATGAGCCAAGTCCTAATCCTCTTGAGACCAAGTCTTGCTAATTTCCACCGTATTCTTAGCTCACTCTTATCCCACACATTTTAAATGGTTTTCTTCCTCTTCATTAAAGCTTCTAGGGTTTGATGAAAATAATCTCAAATCAAATCTTGTTTTTTGATAATCATACCGTTTGATTTGCATAGCAGCTCTCCCTGTAAAGCCGAGTACGACTCAAAATTCTGTTGATTGACAGAGACCAACTAATATCAGTGGAAGTGTCTAATCCTACATCACTTGGTAAAGTGGGGTTATTTTGAGCTAATTCAAAGAACAAATCAATGCGGAATCCGGTCCAAAGTAGATAATATTGTATTGAGAGCACTACACACTTCATAATTTATTTAAAATAGATCATAATTATATTAATACTTTCGAAATGAACATGCAAATAAAAGTAAATAATTAACTTATTTCGACTATATATATATATATATATATATATACAATACTTGAAATTTGTACCCATTTTCAGTTACACTTTATCAAAACCCTACTTTTGGTTGTATTGTTCCACAAACAATGATCTTGCAAAGCTAGATTTAGTACTCACAATGTGTTCCACGTAGGTTTAAAATATCTTAGGAACATTAACTTTATATACTGTAAAAGAATAATATAATTAAAAATATTCAATAATAAATAAATGGTTAAAAACTTTTAGAAATTTGTACCCATTTTCATTTAGATTTGATCAAAACCCTACTTTTGGTTGTTTTGTTCTATAAACAATTATCTCGCGTACTCACAACATGTCCCATGTAGGGTTAGAAAAGTTTTTTTAGCATAGTAGCCTTAGAGGGACCCAGTACTTTGAAGTTACCTGCAATCAATATCCTATATTATTAAATTACGTCAATTTTAAATCATGTGTTATAGTTGTGGTCAATTTAAACCTTTGATGTGTCTTCTGTTAATTTTTCAGACTGCTGGGTTGCTTTGCTCAAAATTTTTGAAGTTAGGGCAGGAAGAGTTGAAATGACTTGTTCTTTAACAAACCTTTAGCAGCTCTCTCTTTCTCATTCAACGACACCATTCTTGAGCAAACACTTTTTTTTCTTTGTTTTATATAATGCCATTTCTCCTTAGGTAAATTGGAGCTTCTTCATTCCATTAATGTTTAATTGGACTGCGCTTAATGATTGTTTTGCGAATTAAGTTCCAAATGAGTGACTACAAATTTGTATGAGAGATGGGAAATACTTGACTGGGTTGAGGACGAACAGAGCGACTGAATCTAGGTATCGGAACACTAAAGAGAATGATGAAAGAGGTTTTCAAAGCAAAATCTCTTGTGGAAATGAAGAAGACTCTAGTTGTTCACGAAGGCAAAACTTCGAGAAGAAAGAATTCTAATTGAGTTACGCGTGAATGCAAATTACACAGTCAATTTTCCCCCTAAAACCGCAAAGGTTTCTTATTCTTTTCCTCATTCTCTAACGCTCAGAAAAAGTGGAGGAAGAGTTATGAAATGTGAATTTTGTTATGTTTTATGTTCTTGCATAATGAATGGATAATTTCAAGAACGTTCGACAAATTTGCAGAAACACTCGTCAAGCACAATGAAACAACAATGGGATGAATAAGCCTTAATTTACTTATTAAGAAATGACAATAAATAAAAAAAAAAATTCATTTGCTTAATAATAATACGGTAGAAAGAGAGAGAAATATGTGTTAAAAAAATTGTTAAATAACAGACTTTCGAAAGTTTGCCGCCTGTCGATCACACAAATCACAAATTTTGAGAAAAATACCCGATCACAATCTTTAAAGTTTAAATCGATAACAGTTTTAAAGTGTGTATTTTCTTGTAGTATGTTCTTGTTTTGTAATTTAAATTTCATGATATAATTTTAGTTCTCACTATTTTATTTGATAATTATAAAAAAAAAAAAAAAAAGGTCAGGATATTTTAAGGTGACAAGGCTAAGCTATATCCAATAGACCCTCTTCTCAAATCAATCACTTGTCTACTTTTTTGGCAACCCTAGCATGCAGAGTGAGATTGCAGATAACACTAAAATCTGTATTCTACTGTTTCGTTTCCCTTCTTTTTTATCCATCTTTGCCTTTTCCTTTTCCTTTGCCATTTCTTTTTCTTTAATTTCTTGACATGATATCACCATCCATCCATCCATCCAATCATCCTCATATTCTTCTAACTTATTGTTAATTGCAGGTAATATTCACTTTCAGTGCAAACTAGTATCAAATCATGTTGGTTGACTGTGTTATTTTAAGTGTTTAATTAGGGTTTCATCATCATGAGAAAGACAATTACATGTATTTTTGAGTTTTGTAATCTCCTCAAGTTGAAGTTGTAGCTTTCTATCACTATCTACGTATTGAAGTAGTTCAAGTTAAGTTCAATTGCTTTCGAGCCAAATCTATGTTATATGTTTGGATATTTGATCATTTATTCACAATATTTAATTAGGTCAAAAAATAAAATTCTATTTATACATTGATCTCTTTTATTTTTTTATAATGACGTAAAATTATATAATTATTCTTATAATAGTTGGTCTCGCGACCTTTCTTATTATCGTAAATTAGGCCGTCTTGAATTATTTGAGCTCGAACGATATGGTGGAGGGGAAGAAAGTAGAATAACAAAAATAAAAAATGTCAAAGGAGAATGTAGGAAGAGGATATAGATAGATGGTGGGTGTTCTTTAAATAGATAGGGAAAAGGAAAAGAAAGAGAAGCTTTTATGTTTGGTTATCCAAATGTCAGTTGTTTCATGTTAGGTGGAGAGACAAAATCCAAGGGCTCAGTCCCTCAACACTTTCCTTTTCACAGTTTTCACTTTCTTCAAACAATACATGGAGCTCAAAGTACATCACTTCATTATTCTTTTTCCTCCCATTTTCACACAAGTCATTCCCGATCGTCCGATCTGAAGCGGACGCCCGGGATTGAATCTCAAGCTTGACGCGTAGAGAGACCTAAAAATTCTGAAATTATTGGCACGAAGATGTTCATCTGGGTGTGCAGAAAAAACATCTGATTTCATGTTTTCAGTGTCAGTTTCCCAAGTCATTGAAGAGGGTGGGGGCTCTACTCTTGCTGCGTTCCCTTCACGCGTCAAATTTGCAACCATGGACTGACTGCTAACAACTGCTGTCACGTTTTTTAGGTGATTAATGTTAGATTAGTGAGATGAAAGCATGTGAAAATACACATCTTAATGTCACAAAACTAACCTTAAAAAAAGAAAAATAAATTAGAATAATGACGTCATGTGTAATAATAATATTGCATGGGGGTTGAGAGGGAAAGGACGAAGTCAAACTGGTTGACAAGTCTCGATTGAACTCTTGTCTTTCAGAGCCAAGTTCATTGCATTTTGCCATCAACGTTCACTTCTCCAACTACGTTCATGGATTCTAATCCAAGTTCCAACCCTCCGGTCTTATTATATATTCAAATCCCCACATTTTTATTTCTTTTTCAATTTACAATTAAGTCCATCTTAACTTAATTAATTCCCACGTTTTATTTATCAAATATTATATTTATTCAATTATTCTATTTTTTTTAAAAATTTGTTGACGTGTCAAATAACGATTAGTGAAATTATTATAATTTTTTACATTAATTATATCAATTGTTATTTGACACGTTAATATGTTTGTTTTTTGATAGAGTAGACTTAATATTTTTCCTACCAAAATATTACTTTTTATGTGATCCATTTTAAAAAATCCAACCTTTGAAGTTTGGCCATGGTTGCAGGGACTCGGCAAGTTGAAGGAAACGTGGAGGTCGTTAAATGGTTACAACTACAAAAGGAAACGGATGAATAGATCAACTCTGCAAGTGTGTAACAATTAGTACCGAGATACATAATGGATGATCGAGGGTGCCGAACCTATCACGAATGACCTGAATCCCATCGATGAAAGCCTTGAAACCACACATCGTTCATATCCCAAAAACGCAAGTGTAAATTCATGTAGATTTTATCCTTGTGAAAGAATACAATTTTATACAACCAAAAGTTAAGTGAGTGACATTTCCTAAAAATATTTAATATATTTTGAAATCAGGAGTTTCAATTTTTTCTAAACTTTGACCTGCTCATAATACCTATTATTGATAATACGTGGAATATCACCCAAACTTCCATTCACTAAAATAATTTGTTTCCTTTCAGAGAGAGAGACAGAGAGAGAGAGTGAGTGAGTGAGACTATCACTACCTTAAATTTTGACCCATTTCCATGCAACATCTTTGGCTTCTCCGCTCTCTCAGCTCCAAACCAAGATACCCCCTTTGCCACACTCGGTCTGGTTCGACAGTCCTTGGTAGAGACAGAATAGAATGTGTTTCATCCCATCTCACTTTCCAATCACACTCAGCTGATTGGTTGACGATCATTGCCATGAAAC
Source organism: Begonia peltatifolia (assembly GCA_022433055.1). Taxonomy (NCBI): domain Eukaryota; kingdom Viridiplantae; phylum Streptophyta; class Magnoliopsida; order Cucurbitales; family Begoniaceae; genus Begonia; species Begonia peltatifolia. Next base: position 2,217,671 of record CM039525.1, on the reverse strand, counting down.
CCCAGACACAGCACCAGTCGTTACTCTCGCCTCAGCCAGCGAAACGGCCATGGCTAACATCATCTGTTCTTCGAAGCTCTCCGGTACGATGGCTTCATCATTAGTTTGCATACTCCCCTCTATTTCATCAGGCCCAGACAAACCCACCATCATAGCACCGGAATCTTCTGCCGTCCCATCAGAGCCTGCGTAGCTAGTTCCAGCTTCAGCCACTTCGGACCCACGATCCACATTCCACTCACCATCATTCCTCGTTATTGAACTACGAGGTAAAGTGTCAATTGAGCTTTGTGCCAGTTGATAATTCTCAGTAGCAGAGTTCATTCTGTCAAAAAATCTACTGCTTCCAGATCGAAGCATGTTGAAGGATGAGGAGTCTCCAATGGATGTGTTGGTTAATGATTCTCCACCTGTCTGCTGATGCTCTGCAAGGGTGGCTATAGCACAAGCTAGCCCTCCGGATGGGGATGACGATGATCCAGCTAGTTTAACAGAGGACGGACAGATATACCGACTTTCAGTGACATCATTGTATGTAGGATCTTTATGCCTCCCTTTCTCCTGTAAATATCAAGTTATTATGACCATAACCTGTCATGAATTAGCTCATTGAGGCAGGATAATATAGACGAATACAAATTTGGAAGCAAAATCATACCTTTCTACCATTATTTACAATACAATCTAAAATAAAGGCATGAATTGATTTCGAAGATGTAAAGCAACTTATCAAGTAAACGTTGTTTGACTCTCTGTACTTGGAATTCTAGGTTTGCAATTTCTAATGAATGCAACCAATTAGTTTTCAGAACTACACCACAGCTTCTAAATCACTGTGGCTTTCTGCATATAAATAGATATCAACAAGATCCAACCAGATTTAATGATCCAAAAAACTATTACACTATCTTTGACCAGAAAAATAGATTTGCTAATGTGAATTTTTACCAGTGCAATGATAACAAGACTCGCAACAACATTACTAGAAAGCAGTAACAAAAATGTACACCACGAGGAAAGATAACCAGATATATTAGGAAGACAATAAAATAGACAAGCTCCGTACACTTACAGAAGATGGAATAATGCATGCTTATTTTCATTAAAACACACTTACAGAAGATGGAATAATGCATGCTTATTTTCATTAAAACACAGGAAAGTTGGAGCAATTCATGTCCCCCTCTTCCCTAATGCAGACAATTTTCTTGCTATTCTACACAAAATATGGTATTCAATAATTGAACCAGCCATAAATCCACATAACCAGGAAGTCTAGAAGAAAAAGAAAATGGAAAAATGAAACCAAACTGATGAAGACAAAATCTGGATACTGTGGAAAGGAAAAATAATCATGATACATTTAAACAGTCAGATAAGATGAGAACTAACACAGGAACGTTGCATGATCGCACACTTTCTTCTTTATCACTAAAATATATTGGCCACTTAAATAACTAAGAAGCAAAAATTTTACAACAAAATGTAACAATATTGAAATAAAAGGTCCAAGAAGATCCATAATATGGACAAACAGGCACTTGTCAACAATTCTGCTGTATTCTCTAGGTGAGATTTTCCAAAAATTGAAAAGCGTTTTAAATTATTGACTAAAAACATAATATTCAATATTTTTATACAATCAACAATCCGATAAATAAAAATGTGACCTTCACATTCTGTTCTTAATATCAATTACTTCTAATAAAAAAATAACAAACCTATAATGGACTAAAAGACAAAATAAATAACCCATTGAACACCATTTCTCAAGAGGGGGGTTTTGTTGTGAGTGATAAACACTTTCACAGATCTACCGGAAAAAGGAAATAGCAAAAGACCGCAAAGATAGGCACTCTTGCGTTCACTATCTTGACATCAACACTAGAGTTCTATACATCATAATTCCTTCAGATAAAAGATCTACAATTGATTATTGAAGAAGACCAACAAAAAATACAACGTAAATTTCCAGCCTGCCTCCAAATGGAGCTTGAGAAACAAATTAAACATAACATATGACAAGGAGCAAAACCAACTTGCAGGATATCTTACATCAAATTATTTTAACAGATGAGAGATAAGGATGGGCACCTGAAAAATATATTACACAAACTTCAACTGAAACAAATTTGCCCCAAAATATAATTAGCTGACCAGATTTACAAATTTACCTGAATAGAAAGCCAAATTGCTTCCATGATCATGATGTCCTCAAGATCCAGATCAAATTCATCATCCCTGCAGTTTTTATCAGCGTACAATAAAATCTGGTGCCAAAATTTGACCTTATAAACAATTATTTGCATATCAAGAATCATTATTGCATATAAAAAAGACCAAAAGCTTCACCAATGTATTGATTATTGAAAAGTGTTCTTTCAAGAAAGCACGTTGTGCATTTAGGACATCCTAAACAAAGTTCCCCACACATTGCAAAATAACACAAATTATGGCTGCAGGAGTACCTGTTGGCCCTTTGAGGTAGAGATAGAAGTGACGGTCTTAATGGAGTAGCACATGTGTCTTGGAAACAATGAATATCTTCATCTTCCAAAGGAGCTTGAGTTGATGGAAAAAGCCGCATAGAAGTAACAGGGGAGAAACAAGTACACTAAGTTAAATCACTGGAACTGAAAAACAAAAGAAATTGTACACACACCAAATTATCAATAATAAGAGAATCCTACCGGGCACTGAGCTGTATTCAATGTCCACTGGCGCCATATTTCTGCTTGAGGAGCTATGTTCTAGTCTTTTTTGATCTCTCTCCACTTCATCTTGAAGTTCTTTCTGTCGTATCCTGATTTTTGCTTCTATAACACGCTGTTCTTCCTAAAAAGTTTTGACAAAATAAACAAAACACAAATCAGAGAAAAAGAATCCTATTTTCCCATAAATCACAACCAAAAATGATGAGGGAAGTCTTACAATTTGCTCCAAACCCTTCTCTTCCTTTGTTTTTACCCCTCGATACTCCACTGCATAATTTGAAGTTTTGCAAAAAGGACACCTCGTAATGTTAAGAAAGACAAGAGTGATGGACGATGAGGCTTTAAAGTTTCCAAATGTATCATAAAGGTATACAAGAGAAAATATCAAGTTTTTTTATTGTCTTTTCTTCTAACGTCCTTGTGGGTCTAGGCCAGCTCGCTGTATCTCAACCAATCCTACGTATAGTGATTATTTTCATAAAAAATTTTAATCAAGGATTTCAGGATGTAACATCTAAAAATTGATGGGATACTGTGTAGGACGAGTTGAATTGGGAACCTTCATCTGAAGAAAACACTCTGAAACAAAAAGAAGATACCAAATAAATACCGTAACACCAAAACTTACTTTCAAAGATTCAAAAATCTTACCTGTACATATGCTTTTCATGCAGCATCTCGATCGATTGAGACTTGGATAATACTGAAAGTGAGAAACAACTAATATATAACTAGAAAACTAGGTACGCAAATAGGAGACTATATCATGGTTAAATTAAAGTAAGAAACTAACCTACAACCAACAAAGTAATCAACAAATTTGTGTCTCACATTCATATGTTACTAGAGAAACCACAATCTTCTTAAATTAGAAAAATAATAAACTGTTCAAAATCTGTGATACAGAGAAGTAGCATATCAAAATTTGGGAAAATATAAAAAATAAATGTTTAGAGAAGAAAGCTAAAAGAGGCCAGTTGAGATGTCTAACCAAAAAACAAATTGGACATTCCTCAAGATCACTAATGCATTCATCATCTCCAGGATAGCATGGAGCCAGCTTTGACTCAAGTATGAGTTTTCTAAGCTTTTTATGATCCACATCTTTATGGGTGTAAAGCCCCTGAGGCTTTGTGTACTTTTCATCAACCACTTGTCTCTTCCTTCCAAGTTTATTACCCATGTAAAAGAACTACGCTACTGCTTGAACGATCTCCCAGTTCTTAAGCCAATCAAACCCAGTAAAAAATGGGCAAGATTCTCACTATCATTAATCACAAGAAATAAAAATCACATAAATATATAATTGAGCTGAATACAACTTGTGAACATGATAAAAAGTAAAACGACTCAATTTTAATTACAGAGTTTTGTTTTACAACACAATCAACATACCACAAATACTTTAGGATTCAATATCTGGAATATACAGTGAAAAAAAATGCCTGGAATCCTGCGATAAGAAAGAAACAAAGCATAAAAATGTATGTTATTAAGCTAACTCTGCAATAAAAACCAAGAAAAAACGTATACGAATTGATGAAACTGATAAAGCAACAAATAAAAATAGTAACTAAAACCAACTTATAAAACAACGAAGAGAAATATGAAACAAAATCCCACCCTTAATGAAGAATGAAGCAACAAACGTAATAAAATAAATAAATAAATAAATACACACACATGTATATATATAATTCATTGCCCAAGTGATACTAAAAAACAATCTCAATTAGTCCGCTATTGATATTACTCTCACAAAAACATTAGATCGTTTTCGAACTGAGAAAATATTCAGAAGCATAGAGACAAAAATCTCAACGTATAGAAGACTTGCACCAATTCATAGGAGAGGTACAGGGACAAACATAATAATACAAGACAACCAAATTTAGTTTCACACAAAAACACATAATAACCCTAATTTCTCAGCATTGAAATGACGCGAGCAACGATAATCCACAATATGCTGCCAAGAAAATCGACGACACAATGTCGGAACAATCAGTCGACGCAGATTCCACATGCGTCATCTACAACTAAAAAAAACTCAATATCGTCGTGAAGGAATCAACGCGAAGGGAACAAGTAAAACATTGACAAGCAGAAGAGAAAGGAAGAGAAGAAGAAGAACCAGAGAGGAGTTGCAACTCGAAAACGAACCTCGAAATTGACAGCAGCGAGTGAGGCGCAGAGCAGAGCAAGCGAGAGAGGAGAGAGAGGCAGAGAGAATCTCTCCGTAAGAAGGAATTGGTAAACCTAAAAATTGATGAAAAGGAACGAAGACGATCAGAGAAGCTTCCTCTCTCAGAGCGAGAGAGACAGAGAGAGAGAGAGAGAGAGGGGGGAAAGAGGATATAACATACAAATTATAATACTTTTCGGAGAGAGAGGGGAACCAAGGAACGGACGGTGGAGTCGTCGACGAGAAAAGGAATCATCATCCTTTACGACTAACCATCATCCATTCCAAGGCCTCCATTTTTGCATTTTCATTTGTTTCGGTTCGGTTCGGTTCGATTTGGTTCGATCTAATTTTAGAACCAAACCAAACCAAACGGAATCGTGATCTAACAATTCTTAACTTTCAAAAGGAGAACAATCCAAACTCAATCACGAGATACAATTCAATTCCAAAATTAACATCAAATTTTACGATCTATTATTTTATTTGATTCTAACAAGTTCTACGCGAGAAACTGTGAACAAAATTATAAATTGCAATTTGTTTACGTGAAGAACCAACTACGAGGTGACAACCCGATCAAATGAGGTTCAACCCTTGATTTCGATTCCAACGGAGACTACCTTCTAGTTTTGTCTACCTTAAACATTATAATGTTTTATAAACTTGATATTTACACTTTATTTAATTTTACACTAAAATATAATATATAGATATTTATTAAATTAGTGATACGAATGACATATTATTTTGACATTTATAATATATTATAATTATTATATTAATAAACATGGGTCATGTAAATGTCAATTAAACTATAAAATTAAAATACACCTTAATATTATTCTAATGTGTGTTTTTTTAAATAGAGTATCACTCCTTCCCTTTTTTTTTTTTTTATATTGAAACATTAGTCATTGAATTTAATGTTTAACAAAATAATTTTTAAATATTATTTTCATTTAAATTAAAATTGTTTAAAATATTTTAACATTTAAATCCAATTTAGAAATATTTACAACTGATGTTAGAACATTATTTAATAATAAGTACAATGACATCATACCGTTATATTAGTTGACCAAAAATGCAGATTTTAATGACGTGTAATTCTAACGACGTCGTATCGATGGGAACGGTGTACCTTTACAAATAAAGTAGTTATCTTTTATTTTCCATAGTCAAAGCCAGTGCCTTACAAATATGATTTGACGAAATTGACCTACCTTTTCAAGGACAATGATCGCTTCCAGTATGGGTAATTTTGTTATTTTTTGTCTGAAAAACAAAAATGGGTGTTAGGGCGTGTTTGGTTGAGCCGAATTGGGTATGGAAGGTGGAACAATTTTCTAATCCACTTGTCGGCTTCTGCCCAAACAGTGCCTTAGATCGATGGGTTTGCAAAAGATTCTCGTCACAATTCTTTAAATTAACCTAAGGATTAGGGTTCTTTATTAGCTTCAAATTTAATTTACTAGATTAACAAGATTGGAATAAAAGTGTTTCTTTTTTAATTCTTGTCTTCCGAGCTTCCCGGTTGCAATTGATTTTGTTGTGTTACGTGTAAGAGATTATTTAAATTGCTAATAATTTTATTTCATAATTTTCTAACTGTTGTAATAACAAAATAAAAAACAATTAAAAAGCTACGACAGTTTTGACAAGTTGAAAAATATAATTTTTAAAATTTGTTTTCTGGATAATCTCTAATTTAAGTACAAAATGAAATTATTTTTCATTTTAATCATTTAAATTTTTTAATAATAACATTTAATTACTCACCGTCTCTTTTTATTTCTTTCGAGATATCTCAATTATAATTTATTGAATAATTAAAATTGATAAATGACTTTTAAAAAGTTATTTTATCAAATAATTGTTAATTTTTTTGTAATACAACTTATAATGATTATTGAAAATGTTACAACAATACAAGACTAACACTTGTAGAGCTGTACACATGCATGTAAGTTAGTATAAAAGTCGTGTAAACAAGGAATAAATTATGATCAAGTGAGAACTTTAGAATAAAGTTCTAGTAACAATATCTTCTACTTATCAAATTTTTTTTTACAAATTTTAAAAATAAATTAAGTTTGTTGGCTTGAAAAGAATATTTGAACATTATGATAAATAGTCTCATTACTATAATATTTTCTGTTTTGGGAAGAATCATACGTGAGTTTGTTTTTAGATTTTATTTAAAAATGTATTGTACTAGGTTAGAAAAAAGTCACTACTTATAAATCATTCATTTCTTCCACCTTTCTCGAGTCAACTCAGATTAATTTCATATTCCGTGGGGTCTAGTTATATGTGTACGATATGTGATTATTGGTTCTTTCCACTTCGAGAATCTGGATGTCAGTGCTCACGCCTTGACATTGAGTGCCACGACGCCAAATACTTGGAGCTTTGACACGTGTCTTTGTAAGTGTTGTCACCATCTAGGCACAGAGGCACGACACATGCTGCATAATTCAAAATTCTAAAATAATGCTCGTGTTGCAACTTGAAGTTCTTTATTGTTGCACCTCTCCTCGAAAATTCAAGGGTGCCTTTGTACCACGATGCCTAAACTCATAGTTTCGCAATAAAAACCAAAGTTTTCCTGATTTCTCAACACTAATTAGTGTTGAATCCAAGCTAAACATGTTATAATCCATATTCGTACATCAATTATCAATTTTTTTCCATCAACTTCAAGTTTTTCCAGCAAAATATAATTCTCCAATAAAAACTCCAAATCTTATGAAAACTAATACAAAAAGGGTCTAAGATTGACTCACCCTCTTCGTTCTTTGATACTTGTTACAATTGTTGCATCTAAAACGTCATTTGTAATTTATTTCATCAAAATTCCAAATGTCATAAAAAAAAGAAAACCTAAAAGATGGAGAAATTGACTTCTATGGAGATCCTATGATAATCTTGAAGATTGACTTGTCTAAAACACCAAATTGTGGTTAGGCTTTCCATGTCATGACTCAGAGAATTTTCTCTCCTCTCAATGAACATCACTAATCATCTTTCTCAAATGAGAGAATTAGGCCTAAAGGTTAGGACATCTTTGATCACACAACCCTATACCACCTCAACAAGGCTCATCAAGTGACTATCCAAAAGTTCGTCACAAAAAAAAAAATAATAATAATAAAGCGACGCCACATTGAAATTAATTAATGCAAATCTAAATAATTTACCTGTGATCAATTATTGTTTTTTGATCACCACAAACACACTGAAAATAGCAGGCTTCACATTCACAATTACATGATCATAGATTGTCTTTGTCTTCACGGGACATTTTGTCCACCTTGAGGCTTAAGGACACGATATTTTAGTTGCCATACATTTGCTTTAGCTCTTGCACTGATACCATTTAAAGAGTTTCAGTCTCACTAATATAATATTGTTTGTTTTTTGTTGAAGATGACTTCTTTCATTTTTAGCTTTTACCCTAGCACAATGTAAAGAAACATGTTGAAAGGAAAACTCTATTTATGCATAATTCGCTTCCACCTTTTCTAAGCGATCCCCTAGTTTGAATTGGACTATCACAATTATTTGATCTTATTAATTAGAGCGGGAAATCAAAAATGAATGTCACAATCCAAAAAGGAGTTGCATCGGAAAATGGGAGCGATTCAATCCTCAAGAGGATGCAAAGAGAGCGGGACAAGGCTCTAGGAACAACTCAAAATGAGGCCAAGAGAATTGGGCTGAAATAACCCTTAATTGGCTTGGCGCCTTGACACATAACAGATGGCTACAATCGCATCGATAACAACAAGATGTTGTAGTGCCCAATAGCATAGAAGCACTATGGCTTCGAAGGGAGAACATCACGAAGCAAAAACCGCGATGTGCTAATTTCGCCAAAAGTCAGAATAACAAAAACTAACATAATGTGCTATAAAATTTGAGTTGACAATAATATATTTGATTTCAAAAAATGCAAAATATTACATGAAAATTTTATTAATTATAAAGTTTTTAAATTTACATACTTTTACTGATCTTTGATCTCCATCATATAATCACTCTCTCATAATGTTGAATTATGTACGTCAAGCCAAATTTCGATTCTAGGTCAAACCTCTAAGTTGGATTCCAAAAGATATAAAACTGTAAATCAAAAACAAATTTTACATACCAATAAATAACCACAGTCTTGAGTCATCAAATCATCTTGATTAGACAAAATGATACGAACCCTACCAATAACTGTGATAAAGACCCGATACCGATTGTTGGTGCCATCGCAAAATCAATGATCTTAGAATTCAAGTTGATGAATTCCTCGACCTAACGCTCAGAAAGACGTGAACCCCAGAATAGAAGGAGACGCCACAAACGAGTATGACTGTTTGTTTTGATAAGTCAAAATTTGAATGCCACAAGAAAAACCTTGATAAGTTCGAGTAATCTCTTCGAAAGAGAATTGACTCTCTCAATTTTTGACAGAAAAATTGTGTTCCTTTTTTTGTTCATCTAAGCATGAATTTATAGGCATGAAACACTCATTCATGTTAGAGTTTTTAGGGTTTCTTCAAGTTAAACAAGAAATTACTAATATGCCCTTTTAACTCTTAATTAAAAAAATAACAATTACTTAAATAACGACAACTTAAGAAAAACGATATACGACTTGACAAACGACAAGTACTTTTTAAACCCTAAAAATGACAATGTCATAAATACAGGAAAAACGACATGTCAACACACTGGAGTAGTTTGGATAAGGGTGACAACTCTCGTTCATGTTTTGGAATGCGCATGACTTCTTATTGCATGGCTTGAAGTACAAGTCCTCTCATTTCTTCTTTGATGTGCTTAGCCCTTGCTCTGGTGATTGATCCACACACTTCTATTGAATCCGTCTTAATGTCCCCATCACAAAACCTTTCTCTAAAGAATTTTCTTTTCTAGCGGTCGACCCTTACTCGCTTAAGAGTAATGTAATATTTACTTTCTTATTCTATACTCTTAAAATACTTGCTGATGTGCAAAATAATGATTTGGTATCACAACAACAACTTCAAGTTCATTAATCTGCTACCCATCTCTCTTTATTTATGCATATAATATTTGTAGTAACATTACAATAATCTTCAAATACTGATTTTGAAACTATTAAGAACATTAATGTCACGATCCAAAGAGAATCCAAGACAGAACAACTTGACCTTGAAACCGGATCTCATTCTTAAACTTACATTACAAATATAAATCAAGGCTCCAAAAGAGCTAAATTTTAGGTCCATTAGTGGCATATAAGATAATGGAGTTACGCACGTACAAAAACAAATGTGCCTAACAAAATTAAATAATTTAAAAGTTTACAACTTTTAATAAAGTTTAATCTCTCGAAGAGAATAAATTTCTAAGAAAATAATAAACTATAGAAATCTGGAGGTCCAACCTACTCTTAAGACAACAACAGAAAATCTTCTTAATTAATGCTCGAAAGAGGGTGTTGTTGGGGTGAGTCAGAGAGACTCAATAGAGATAATATTTTATTTCTAGCATTTATGTTCAAGTTGAAAAATTAACAACATATGAGAATCAATTAAAAAATGGAGTCTCTCAAGCTCTTTAAGTATATCATATTATATGCATTCAAATTAAAACGGCGATAATCAGCGATTACAAAAAATACTTTAATCAGGTTTAGAGATTTGAAACCCAAGGACATAACATATACGACTGTCATATTACTCATTTTCACAATATATAAATAAAAATAATTTAAAATAATGAATATGTTCAATTTAAATGTATTTTCTGAAACTAAATATTTAATATAAAATTATTGTACATTAAATTAAACTCATACCTCAAGTGACCTATTACTAACCAAAGCCTAGTAAGTCCAAATTCAGATTCCATGATTTAATTTAATAAATTAGTACCTAACAAAAAAAATTATAAATTTTTGGCTTTGAAATTGTATACCGCAAATCTAAATATCCATAATTAATTGGGTGGAAAAACATTACACTCTGGGCAAAAAATAAGCCTTAACCGTGGCCCAAAAATATCAACAAGCTGCGGCCCAAAAACACACGAGCCACAAGTCCTTAATGGTTAAGTCGTGGTTCAGCCGTGTGCTGAGCCGCGACATTATTTTCTTCTCTCTGACGCTGAGCCGCAAGGCATCTGAGGAAATTAAACTAAAAAAATTCTTTCCTTATGAAGTTTGTCAGCTATCACAATTAATCCCTATGCAACAAAGGCAGATTAAATGGTGATGTATAATATTGCGCGAACAAATTTCTTTGAACGTGAGAGAGAATGAGACATTATCATTGATCATAATCAAACAAACCGGACCCAAGACAGATGAAGAATGACCGAGCCCATGAGAGATTTGAATCGTTCGACTCTTATCGTTAATTTATTTAATAATGCAACGAAAATCTTATAAATTAAGTAAAAGTCAAGGCCCAATGAAAGTTGACTAACCTATAAATCTACAGTGATATAAAGATATTAGGATAATAAAAGTCTAATAACTACCAAAAAATAAAATAAAATAAATAAAAGTCAAGACATTAATAATATCTATCAATAGTCAGAAATAAGCGCCAAGCTCGCTTTTATGTTAGCAACACATGATCTCCCTAACTAAGACTTGAAAGGAGGAGTCGTTAGAGCGAGTTGATTAGATTCAATCGAGATAAATGTTATATTCAGCTTAAAAAGTAAGAAAAATGAATGAACATGCTGTGTATAAACATTTTTTTTAAACACGGAGTCGAACACATTTAATGAGACAAATTTTAAAACATTCTACTATAACGTAGTAAATACTTAAATAGGTCTCTACTAAATAATATAAAAATCTCAGTTAAAATGGAGTTACTCACAAACTTTGAGACCACATGTTATAGACATATATAATAATAACAATTATACTCGATGATCCCAAAGCCACAAATGATTTTGATTAGGTTTAAAATTTTGTGTCAAGGAAGACGACATGTACAATTGTCTCATTAATCTAGTTAACAAATAAATAAATCTTCTGAGAGTTGAATGTGCGTAACAAAATAAGACTCCTACATAGACCAATCAAATTTGATTCACACGATCAAGTTACTTAGTAAAAATAAATGTGCGTATTTAAATAAAAATATGTATGATAAAAAACGTATATAAAATATAAAAACAGACATGTTATAAAAACAGAACATATCACATTATATGGCAACATGTTTCAAAACAAGTGTTTACGAAAACAATGCAGTAAACTTCTAGCTCAACCGCACCTATAGTTATCCAAAACCCGAAACTTAAGAAGTGAAATTAGGGAGATCACCTTAGGGAGATGACCTTAGAAGATCAATGATCACCCTCGTCAATTCATACATCCAAGACCACAATCCATTGATAGAGTCTGAAAATTCAGAGTTTTTAGGATTCAAACAAATTTCCTTCGTTAAATTCTTATAATTATTGACAAAAAAGGTTTGGACTTCACTTACCTGTCACAAATTTATTAATTTATTGCATGCTAAATCCTCAAAAATTTCTGATTCAAATACCGATCCGGTCGAGTTCAAGCCTAAATCGGTTCATCCAATTAGAACTCCAAACTTTAAGTTGAAAACTTTCACTACAACATGGACAGATCAATTTCCTCAATTTCTCATGCCAAAATCCTAATCCCTGCGTCTAAAATTGCCCTTTGATTTTCTAATCTCTTCACATCAACGGCTCAAAGGCGTTGGGAAAGACGTAATGCGTTTTAGGGTTTGGGTTGTGACGATGAAATGACAATATGAGAGTAAAGTTAGTAATTACCGCAATGATTTATGAAACAATATATTAATTATTTAATTAAAACATTAACTCAACCATTTAAACTTGGTTCCAATTACATAAACTCACCAAATTCGTACTACAAGCATATCCAATATAAATTGATAAGAATACAAGAATAAAATAATTATGTTCGTCGAGAAAATTCAAGAATCTTTAATGACGAAATTCCTTTGGATATAACTTTTGATGATGTCTTTGTTTGATAAGGATCAATACGATCTTCCAGTTTCACTGTCAGGGAATGTGCTGGTACGAAAATGTCACTTCCATAACTCATAATTGGGGGGAAATGGAGTGTCATTGAGCAATCTTTCAAGCTCTGTGAATGACAAATTTCTCAAGAAAACAGAAGACCATTCTTCCAAGGTTTCCACTGCAACATTGCTTCCTCTTTCATGATTGTTGTTTATGGAATGATCTGGGTTTTTACGAGCATTATTGATCGAAGCCCTTGATTCTTCTCCTCTTCCAGTAAGCTTCTGAACCACAGATTTGAAGCTCTCTTCATCAGTCTGAACATACTGGGTGTCTATAAACACCACCTTCCATGGCCGATCACCTTGACCACAAATCCCACCTTCCGCCATGAAAAGTAAAACTCAGAAAATATTGAAAAGAAGGCTTTTGAGAGTGAAATGGAGGACTTTGTGAAAATGGGTTTCTGATTTCGGTCGAGTTTCTGGTTTTTAAGATTATGGATTCGAAGATTTTATATTGGAAAAAGTGGGGTCAGGTTATTAATTAAAAGGCAAGCGAGTAGAACTAGACGAAGAAGTTGACCATTTTTTTCTCTAAGAGGTTGTCTTGAAGAAGTCCATGCAAGATATCTTCCATGTAGATTCCATGCATGCGTACGGGAAGGTACGTAATAAGCAAAAATGAAATTTCTAAATTAAATGAGAAATTAGTTACACAATAATCGAGACATTTTTAAATATCGCCCTCATATATGAAATTACCGGTGTTCATAACATCAGTAATGTGCAAAACCTAAGTATCATAAAAAATAAAGACTTATTTCAGTTGTTACTCTTTATATTTTATCCAACACATATATAATATATATGTTAATATAAAAATTGCATAAATAATTCATTTTTCTCTTAATTTTATAAGGTATAAATTAAAATACAAACATAATATTAATCAATATAAATTTATTCTTATAATATAAAATTGTTGTATTATATTAGGTTGTTGGGCACGTAAATTCCAACGGTATGATCATTAAATTCAACAATAGTATGACTAATACGTATACTATTATTATGTTACAGGCGAAAACATATTCATATTCATCCGTTTCTGTTGACATTTTAATCTTAAATGAGGGTAAAGTGATGAAATATGAATTCAATTTTAAAATTTGAAGTTTGACGGAAGATTGTTCCTGATCAATGGGACCATGCCCCGTCCTCATACTGTCACAATAATGAGATTCATACTGATAATGAATGGTCTACGCGTTTAGAAATTTCAAGAATGGAAACTCTCACAAGGCAAGAAAGGGACCCTCAGGCTACTCGGATGTGTTTGTAAGCATAGTACTACTGATAAAGAGACTACCTTTGAGCCACGCAAAGTTATGAAAATGTACTCGTTAAAAAACACTTTTTTTTGTTTTTTTAATTTGAGTTAGAAGTGCGTAGAACGAGATTATAGAAGTATAACCCTAAACCCTAAATCTTAAATCCTACTGAAGCTTTAAAACATTATTATTTTTATTCATTAACGTATAGTCTACTAATTTTATATTTAAAAATTTCAATTATTTTTTTACGTTTTTCAAAGTTCAACATACGTTGTGTTTTTCAAAATTTTCGTAAACCATTAAAGTCACCCACGTGTGTTTTTTGGTTAAATAGTCAAATCGATAAAAATTGAAAGTTACGGTGTAGATGAAATCTAAAATAACTTTAGAGTATATTGAATTTACCTTGAATGAATTTTTGGATAATGTTTAGAGTTTTGCATTTATTTAATATAGAAAACATTATATATTAAATAAATAATTAAAAAACAAATTTATTTTTTTACAAAATGGAAAGAAAGCTTCCTTTCCTTGAGCACTAGAGAACCAATCTACTGTCTGATTCGAGTTTCTATAACTTAAATCTTCAAGTTTTATCAATGGTCTTTGGGGGTAAGTCCGAATTTATGCTCTGTTTCGTTTGTTTTTTATTTTAATTTTTTCAATAGTATCAAATTTAAATTTTGAACTTGAAAACTCGAAATCTTTGTATGTTTTTATGTTATTTTGGTTGATTTAAGATTTATGCATGAATTTAAAATGATTGGAGGTTACAATTAGTAAAAAGAACAAGCTTTTTTTTTTTTTTTTTCTCAAAATCTGTCACTAAAATGTTGTTATGACGTCTTCGATCGACTTATGTTCAAGTCCAGTCCTCCGCGGACGAAGCAATCTTAGTCGATCACAACTACTGGTTTGGTCGACCCCAGTTGTTGGCGTAGTCAACCACGACAATAGGTATAGTTACCACTGCTGTTGGTGCATTTGACACAACGACAAGTCTAGTCAATCATGCCAATTGGCCTATTCCTGCACGCCAGCAATCTGGTCTACCGTTGTGGGTTCTGGTAGACCGTTGTAGAGTCCTAGTCAACTCTTGTGAGATTATGGTCGACTAGTTTGAGTTCTTAGTCAGGCATATGACCTATTCTTTATTCTCGATGTTTTTAGATGGATTTCTAACTTTAGTTTCGAGGTTATGATGATTTTACTAGTTTCAAGCTAGTTCCCGAGAATGTCATTCCTTTGTATATGATAGGCAATCATAGTCAAGGCAGAGCTTCTTTTGCCCCACTGATGGCTCGTCAAACCTGATTTTAAAATGATTGAAGAGTTTTGTAGAAATTTAATCCATGCATTACATTTTTTTCTAGTTCATGATTTTTCCAATAAAATGATAAAATTAGTTTTTTCATACATTGGATATAATTAAGATCCCTACTGAGTTATTAGCTCGCTCGAAAAGACTTTCCTTTTTTTCTTCTCGGGGAAGGATCGTGGAGATCAGAAATAGCTAATCATGTAGTGTTCTCCTTCGTTTCATGTTTCTTCTAATCTTGTGGTTTATATTTAACCAATATTTATATCTTATTAAAACTATTTAGACATATTTTATTAATGTCTAACTCCAATGTTCACCCTCAACCCCTATTTGCATTATGCAGAAATATGTAGAGATGTTTTATTAATATCTAAATTTATTTCGAATTTCTTTGTAAGGTTTACTACATATTTTTAATCAATGTCTAACCTTATACTTTTTCTATTAAAATTTTTAGACATTATGATTAATGCCAAAATCTTTACATAACTCAATAGACATATATTATTAATGTGTAACTTTATTTTTGTTTATCAAATTCCTTTATATGTCGAAATTAATATGAGTATGCCTAGTCACATGACAATTTAAATTATTGCCTAAATGTAATAACTATCGACTATATGTAATGAGTATTAAATCCAATTATCACACATCACTTGTGCCATTATAAGTGAATCAATGCAATTGTGTGTACTATATTATTTATTAGATCTCATATTTATCAAGTATCATATTAAGATGTTATGTGAATGTCAATATGCATAAATTATATCAACATGTGATATGAAAGCTGATATGTATGATCCATAATCTCAATATATAAAGCCACACATATACATACACTATTTCACAGTAGTGTCTGCACATCATATTATACGTCTGAAAGCCTAGGGATTTCAAATTCAAGAGGAACTCACAATCACTCCCATTTATTTTTCGATTTTACACACGTCACACAATATATGGTCCGCGAGATATATATTGAATTCGAATATAACCAATTATACATCTCCTAATACTTTATATATATATATATAATGTATGATATAAACATTCTTACTATGCATACATTGAATACACAATACATACTAATAATGTATGAAATATGAACATACAAATCTTTATTAAATGACTAGTAATATGATGCATGAATATGTCCATTTACTTGTTTAAACACTTTCAATATTAATCATATGAACCTCATATTTCACATATGATCATCCAAATACCTTTTTCTCCACCTGAATCATGTAATTTTCAACATAGTTTAAAAAACTCATAAATTATATATTTTTACCTCTTTGAAAATATTTAATTATTTACTTTCAACTTTTGATTCTTGGTTCTTAGTTCAAAAGATTTTTTTTGATGAGAGGAACAATTCTTCTCAAAGTATGGTCAATTCCAACACTTTCTCCTTCATTTTTTCTTTTCTTTTTCTATTCTCTCATTTTCTCTTCTCTTCCATTTCTCACTGCCATCAACACAAAAATGATTGATAATCAGTCTTCTCTCTCCATTTCTAGAGAGATCTAAGGGTCAATTTTTTATCCAACCTGTTTATGTAAAAGTTCCATTTTATCTATTCTTGCATGGATTATTACAAAATACCATATTTATTTATCTTTTAATGGTACTTAACTTAAACTAATTCATTTATATTAGCATTAAACTAATTACCAAGTTAATTAATCATGATGAATTAACCTTAATTACCCTATTATCTACTAATTTCACTTTAATCATATATTAGTTACTAATTCTGGTGTGACACGTGGCACCACCTCAATGGTTATCTAATTTATTACATGAGCACATACTTCAATATGTTAGGAACATTTTCTATTCAATGATCTTTTCTAAATTTTCATTCTAAAATTCAATATAGAGTGATTTATCAAAATAATACAGTTTACTGATAAAACTGACTCAATCTTTTTCAAACCTACATATGTCAAATTTCTTCCATGTTAAAAATAATCTCTTTCGTTATGTGTCTAGTTTAGCACCGTAAATTTTTAGATTTATCCAACCACTACAATATTATTGAATTTCTATTCACATATATTCCAATGAACAACTATCACTTTAAGATATACAAAATATCTAATATCACTTCTAATCACATTTAATTATTTTAATTGTGATTATTATAGTTAATCTTAACTTATGTTATCATAAGAACAACTGTTAGAATGAGTTATTTTTTGGGAATATAAATAGATGAACTCCCCCATGTCCATGTGGGCTGATCCCTTCGATGAAGAGAATTGATTTTTAGTTATGATCCAAAATTTGAGTACTTATAGGTTCTTGAAGCTAATCGTGTTTAGTTTATAATATGTTTTTGTCTAGCTAGTTCGTAGAATTATGTTCAGATAGTGAATAGAGTTTTCTCTGTGAATTGGTAGCAGTTTGAAAAGGTTTTTTGAGATAATTATCATAGAAGAAAGCAACACTATGATTTTATGATTTTGCAAGCTGATTTCATGGGAGATGTTAACGATGGACTATTACACTCAATTTATGGGGCTGTCGAGGTAGTATCTTTGGATGGACCCAACTGAGACGATATTAGTGTTTCATATGGATCTAAAATTGTAATTTGTCCTAAGATTGTTTTCCTTAAGTTTTTCATCATTATGATAACTCTATGAAAATTAGAGGTATTATCATCAATCTAAACAAAGTTTGATGTGTATTCTTGAATTTTTTGTAATTTTAATTTATTTTAAGTTATAATGCAAATAAGTAATCAAAACATGTGAAACAATAAAAAAAAATGAATTTTGGAAGTCAACCGCGACTCAAAGAAGGCTAAGCAAGACTTAAAAAGAAGAGAATTGACATCACCAAGCAGTAGTCGAGTCGCAGCTCAGAATATTTGAACCAAGGCTCAACAACACAAACAATCTTGAGTCGAGGCTCAGAGAGTCCAAGCCACAACTCAATAGAAAAAAAGACATTCGAACCACAACTCAGAAATTTTAAGTCGCATCCCATGGCCAAATTTACTTTATAAAAATACAAAATCATGCATGATTTTTTTTTAGGGTTTGAAAGTCCTAATCAAGAATCTATAAATAGAAGATTATCAGATAAACTTTTAGCAGTCTTTAAGACATTTTGGAGAGTAACCAGAGAGGATTTTCGACACTAGATGACGAGAATGACACATGTGTCATTTCGATGCATCAAGAGATGAATATTCTCTTTTACTTCTTTCTTCTATTTGATTTCATTTTCTTCAGCATGTTTTCTATTATTTTTATTTTGACTATGTTGAACTAACTATCTCCCTCTTGAGAAGAGATGAATCGTTCATTTAGAGTATTATTTGATGAATTGAATATTTTATTGGTTAGATTCATTATTTACTTGTAATATTTTGTTCTTCGTGCTTTCAATTTGCTAACCACTTTTTAAATATTTTTATATTTAAAGCTTTATGCTTGATAGAGATAAGGCTAAATACAATTTGAATATTACAATATAAAAGTTTAATAACGGGAGAGAGAGAGCGACATCAAATAGAGCACCATAAAATTTCATTGAATGACTAAAAGAATAATTTTTATGGAGATATTAAAATTATATTTTAATAATTAAGGTTAGTTTGGCACTCAAAAGAGCGAGTTTAACTAATTAGGATTTTTAGTTTATAAATAACTGTTCTAGTAAGAAATATTAGTCTAATGAATAATATGAAAAATATTATTGAAATCAATCATATGAATTTATTATAAATTACAGGTTTTTTTGTTGGTAATCTGCTTTTTTGTTGTTTATGCTCGTTTAATTTTCAAAAATCATATTCTTAGTTGTCAAGATAAATTAGAATTAATCAAAGTAATATTTAGGCAAAATAATAAATTACATATTTTTAGTGGATTCAACAATCCTACTTGTAATATCTGTCAAATTTTTGTACATAATTTTCTTCGAGTAAATTTTTTGCATTATTTGAGGTTAACTTGTTTCGTTTTAATTCGAATTGTCTTGTTTCGGTGGCATTTGATCATATGCAATTTTTTTTTGTCAAAACGCCTGTTTTCATGTTCCGCAAAGTGAAATTCCAAAATTTCGTGTCGGGTAATTAGTGTTTTGTCTTTGAGTTGGTTAGGCGGAAATTTTTGAACCGTTGGAGGTTTTTAGTGAATGTTGGAGTTTTTCCTGAACTTGAATGTCAACAATTTGGTTAAGTAAAACAAATTGTTGCAAATGAGTTTTCGGTAAAAGTTTAAAATTTTTCCTTTTTAAGTTTGCGAAAATTTTGTTGGAATTTAGATTTGTCAGAATATCATGTTTTTGTTAAAAGTTGTGTTGAGATATATAATATTAAAGTTAAAGGATGTGTTAAAGGGTTGACATGTTGGTTTTTTGTTATATATATAACAAGTGTGATGTGCCACAAATGTGGTAACTTTAAATTCAATTCGGATTAGGGTTGTCCTAACAGAATACAATGCATAATGTAGCAGATCGAAACCAAACTAAATCACGTTATTTTTTAGAGAAATTTGAACCAATGATAGCCCTGAACGTTCACTAGATATCCCAAAAAATTTCATTCAAAAACCTCAAGATCAAAAAGATAAGATAAGTTTTTTGGATGTCTTCGTTGATTTGAAAAACAGTTTCTGATCGGATAAAAATTGTCTTGAAATGAAATTTGGATAGATTCTCAATCTATGAATAAATAATAAGCCTTCCAAATTTCATGCCAAAATTCGTTAGGGAGAAAAAATTGTGATACAGAGAAAATTCACCACTTCGATGGAATATCACAGATGCACACAAAATCGTAATCGGTTCTCTAGTGATAGATGCTTCTAAATCGATGGTGATGAGAGTTCTAATCTCTTATTGAAATGTCCTTCAATTAGGGAAGAAGACAGTTATGAAGAAATCCACGTAACTCAAATAAAAAACTATGGATCCTTGAACACAATACAAGTCTTGGATAAAACTACCAAACAATTGTAATGCAAATGAAGATAAACCCCAAGAATTGAACAAAAGCTTGATTTTCTATTTTCTCAACGTAAAAAGCTCCTTCTCTTAAAGCATCAACAATAGAATATAAATACACTTATAATTAGAGTTTGTAAAATAAACCAAATTAAACTAAAGAAAATTACTCTAAACAGACAACTATAAATAACTTAAAAGAAAACAATTAAAAATGCATGAAAATTGTTATATTAGGTTTTGGTGAATAATGTAGGAATGTTCTCCATTTGCAAAGAAATGCATGAAAATTATTATATTAGGTTTTGGTGAATATATTAGGGCGTGAGAGATTTCTTATCCATTGGGCCTATTTGGAAGAAATAAGCCTCTCTGTAATGAATCTGGTTAACATAACAAATGATATTCGATTTGATGTGTTACCCCATTCCAAAAATTTAGAGGTGTCAACTACAATTTTTATAAATAACACATTTTGGTTTAAGATTGGGAAGACTTCATAAATGGCCAAATAGTCTTCAGAAGTTATATTTTAGGCAGATTTGAAATATTTTGACAATCTCCTTGACTTGTGCTTTGTTTTCCACTTGTGGTTCACCATGATGAACTCCCGATTAAATTTATTTGGTACATTGAAATTGAGACATTGACTACTATTTTTTCCTTGATCTACAAAAACAATACTAGTAAAATTGTTAAAAGTTCTCAATACTCCCATGTTAATGGACGGATAATGCGGCACATCATCCTCTTAGGTTTGGAAAGCAAATTTTCTTTAACTTCTTTAAATCCATGCTTCTCTAGAAATCCAAACTTATAAGCTATAGCAATGACAACTTCAAAGAGGTTACTGAGATCTTCAACTCTTAGAAAGATTTTGAGTTTCCTTTACTTGAAAAACCACTTTTAACAAATATGACATGATTAGATACAATGGAACCTTAACCAAGAAATTCACGTTGTATCCCCTCCATCTCAAATTTTTTCTTCCTTCCAAGGGTTCCATAAGTGGTTATCATTCTCAGCTCAAACTTCATTCTTCTCTCTTACAAAGTAAGTGGTTTTGTGTCTGAAAAGTTTAATTTTGCCACTTTCCCTTGAACAGTCTAAGATCTTATCCAAAAAATCCAAACCGTTAGTGAATAAGACCATCTTTAAAATTTTTTTAAGGGTTGTCACAAAAGATTAACATAATAAGGATCCTTATTCGATAAACAAGTCAAATCAACATGTTCAAGAAAGTTTTTGGAATCTCTCCTCTTTCTTCAAACATAACCCGATTCTTTAGTGTCTCCTTTGAAGTATGAGAGTCCCATAAATCATTTTTTATTTTCAACTTCTTTAGTGGTTTCTTCTATCATGCTCTCTACCAAGAAAACTTCTTCATGATCCTCAATGACTGTTTGCTCTATTTGGCTACCCTTTTCTTGAGCATGCATGTTGGAGAGTGCTCATTCAACAAAAATGTAGGTTTCCTCCAAAATCGTGGAGTTGTCTTCTGGTGGAGGAATATCTTCTTCAATATTCTTTGATTTTAACGGCTTCTCCATGATAGAAAATCCTTCAAAACAACATGAAATAATTGAAGAATAGTTAAAACTACAAGAATAAGACAAATCTTGAAAAATGACATTAACTTCTCAATTTATGCGTCTCATCTCTCTCTTTTCATTTATGTCTCTCTCTAATAGAATGAAGTGTTTTCAATTATTCATTCTTTTTTTTACATTGAATTTATGTATTTTCCAATTCCATTAACTAAATGCATACTTTTCTTCTCGCTTTTCGTTTTTTTCTTCTTCTATAAATCCATGTCTTGTAACTCGTCTTTAGTAAGTTCTCCCCTTTTCTCACTAGGCATTTCATCCTCCTCTGATATTTTTTTTTCTTATTATATTTCCTATGTACTTTTTTTTGTTAAAAAGAGAGACGAAGATAATAATTTTTCATAATATTTCATTCATATGATAAATATATTTATACACAAAATTAAAATGTAAATAAAGAAATTAATTCTTAAGGAAAGTAAATCTCAATTCAATACAAAATCAAATCCTCTTTTATTAGGAAAGTATTAACCATTTTTAATATTTACACCTTTTAACACTCTTTTCATGTTGAACCATAAATATCAATCATGTCATACTTGTTACAAAGATAATTCACCACATAATTAGGTATTCTAAAAATAATTCCACCAATACGCAATCTGAAACAAGTCCACCAACGTAACACAGTAATCAGGAAAACCTAATCTTCAGAAAAGGAAAGACTCTTAAGCAAAATAGTTACTTTCACATTTGCTTACTATAGCAAACGAAACATGGTGTCAGCCAAGGTGGGCGGCGATCAATTAAACAAAATAGGACAAACAACAACCCTATGTGTTGTGAACCAGACAACTGACGAGTAATGGTGAGCAGAAACAATTGTCGTCGAAAATAGACCAAACCGGAAGATCTGTAATTGACAAAACTAGAGATGATCCATAATTGACGAAATCGTGGTTAGTGACGTACCTAGCAATACAGCGGCGACAGTGGCTTGAACTCCGACGACCAGGGTGAAACAACAGCGACCACAAAATCCAATTATTTGAGTTGGCTAAATAGGCCCACACAATTCAATGGGTTGGGCCAGCCAAATAGGCCCACAAAATTCACATTTTTCCTCCAAAGCGCAGCAATTGAGGAGTGATGAGGAACGCTCAAGGTTGGAGATTCCCACGGTGTTATGAATAAAGAGAAAAATTGTGATGAACAGTGAGGAACAACTAACGGCGAGAACACGAGCAAGAGATAAGAATCATGATGAACAAAGAACTTTAGATTGAATAAAGACCATTTGAACCGAAGAACGACAATGGTTTGAATGGTCTGGGGCTAGAGTTTCGACGTAACCCTAGCTTTCAACAAATACACTCTGTTCACTAGGGCAAGAAGAAGAAAAAAAATCTTCACAGCGAACATTGGTCGGCGGCTAAGGTTCCTTGTAGCCTTAATTTTAGACCTCTGTCACATGATGAAGAAAAAAATTACTGCTCACTATGACAACAACTCTGATACCATGTTAAAAAGATAGATGAAGATAATAATTCTTCATAATATTTCATTCATATGGTAAATACATTTATATACAAAATTGAAACGTAAATAAAGAAACCAATTTCTAAGGAAATTAATTCTTTATTCAATACAAAATCAAATTCTCTTTAATTAAAAGTAATGCGACGTTTACCCTTTTATTCTACCATCTTAAAATACTCATTGACATATCCAACAATGATTGGTGCAATTAATGTAATAAATTATAACTTGTTAAATTATTATATTAATTACACAAATCATTACTTTACACGTCAACGAATATCTTAAGAGAGTAAAATAAAAAAGGTTAAATGTAACATTATTTTTAATTAAGGACCTTTTAACACTTTTTATGCCTTTTAATTTTCACTCTTCTTGTTGGGCAGGTTTCATTTCACCGGATAATCTAAGACTCTTTCTGGTCGCGTTTTGCCCTAGGTATAAAAATTGTACTCCATTCTACTTCTACATCCTTGTTTCTTCATATATTCATAAAGTTAATCTGCAGTGTGTGGTTTAAAGCTGCTCCAGGACCATCTGTGGACAAGTACATGCACAAGAGATGCGGCAAATATCAGCTCCTCCAAAGAAGAAAATAGAAAAGCTTGATAAATTACAAAATCACTGACACTCATCAGAAAACTCCACAAACCCAAAACGAAGAACTGAATGTGGATCGCCACAAATCTCCACAACCCTTTGCAGATGAAGGATTCCCAGTAAATAACATGTAATAAGGTGTAATCATATTTACGAGAATTCCATAAATATTCGATTCTAAAGTTATAAATTTCCCTAAATATTTTGGTACTTATTTGTTAATTAGAATGATTTTTCCTTATTTTATGTTGATATATGTAAACATTTTTAAAGAAATTTATAATTATAGTATTAAATAAAGATATACTAACATATAGGTTCTTACGAACTTACGCCGATTAATTGATCAATTAAGCTTTAACTACATTAATCTCGATTAGTAAAATCTCACTAATTTTGTGATATTTCCTTGTAAGATAAAGACTGAGATTTTAATTCTTTGATCGATCAGATTCAATGTCGGGCATATCACTAATTGAGAGACTAATTCATTTTAAGTATTTATTTTTCTTTAATTTCTATAACTATTTTTAATGTTCTGATTACTTAATGCTCACAATTTTTAGAAACATACCAAAAGAATTTCATCGCATAATGGAAGCAAAGAATTTCAATTTATAGGAAAAAGTCACGTAATCAGAGAAAAGGAAGGTCAAGAAGAAGAAGAGAATGGCATTGTTTAAACCAGGTTTTTGGAAGGTTTTCTGGGCAGTAATGTTCTTCGTAGTTTATACGAGAGAAACAGAAGCCAAGCTTAAGATTTTCAACGTCTTAAAATATGGAGGCATTGCAGATGGGAAAACAGATAACAGTAAGGTCGGAAATCTATCAATTTGATTCATCAATGTCGGCATTGTTTGTACCTAAAAATATGGGACAATTGTTATGTAAAAAGTGGCTATTTTTCGACTAAATTTGATCTCCTTTCGTCAAAACACGAGTTATCGAATACAAAGAGTTGTTCTTCGTTCTTTGTTTGTAACCAGGCATACATATATATTGACATAAAGTGTATATTTCTCTGTATTATTTTATCATAAAATTCAACAAGTATATATTTATTTCAGTTTATAACTTAAATATTATTAATTTTTAACGTGTTCTTGAAAATGTGAATTCGACCCAGATTTGCAGAATTTATGAAGATGATGTAAGTTAATCTGCAGGCATTCCTCAAAGCTTGGGATGATGCATGTGAATGGAGGGGACGAGCTAGGGTTTTGATTCCGAGAGGGAAGTACAAGTTAGAGTCAGTGAAATTCTTAGGTCCTTGTGAAGGCTCAATATCCTTTGTTATAAAAGGTCTTTTGTTGGCTCCTACTGATCTCTCCACTCTCTTCACTGACACGTGGATCAATTTCCGGTATGTCGATAAGTTGACGGTCGGCGGAGGCGGCACGTTAGACGGACAAGGAGCAATCGCTTGGCCACGGAATGAGTGCGAGAAAAACCCTAATTGCCCGCCTCTTCCAACTGTAAGTTTTTTACTATTCGATTGTTCATTCTAAGTTATGAATTTTTGGTCGCATCTTTTAGTGTCACGTGATATATCAAGTTGAGGTGATTATTATTTCTAACATGAATGGGGAATTATGTTGTGGTAAATTCAGACAATGAGATTTGATTTCGTTTCGAATTCACGAGTTCACCATATACGATCGATAGACAGCAAAAACAATCATTTCATGGTATACGGGTGCAACAAGATGAATTTTACCCACGTTCGAATTTCGGCCCCAGAAAATAGCCCTAACACGGATGGAATAAAAATTGGAAGCTCAAATCGGATAAGAATATCTCACACAGTGATCGGGACAGGCGACGACTGCATATCAATCATCTCGGGGAGTCGAAAAATCCATATTTATGATGTAGTATGCGGGCCAGGACACGGAATAAGTGTAGGAAGCCTCGGAAAATACAAGGACGAAGACGACGTAATGGGGGTTAAAGTGAGAAACTGCACGTTTAATGGCACAAGTGATGGTGTGAGGATCAAAACATGGGCATCGCCCATGAGTTTGAAGGCTTGGAATTTTACATATGAGGATATCTACATGCATAACGTCGGGAATCCAATCATAATCGATCAAGAATATTGCCCTCACTCTCCTTGCAATCAAGTGGTATGTATTCGATCGATTACTTAAATTTATCTTATCATCAGTCGATAACAATACAACTGCGTGTATTCGATCGCAGACTTCTTCACATGTCCAAATAGCAGATGTAAAATACAAAAACATACGGGGAAGCTCGAGTTCGAAAGTGGCCGTGACGCTTAGGTGTAGCAAAAGCCATCCATGCAAAAACATAGTGACGGAGAACATAAACTTGAGAAGGCAAGGTAAAGGAGGGAAAGTGAGTTCTTCTTGCTCTTACGTCAATGGCTACTCTTTAGGCCATCAAAGCCCTCCATCTTGCTTATAATATCCTGCCTCAGGATGGATTACGATTTCGAGTTTCTTTTTTTAACGATGTAAGATTTGCTACCGTTGGAAAACAAATCAACGTTGAAAAAGTTGTTTGAAAATCAATCGACCCTTTTTGATCTTGTTCCAATTTGGTAAATACGAATCTAAAGTAAACACACAAATGGCGAAAATGTACATCATTTCTATCCTTACTCATTTATAAGTTCAAGAGATGGAAGAGCGTAGGGGCGGCAAAAGAACTATCAATTCAGCCTGGTTCAATTTGGTTCGCACGGTTGTGCCTGTGACTAATTAGAGTTCATAATGTAGAACCACCATCTCCATCCATGGTTTTGACTGTACCAAAATGTTAGAACAAAATTGAATCATATATAACCCATCCAACTCATAACCGATTCAAACCAGACGAGACCCAATCATGACCCAAAACAACCGATATTTTTATTGTTATTTTGAAACTGAGTTAGAACCTATCCACAATCTCACAATTATGTTCGGTATACCCACTATTCCAAATCCGAATCCGGAACCGAGTAACTGTTAAATTATTCTTCCAATCGATCCCGAAACAGGACCAAAAGAGACCGTGGCCTCCCTTATTTTGCAAAGCTAAATTTTCAACTGCATGCCCCACTGAACTGAGTTAAGGAATGTGAAAGACAAACAGATTCCGAGTTTTAAAGCTGTGTTCCCATAAAACTTCAACTGAAGCAGTCATTGAAAAGTTCAGTCATAAACAATTGTAGTTATTGCAAAGTTGAGATGGAAAATCTGAAACAAGCAGAAGTATCATCAACCCTTCCCACATCATAAAATCTATGATATAACAGTTAATGCCGGACGAGTAATGCGTGGCCTCACAGGAGTCTTCGACGGACTTACCCTACAAAAATACGCCAAAAAAAAAAAAACTCAGTAATGCAACGGAAACATAATTAACATGAGATAAACTAACCGGTCATGGAGGTTTACCGAATTGGTTGGGATCCCAATACCAACCCGCTGCAGTTTAGTGCAAGAATAGCGCTTTCAGCCTGTCACAGGAACAATATGAAATCATTCTAACAAAATCATATATTATAAATTTTGTGTACACGAAGATGAGAAACTCAGGTACATATACTAAGTTATTCTTGAAAAATAACTAGGAAAAGATGATCAGTTAGTTAGTCTCTAAGTAAGGAGCTGATCCCGGTTGAAGCCAACTATCTGTCCAAAAACTCTTGTTTAGACAGGTCATATCATCCACACCTAATGTATGGATCTAAGATTTTCATTCTTAGATATTTCTGCAATAGTATATTGTTCTTAAGGTCATGTTTAAATTAGTTTTTAAATTTTGAGGTAAAAAACAAGTAGGTCTTGAAACTTTTATTTTAAACAAATAACTCATTAAACTTAGAACCGTTAGCAATTAAGTGCTGCCATTACGCATTTCATTAAAGAAATCATGTTTTTATCACGTAATCTTCCATGCTAAGCAATGTTCCGAAATAATCAACTTCTTATATATCGTAAATAAGTTGGAAACTCTGCAAAAACCGCAAATATCATTTTATTAGTAGTTGTTATTATCTGCAAATTGCCTAACAGAAAAAAATCACATAACATAAACATAATTTCTTTATCAAAACCTTTGATGATCGGAGCTATTTGCTAATGCTTCTAAGTTTAAAAACATCTGCCTAAAATAAAGTTTAAGCACCTAGTTGTCTTTAACCCTTAAATTTTAATGTCGATTTGTACCATAAAGTGGGGTCATAATCCCTAATCAAAGTTAAAAGTGGTAAGTCCAAAAAATAAAAAAAGCAAAACAAAATAGAGTACTTTTTTGCCGAGACATCAAATAGTCATATACTAAGACTATTTAAGTTGCATTATGTGGAGTAGCATAATCTGTTTGATAAATGCTTGGGAATCCTGAAAAAAACATACCATTGTAAATTCCACAAAAGCTATACGAGTAGAATGCACCTGATCACCCAACAGCCTCAAGCGAGTGACCTACAAAACAATTATTCAGGTTAATGAGAAACAAATATTGGTATTTGAAAAGATAACCTCGTCTAGTTGATCATGGGATCTGAAGACAAATGGCAAAACAAAGTAGAAAGATTTGTCTTGACATAATACTACATACCTCACCACAAGCTGCTTCAAAAAAGTTTTTAACTTCTGTCTGAGATACCTACAACTTGTAACACAATCTTTTAGGCCAAAAAGTAAATTATCTTTTCATGTAAGCATGAAAATTAGCATGGTTGAAAACCTGATCTAGGCCACCACTATGGACTTGCAATGTATACAATGTAAGATGAGAATGTCTGAAATTATGATTTATGAGATGCTTCAACCACTCGAATTCGACATTTTTCTAAGACCAAACAATAGCAACAAGAAAAGTTTAAATTTGTGAAGATTTTTTCCGGTAGCAATATTATTGACCATTGGATTGATACCTATTGCTTTTTTTTTCATTTTTTTTTTAAGTTGGCTTTTTAATCACCCCTATTGTATTTTCTTCAGTCACATAGAAAGGCTATTGTAAATTGACCGGCTTTGTTTACTTCCATGGGACTTGTCATCCTAGAAACTGGGTTCGTTTAATTCATATATACTTTGCCTCCTATCAAAATGAAGCCGAAAAAGAACATCAACCAGTACCCTTGTGTTTATTTGGTAAGCAAGAAGTGGCTAGCGTAATGTTTGTTTGTTGAAATTTAATAGATGTTTAGGCTCTGCATAATTAATATTTTATGGATTCTTATTGAGTAAAAGACCTTGATGTTGACTCAAAACATTGCAAAATTAGAGTACAAAATGTGAAATATAACCCTTTTTTTAGCAAGGAATGAAGGCAAAAGGATGGTAATTGCAATGTTAATACTTGGAAAGCAATATCCTTTACAATAATAAGAACTCAGTTATATAATCACTTAACACAAAAAATATGAATGACGTAAATAAATGTCAATCATTTACTTCAACAGTTATGGCCTACAGATTACCTGCATTTCTAACCATGAAATCTTCTGATTTTAGCAATTCAGCGTTTGCAATGTTCGCATAGATACTATATTAGTTGTGGCAGGGAATAAATGTACAAATATTTAAAGTGGTTATGTTTTTGCAGAGCTGAGAGATTTCCTTCTTCATCAAATACAACCGGCAAAATTACAGAAAGATAATAGTTTATCATGAAAATAGAAATTAAGTTTTCATCCAGTTCATGGTGTTGTGGACTAAGAAAAGCAAAGCCATACCTTCTTATCAATATTTGTACAATAGATGGTTCTGGTACACATTTCCCGTTCATCATCTGACTGCAATTTCACATAAATTGTGAAAGAAATAACAAAGCATTAATGTTTCGAGACAGAAATGTCAAAAAAAAAGGATAATCATGTCATGACTGTGCTAGAAATGATCATAATAGCTTAAATCATTCATACCCTGGGGAGAAATGAAGGATTAACAGGAAGGATGGCAGTTTTTGAGGGCAAAACTCGAACTGGATAGTAGCCTAGCATTGTCCCACCAAGATTTAAAGCTGCTCTAGCACCATCTGTCGAAAAGTACATGCCCAAGAAATGCGACAAATATCAGCTACTTCAAAGAAGAAAATAGAAAAGCTTGATAAACTGCAAAGATCACTTACACTCATCAGAAAACTCCACAAAGGCAAAACGAAGAACTGAATGTGGATCACCACAAATCCGGCAGTCAATGACCTTCAAGAAAATGTTTAAGAAATCAATTTAAAAATCTCATCATCCTCCGCGGCTGAACCATTCCATGTGAAACTCTACAATATTACAATCCATACAGAAACAGATCTTGCCAAAAGAATAAAAAGGCATTAGTGGGCAACGGGCTAAAAATAGTTTTTACTTATCTCGTCATATCTTTGATTTAAAAATTTTAGATTCATTTTATTTCAGTTTTTACTTGTAAACTAGTTTTATCTCGTAGTAAAATAGTTTTTACCAAGGGTTCGCTGCTTTTACTTGATATGGATTTAAAGCTTGCTTTCGCCTACGGTCTAAGTACGATCAAATTTTCGCCTTCTATCGAAGGCTGCAATGTTTTGAATTACAAAACGATGAACTGGAATTCCTCTAACACAAAGTAAACAAAACTGAATAATTAGTATTTGATTGAGAATTATAAAGTGACTTACTTGGCCACAATTGCTGAATAAGGCAGCCAGCTGTTCTTCAGTTACCTGAATGAGAGATAAATTAGACCACTTCATCTTATAAATCCAACTGCAGAATATTTTTCTTCAATGAATGTCAAATAATTTCACTTACACAGTTCTCTATTACTAAAACACATATACATAAACAGAAAGCGTCGAAAAGTTCATGCATCTCTCACTTGTTGGTCAATGTCGGACACATAAACAGTTCGTCTAACACTATCTTCACGTTGGGCTCTAAAACTTCGCCCATTCATTCTTCTCCTCCCTTGGTTAGATGTATTTCTTCTCTGCAAAAGCAATTCAAACAAGCTTTAAGCTGATTATATAAAGGACTAAAATAATTCAACAATGTACATTTTCTGTATCGAGAAACAGATATTCAAATGGTTTTTATCTGAGGAGTTCAAAATTTCCATCGAATAATTATAATGTCCAAAACATTCAATTAACCTAATGTGAGAAAATTCAGAAAAGATGCAAATACATCATTAGGAAACTTCGATTTCGTTGACTATGAAAACAAAGATAGTTTCTTATTTATGAGGATCGCCAAATAAATTCAATTGAAATTTACAAACAAAGAAAACAAAATAAAAGAGATCGCACAAATGAATAGCCACTTCCAGAACACTATCTAAGAGTAAATAATAGTATATACACTGAGTATTGAGATGAAAATTGCCAAAATTAAAACAGAAAATATTGTGGCATACAGCATTGAGGAACCAATTCAATCAACCAAATTCTAATTCAGCTAATAGGAAATATAATTTCAACTACGAAGAAGGAAAACAAAGGGTAATTGGTAAAAGAACAACACTAATACCCTTCGATTGTTGGGATTATCGTCGACCCAGTTGTTATCGGCGAATGCGAAATAGTTATCAAAAAATTGATGATCATAAAAATAGCCAGGATGATGTTGATCAAGATGAGCGTAAGCCGGGAAAAATTCTTTAGCCGAAGGATTCAATTTGCTAAACAAATCAACGAGCTTTTCCATATCGAACTCCGATACAGGTTTCGATTTCGAGTCGAAATTTTTCGAACCCACTTCCTCGCCCCGCACATCAGCAACCGCAGCCATAGAAAAAATAAAATAAAATATCAAGAGGAAAACAAACTCAAATCTCTCAGTCCTTCCCTAAAAATTCAGCTGGGATTCCTCAGCTCAAGAAGAAGACAAAACCCATTGAAACATAAAGTCAAAAATGGAAAATTTTAACGCCAAAACGGAATGTCAAGTTCAGAAACGAAATGGGTTTTCTGAGAATATATGATCGCAGGGAGATTTGGGAGGTGGGTGTTAGAAGAGCAGCAGTTTTCTCTGGGCTTAGCTTTTAGCTTCCATGCCCACCTTTTCTTAAAAAAAAAAAGAGAACTTGGAATGGGCTACATTGTGATTAACGTTATTAGTTTAGCATATAGTTTTTGAAATGAAAGTTTGATCCAATTGTTTCGACCAGAGAAGTCACGTGTCATGTCTTGTCTCAAAATGTTAAACAGGTCTATAATGCATCCCCACAATCCCCACAACACTCGTAATGTGTAACCATAGTAGGATTTGGTGGAGGGTTGAGATTTTGGGACTGCAAGTAAGGCCTGATATCTAAGCTGCCACCACAGTTCTTTAAGAAAAAATTCATAATTTTGTTTGATTATTTTCCTGCACTCTGAACTTTTTGACATGATGTGAACTGAATTTAGTTGTAATATCTATAAATATTAAACATTAAATTCAATATTTTAATTCGGATAAGTGTAAATAATTTTATTGTAACATCTTTAAATTTTATTTAAAATTAATATTTAAATCAAGATAAAATTTTAATATTTCATATAAGTAAAACCCAAATAAGACGGAATTAAATAGCATGTAACTATATATAACATCTGAAAATAAATAATAAATAAAATTGATAATATGTTTTCTTTTACGGCGTTTCAATGATTTTTACTTACTGTAAGACTAAATTATAAGTAGGTCGTTACATCAGATCATCAAACTCTAATATTATTGAATAACATCATAGACCACTATATCTGCGTTCGACCGATGCGATCATAACTGTTTCACACTACTTGTGTACAAGAAATTATTACCTTTAAAATATATTTTACTACTGTGATTTTAAATATAATGACAATGAAAAAAATTTCAATTGCATAACAACAAATATAAAAACTTTTATACGTGAAATGTGCACCCAAACTAATCACATACAACTCGTCCTACGTATTATATTTAAAAGTATTACACTTATCAAAATAATTTGTGAGGGTTGAAAATGAAATAATTAAGTGAGCATAGAATTTTAAATTAAATTTCAATGAACTAATTCTACTATGGGACTATTTAGAACTATGGGCCATGAAATGATTTTTAGATCAAAGTATTGTCCAAGCCTATATTTTTTTCAAATTTGTTATATCAAAATATATATTAGGAGACAATTAATAGAACTAAAAATCATTAATTTAAAAAAAATTATAATTGAAAATTTCCATTTTTGATAGTTAAAATAGTTTCCAAAAATGTTTAACATGAGTAAAACGTTTATACGTATATATACGTAGGTTTTCTCTCATGTTTAATATTGTAATGATTTATTGTAGATATTGAGAGAATGAATTTTCTTGATATTTTTTGAGTTGGTAGATGCCAAAGTATCTTAAGGCTATCCTAATTATATTGTATTAATGCAGTTTGTTTGTTCGTATTACACTTGGTGATAGAGCAGTAATGACACGTCCTTTGGGGCCTGATAATCCTTTAACCTGATCATAATGGATATCTGTGCGGGTCTGTATCGTTCTTGGTTATTGATCATCGACTGCTCGAGTGATGGACTAGATTTTAGGATTGTCGTCTTTCTTTGAGGTGTGCTGAAATGGTCCTCGTGCGATACTCTTTTGTCATTGGGAGTTGTCCACAAAAAAACTCTAGAATGCATGAGGAGGACGTTGTCATTTTCTTTTCTATTTACTTTGATTGTATTTTCCTTGGTAAGACTGCAGTAGTAAACTTTATTTAGATTTGAGTACGTAATCTAACTTATGGATCGAGTTTGTTTATTATTATATATATTTGAATATAGATTAAGTTAGAATGTTATTATGTAATCTACTTGCTTGAGATTATCTATCTTGTTGGCTTACCTTGTTTTAATATAAATGAACTTTCGCTACCAATCTATTACCTTGTGCCAGGCAACCGAATCACCTGACCAGACGTTTTTGCCTTAACACTTTTTCAACTTGTAACAAAAAATTGGTCGTTACTTTAGATCACCAAATTCTAAAATTTTTAAGTAGCATAACAAACTACTATATTTTTGTTACAGTGATGCGACAATAAATATTTCACACTCTTCATGTATGAGAAGTTATTTGTTTTAGCAGGTGTTTCACTGTTGTGATAAAGACTCGAGAAAGAAAATTTCAATTACGTAACAATAAATAAAGAAACTTTTATACATGAAATGTGCACCTAAACTAATCACATACAACTTGTTCTACCTATTATATTTAAAAATGTTACACTTATTAAAATAATTTGTTAGGTTTGAACAGGAAATAATTAGGTGAGCCTAGAATTTTAAATTACATTATAATTTTGGACTATTGAAAACTATGGGCCATGAAATGATTGCTAAATCAAAGTATTTGTCCTAGCCCACAATTTTTTCAACTTTGTTATATCAAATTATATCTTGGGCAACAATTAATTGAACTAAAAATTATTTATTAAAAAAAATTATAATTGAAAAATTCCATTGTGATAGCTGAAATAGTTTTCAAAAAGTTTAACATGTGTAAAAAAAAAAATAATTGCGTTATTGGAAATACGGTCACAAAAAAAAAATACGAGGGTGAAAACATGAACATTATTCGAGTTTAATACAAGTAAAAGAAGAGCTTCACTTTTTGAAATTGGTGATAAAGGTCTCGTAATGGTTCGAATCGTTTTTAGTATCATGTCGTACAATACTGATAAAAATACTAAATAATACATTTATAATTACTGATCAAATTGTATGAATCAATCGACTAACCTCCGTTGCCGACTCTGAATTAGCCTATCCAAAAATGTTTTTTAGAATTTAATACCTAAGGACAACTCTTTTGATTGTATCTGTGAGGTTGGAGTGGGACTTAATTTTTGACACTAATAAAATATCTTATTCGAGAATAATGATGTCATCAATACAACATACGAGTATACATACGTATGCACGTGCTTGCATATGATATTTGGAATAGAATATATTTCTATTTCTTTTAATTTGAAAAATTTTTGTAGTTTCAATTACATTTTTTAAGTAAACGGTAACTAATAAAAAATCTTTAAATTATGAAATTATTAATAAACTCGTAATGAAATTATGTTTGCTAACAACGTCACCCTTAAACTATGCTTACGTTAATAAAATAACAATAAGTGAGCTCCCGCTCTTGACAATTGATCTTTCGTCGTCGAGTTTTTGTTAAACATTTTAAAGTTTGAGAACCCACTTTCAAATACCAGGCTTCTGCCTTTCGAAGTAGGCTCCTGCTCCAGAGAATAAAAAAATGAGTAGGACGCGACACTTAAAAAGTATGGTTTATTTTCTTTAAATTTGATTGAAAAAGATTATAGAAATAGAATTAAAACAAAACATTATTATAAAAATAAAAATGGAAGGGATTAAATTAAAACGACGTAGTTTTAATATTTAAAAACGAGCAATTAAATAGAAAAGGCGAGTAGGGCACTAAAGCCAAGTCAATGTTTGGACCAAATATAATTGAAAGCCAATACAACCAAAGGGGGGGGGGGGGGGGGAAGTTTTCAAATGCGGTCGGTTTTACTTTTTGACCTTTTCTTCGTGGTACCCAAAACGCAACTTCTTACACGTGGTCTAAAATCAACGGTTGATTAGACGGCTATCGGGGGACGTTAAAGCGGACGTGGCATTCATTCAACGGTCCGACAATGGGAAAGGAATACTCGTCTTTTGTCTCTTTCGTCATTTCCTCCTTAGACTGAGTCAATTTTACAAGTTCATTCTTATCATGTTAAAACCTCGTAACATATAATATAATTTATGAAGTTGATTAAACCCTTTAATTATATTCAAGAAAATAATCTAAATATCTAATTTTAAGAAACCCAATTTCACATAGGGATGATATATTTAAAAGAAGCATTCTCAAAATTTCATTTCTGCGATTACTATTTAACCCGTACTTATCAAATTACTCGAGAAATATAGACACGAGGCACACGGTAACCCCATAAAATACGTTGTACCCTCTTAGATCTCGTATCATTTACTTTGATTTTTAAATAAATTAAGAAATTAGGTTTGTGATAATTTTGAACATGATTGAAATAATTTATTTATTTTAGAAAATAATTATCTACTCCAACAAGGTACTATTGATTTGCATCTTGAAATAGTGAGGCACGCCAACCACGTGGTCAAAGCACCTTCTATTTTTGTCAAACGTTGTCGCTTTATCTGCCCAACCATCTAATGCCACGTATGAACTTATAATATGAACAAAGTTACCTTGCTTTTTACAAATCTCAGGCCAATGCTCTCCACACTACTCCTCTCAATCTATTTAATTTTTTGTTCTTTTATTTTCGCTAAATGCCTATAATGTCCTCCCACTTATGGTCCGATTATTCAATGTAGACAAATAGCCAACAACTTTTACCTTATACGTCGTAATTTGATAACCGGACAAAAGAGGAAATTAACCAATGTCAGTCTCATGTGCGATGCTCGAGAGAAAATTACTTTTGGTTCTTGATTTCAACTCGGTAAAATTTCATTGGCTTCGAGTTTCATTTGCACTGTAGAGAGAGAGAGAGAGAAGAGGAGTGTTTGGATAAGAGGGTGGGATATCCGTGAAATGGATAAAGAGAGTGGGTAGGATAGGTTAATTCAAGTGGAGGATATGACTGGACAGTTCCGAAACATGGGCCATAGTCCAGTTGGTCTTTTTCTTTCCAAGCTGCTGTCTATTCACCTTTTGATCTTCAAGCCGTGTCTTCCGGAGAGACTCCTTTTTTTTTTTTTTCTCATTTTCTAACCCATAATTTGTGTAAAACAATCCACCATATCCTTTGAAATTGTACGCTTTGTTGAAATTTTCCCTCGAATCGTAGTCGAAGATTACAACTAAACTTGGTCGGGACGCAAAGTGGCACGACCGAAAATGGTAAGAGATTAAACACGAAAAAACCTCGGAATTTCAATTTGAAAATTTAGAATTTAATTTATTTTTTTCAAAACATAAAGAACTAATTGACATATTAGTATAAAAAAAGAGTGTGAAAATTAGAGGAATATCCCATCTTGGTGTGACCACAGACAAAATATGGACAAAGAAATGGGCCCACCATTAAAAAAAAAAAGCCCATTTGGGCCGTTGAATTGAGTCCTCCCTCTTCTTCATCGTTTTCATTTTGTTCTTTCTCTCTCTTTCTTCCCTTATCTTTTGTCCCCAATTATGTGGGAAGAATGATATTTTCTTGGATTTTTCTCTCCTTTTTTTTTTAAGCCCTTCATTTTTTTAAAAATAAAAATACAAATATTTTAGGTAAAGAAAAACATGGGATTTATTTTATTCATTCTATGTTTAACTTTATTTTGGGTAGGGATATGTTCCTATGAAGAATATATACACATCTAATAATATACGTCTCCACTTTCTATTTTATTTTATTTTATTTTTTTGCTCGAGGAAACATTGGTCGATGAGGTTTTTCTACGAGAAGAGTGATCTTCGAGTTTTCATGCCATTATTATTATTATTTTTTTTTATCAAAGTGGCACTATTTTGGTTTGACCTCTACTGTTTTTATAATAAATTAGAGTCAAGAGTTTAATATACGACGAAATTTTTAATGCCGACCCAATATTACAAACTTTATAAATTATCTGTTTTTTTAAAAAAAAAAAAAATAGTCTTGAATATTATGGTAGATGGAGATTTAAGTGGTGGGGGTGTTGTAAGTGGGCATTAGCGAAGAATGAGAGGTTGCCACCTACAAATACAAGACATGGATTTTTCCCAAAATCAGGGTTTCTTCCTTTACCTTTCATTTGGTGTGTTCTAGACAATCCAACTCATTTCTATTGCTTTGCTTTCCATGCCCACCAATAATTATTCTTTTCTCTCCTTTGATTTCCTCTAGGTGGTAGCCATGTGAATAGACCACCAATTATCAAACAGTTCTCTCTCTAGTAGCCCATCCTGTGAAGACAAGGGATTCAAGATTCTGTTGATTGTAAGAGTTTAAATCAAACCAGTGAAAGTGCATATTCTCACATTATTTGAAAGAGTGAAAATCGAGTGGTTCATTAGTAGAGTTCTCATCCCTACATAATATAACGTGTTTTGGGCTAACACGATAACAAATTCGTGCAGATTTCAACTCAAAACTAACAATATTGTGCTAGGAGCACGTGAAACTCCATTCTCTCTCTATGAAAACTTCACTAACTTATGCACTACAACACCTATTTTTTTGGCATGTTTTCTTTGATGATATTGAAGTTAAATTGAAACCGTTGGTAATGTGTCAATTACTGGTTAACATAAAGTAACCGAAGTTATTATGTAAAGTTTATGAATACGACGGTTGGTGTCGCATGGCAATAACATGGTGCTTATAATTACCAAGGCATGTATGCATGGCATTTTGTGGGGGCATCTACTTTCTATCCTTTCATAAAAGTTTGAGGATTAGGATAAGAAAAATGGCACATCCACTTTTTCCATAGTAAATAAATAGTTATACCTACATATTGATGACGAAAAATTAAATTAAATTACAAAGTACATTATTTAATTTCGTCATACAATGCGAAGATATATAAAATTTGTTTGGTTGCAGATACACAGAATATATCGCATTTGCATCATTATTTCGTTGATTTATTATACCGTTTGTTTATGAAATGTATCTTGTTGTGGAATGAAATGCAATATTAGAATTTGTTGTGTTTGTAGTTATTCAAATTGTAGCCCTAAAATTCTAAGACCATGTTTGGTGGGAACGACCAAGTAGTGATTTGGGTGCTTTCTATCTTAAATGTTTTGTTTAAGACCCCACTTTGTTTGTGTCGTGTCCCAAACGATGCCATGCACCATCCCTTTAGGGTTTGGCCTCCATGTGACTGACCCTTCTTCTTTTGTCCTCCCTAATGGGTAACCCTCTCTCTCTCTCTCTCTCTCTCTCTCATATTTTCTGTGGATGGTGCAACAAAGTTTGGAAAAGTCATGTGTTGAAATGATATCGTTCATTGTAACTTATACCCGAGAAACGAGAACATCATTCTCACAATGTCTTGATCGTTTTTGTGACTATCACAACGATTACCGGTCAAAGAAAACAAAAACTAGTCAAGCATATCAAACCAAAACGAAATGTTACATGACATAAAATGATCAATTACAATGTTTTTTTGGGCTCAACACGCTTTACTCGAAAAGAAATTCTATTACTTAAAATGATGTTGATTTATATAACTCATACGTGAGAAACAAGAACATCATTCTCATAAATGTCTTGTTCGTTTTTGTGACTACTACAATACTTGCTCGTCAAAGGAACTAATAGCTAATCATACAGCCTAAAAAGTTGCATAACATAAAATGATGAAATTCCAATATTTAACTATGAAAATTTGTACCCTTTTTTTTTTTTAAATATTAATTTATTTTCTATTAATTATTATTATGTTTATTAGGGAGATACATTGTACTAATCGAAGAAAACACTGGGGAAATTACTACAAAAGGCACCTGCAATGTTTTCTTGGAGGTCGTAGCCTTGCCATTAACCCAAAATAATTATAAAATGAAATAAATTAAAATAATGATTGCTTAATTAACTCATCAATCCTTTCTAATCGTGATTAATGACTTTAATTAGTGCTCAAGTCTTTCCGTTGGAGCCGTTATTAGTTGTTTTCGTTGAAGTCAGTTGGTCGGTTCAGAGCCTGTCATATTTTTAATTTCTCGGACATGTGGTTCAGTCAGATTGGTCAGACCTTCATGCCTCCTTATTTTGAAGTAACCGCGTCGTTTTACTACACGTCGGTTGCTCCCTGCCCGACCCCCTTCCCAATTTTGATTATATTGTAATTAAATTATTATTTAATATAATAAAATTGTTTCAAAATAACATATTAAATAAATAACATTTTTAATTAGAAATTAAATTACATTTAAATTCATTTCTTAATCACAAGATATCCTATAATTATTTTTGCAAAAATTGTAACAATTAAACGAGCATGGAAGAAAATTCACCACGTGCGGTAAAAATTATATATATACAAGCCCTAGAAACCTTAGGTAAAAATAAAAAAAAACACGAAATAAGGTCCATATCTCACGCTACCACCCCGTACCCCTGCGAAATATTATATTATTTTCTTTTTAAACTTTTGGTCGTACTGCAAGTTTTTCGACTCAGTCTTACATAGAATTTGAATCACTGTAGTAAAAAAAATTATTAGGGAAATTTACATATTAAATAATAAATAAAAAAAAATATTAAACTTTGGGAGAGTAAGATAATTTTAAAATAAAAAGGTTAGAGAAGGTAGCTGAAAATTGAATTCATATCCCAATTCCAAGGGTAATACATTGATTAGTGCCATTTAACATGCATAATTAATGAGATTAGCTAATCTTAATTCTCTTGGAAATAGAAGTGGAAATTCAAAGAATGTGTCAAGTTGTGTGTTAGGGTAATTGTTTTTGTGATTGAGAAATGCTTGGCAGATCAACCTTGGAGTAACAAAAAATAATAAAATTAAATATTAGAAAATCATGTGGCACCATGTGCACACATGGAAGATGGTAGTAACAATAATTTCATAATTATTATTAGAATAAAGTGCCCGGATAATCGTATCGATAGCGCTTGTTTTAGCTCTTTTTGGACCAATAAGTTGCTATAACGACATATAATATATGGATATCAATCATTTACTAGGATTAGATTATGAAGATTAAGTATTAAATTAGGGTTTTCTAAGTAATATTGTTATTATAATTGTAATGCCTCCAAAAGTTTTAATCATTTTGAAATAGGAAGAACAACGATTATTATTGGGAGTCTTGATTGGACTGAATTAATACAAAATGGTTGAATATTTATATAGTGGAATTTCTTTGAATTTAATTACTTGTAATTAAAATAATGTATTAATAGTTTAGATTTTGAGTCATTTAATTAAATCATGTTACTTCTCGTGGATCACGGGGATTTATTTGAAAAGGGCAAATACGAGATTTCCTATGAATTATTGGGAAAAAAAACCATCTTATTTTACACATTTTTGACCATATTTTATGCTGAAAAAAATAATCATAAAAAAATTGAAATTAATAATCCAATGCATCCACTTAGGGAGGAGGTTCCCATGTATTGGATCTGTCGAACAAGTGGGGTTTTGTTAATCATGAGAACAAGATCAAAGATCGAGTCTTGCGAAAATTGGTTCAAATATTCAAGAAATTTGTTAAAAAAAATTAGAAAAAAAAAAGAAGATTAGCATAATAAATTATAGGTCGAAGTTTAATCTTACAAGAATTAACGAGTTTTTCAAGAGTCAATCATCACTAGTTTCGAATTTGATCGTACTTTTTGTTTTAGTTAATTATAAGACGTGTTAACTTAAACATCACTAAAAAGCAAAGAGGACATGTCCTAAGAACCTGATTCAAAAGCACAATTGACCCGTCGCAACAAATCATAAGTCGATAATAAAATGAAGCATATGAAAACAACTAGCAAAACCGAGTGTTCTTGTGCAATCTTGATAGGTAAGGATTTGTTTGGTACAGTCATGTGTGAGGGGCAGATGTTTCTAATTTCCTTTAAACATATTTGATTTGACAACCTATCCATCGCAATTGGATATTAACATTCTCAAGCCTAAATAATGCATAATGGGTGCAACTTGCAAGTGATTTACTCCAAAAAGGGAAATTTTCACACGAGGGGAGAGAGAGAGAGAGAGAGAGAGAGAGAGAGAGAGAGAGAGAGAGAGAGTTTCAACTCTCTTCATTTTCCTAATCTTGCATTAATAATCAAAGCTTCAAAAAGATGCATGGAATGTGTGGAAACGTTGAGCAAACAAAACCATGCCAATCCAACCAAGTCCAACACAAAACAGCCATTAATTCCATAAAACCAAGCAAGCATTTAACCTATTTGATCATACCCTTCACGGCGTTAGGCTGTAGCCTTCAACCAAGTCGATCATCTCTTGTTAATTTTAAAAAAAAAGCCGAGATAGAACTATGAACATCTACACAACTTCTAGCACATTCCACGCTCATGACTACAAATATAGTAACACATTAATTTACATTATTCAAATTAATAAAGTAAAATAAAATAATAGGGCACACCTCCCAAAAGAAATAAACTAGAACCCAGCTCATACTACAAACAAAACCAATACATCAAAATAAAAAAGGACCTTGACCAGTCATCCAATGGAAGGTGTTACATTTTGTTGGGAAGAGAATTCAAGTAATTCCCTTAAACTAGCTCAATTGTGTGGTCTAAACCCACAAGACCATAACTTAATACTTTTTTAAAATCAAAACAAATAAATAATTATTTCAAAAAAAAAGATCGACCGAGAGTGAAAACATACGTAGACATCTCAAGAATGTAGAATTAATTGTCAAAAGATAAGATCTTCGATAATATAATGTGAAAAGATGATCTCTAGCCATCTTTCCACATTTAAAAATTGGTAGAAATTATGTAAGCAAATTGAGGATTAAACAATTCCAACTTTTAAGAAGCTTAAGGTCATCCATGACACTAAGATTACTAATCCCACTTATTAAAATAATGTCTTTTTTTAACATGGGAGAACATGGAAGCAAGATTTGGTGGGTACACCATGATTGGCAAGTTTTCTAAGGAAAGGAATCTAAACCTAAAAATAAAAAAATAAAAAAAATAAGAAAAACCCTAGTTTCATATATTAAAATTATGTAGTCTTGGTCATTTTTGCTATTTTTAATCACAATTTTAGCATAAAAAAGCAATATTGTTTTCCGACGCTCTCCTCACCGAAACCTTTAGTTTTCATAATTAAAGGAATGCATTCTCTTGTTGGTATTTTGAGTAAGACTTGTGCTAATTCACCAAAAAAAAAAAAAAAAAAGATAATTTACTAATTTAGAAAAATGGTAATTTTGTTTGCAATCATAGATATTTAGTATTGAGTGTTATTGCAGAACATGGAAGTACGTACTGCATCATGCACAAGTTGATTATTGAATTCTACCTCAAAAGATGTTATACAATATAGATATCAAATCTTACTAGTGAACTATGTCTCTTGGTCTTTCCCAAGCAATGCAAGAATGAGATTTTGGAATCTTTACCTATTCTTTTAACCTTATTTCCTCACAAGTATAACGGGTCACAATCAACTCCCTCAGCTTGCGTCATCGTCAATCACATTTTCAGTTGGATTTTAGCTCTAAATTCATTGGTAAGGACATGGTCTTTATCATAGAGTGCAATATTAGTTGTCTTAAGCTCGAGTCCATACAATTTTTTTCTTGAATTTCATTCCCAAAAGTCTTGTATTACTTGAAGAAGATCACATCCTACTTATGAACTATACTCTTCCACCTTGTGCAGGTGTTACAAGCTTTATCACCTTTATATGCTCTTGGGGACTCATGTCCTCGTATGAGTAAAGCTATCCTAGAAGATGGTTAATTTAAGCCACCGCTGTGGACATTTCTTTTTATGAGATTTGTCGATTGTATCTTGTAAAGTCACTAAGAAAAAAGGAGCGTTCCTTCGAGTTTAGGTTCTTCAGCACCAAATTAATCTTTTTCGATGAAGTATATCGCTCGCTAATCAACTAAAAGAGAGACTTTTTCCACTAAGTTGAGGTTCGTTTGATACTTGTTTTGTTTATGACATAGAAAATACAAGAGAATCGTAATTTTTTTTATTTGCGATAAAAGTTTTGTAAATGTTTCATATATGCATCATTTCACGATAATATTGAATTTAAGTTTAGTTGAAGTAAAAAGTTACTATCCATAAATCATTATTTTTTATGTTTTTCGTAGATACGACATTATCATAGATTGACTGTCACAATTTAAGTCTTAAAATTAATACGCAAAAGTTACCGGGGCGAGATCATGGTAGTTGGACTTAATAGATAATGTTAAAGAAAAGGGAAAAAGTGACACGTGAAATAGTCAAAGAGGTTGTAGTTCAAAGTTCAAACCTTGGAAAGTGCTTAGTAAATGCTACTCATTCCTTACCACCTTACCATTAGATATTTGAGTTTTGGGAGGCAAGCAACCGTGTGGGGCATTTTGGTATTTTACTTGACTGTGACTTTCATTCCAATGCATCATCAAAAC
Organism: Begonia peltatifolia; assembly: GCA_022433055.1. NCBI lineage: Eukaryota > Viridiplantae > Streptophyta > Magnoliopsida > Cucurbitales > Begoniaceae > Begonia > Begonia peltatifolia. Next base: position 2,173,357 of record CM039525.1, on the reverse strand, counting down.
CCATCAGCACTGTCCATATACTGCCACGTGTACCATGTAGCCTACTCTTATAGAGGAAAGAACGCGGCTTTTAAAAATAATATTATGAAAGTGACCCTTACTTTTTTAATCCTTTTACTAAATACCCCCGTTGCTTTTCTTATTTCTATTTATAGTCTTTTTGTTCTCAATGGGGAAATAATTTTATTTAAGATTTGTTTTCATAATTGAATTCATGACTGCACTGCTTTCGTCATTAATGCCACGTGTAATTTAATTAAGTTTATAATTAAAATTGAGAGAGAAATTATGGGTTTTTTGGTTGTGGGAGGAAAAAGAGGAAGTGATCGTGTCATTGTGTAGAGCAGCAATGTCCCGCAGCTCTCCCCACCTCTCTCTCTGCAACTCTTTCTCTCTCCTTTTTTGTTGGGTTCAAGTCTCATTTTCTACTCCAATTACACGTGGTCTTCTTCTACCTGTTTGAGGTGGACCTGGACGACTTCCTTCTCTCTCTATATATACCCTCTCTCTCTCTCTCTCACCTCATTCCTCAATTCTCGCCCCTCACTCACTGTAGATTCTCTCTCTCTCTCTCTCTCTCTCTTCTCTGATTTATTCCATCTGAACGAAATTCACACCATTAAAGGAGCATCACACTATACTACTGCTATGGCTACTGCTATAAGTTCAGCTTCTTCTTCTAGTTGGATTTTGCAGAGACCCATCTCCCCTTCTTTAATGGAGATGGGCTCTGCTTCTTCTTCTTCTTCTTCTTCTTCGTCGCCGTCGACTTCTTCTTCCCGGTTGATTTCCTTCAAACGAGACAGAACGAAGAAGAGTATAAAGGGTTCTCTTCAGTCTCCTCCCCTTCTCCATGTTCCTCACGCTCCTCCCTCCATTTTCGCCCCCAAGGAAAGGTCTCCTTCTTCCTCTTCTTCTGCTTCGTCCTCTGCGAATTCGAAGCCTCGGGAATGGAATCTCCTGCAAAAAGCTGCATCAATGGCGCTAGACGCATTGGAAACCACTTTAGTTTCGCATGAAAAGAGGCAGTCGCTTCCGAAAACGGTGGACCCGAGAGTCCAAATCGCCGGAAACTTTGCTCCGGTTCCGGAGCAACAGCCGCGACATTTCTTACCCGTTAATGGCAAAATCCCCGATTGCATTCAGGGCGTCTACGTTCGAAACGGAGCCAACCCCCTCTATGAGCCGGTCTCCGGCCACCACTTATTCGACGGCGATGGTATGATCCACTCCGTTCAATTCAAAAACGGCGCCGCTTCCTACGCCTGCCGGTTTACTCAGACTGAGAGACTGGTTCAAGAAAAAGCCCTCGGCCGATCCATCTTCCCCAAAGCAATCGGAGAACTGCACGGCCATTCCGGCATAGCTCGCTTGCTTTTGTTCTCTGCTCGCTCATTATTCGGTCTCCTCGATCAGAGCCGCGGAATCGGGGTCGCAAACGCCGGCGTCGTTTACTTCAACGGCCACCTTCTCGTTATGTCAGAGGACGATTTACCGTACCACGTTCAAATCACTCCCTCCGGCGACCTGAAAACCGTCGGCAGGTACAATTTCGACGGCCAACTTAAATCCACTATGATCGCCCACCCCAAAATCGACCCAGTTTCTGGCGAACTATTCGCTCTAAGCTACGACGTGGTTCAGAAGCCCTACCTGAAATACTTCCGCTTCTCGCCGGACGGGCAAAAATCACCAGACGTAGAAATTCCTCTGGAGAAACCAACCATGATGCATGATTTCGCAATCACGGAGAAATTCGTAGTGATTCCAGATCAACAAGTTGTTTTCAATCTCGCCGAGATGATCTCCGGGGGCTCTCCGGTAATCTATGACAAGAATAAAATCTCTAGGTTTGGAATTTTGGACAAAAATGCAGAGGATTGTTCTGGAATCAAGTGGATTGAAGCGCCGGATTGCTTCTGCTTCCACCTCTGGAACGCATGGGAGGAGCCAGAAACCGACGAGGTAGTCGTGATCGGATCCTGCATGACTCCGGCGGACTCCATTTTCAACGAATGCGACGAGAACTTAAAATCCGTCCTGTCTGAAATCCGGCTAAATCTCAAGACCGGAAAATCCACCCGTCGCCCGATCATTTCCGATTCCGAGCAAATGAACCTAGAAGCAGGAATGGTAAACCGAACCCGTCTCGGCCGCAAAACCCGATTTGCATATCTAGCTCTCGCAGAGCCATGGCCGAAAGTTTCAGGCTTCGCGAAAGTAGACCTCTCCACCGGCGAAGTTAGAAAATACATTTACGGCGAACAGAGATTCGGGGGCGAGCCTCTGTTCTTACCCACTTCAGAAAACGAAGAAGAAGGCTACATTCTGGCCTTCGTCCATGACGAAAAGGAGTGGAAATCAGAGCTGCAAATCATAAACGCCATAACCATGGAGCTCGAAGCTTCGATCCAACTTCCATCAAGAGTTCCATACGGATTCCACGGTACTTTCATAAACGAAAAAGATTTAGCCAAACAAGCCTGAAAAAAAACCCAGATTACTGTAGATTATAGCAACATAAAATCAGGGAGATTTACCAGAGGGATGATGATACATACAGAGTCTCCCCCGGAATCTCCTCTGTTTTTCTTTTTTATACAAAGTTTTTTGTTTTTAGAGAGAGGGTTTTTAGGAAGCCAGCTTGTAGCTTTTGGAATCTGCTTAGAAATGAAGCTCAGCTGCTTTCTGTTTCATTCTCTTACTTGTTCTGTGCACATATATTATACAATAATGTATTTGTATTATACTTATCTTCTTCTTCTCCTTCTTCATCCATAAACATCAAAGTTGAAGTTACAGTGTTTGATTTGATAGACAGAAAACCAAAAACTATGAACAAACATTTTAAAGGTGTCTTTTTTTTTTCTCTGTTTTGAAGCCATGTGCCTCGACCCATCGAGCAGTCAGGTTACCCACTGTGCAAATTTGGAAGTTTATATGATCATCTGGGTCATTGGTCTGTTGAAAATCATGCGAAGTTTCTGATTTATATATTCATTCTCAGAAGTTCATATTTGCTACAAAGTAGGGTGTACTAATTGTTCGTCATCAGAGTACTTCGTCAGTAATCATGGTGTAGAAACTGATCAGCTTCAAATGGCAGAAGAAAAGAGATGAAAAATTGCAGAGATGAATGCATGGTTTATTTTGATTTCATGATTGTTGGCAAGAGTGAGATAGAGACAGAGAAATCGTGGCACGTGTCAACGCTCTATGACGACACGTGCATAGTTTAACAATCAATTAAGAAAAGAAAAATTGAAGGTTCACCATGTTAATTACCATAGTAGCTCAATCACGGCAAATTATAAGAAGTCGGGGGAGAGCGGGGAGAGCTCTTCCCGATTATCCTTAAAAGTAATTCGAATTTTTAATCTTGAAATTAAGTTTATCTGTTTATCTTTCTTACATAACGAAAGAATCGTTAATGAAATTCATAATATTAAAATAAACTTTTAATATTTAGTTGGATGAAAAGAATAAAAACATACATTTGATCATAACATGATTGCCAGTTTTATAATAAGTCAAACTAGACAACGATGTAGAGATAAAACTCTCGAAAATCTTTTTTTTTTTTTTTTTTTAGATTTGATTATTTAACCATTATAGGTTTTTTCATTTCAAACACTAAGTAACGTTACAAATACAACTACATTTGCTTTTATTATTTAAAATCAGCTTCCATAATCAATTTTTCAGTATCAATTTGCAATAAATATAGATTTTTGAATGAATATGTTCTTTAAAAAATAAAAATAAAAACATATATTTAATGCAAACCCGACATTGTACACGATGCTGTAGCATTATGTAACTAATATAAGTCTTTTATTTAATTAGTCATTGATTTTTAACAACAATATTCGTAAATAATCTATATAATAACTTTTTCTCAAAAATTATATTAAATAATAATTCAATCGATGAATAAACGATACTAAGTACACGGCATTATAATAGAACGTTCGGCCAGTGATTATTTTCGAGAAAATAAGCAAACATTAACAAATTTACGAAAGTCGAGTGATGAGTTTGCTTCATCCCAACAATGAATAGCTAAAGTATTGAAGATTATATTATAAGGACAAAGTAGACTGTTATAATATAAAGTCATCCATGATCGAAAATATAAAAGTAACTCCGACCCCATTTCAAACATTATATTAAACTATAAAATATGGTGGTGTGGAAGGATTTGATTGGCCGAAATACAAAACTTTAGGTCTAGCAATTAGCCAACGAGAGTGGAAATACATCACACATCATGGGATTGGAGAGAGAAACAGAGAAGTATGGAATAAAATAAAACAATACGAGAGAGAGAGAGAGAGAGAGAGAGAGAGAGAGAGAGAGAGATATTTGCAAAGGTTGATTTGACTCAATAACTGTCTGATCCATATGAGATGATCCATTTTTTTAAGTCAATTTTCCAGTAACATGCAAAATTAAGATTATTAGATTCAGTGATTATAATCTTTTTATATAAAAAAAAAATACTATTATTCAAATCATAGATCATATAATTGTTATTATTGGGTAATAGATAAACAATATTATTATTCAAAATAATATTTTAATATGCAATAATGTTACGTTAATCTCGAGTCTAAAATAAAACATCGATCCTCATTTCGGGTCAATCTTGGATTAATTTTCCCGTAAATAAAAAAATAAATTTTGGTTTCTTACAAATATTCAAGTTGTTAACACTATACTCACTAAAAAAGTATCAAATTAAAATTATTATTGCTATTAAATTGATATTGGGGATGGGAGGGAGAATGAGCTTAGGCATACAAGTGTATATATAAATATTATTCAAATATCTTGGGATTTGGTAACGCCATTTGAGGCTAAATATTATATTGTCGATATTGTTTGCTTGTAACTTGTGTTTATTGTGACCGAAATTCAACTCTGTGAGATAATAACGTGTCGTGAATGCGTCATTTATTGAAAGATTCAAGTGATGAGGTATTGTGACGAGTTATTTCTAATGAATTATAGTTATTGTACCGATAAAAAGCAACACTCAAAGTGGAATAATTAGCCGTTGAGTGAATGTTGTGTGAATTATAAGAAGATAAACGTGGTCCATTAGTGATAGAGACAAAAAAACAGAAACTTTCTATTTAGTTAGTGCAAAGATTTTTAAAAAAGAGAGGGCCACTTTGAATAATATTTAATAAATTGGTGGGAAAAAAGTTGGAAAACATATGTTCGGAGTTGGTCCAAATTCTACAATTCTACCAGTTTTAATCTATCTTCGCTTAATGATTAAGTTTGTTCTCTCGAACTATGTCTAAAATCTAAAGATGATAAATGAGCAGATTGACGGAAAAATCTAGATCGGATTAAGTTTGTTTTCTCGGGCTACGTCGAAAAGTGAAAACCATACTTCCCTTTTTTCATTTATTTTTTGCATGGATACTTTGTTCCTCTTTGCATCTCTATCATCTCTGTCTCTCCCTCTCCCTCACTATCTTTGTATCTCTCCTCTCTTTTTCCATCTCTTCTCCGATCTCTTTGTACACGTGTATGTACGCTCACAAATCGATGAAAAAGAGCCACTAGCAATCTAGCTTTTTATATTGGGCATCTTTTTTATCCCTTCATTGTCAACGCTTTCTATGCCTTCTCTTTTTAATTTTTCTTTCTCCGTTGCATGATTGAATGGAACAAACCCAAAAAAAAAAAAAGGGGCCGAGAGAGAATCATTACTTAGTTGTTTCGTTATAGACGGTTGGATTTTGACAAATGGCTACGATTTGATGATAATACGCATGATATTATCATACTTTTAAGAAAGAAATAACGACGAGTTTATAAAGTTTACTTGTAGTCATTAAACAACGTAAACACTAAAGTTAAAATGTCAAATCTCTTCAACAATTATCTCTTTTATTGTTCGATCATAAAATGATTATCAGCAACAAAACGAACGTCGCAAAGACTAAAACGTGTCTAATTTCATGATTATTTGATTGATTGTGTTAAGCAAGCCTTGGGCACTAGACTTGAGCAACAGAGATTATAAATAATTGGATAAATTGGAGATAGTGGAAGCCTTGGGAAGTGGAAGATTAACATTTTATCCATCAAGATTAAGAAAAGATATATCGACCAATCAAATTGTGCCATGATGACACCTGTCACGATTAAGTTATTGATGAGTCACCGACCAATCTCCAAAACAAGAACTTGACTCTCCCTTGAATTATTCGAGCTTCAATCCTCTTGCTTCAAGAAGCAAGTTATCATAACCACACCTTTTTTTTTTATTTTTATATTATTTATGAAAATAATAATCATTATTATTTTCATTTTACCCTTCAATTTGAAGTGCTTCATAAAGTTAAAGCCATTAGTTCTCCCCTTTTATGCAATTAAATTTTATTTTTAAAAACTAATATTTGATATTGCATAGTTTTAATTGTTAGAGCCGTAACACATAATTCTGTTTGAATACCACCGAAAAACCCGTGATGCAACAGAAATGATAGAATAAAATTATGATTTCTTTAACAAATACCGATTTGATAGACCCAAAATTATATTTTTTTCATAGTTTTGTCATACGTTTTCCCAGCTATAGGAGAACCAAGAACGAAAAGCTTTTGTCGCCATAAATTCTTCTGAATTTCACCATTTGTTTGTAATTTTTATACGTTAGAATATTTCACGTACATCTTGACATTTGATTTTTTCTTTTTCGTATTCACGTTCGATTATTACGCAAATATTGCATTTAGAGAGTTCTTCCCTTGCAAAGTTCTAACAAAACATTTTCTCCTTCACAAAAGAAAGAGTTGATTGTAGTAAATATTTAAACTCGAGTACGAAGGTTTTTTAGAAATAAGAGAGTTGAAATAATATTAAGAACTTCTAACACAATATGTTTCTTAGGCAGACATCTATCGACTATTTTCGGGCAGGAATCTTAGTATACCATAACATTTTTACCGAGTAAAACTCGAGTATGGGGTTTCTCAGTCATTTCTTTTTCTTGTTTTTTCGTATTTCTCTTGAAAAGGAAGCGAATTCGGGTTTTGAGTTATGATACCGTTATTTTTATCTATAAATATTCAAAAAGCTTAATAAAATAACAAAAAGTAAAGGGTCTTTTTCCATTATTTGGAACATGCATTTGCATTTATTTATGTGTCATTCACTGAGAAAGCACAAACCATGATGAACTAATTCCTCCAATGGCTACCAAATAAGCATTTAGAACAGTCCTTGTCCAAATTATTGAAGACATCTGTCTCCAAATTTGAAATTGACACGTTTCGATCCTCCATTGAAGCTTGCATTTGAAAATTATAAAAGAATAAAGCTCATATTTTTACAAATTAATTAATTGTCACGTTGTTTTCTGTACGTAAAGTTGCGCAGTTGATTGCAGAATCTAATTATCCGTTTCATTTTTTTGCAAAATAATTGAACTTTATATCCGCCTATTTAATGTCTGCAATATTTGTTTTCTCATTTTCATCGAGGTCTACTCCCAAGGTTGTGTGAGGATATTTTCTAACTTTTTTTAATATTTTATTGGCAGAAGTCTACTCAGAAGATAATTGAACAATCCATTTATATTTTTTATGGTTTAAATATTTCTATTATTTGGTAAATGTTTCATCACGACCCGAAAGGAAACTGTATAGAAATACTAGTAGGAGCATTCTTGTGAAGTCGTTTAGTACTTCAAGTACAATATTGTCGGCTTTAAATTTGAGCTCGTAAAAATTTATTCTTGAGTTAGCGTAAAACACGTTATACTATGTATAAAGGAAAACTCTATTAATAAAACATTTAATTTTCACTTTTTTCAAGTGACGTGAAATTATACGTTTCCACTAATATGAATTATGTATTCACAATCAACAAATCTTGAGTTCTTTTTGTCTTCACATGGCCCGTTGACACATTTTTAGTCTCTGAAATGAGTCTGATTGTCCGCTGAAATGAAAGTTTTAAAGAACTTTATTAGAGGCATCAAACTCACATTAATTATACGTACACAACTAAGACAAATAATAAACAAACTGTATAGAAAAGTAAATATATAGCGGTAAATTATTACAATTCATGAATTTATTGCTTAGTAAAGTAACTATAGCAACAATGTTACATTTAGAAATATTAAACGAGTCGGCCGAGACAAGTCTAAAAAGCTTGGTCTAACAAGTTTGACCAACTTAATGAGTTTGATGAGACTAACGAGATAATTCAAAAAAATTTTCAACTCGAGTCAGCCCAACAAGCCAAATGAGTCGAGCTTAACAAGTTCAACATACGTAAATAAAATTATTTTATATAAATATATTATATATTTAAAAATTTTAGTTATTAAAACTATAATAAATATTTATTATTGTAATGTTAAAATAAAATAGCTAGTTGTCTAAATAATAAAATTATTTAATTAATATAAAAATGACATGTAATTACAAAAAAATTATTTGAGACAAATATATAAAAAAATATATAACATTCATTATAAATTTGACACTTGTATCACTACAAATTAGATATATTTCAACTAAGTTGACAATTATCTTGTGCAAAATGTAAAAAAAAAATTACAAGTTAAAAAAATACCTCAAAATTCAAATTACAATACATTCAAATTTGAATGAAAAACTAGTTTTTAACGTTAAAATTTTTAAAGTCTTCTAGTATTTTATCCTATTGTTGTTGATTTTTTGTAATGATGTTATTCCAATCGTTCACACAAATGACTGCTTCCATGAGGTGGAGTGCAAATCTTTTTTGGCGTTTATTTTATACATGTTCAATTGCACTAAAAGCAGACTCTGATACTATGGTAGAGACTAAAAGTTTTAGTAGATCACGTATAATTATAGAAAGAATATGATATGTAGTGAAAAACATTTTCCACGAATCTAAAATGTCAAAGTTTTTAATGCAAGAAAATTGATATCGTGTGTCAATATAAATATCTAGTTTATTTCATATAGAATTAGAATAAACATTCGTATCTAATTTATTTCAAATATCATGAATACCAAATTGTGGAGTTACAATAGCTTCACCGCTATTACTAGAACTAGCAATGTAAAGAAGCACGTGAATGACTAATATTAGAATATTTAATTTCATAAGAAGAATATAAACTAGCAATTCTATTTATTATTTGATCAATAGAAGGTAAAAGAATAATATGTAAATTAATAAAAATTCTATTAATCATGAGATACACTTCTCTTAATTTATATATACTATCTATAATGCATGGATAACAAAATATAAGAGGAATGTCAAGTCAACATTTTTAAAATTTCGTTTTCATTTTATTAAGTATATCTCTAAATGCATTTACTTGTTGATATTGTGCAAAATTACCTGTTAAGTTTACAAAAATTTAGAGAACAAGATGAGAAATGAGATAATAAATTCTCAAACATTCAATTGTAACATCATAAAATAATTTTAAAAAATCAAGAAATGTATTTGCTACATCATAGCTAAATTTATCAACATTAATACTTTGTGTTTTCTCATTAATAAAAGCACAAATAACTTGCTAATATGGTCTAGCATTTTTGAACATTAAATAAGTCAAATTTCATCAATTATCTATGTCGATTTTTAATTTTTTTCGTTTAAGTTAGACAATTTTACAAAAATTTTTATATTCTGGTTGCTTTGAATTAGATCCAATAATATAAGAAATTACATATCTAATTAATTCAATATGAGACGAAATATATGTCAAACTATTTTTAACAACTAAATTCAAAATATGGCATACACATCTCATATGAAAAAGATAATCGTAAGTAATTTCTAATTTAAAATAATTTTTAAAATGAGAAATAACAATATCGTTAGTACTAATATTATCAAGCGTTATGCTAAATATTCTATATTTAATAGAATATTCTTACAATATTGCTAGAATATATTTATAACTAGTAATGTCAGTACGAGAATATTTATAATTATGAAATTCAAAAATTCTTTTATTTAATTGCTAAGATTTTTCAATAAAATGAGAAGTTACAATAATATAGCTTATAGTATTATATGCACTCTATAAATAAGAGATAATACAAATTGACATTGAAGATGCGCTTGAAAAAAATAAAATTAGTTTATTTTTCATATCATTAAAATTAGTAATATCAGTGTGAGAATATTCACAATTACGAAATCAAAAAATTATTTTATTTAATTACCAAGAGTTATTAATAAAATGATACGTTACAACAACATAGCCTATAACATTACATGCACTCTATAAATAAGAGATAATACAAATAGATATTGAAGGGGCGATTGAAAAAAATGAAATTAGTTCATTTTTCAATTCATTAAACATTTTAATAATATCATTTGTAGTTGTATTTATAGAAATACGTTTAAAATTAGAAGTAGTATATTTTTTAACAAATTTTTCAAATTTATCACTATCGGTGATTAATAAAGCCAACTCGCATTGTGCTATAAGTTTTGATATTATTTCTCTAATTTTATTTTGTAATATAAAAAAAAGTGTCACTACTACTAGCATTTAATAATTTTTGTGTAAGGTCCCTTACTTGCTCGTTTAAGTAATATTTTTAATAATGCCTATCAAGTGTGCTAATTAAGCTATCGAAAATATATGTATAATTCTTAATATAATAGTTGTATTGAACTCTCAATTCTACTTTTTTACCAATTTTATTTTTTTTTTTATTTCAAAGTGTTTCCATACTTTAGATATTTTGTTATTTTTTTTAAGTGAATAAGTAGATGTTTATGCAAATGATTATTCTATTGAAAATACAAGATTTAATTCCTTAATTTTCTCAATATCATTATCAATATTATAATTATGTATATCCATAATTATTAAAAATAAATATTTAAAATAAATTTTAAAAAAAAATGATCTCACAAATTCAATTGATCAACAATACTTTGTTGCTGGTGTGAATTTGTGATCTTCACGGATACGAAAGCTACAAAAATTCACACAAAAAATGTTAAATCGTACACCTAAAATTAACAACAATATAAAAATTCATTAAAAAAATAATTATGATATATATATGTTGTTGAATGAATAGAAAGAATGTAAAAATTAGTAAAAACAAGAGAAATCGATTGAACACTAAAATTTGAAAGTACAAAAAATAAGAGATTGATAGAAAATTTGAAGAAAAAATTATTTTATATAAATATATTATATATACGTTGTGAAAATCCCCCCGCCTGCTTGTTCTTTTAAGCATTGCGCCTGCAAGTTGGGCCCTCTGGCCAGCAAGTGGGGGTGGGGAGGAGGCTGGCCGGCCTGCGCGCCTGCATGTTTGACATCTCTAGTTTCCGTTGATCAACTCATGGTAATTGGCTTCTTCCCACGTTAACTACTTCATAAGAAACAGGGATGAGTTCAATAAATTAACCGTAAAATTTCTATATTAATTCGCATTGCATAAATTTTATTGTTATTTTTTGAAAATTATTCGAAAACAGATTCGTCGAACTTCCAATTGGGCATTTTAATTAACAATATGGAGTAAAATATTGTCATGTCTACTTTTCTAGTGAAAAATTATTATTATTTGATAATTGTGATCACACAAGTAAATTAGATCATCAAAATAACTTTATCAGTCCTACCTTCTTGCCCTGCCCTAGTTACTGAACAGAATTGAGCAAAATAACTTTCTTCGAGACAATCCCTGATTAAATTTAAGGACTTTTAACACCAAAATGCAACCATCAATCATTCTGACGCCTTTATGTCAGCATGAATTCTACATATACCGCTGCTCATACCTAGTATGTGTGGTTCACAGAGGAAAATGCAAAAGTAAATGTCTAATACTACCGTGTATGGTCAAAGAAATTGCGATAAATGTTTAGAAAATCAAACAATTAACAAAAAAGAAAATACAAAATCGGGGCGCCAAGATGTACGTGAAAAAATTTTTTTTGAAAAAAAATCACGTGCATATGATAAAATCTATTATGTGAAGATTAAAGTACAACCGTGAGTTTTACGACTATATCTTACATGAAGCCAAAGACAAAACAAAACTTTAAATGAAGTCATAATAAATTTAGATACCAACCATCAATAACGAGATCCAGAAGTAGTAAATTTAAAGAATTGAATTTGTGTGATAATCTATCCTGTAGAGGCAAAGACTTCTAGAAATTCTGTTTATTGTGAGGGTCCAACTCATATTAGTAGGGTGCATAGTTCCAAATTACTTAGGAAAGTGGAAAGAGAATAATTTATAATTAGAGCTATCTTTTCTATATAGTACAATGCATTTAGGACTAACTTCAATAACAAAACCATACGAGATTAGGGTCGGACAATCAATATTGTACTAAGAGAATTGATTATTCAAAAATTAGTATTAGAGCTGAAACTCATTTGAAAGTGTGACAAGTAGGGGATGTCAGAGTCTAAGGGAGAAGATTGTGACAACCCACCAAGTAGAGTTAAGAGTGACCCAAGATTTTATTAATTATGAGGATCTAACCATCAGTGGTGGTGCACAAGAGGAACTAGTGATTCACAATCTAATGGAAACTCATAGTTATTCTCCTTCTATTTATTGTGCTTTACATATGTCACAGTATACATAAGCAGTGAGATATATATTAGGTTTGAATGTGATCAGTTATATTTTTCACACTACCCTTATACATATAAATAATCTCATGATGCACGATTATTTAATGCATATATATATATAACATTAATAATGCATGTTATATGGATTATGCAAATCTTATTATTTAAAAAAGCAAAATGATGCAGGAATGATGAACATACATTTGTCTAGGTATTTTCCAATCATGTCCAAGCCATGGCAAAAGTAGATCTAAAACAATTGACAAAAAAAGAATGTAAATCCAATTCTTATAGTTTTGGGCACCTATTCTTCAACTGTAGTCTCCAACTCCACCCCATTTTTGAATTAAAGTTCGTTTCTAGGTGTACTGTCCACTACTCTAGTTCACAATAAAATATATTCTCCAACGGTCGAACGTGTGTAATAAAAAGAAACTCTTATATAGGTCGATCAAATTTGGTTCATACGACCAAGATGATCAATCATATAATGTGTATGTTCAAAGAAACCGTGTCAAGTGAAAATCATATATATAATATAGAAATTGACACATCATGAAAAACAAGTCATATCATTTTATGCGAGATCACGTCTCAAAAATAATTTTTTTTATAAAAATATGTAACGTGGAAAATAAAAATAAATTCATATATGGAGTCTACCAATGCCAAAGCCCAATATCAATAAATAAATATTTTACATCATACTACCTAATTATAATATCACAATTAGAACTAAAATAGGATTTCCATACTTTTTTATAGGTCTAAATTTTTAGAGCAATAATAAAAAAGACTTGCGAATAAATGGGTTAAAAAACCCAATTTTTAATCCAAACAACTCTGAGCTGCGACTTAATGAAAGCTCGAGCTGCGACTTAATGTCTTACTAAGTCACAGCTTAGCATTAATATTGGAACGCCCAACATTCATTCCTGCCCATTTCTATTGAATTCCTCCGGGGTTCCCAACCTTGTTTGCTTCCAAACTAACAATGACTCACAAAAGTATTATAAAGCATGGTTTGCATCAACAAATAACATTATTTATGCCTAAAAATTATGAAGCCTAATTTGCTTGACAATTATGTTCAATGGATAGAAATCCAACTTAATGTAGGTGTGAATTTGTAACGTCTCCTGTTGCTTTTAGTACAATATTATCTGCTTTAGATCAGAACACATACGAATTTATTCTTGGAGCGAGCTACAAAACGTGTTATATTAGGTAGTGATGAGAATTCTATTTATAAACCATGTATTTTCACTCTACCAATTAATGTGGGATTGTACACCCCTACTAGTATGAGCTGGGCCCCATCAGACTTTCATTGCCTTCACATAGCGGGCTGTTACAATCTCCCTCCCCTCTTCATGGCCCGACATCTTTGTTGGCCACACTTCCGGTTAGGTAGTGACTCTTATAGCATTTGTAACATCTTCCAGTGCTTCTAGTACAATATCATCTGTTTTAGGTTAGAGGCTGTATGGATTTATTTTTTGGGTCAACTCCAAAACGCGTTTTACTAGGTATGGAGGAGAACTCTACTTATCAACTATGTATTTTTTACTATCTCAAGTAATATACGATTGTGTACCTCTATTGATATGGTTGCGCATCACCGGACCCTTACTGCCTTCACATGGCATGCTGTCACAGAATATGTGTAGCTAAAAATAACTATTTATAGTATAAAAAGTAGTTGACATGTAAAATAGAGTAAAGAGAAATCACTATTCAATCGTCTTTCTTTCTCTTTTTTTTCATCTTCTTATTTTTAGTATTTTGTTAATTCAAAAGTTACTAGAAAAAATCCTACTAACACTCTTTGATTAAACAAAACTTCTAACCATTCATGCACTACTTCTTTAATCACAATTGATGAAATAACCAATGGAATAACTACTATATATTTTTCTTACTAATTCAAGTATTTTAATTTAGTCATAACCTAGTGTGAGTCATCATAGTAGCAGTAATAAATCTAAATATTTTTTTACAAGATATATGGATTTAATTAGATAATGGAGATTATTACATTTCTTTGCAAAATAAACTAAATGTCTATTTTGAAACTTGTTTTCAACTTTCTCAAGGTTTGAAATTGTTATTCCAAAACAGTGGCGAGTAAGTCTTTTATCGTATCTTATTCTTTTTATAATGACACGTAATTTAATAAAACTTTTGATTTTTATTGTAATATCAAATTTTATTTTTCTTGCAGGTGGATATATGTATGATGAACAAGAAGACCACGTGTACCTGATATCGTGGAGACAATCATTTACCTTGAAGATGAACTTATGCTGAGACAAGAGAACAAAAAAACAAGGATGAAATACTTAAAGAATTTAGAAATTTAAATGTTGAATCATATTTTCTAACCCATTATTTTTTTATATGTTACAAATAATAGACAAAATCACATAGGTGTCAACTTAGACTGAATCAACATAAGTTGTTTGACAAACAATTATGAGCAAAACATTTTCTATCGTAAAGAAAAGTAAAAGATAAAATTGAAAATCGCTACCTAGGCTAGGGATCAAAACTACCACAACGGCCAACTGGTAGAAGAATGTGATCCATCGTCGTCAACTCCTCTCAATTTATTCTCTCCTCTGTCGTCGTGCTTGTGTAGTGTAATTGGTTTCTCCATCAACAGTTTTGCATTAGATTTGTGGTTATTTTTCTTATTCAAATTTGTGTTACTTTATTTTAAATAAATCAATTAGAAAGTTGGAGGGGGATAAAAAAAGAGAGAACCGTGGAAGATTTAATCGAAGAGAATCAGATATGGGGAAAAAAGTAAAAGAAAACAAGATAGAGAAAAGGATGAGAGAAATTTTTTGAAAAATGTTATTTTTTTTGTAATCTCGAGTGATGTTGTGAGCAATATTGTAACATTAAGAAAATTATTATCTTTTGGATTCTTTAATAAAATTCGTTGCTAGAGGTTTATGACGTGGATGTAAAACGATTTGGTCTGAACTACGTAAATTCTTGTATCTTGATTTCTTCTTTACTTTTCTAATTAATTCTTGATTAATTCTCACGGGGTGTTTGATTTTATCATAACAATAAAAATAAAAAGTTTACAAAGACTATCATCACAACAATAAAAATAAAACGTTTACAAAACCAGACAATCTTCAAGGAATAAAGCCAATGAAAAAAATTATAAAAGAAAATTAAAGAATCAATATTATCGACAAATTAACTAAAAAAATACAGTGATCTAGTCAAAATTGTTGGTGGCACAAGTAAAGTTTCGTGAATCAAACTATAGAGCATATATTTAAGTTATTGAAAGCAAAGAGAAAATGTCGTTAATCCTTTTATTTGTTGACGTGGAAGTTACTCTTTAACTTAAACATCGATGACTATGCAAATGAATTTAACTATTGATAATGACGGAAGATGAATTGACCCCAAATTTAGAAAGTATTTTATGAGGCATTTCAAAATCTTACCGGAGGAATATAGGCAATTGGATTTAGAAAAATACGAAGAAATGTGATTAAAAAAATAAGGCAATCGAATAAGTTAACTAACGGCACAAAGAGGTTAAATTCTCCTAAAGACCAAAGCGTTCATTTTGAATTAAAATATGTAAAAAGCTTTATTCTCCTAACAAAATATTATTTACTTTAGATTGAAACTCACTCACATTTGTTATTGATTTTTATCTTAAAATGATGTGTTAATTTATTCTTCTTATGAATTCAATTTTACTAATCACTTTGAATTGTTGCAGCTTCGATTAAAGTGATCTCTTTTACTATTTCAAAGCGATCTCCTCTATGTTTCTAAAGCGCTTTTTATTGTGAAATTCTCCTTTCTTGACTCCAGGGTAATCTTGTTCGTATCGAATATGTTGTCACAAAATAAATACACATTTATTGGTGGATTTTATCTTAAAAGACATTTTTTAGCATATAAAGAGACATCTACTTATATATTGATCCACTTTATCTTTTAAAGTGAGGTGAGATTGTATAATTATTTTAATATTTATTAGATTTATGGCGATTTTTTTAGATGAATTGCCACAAAATAAAGGACAGTCAACATAAAGTTAAAAAAAACTCACTAAATGAAATATTTACTTGAGTAGGACTAATCTAGAGATAGAAAAAGAACCTAGACAACTAAACTAGAAAGAGACAAGAAGTTAAACTATTTGCTTTCAAGCATAAAAAGATGACACTTTTCTTTTCAACTAATGAAAAGGGAAACATCCAAGATCCACTTACTAATAGTGGCAAGTAATGGGCAATATAGAACCCTGTGGAGAGCACTACCCATACATAGTTTTCTACGGTACTAAACAAATGTTGCCACCTTGCTCTTTGCTTACGGAGATAAATGGATGATCTGTTCATTCATTGAAATAAAAAAAGAAAAAGATATTGTGATAGACCTTTTACTGTACAAGAAGCTCAATAGCAGATGAAATTGTAAATATCGCAATAAATCTTTGATAAAGAACAAAATCCTAATTACATTCAAAAGCTAACTCGAAAGTGTAGATTTAACCCAGTCTTATATACCAGCACAAGAGCCACTCTATTTTTTATGTGGGACATATCATTCCCACCCACTTAAAACTCGTCTGCTTCGGTCGGCGATCTACCAAACCCCAAGCAACACCAGTGGATAGCTAAGGAGTGGTGGCTCTAATACCACATGATAAAGAACAAAACTCTAACTACAACTACAAGTTATCTCGAGAGTGTACGTTTGATCCAGTCGTATATACTAGCTCAAGAGCAACTTTATTTTTGATGTTGCACACATCAATTTTTTCGTACAAGAAGCATTTGTAGTTTATAAATAATGTTTTATTTCAACTTTAAGATTAACATAGGATAGAATTTACGTTCTTATAGCTAAAACAAAATATTATATATTTACCAGAGAATGAGACATTACAAATTTGATAATTCACTAAGTCAATCAAATTCTTACCTTTTTCTTTAAGAACTTGTTTCTTCGAGAGAGGACACGAATGAGAGTGTCAACGCATGTTTAGATCAACTGTCATTGTTTAGAGAGGATACAAACCTACCCTGATAAATTTAAAGGAGAAGTTGACCACATAAAAAATAAAAATTATTTAAGTTTAAGTTCAATAACCCTCTCTATTATTAATTGACTAAAGTTTCCAATAAGGGAAGAGAAATATTTTTATAATGAAGAACTCACTTTTAAATTTTTTCATTTCTAGGCACTCATAAAGGTAGAATAATGTGCATCTCGCTCACGACCTCAATGCCCGTAAAGATAGAAATGTTTGGTCGAACAAAGAATTTCATTAACTTTTATGATAAAATTAAAAGAGAAGTTGACCAAACCCTAATGAAATATTTTTATAACGAATGAGTCACTTCTCAATTTTAAAATGAGGTTTCTAGGCCCTTGTAAAAGTTAGAATAATGCGCATCTCTCTCACGACCGGGAGGTCCATTTAGACAGAAAGGTTAAGTCGAGCAAAGAATGTTAAATCTTTCATTTTTAATTAATAAAATTCTCAAGAAAATTCAGAATTTACTCTATCTCAATGGTTCATGGAGAGGGGCTACATGAAAGGGCTTGAAATTCAGCTTGTTCGTGAATTTTTTTTTTTATTTTTTGGGAATTTCTCAATTTAAGATCAAACTTTTGTGGGTTTTCTTAGGCTCCTTCAAGCGTAGTCACCAAGCCCAACACTTTTCATGATGTTTGAGAAAATAACATTTCAGTAATTAGATAAAATTGGAATGGAAGGTAAATCAAAACATCACTATACATTAAATATTGTTATATTTTAAAATATATATTGGACAAAATAAAGTAAATGGGAATAGAGATTGTAGTGTGTGATGTTAGGGGCAGAACCGACCTAGAATTGCAGGACTGGACCGAGCAGTTCAAGCCAGTTCTACAAAATAGACGGTCCGGGACCGGTTACCACGTCCCAAATCCAGTGGTTCACGATCTAGTAGGTCTAGTATATGATTCGGATGCAAAAATCACGAAGAACTAAAAAAATCCTAAAAATATTATTTAATTTGAATTTTAAAATAATTTTTTATTTATTTTTAATACTGTATTGATTTTGTTGGATTTAATTTTAATCTTAAATAGTTAAATTTAATATATGAACATGTATATATATATTTTTTAATTAAAAAAAATATATATATATATATTTTAAAAAAAATTTTAGAGGAATCTGAACTGGAACTCAAACTTTGATCCAGTCCTAGTTTGGTAATGGTTCCTCCATGTGCTCAAAAATAAAATCCTAAAATTGGCAGTTTGGATTCAGTCCTGGTTCGGTTCGGTCCTGAAATTGAATCCCTTGTACCCATGAATATGAATATGTGACATACAAAGGGACAAAAAGAAGTTGCTTTTCAAATTAAATAATTAAAAAATTGGAATTTAATTAAAAGACTCATTTCCTTTGATTCTTCAAGTATATACTCTCCTTTATTTGCTACAAAGATTTTAAATGGGCCCCATTTCCACGTGCAATGAACCTGAATTCCACGTGGGGTGGGTCCATCGATTGGATTGGATTGCTCAATCATTTGCCATGCCTTCTTCTAACGCATACAAGTTTTGTTGTGTGTGTGTCGTGAACCCACTTATTCATCCTCCATCCTTCCCATTTTCTATTTATTTATTTGTTTAATTATTGTTTCACTAGCTAACGGATGGAAACATGTCACAGAAGTTATTATGGTCTCGTGTCACTCCCATCTATTTGTTTGACTCCCGTGCGGACGCATGACAATACGACGCATACTTATGTGTATTTGATTTGCAAGAAATCAATAATATCGAACACTACGTAGATGGGTTTCGGTTTGTCCTTGAGCTTGGAAGAATGTGAAATTGTATCATTAGTTGGTCAACTTGGTAAATTTGTTATATTAAATTGATTGATTGCGTAAATTTATAATATTTAATACACGATTCATTTAAGAAAAAAATAAAAAAATTAATGCAATAAAATCTATATTTAAAAAAAATATCATACTTTGACGGCATTTCATCTTTACAACCCTAGTATGACGGTGTAGATCGATTTCAGAATTTTAATGTGCTGTTATATTTATTACGCTCGAGTTTCAATATTCACGTTGTACCTTCAATTTTTTAATAATGAAGTTTTTTATCTATATTCGTGTTTTTTTCATTAACGTTCCAAATAAAATTGATTTCTCTTTTTCGCGTCGGTATCCTTGAAAGACAATGTTTCTCGTTGCATGATATTTTTCACCAAGTATTTATTCCAGGTGAGGTGTTTTGTATACACACGTTTAATATAGAGAATCTCACCCACATCTCTAGTGCCTATGCTTAGACTTTATTAGTAGTTGACAATGGCATCACCTTACTCTACAACAAATATAATATAAAATACAAATATTATATAATTTTGGTCATATTTCATGTAGTTATACTAACGTGGCCATTCAAAGACCATACACTAAACATTTTTAGGACCATATCTAGAGTGCGAACAACTAATAATGTGTTTTTAATTATAAATATAATTGTTGTCACGTCTTGCAAGAGACTTGAAATAGAAAGAAAAATGACTAGACCCACGAGATAATTGAATTACCCTACCGTTGTTATTAATTTACGGTGAGTAGTGAAGGACTAGTAAAAAGTAATTATCTAAAATTTTCTATTATTTACATTATCTAAACTCAATTAATAACATATGTGATGATGCCATTTTATGTTCAAATGGATCCACACAATATATCCCTTTTTATATATTACTTTACATAAATTATATTCTATGAAAAAAAAAAAGAAGCAATAACTATTCATTACGTGTTACTTGCGATGTCGTTGTCTTTGTTTCTCGCCTATATAGTGGTCAACCGAAAGCTCTCTAAATTGCGAGTACACACACGTGTGTATGTGTGTGTATGTGTGTGTACACACGTGTGTGTAACTCGGAAAAATTGAACTAAAATCAACAAAATATTCTTACAACAGGTCTACCGTTTCATCTATTCCAAATAGCATCGTTCCAATTACTATTACTAAACATCATTTCAAAAATCAATTTATCAAAATATGTAAATACCATAATTTGAAGTAATCAATTCCAAATAACATCATTTCAAACACTATTACCCAGCATTATTTCAAAAATTAATTTATCAAAAATATATAAATACCATAATTTTTAATAATCAATTCCAAACCAAATTATTAATTACAACCTATGTCGAGTCAAGATTCATCGTCTTCTAGAAATTTTTCATCTCTAGCGTAATCTATAAAATTAAAATATTGAAAACATTAATTACTAAAGATAAACCATGGATAAATAATAAATAAATAAAAATAGAATCTTCAAACTTTCATCAATAGTTTTGATAAAACTATCTAGATTGTCATCAATTTGTGGAGGAATTTTGAAAGGATTGAATAGTTTGAGTAATCTCTGGCCGCATATACAAGCTTCAATATTTTTGGGCAATAAAGAATTGTAAACACATTAAGAACATGACCACCAGAGTTAGAATGATCAATATACCTCTCTTGGTATTCTGTTGCGTATGCATTAGGATTGGAAATAATGTTATTATCATATGATTTGGGCGTGAAATCACCGTTAGGTGGAAATGTTGCAATAGAGAAGATATGTAAACTTTGTATAGTATGGAAAAAAAAAAACCATGAGTTAGTGGTAGACCATATAGTAGTGAAACTTGATTGGTTTGATGTTATTTTGAGAATAAATTGGTTATCTAAGTACAAATCAATTATGGATTGTTACCAAAACAAAAAAAAAACGCTATTTCTTCCACAAGAAAAAAACATTTTGATTTTATGGTGAGGCAAATGCAATTAGATGTCACTTACCTCGAATTTCTTTTGAATTCAAAAGATAGATCGCTAACCTTTGGATGGAGCTGAATAGTGATAAAATGATTAAATCTATTGAAGTGGTAAATTGGTATATGAATATTTTTTCATAAGGACTACCCGGATTGCCTCCAAGAAAAGAGATAGAATTTGTAATTGAAGTGTATCCAGGTACAAGTTCAATTTTCATTGCTACTCATCGTATGGTACCGACTGAACTAATGGAATTGAAAGTACAATTAGAGAAATTAATGGAGAAATGATTTATAAGGCCTAATACATCTCCATGGGGTGCTCTAGCCTTATTTGTTAAAAAGAAATACGGTATATTGAGAATGTGCATTGATTATCGACAATTGAATAGAGTAACAGTAAAAAACAAGTATCGATTTTCTTGGATTTATGATCTATTTGATCAGTTGAGAGGTTCATGCGGGTTCTCGAAAATTGATTTAAGACAATCGAGTAAGTTAACTAACGAGACAAAGATGTTAAATTTGCCTAAATACCAACTGTTCATTTTGACTTAAAATATGTAAAAGATTCAATTTTTCCTAACAAAATATTATTCACTTTAGAGTGAAACTCACTCAGATTTGATATTGAAGTTTTTCTTAAAATGGTGTATTAGTTTATTCTTCTTATGAATTCAATTTTACTAATCACTTTGGATTGTTGCAGCTTCGATCAAAGTGATCTCTTCTATGTTTCTAAAGCACTTTTTATTGTGAAACTCTCATTTCTTGATTTCAGGCTAATCTTGTTCGTACTGGATATGTTGTCACAATAAATACGCATATTTATTGGTGGATTTTATCCTGAAAAATATTTTTTACCATATAAAGAAGAATCTACTTATATTGATTCACTCTATTTTTTAAATAGCGTGAGATTATATAATTATTATAATATTTATTAGGTTTGTAGATGAATTGCCACGAAATAAAAGACAGTCAAAATAAAGTTAGAAAACACTCGCTAAATAAAATATTTGATTGAGTAGGACTCATCTAGAGAAAGAAAAGAACCTAGTCTACTAAACTAGAAAGAGAAAAGAAGTTAAACTATTTGCTTTCAAGCCTAAAAAGATGACACCTTTTCTTTTCAACTATTGAAAAAGGAAACATCCAAGATCCACTTACTAATAGTGGAAAGAAATAGGCAATATAAAACCCTTTGGAGAGAGCTCCCCACATAGTTTTCTATGGTATTAAATCAATGTTGCCACCTCGCTCTTTCTTTACGCAGATAAATGGATGATTTGTTCATTCACTGAAATAAAAAATGAAAACGATATTGCGATAGACTTTTTACTATACAAGAAGTTCAATAACAGATAGAATTACAGATATCGCAATAGATTTCTAATAAGGAATAGAATTCTAACTACACCTAAAAACTAGATCAATAGTGTAGATTTGACCCAGCATTATATAACAGTCCAGAAAACACTCTATTTCTAATAGTTCATAAATAATATTTTATTTCAACTTTAAAATTAACATATGATAGAATTTACTAGATAAAACAAACAATATTGTATATTTACCAGATAACAAGACATTACAAATTTGATAATTCACTAAATCAATCAAATTCTTACTTTTTTTCTTTAAGAACCTTTTGTTCAAAGAGAGGACGGGAATGAAAGTGCCAATGCATGTTTAGATCAACTGTCATTTTTTAGAGAGGATATGAACCAACCGTAACAAAATTAAAGGAAAAGTTGACCACACAAAAAAGAAAAACTATTTAAGTTTAAGTTTAAGTTTAATAACCCTCGATATTATTATTTGACTAAAATTTTTCAATAAGTGAATAAAAATAAAAAAATTACTTTTCAAATTCAAAATGAAGTAAAGGTTAGAATAATGCGCATCTCCCTCACGACCTAGAGGACAATTTAGACGGAAATGTTAGGGAGAGCAAAAAATGTAAAATCTATAATTTTTAATTAATAAAATTCTCAAAATATATATATTCTAATGTTTTTAGAGGAATGGGAGTTGGACCTCAAACTGTGATCAAGTCTTGGTTTGGCAACGGTTCCTTCGCGTGCCAGTTTCGAGATCAAAAAAATAAACCCTGAAATTGGCAATCTAAGTCCAGTTTCGATTCGGTCCAGAACTAGACCGGCCGTACCCATCACTATCACTGTGTGACATACATGGGACAAAAAGATGTTGGTGTACAAATTAAAAAATTGGTATTTAATTAAGAGACTCCTTTTCATTGATTCTTCAAGTATATACCCTCCTTTATTAGCTACAAAGATTTTACATGGGCCCCATTTCCACGTGCACTGAACCTGAACTCCACGTGGGGTGGGTCCATCGATTGGATTGGATTGGATTGCTCAATCTTCTTCCATTTGTTAGCATGACGTGGCATCCTCTCATCCTTCCCGTTTTCTAATTATTTATTTTTTTAATCATTGTTTCACTAGGTAACAGATGGAAACATGTCACAGAAGTTATTATGGTCTCGTGTCACTCCAATCTATTGTTTGACTCACGTGCGGACGCATGACAATACGATGCACACTTAATGCGTATTTGATTAGCAAGAAATCAATATATCATTAATTGGTCAACTTATTACATTTCTTATATTAAGTTGTTCGATTGCGTAAATTTATAATATTTAATACACGATTTATTTAAGAGAAAAAAAAATTCATGCAACAAAACTCATATTTGAAGAAATATCAAACTTTTTTTTATCTATCTTGCCGACATTTCATATTTATCACCCTAGTATGACGATACAGATCTATTTCAGAATTTTGATGCGTTGTTATATTTATTATGCATGAGTTTCAACACCCACATTATACTTTTAATTTTTTTAATAGTAAAATCTTTTTATTTATATCCGTGTTTTTTCCATTAACGTTCCAAATAAAATTGATTTTTCTTTTTATTTTTCGTGTTCGTACTCTTGAAAGACAATGTTTCTCGTTGCATGATATTTTTCACCAAGTATTGAATTCACGTGAAGTGTTTTATATACATGCGTTTAATATAGAGAATCTCACACACATCTCTATAGTGCGGATGCCTAGACATTATTAGTAGTTGACAATGGTGTCACCCATATGTACAACAAATATCATATAAAATACAAATATTATATTATTTTGGTCATATTTCATGTAGTTATACTAACGTGGTCATTCAAAGCCCATCGCTAAACATTTTAGTATCACGTTTAGAGTGCGATCAACAAATAATATGTTTTTAATTACAAATGTAATTATTGTCACGCTCTGCAAAATTCTTGAGATAGAACGAAAAACAACCAAACCCACAAGAAAATCGAATCATCCTACCATTGTTATTTATTTATTGTTAGTAAACGACTTATGGAAAGTAATTATCTAAAATGTTTCTATTATTTACATTATCTAAACTCAATTAATAGCACATGACTATTTCTCACCTACATATTGGTCAACCGAAAGCCCTCTAAGTCGCGAGTTGTCTGATTCCACCTTGAAACCAAAATGATCCACACACACACACACACACACATATATATATACACACACGCGCGCGCGCGTGTGCGTAACTTGGAAAAATTGAACTAAAATCAACAAAATATTCTTACAATAGGTCTACGGTTTCATCTATTCCAAATAACATCGTTCCAATTACTATTACTAAACATCATTTCAAAAATCAATTTATCAAAATATGCAAATACCATAAGTTGAAGTAATCAATTCCAAATAACATCATTTCAAACACTATTACCAAGCATTATTCCAAAAATTAATTTATCAAAAATATATAAATATCATAATTTGTAGTAATCAATTCCACACCAAATTATTAATTACAACCTATGTCGAGTCAAGATTCATCATCTTCTAGAAATTTTTCATTCGTAGCGCAATCTACAAAATTAAAATATTGAAAACATCAATTACTAAATATAAAACATGGATAAATAATAAATAGAAAAAAATAGAATCTTCAAACCTTCATCAATAATTGTGATAGAACTATCTTGGTTGTCATCAATTTGTGGAGGAATTTTGAAAGGATTGAATAATTTGAGTAATCTCTGGGTGCATATACAAGCTTCAACATTTTTGGGCGAAAAAGAATTGTAAACGCATTAAGAACACGACCACCAGAGTTGGAATGATCAATATACCTCTTGGTATTATGCTCAAAACTGAATATTTGTATGAATTTCTCTTTTACCAAGATAATATGTCGGAGTTGTCTAAAAATTCTCGCAAAAATATAGATCTATTTCTAACATATTTTTTTCATCATCTGCCTCATAAGTATTGTCAGTTTGTAAAACATAAAGTACACTGGATGGTCGAGCTTGTTATAAAGCACTCTTTTTAGTTTTGGTGGCATTTGCAGACTATCACTCCCACTTGGAGAATGATCCTCATTAGTTGTATCACTTTTATATTTTGAATACAAATTTTCAATTATATCATGCACTCGCTTGAGTAATCTGAGGCTATTTCTCCATCAAATAATATGGTTAGACCAAACATAAGCAAGTTTATTTTTTTTACAACATTCCCAATATTTATCGAACCTTTTTTACATTCCGATGTTCATTCTTTTCAGCATCATATTTCACCGTTAGCATATGTATAAATAGAAATATTCAAATTCAATATTTACCTACATACATATTCGATGTTATATGCAGAGAAGCAAAAACATTCAGAGTCATAATATTAAATGTCTCTAAAAATTTTATATATTCTCAAATGCATGATCAATATTCAGTAGTAGATGGGCATTCCCCTCCCATTTTCAACACAAAAGAACTATTATTTTGTACTAATTTTTCAAACGTTGTTTCATAGTTCTTAGGGTAACCAACATCAAATACGTAAAATTTTATGCAGTGGGAATATCAAAAGAAAAATTACTTGAATGTCAACTCTAGTTTTAAATTCTTATAATCTTGTTGAGGAAGACCTGACATACTTAACAACTTTACCTACCCTCGCTATGGACTCGTGATATTTTTTAAACTATCAGTGTAATGGTTTGAAACTTTGATATTTTATTGTCAATAATGTTTAATGGATATTTATTATAGATGATATATGAATAGAAGTTATAGAAGTTATATTGAATAAATGGTACAAAGTTTCTGTGAATGCTAAGAATGAAACTGTTTTGTAGCAATAGAATTTATAGTAAGTGTAATAATTTTTGCTGTGATAATTGAGTTTTTATTAACTTTAACATTCTTAAACTTGACATATAAAGAAAAATACTAGTTTTAGAATGAAAGAAGTTGGATGCATGTAGCAAAAGTTATTTACCTTTTAATCTGATGAATGCACTTTACGTTTTTAAACTGTATTGTTTTGGTAAATAACTTTAAACTATATTTTAGAGTGAGAATTTGCATAAAGTTAAAGAAGAAAAATATTTTTAACACTCCATAGCATGTATCCATGCAATAGTTTTGGATGACCAATAAAGTTAGAATACGTGGCAATCAGCATATGCTGGATAAGATGGTTGCTCAAATAATTAATTAAGTATGATTAAGGTTAATTAATCATGATTAATTATGCTAATTATGTTGATTAACTTAATACCAATTAAAATTAATTAGTTTTAGCTAAGTATACTTAAACATAAGTAATCATAGTATTTTTCAAATGTCTATAGAAGAAATGACAATTTGTACAGAAAATGAAGAGGTTGGATTAAAAATGGAAGTTTATCTAGAACCATCTAAAAAGAAGGGGCAAAAGCCATACAGACAAGCCATTTTCGTGGTATTCAGATTGAGAATGGAGAAAAAAGAGAAAAAAGAGGGGAAAATATAGATAAAAAGTTGGATTTTGGACTTACTACTCAAAAGAAAATTACTTAGCTTGAGGAAACGATTTTATAGAATTAAAAATTAGTTCATTAGGTGAAAATTTCGTGTGAGAAGAGAAACCTTCAATGGTAATTAAATCCTATATTTATAATAGTTAATTTAACTTTTATTGCATTATTTAGCTGATGATAGATTTAAATTATGTCTTTGGTTCTGGTTAAACTTAGAATTTTGACTGGGAATTGAAGTAATTAGATGGATGACGTTTTTTTGATGTGAAATGAATAGTATTTTTTATAAATAAAAAAAAATTTTCAAATTGTATTGTGATGTTAAAAAGAAATATTTTGAAAATATTGTTTTAAATCAATTTGATACGTTGGTTTTCAAAATGATTTGTAAGAGTGAGTTGCATGGAGTTAAATGTGTATGACATTAACTTTATAAATGTATTAAAGCATGCATTTAAGGAAAATAGAAAGGTGACAATCTTGGTAATACATGAACTTAATGGTTGGACTTGTCTTTTCGTCTACGATGTGCATGACTATTGAAATAAAGAAGAGATCAACTTAATGTTCTTCAAATATGCTTAATTAAAAAAGTATTATATTTCTTCAAATATGGGTTTTGTTGCATTATTTTTTTATTTTTCTCTTAAATCAATCGTTTATTAAATATTGTAAATTTACACAATCAAATAATTTAATATAACAAATTTAACAAGTTGGCCAAATGATGATATAATTTCACATTCTTCCAAGCTCAAGCGCAAGCCCAAATCCATCCACGTAGCGTTCAATATTATTGATTTCTTCCAAATCAAACACACATAAGTATTCATCCATTTTATATGTTTTATGTTTTAAATGTTTTAATTAAAGAATAATACAAAAATAATTTTTAAATGAACATCCTGATTTAGGATACCAAGTTAAAGATGTATGTATCTTTAATTCATAACGATTTATGCACATGAGAGGGGAGTGTTAATGAGAGCATTCTTTCGACGTTCGATTCTTTCCCACTTTGGGAATCCTCTAGTCGTTGGAGTCTGGTTGGTGGGAATCGGGTCTTAAAAAATTTGATATTAAAGTTATACATAATAGTTCTAACTGGTTATGGGGGTTAATAAATATGTTTAGAATGTCTCTTATATTGCCTTGATAATGAATGTTTTTTCTTATTAATATATTATTTTTTGTAGATGGTGAGAGAAAAATTTACTCGTAGAGATGATAACCAAGCTGATGAGTTAATTGAAATGCGAATAGTTATCATAGCTTTAGCCGATATTGTGAATAGAAATGTTGTTTAATAGACTAATGAGAGCGTTGAAATTTTGAATTCAATAGAAATGAAATGGTTGGAAAGGTTTCGAAAAACTAAACCTCCGGTATTTAAAAGAGAAAGTAATCCAATCATAGCTGAGGATTGGTTGAGAAAAATGTAAAAGATGTTGGAAATTGTAGGAATTCCGGATGAATTCAAAGTCAAGTTTGCTGTAAATCATCTTGGTGATAAGAAGGATAAAAGTGGTGGGATCAGACTAAGGTATCCTTATGTGGTCAATTTGGTTGGTAACAATTTGAAAATGTCTTCTTGGAAACATTCTTTTCCAAGTATGTTAGAAAAGCAAAAGATAAGAAGTTTTTAGAGTTGATTCTAAAAGACATGAGTGTTTTAGACTATCAAATCAAGTTTGAGGAGTTATCAAAGTATGCAGGGTAGTTTATTCCCAATAAAACTGTTAAAGCCTAGGTATTTCTAATAGACATGTAGTTTTAAAACTTGAGTCATATTCAGATATGGTGGAGAGAGCCATGCTAATTGAGCAAAACTTATGGTGAGCAAGGATGAATGGGAAGCAAGAAGAAAAACAAAGAGAAACAATCAAAGAAATAGCAAGCGGAGAAGATCAAAAGTTCGAAAAATCGAGATTTACTCCACCTCAATCTCAAACTCAAACCTCATATCAAAGTAAACCAACTAAAAGTGAAGGTGACAGTTCACAAACAAATGATATATGGAATAAAACGTGTTATTATTGCGGTGAAACAGACCATATAAGAAGAAATGGTAAGAAATGGAAGGTTGAAAATTCTTATACTCAATAAGGGGGTCAACAAACTCAATTTTTTACCATGAGTCCTCTTTCTTATGTACGACCAAATCACCAAGTACCTAGACAATTTGGAAGAAATACCTCAAAAGTTGCTAGTTCACAACCAAAAGTGAATGTCTTTGGTGTTTTTGGTGAACAAATTGATGATGTCGTAATCGAAGATATTTTCTTACTTTACAATTCCAAAGTACAAATTTTGTTTGATTCCGAAGCAACACATTCATTTGTGTCAGCTTCTATTTCGTATGCGTTAGGATTAGAAATAATGTTATTATCATAAGCTTTGAGTGTGAAATCACCGTTGGGTGGAAATGTTGCAGTAAAGAAGATATGTAAATTTTGTATAGTATGGATAAAAGACCATGACTTAGTGGTAGTAGTGAAGCTTGATTGGTTTGATGTAATTTTGGGGATGAATTGGTTATCTAAGTACAAAGCAATTATGGATTGTTACTGAAAGAAAATAACGCTATGTCTTCCACAAGGAGAAACATTTTGATTTTATGGTGAGACAAATGTAATTAAATGTCACTTCCCTCGAACTTCTTTTGAGTTTAATGGATGGATAGCTAACTTTTTGATGAAGCTGGATAGTGATAAAATGATTAAATCTATTGAAGTAATAAATGAGTATATGATATTTTTCCAGAAGGACTACTCGGATTGCCTCCAAGAAGAGAGATAGAATTTGTAATTGAAGTGTATTTGGGTACAAATCTGATTTTCATTGCTCCTTATTATATGACACTAGCTGAACTAAAGGAATTAGAAGTACAATTAGAGGAATTAACAAAGAAATGGTTTATAAGGTCGCACCGAAGCTTAAGTAAATTTAATAAATGTAGTAAATTAGCTCCAAGATTTGTAGGACATTTCCAGATATTACAAAGGGTAAGTTTCGTGGACTATAGAATTGCATTACCTCCTCAATTGATTGGAATACATTATGTCTTTCATATTCAATATTAAGGAAATATGAACCTGATTCCTCACGTGTTTTGGATTATAAAGAATTTGACTTTTAACCAGATTTGGCAATAGTGGAATAACTCTTTACTATACTTGATTCACAAGATAAAATATTAAAAAATAAAGTGATTACTATTGTTAAAGTCTTATAAAAAAGAAGGGGAGTCGAAGAAGCTATATGGAAATTAGAAAGTGATATTAGAAAAAAGTATCCCAACTTTTTGAGAACTAAGTTAGATAAATTTCGGGACGAAATTTTATTAATGGGGGAAGAATGTAATGGTTTGAATAATGTATTGTGGATATCTATTATAGATGATATAGAATGTAAGTTATGGAAGTTGTATCGAAGAAATGATACATAGTCCTTGTGAATGCCAATAATAAAATTATTTTGTAGGAACAGATTTGATAATAAGTGTAATAATTTTTGTTGTGATAACTAGATTTGTATAAAATTTAACAGTTATAAACTAAATATGTAGAGGAAAAAAATGATTTTAGAATGAAAGAAATTGGATGTATGTAGCAAAAAGTATTTATTTTTTAATTTGATTAATAAAGTTTACAGTTTTAAACTACATTATTTTGGTAAATGGCTTTAAACTATATTTTACAGTGAAAAGTTACAAAAAGTAAAAAAAAAAAAAATATTTCCAACACTTTGTAGCATGTATTCATACAATAGCTTTGGACAACCAATAGAGTTAGAACACGTGACAATCAACATATTGGATAAGCTGTTTGCTTAAGTAATTAATTAAGTATGATTAAAGATAATTAATCATGATTAATTATGCTAATAATGTTAATTAACTAAAAAATAATCAAAATCAATTAGTTTCAACTAAGTATACTTAAACATAAGTAATTATGGTATTTTTGAGAATATCAATAGAAGGAATGACGACTTTGTACAAAGGCATGAAGATGTGGGGTTAAAAATGAAAGTTTATTCAAGAACCATTTAGAAATGAGGGACAAATGTCGTAGAGATGGCCATTTTCGTGGGATTCGGATTGAGAAAAGAGAAACATGAGAAAGAAGAGAAAAAAATAGGGAGAAAAGTGATATTTTGGACTTGCTACTTAAAGAAAAATTACTCAGTTTGGGGAGTCGATTCTATAAGACTAAAAATTAGTTCATTAGGTGAAATATTTATGGGAGAAGAGAAACCTTTAATAGATAATTAAATCCTATATTTATAATGTTAATTTAACTTTTATTGCATTATTTAGCTGTTTAAATTATGTATTTAGTTCTTGTTAAGCTTAGAATTTTGATTTGTGATTGAAGTGATTAGATGGATGTTTTTTTGATGTGAAATGAATTATGTTTTTTATTTTAAAAAATTACGTTTTCATATTGTGTTTTGATGTTAAAAAGGAATGTTTTGAAAACATTATTTTAAATCAATTTAATATGTTGGTTTTCAAAATGATTTACGTGAATGAATTGCATGAAGTTAAATGTGCATGACATTGCTTTATAAAATGTGTTAAAGCATGCATTTGAAAAAAAGAGGAAGTTGGCAATCTTGGTAACACATGAACCTAATAGACTTGTCTCTTCATGTGCAATGTGTATGACTATTGAAATGAGAATGATATCAACTTAATATCTTCATTGGGTTGAAAATCCCTAAATCTCGAAAGCAAGCAATACATAGGGTCCTATAGCCCTACCGAATAAAGTCTAGGAACATGTAGGATTGTGTGATGGTCATACATATTGGAATTAGAGTGTATTGCATTTTTAACATAAATATTTAGTTGTTAAAAGTGGATTGGAGTTTTCTAAAAAAGATAGTTTTAATCATGGAAAGTTCATTCTATTTGCATTAGATTTATTTGATGAAAATGATTTCAAACAATGATTGAGTGATTTAAAAAGATTGATTTTGAGCATGCATATTTTTATAGCAATTACATGGATTTAAAAAAAAAACATGATTTTCAAATAATTGTAGTAGTGAAATATGGTGATTGATCTTATATGGTGTTAATAGAGTTAGAATTAGTTATTCTGTGTGTTAGATTTATTTACTAGGCTAAAAATTCATTATGTGGATAATTTATATTTTTCAGATATCAAGAACGTTCACCGAGAGAAAAAAACATAAGACAATATAAAGTTTGCAAACATGCATAGATGAACCATCAAGCTAATGGTCTTCTTGTTTGAGTGAGTCGTTTGATTTTTAATTGTATAAATCTTTTTGAAAGGTCATATATAGTTATCTACTTTTATAGTAGATTTCGTGTTAGTACTCTAATTTTCATGTAAATTTTCAATGAATAAAATGTATATTAATTTGCTTCATACAATGATACACATTTTATATGTTTTATGTTTTAAATGATTTTATTTAAAAAATAATACAAGAGTAATTTTTAAAGGAGTATCATAATTTAGGATACCAAATTA
Organism: Begonia peltatifolia; assembly: GCA_022433055.1. Taxonomy (NCBI): domain Eukaryota; kingdom Viridiplantae; phylum Streptophyta; class Magnoliopsida; order Cucurbitales; family Begoniaceae; genus Begonia; species Begonia peltatifolia. The sequence continues at coordinate 2,140,520 of CM039525.1, read as the reverse complement.
AAGATGTATCCTCAATTCATAATGGTTTATGCAGGTGAGAGGGGAGTGTTAATGAGATCATTCCTTCGACAATCAAAAACTATCAAATTTTAGACATATGCAAAAACATCTTGCATGTATGTGATCGCCACTTAAAATTAGTCATTAGCAATGTTATTGGAAGACACTTTATCAACCGTAATAGTTGTAACATTTTTAATCTTCTACTTAAGCAAACATTTCTCTAATTATTTGTTAATAGATTCACCTTTATGATTTTGAATTATTCAAAATCTTGTTTTTGAACATTTCAATATTCATCAATATAATAATGACTTGTCAATACCATATAATTCAAATTTTGAATACAGGTCTATGTGTTAGTGGTCAAACATATCCTTTGTGACATTGTAAAAAAATACTTTTTCAATTTGTTTGTTTTTTTTCTCAAATATCTTATGAATATCTTTTGCAACGATTTTAGAAGACATAATAAACTTAGGATTAAGATACAGATAAAAAGTTCTAAAACTAATTATTTTAACTACTTTAATTGACAATTCATCTAAGATAATAAATGTAGGCACATTAGAACTTTTGCTCTCAGTAGATTTAAAAATCAAATTCTTTATTTAATGTAATATAATGATTTTTGCAAGAAATTATTGAGTAGACATTATAATAAATATGGGCTCACCAGAATTTTTTACTCTCAAAAGGTCTAAAAATCAATTCTTTTGCTTATTGTCTAAAATTTCTTGGAAACTTTTTTCATAGTTTTATATGTTTTATCGATTTGAAGTTCTATTTTTTCAACAAATGAGTTGCATGAATTTGCCCAAAACAATTACATTTAGCTTCATCGTTATTTGGTACAATACTACAGTGATTTTCAAATTGGAGATGTAATTCATTTCTAATCAATATGTGAATTTTCATCCCAAGAAGAATTCATCATAGAATAACATAAATAATAGCAAATATTAAGTAATAAGTATGTGCAATCCAAACCAAAGCGAGTAGTATATCCAACATATATTATATCAATCCAAGTTCCACATCCAATATTAAGTGTATGCAATTCAAACTAAAAAAACAACTATACATTATCCAATCCAAATTCCAAAGAGCACACAATTTTATAATTTCATATTTGATTACCTATTTACATTAGATTTTAAAACAATGAACTACAAATGTAAATTTGCAATTGCAACTTATGAAATTATCTTTAAATCAACGTAAAATATTAATAAAAATGATAAACCCTAACTTTGTGAGCTTTTCAAAGTGTTGTGTTCTGCTTCTTCAGTGCGCAATGCACACGATGAGACGAGACGACCAAATTGACTCAGGTTACTTGAGCTATGGACTCTGGAAGTGGAGAACCGAGACTCAAGACTAGTCTCTTTGTGCTAGCAAGGATATAATGATAGATAGCAAGATGGAAGCATGGAGAGGCATCATCGCGTCAAAGTGGAGAGGTGTCATTGTGTCGGAGTGGGGAGGCATCCTCTTGTCGAAGTGGAGAGGCGATGTCGACCCTTGACCATTAAATGTCGAGTTTGAGGACGGACGATTTGAATTTTGGATAAGCAAATTGCGAGACACGAGAGTGCTAATTGGAAGGAGGAAATTTGCGAACTACTAGAGCGAGGCGACTACGATTGCGAATTGCGAGAGTGCGAGTCGCGCGGCAAATCGAGTTTGGCGAAGGCAACACAGAGTACTGACTTCTCGACGACGAGGAAGAGGAAGGTCAAGGGGTGCGATGTGCCAAGGCATGAGGTAAAAGAGAAGGTAGTGGGTTGTGCTTGGTAATAGGCGGTTATGCATGTTTCAGGACAGGTTAAACCAAAATTTCTAAGATAACCTACGGTGTAGTTTTTCCACAATTCTACCGGTTTTTCGCCCTCCAAAAGCTATAGACAAAACATGGACCGCAGGCTTTTAGATTGTGGAACCGCGGGAGGTTCCGACAAATAACAGAATAGCCCAAACCAAACCTAACCAGCCAATTTAGTTCTAACCTAGGAGTTCGGGTTAGTTCTGCCCTCCCACTAATGTCGGAGAGGTTTGGCTCTCTCTCATTCATGGGTGTCTGCACAAATTCAGGGGCTTCCTCAGTGGGCTCCCACTTTTAATGCGCGAGTGCCGCAACAGTAGCTTGATTTGGTTATAATTTGATTATAACAAATTCTTCAAAGAAAAGAAACAATCTTTTGTATGAATAACAATTAATAAAGTTCGATTTGGTCAATCTTTAACCTTCCATTTCCTTGGAAAAAAATCTCCAGCATTAAATCAATTAATTGAATTTGAGTTACTTTTAACAGCTAACATTGAACTTTGAGTTCCTTTTAACACTTCACTTAATCTTTTTTCTCTTAATTTTCATAACCCAAAAAGAGATCAGAATGGATATGAGAAATACTTTGACTGATATTTTGTCCAACTCAGCCGAATTTGAGGGTTTATGCTAAAAGTAGGAGTGGACAAAATCATCAGATTGGAAGTTCTAGTTTAGTCTGATTTGTCCTATCAAACAAACATTTCTAGTTTCAAATTATCAAAACCTGCAGTTTACGATCTAGTCTAGGGTCTCGGAAGTCAAAAAGCTTAAAACGATCAATTTAGATTCTGGTCATGAAATCCCAAGGTTCTAGTTAGGGGGCAGAACAGAACCAAATTAGATCGTGGTCACCCCTAGCTAGCTTAAAGAAGTCCGCCAGAACTTAGAAAGCCTGCCGGAATCTGGTGAAGAATACCAGAAGTCAGACAAATCCAGCTAGGAGGCATTTCATGCGAAACTAATAGGCCGACCCACCTTCACAAATTCAGGCCCAGGTTGAACTCGACTCTAACCCAATCTCGAGAACAGGAGCGCCTTGGTTGTTCTCAACTAGGGGTCGGCATGGGCCGGTTCGGTCTGGTCTCGAGCCCAGACCGAAATCGGCTCGATTGATTTCGGGATTTTTATCTTGAAATCGAAACCGATTCCGCCCAAGGTTTTTTTTTTTTTTTTTTTAACTAAAAAATTAAGAAAAATGATACAATTTTAAAAAACGATAAATATAACAAAATAAATGCAACATCCAAAATAAATACAAGTACGTAACATATAAACTAAAAATTTAAATTTAACAATCAAACATTAAAATAAAAAGAAATACAACATTTAAAATAAATTTAAGTATATAATATAAGAAACTAATATACAACATCAAAAAAAAAATCCAAATACATAGTCAAAACATTAAAATGAAAGATAAGAAACTAAAGTTAACATCCAAAATTAATCCAAATACTTGAAAACTTAAAAGTACAATCTAAATAACAAATCCAAGTACATAGTCAATTTCATGGCAACAACCAAGCAATCAATCTAAATAATTGTCACAACCACAATATCAAGTCATCAATATGTCATCTTGAACTTCTAGAAAATTATCATCGAAAGAGTTAATATCAACGACATCTACAATATGACAATATTGAAGAGATTAATTAATCATTAAATTAGACTTTAGAGATAAACATGTAAACAAATAAATATTATAATGTTCGAACTTTCTTGTATGAGTGTCAATGTCGTAGTACTCTATCTTCTTAATCATCTGTAGAAACTTTAAAAGGATTGAAAGTTTTTATCCAACTTTGTGAGCATATCAGAGCTTCAACACTTTGTAGGTTTAGAGAACTACGAAAAGCATCAAGAACACGACCATCACAATTAAAAGTAAACTCTAACGCAACGATAAAAATGGGAATGATCAATATATCTTTCGCAATGGCACTCAAAATTCGATACTTCTCGGAGTGCCTCTTCCACCACGATAAAATGTCACTTGAACAATCTCTAACTTCTCAGACAAATATAGATCAATCTCTGACTCAGTAGTTTCATCACTTATTTTAGAAGAATTGTTAGGATCATAAAATATAGAGTACACTGCACTTGAACGAGTTTGCGCCAAAAAACTCATTGACTTTGAAGACCTTTGTTGACTACTGTTGCTAAGAGGCTGATCTTCTTTATATTCTGTATACAATCTTTGAATTACATCCTCTACTTACTTTACGTATTCTACAGCTCTTTCACTTCCAAATAAAATATTTAAACAATGTCGTAAAAATGTTATTTTGTGTTAGTGATTTTTCTACACCTAACGCAAGTGCACGTGTCGCTAACAAAGTAATAAATAGTAAGTAAAAGTCGATCTCACGAGAATATTCTTAACCAGTTTAATTGTTATAAAATTATATTAAATAAGGATGAATTAACAAGAAAAATATTGTGAACGATAGCGTAATATAAAATTGAAAATTACTTAGATATGTTAAGTAAATAAATTAAACTAATTTAAGCTGATTACGATAATAAAATCTTTGGTTATGGTCGATTTCCTCGTTACGTAAATTTTACTACTGATGTTACAGAAAGTTACAATATTTCCTACAGAACAGCGAGAACAAATATTTTTCTAGCGTTCTATCGAATTGCCTAGTTAAATTCAACTTAAGGTTTCTTTCGACTTTGAAAGAATAAAACTTAAATTGAATTTCTTTGCAGTCATATTTTCAATGTCAACAACCTTGTAATCATTTAATCTATTTAATCAATCATACATCATAAAATTTCTATTTATCCATCGATATCATAGAAACATGTAACATCAAATTTGTCCGTCGATACAATTCAAATTAAACAATAAATATCATGATAGATTGTTCCATAAAAAATACGTAAATTTTCATAGATTTAAGTAAAACACATAATGAGTACTTTTTCTTCTAACCAAGATTAAAAACTTAGCCTAAAAGTATACTAATAAAAATCATTATAAAAATATTCATAAAGAGAAAAATAAAAAGTAGACAAGAAATTGTCGTATTCGCTGCTCTCTAGAAAACAATCCTTGAAGGAGTTGTCGTTTTCTCTCCAGATGTTGCCCGTCCTCCCAAGAGGAGAGAGAGATAGTCTTCCAGGGTCAAGAGAATAATAAAAATCCCCCTGTTTGAGGGAGAGAATAATTCTCTATTTTTCCAAAATTCTCTTTATTTCCCTTTTTATTTTTTTTTTCCTTTCAAATTCTCTTCGTGATTCTTTTTAATCCATCTTCCCTCTCTTGTTCTCCCATCCAAATAAGTCTCCTTGATTTTAGGATATTCTCCGTCCATCTTCTGTGGCCAAAAATAAAAACAATTATTAATGCTAATAATCTGATTTATTTGAAAATATATGCATAAAAATCATTAGTATCTTAAATTCTTTCCATGCTTAATAACTTGTACTAATTTTTACAATTTTGACCACATTTTATTTAAATTCACTCAAATCATACGAATTTTATGAATAACAAATAGTATAAAATAACTCTAATTTAAGAGTTATCATTTTGCAGCTAGGATCAAGAACAAGTGCAACATAGGCAAACACATTTATTTTTTCGAATGATCCCCAATATTTGTCAAAATTTTTAATCATGTCGTTACCATATTTATCAATAGCAATCTTCAAATTGCAGACTTTGTCTACGTACATATTTGCTGTAATATGAAAAGAATCAGAAACATGAAGTGTCATTTTATAAAATGTCCCTAAGAATTTAATAAATTCTCGAATGCATTACCAATCTTCCATTGTGCGTGCACCTTCGACTCTCATTTCTTGCACAAAAGAGTTTTCATTCTCTGCAAGTTTTTCAAATGCCGCTTCTAACTTCTTAGTGTTTCCCAGCATCAAATATGTTGAGTTCCAAGAGTAGGAACGTCGAGCGATAAATTATATGTGTAAGTAATTTTCACTGCATCAACGCAGTCTTTAAACAATTGCAATCTTTCTAGAGAAGACCTTACGTACTTTACAACTTTTCTTACTTTGACTATGGAAGTTTGATGTTCTTTCAAACCGTCAGAAATAATCAAGTTCAGGATATGTGCAAAACAACGCATGTGCATATGATCGCCGTTCAAAATCAACCTCTTCTAATTTTTAATTGTCTTTGTCAAATAAGAGATAGCGACGTCGTTGGAAGACGCATTGTCAACGGTGATGGTGGTAACATTTTCAAGCTCCCACTTAAGCAAACAGTTTTCAATTTTCTTATCAATAGTCTCACTCTTATGGTTCAGAATAAAATAAAAATTTAAGATCTTTTTTTGCACATGCCAGTCTTAATCAATGAAATGACACGTAAACATCATGTAATTCAAATTCTGAATAAAGGTCCACGTGTCAGTGGTCAAACACACCCTCTGTGATGTTGAAAAAAAATACTCTTTCAACTATTGTTTTTCTTTCTGAAATATGCCTCGAATATCTTTTGCTATTGTCCTTCGAGATGGCATAATAAACTTTGGGTTTAGATACAGACAAAATGTTCTGAAACTAATTCCTTCTACCACTTTCAATGCCAATTCATCGATTATAATCATCTTAGATAGAAATTCTCTAACACCCATCATAGTAAATATGGGTATACTATCACTATTCCCCTCAACAGTTTTAAAACACAAAGTTGGTTGTCTATTGTCTACATTTCGTGAATTCTTTTTGTATACTTTGATATGATTTATCATACTTGAAGTCTCATTCTTCGTCGGGTGTGTTGCATATATTTGCCCACAATAATTACACTTTACTTGATTTGTCCAAAGTACCTTACTGAAGTTAAGTCAAGCCATAAACTTAGATTTTTTCGAATCTACATGCAAAATTTCACTTTCGGAAGGATGCATCCTACCACAGAGCAAAAGCACATCGAACAAACAACCCACAACATTAATTAACAGCCAACAAATAGTACATGAATCAACACCCAACAAACAACACATATAATTAAACAACCAGTACATTAATCAACAGAATCACGACAAGGCAACAAGTGATGTTTAAATTGTCCAAATGAATCAACACATTGAATTCAAAAAAATCAACACATTGATTCTAAACAGCAAACATAAAATTATACAATCAAAACAACCTAAAATTCTAAACAACAAACAAAAATCACAATGCTTTCTATCAATAGTTTCGAAGAGTCTCTCACCAGATCTAATTTTTACTAACACAAAAATTACATAATAAAGCACAAACATATACAGTGAGGTGAGCAATTAACAGTGAGCACTGAGTAGGGAACAATTGAGGAGTAAGCACTTAGAAGCATTTGAATTTTTACGTAGAATTACGATTAAGCATTTTATCCAAACAAAATTAAGCATTAATCAGTACACAACTAAATATCACAAACATACTGACTGTTTGTTCATGAAGACATACAAAGATTGAGAAGGAAACTGAAAGATCATTTAACGATGGAGTACTATTTAGCATATTCTATTTTTATCTTTAACAGAAAGGGGAGAACCAGAGATTGCAGAGCTGACACCAACATAATGAAGAAACGACATTTTTTGGGAGATTTAGAATTGGTTATAACCATTTTGCGCAAAATAACCAGAACAATGGAGCATATCTTCACACTTATGAAATGAGTATTTTATTTATAGTGTCCAAGTTTCTCAATAATGATATTTCCAGATCAATGACCAGGATTGAAGAAATGTTTTTGACTTTGAAATGTCAAAGTTAGAAGACAAATGAACACACAGGTTATAAACACTAAAGAACAAACATTGAAGAAATCACAGGAGAAATGCGAAGAAGCAAGAAAAAACAAATCCAAAACCCAAAAACAGAGAATCAATGCATAAAACATACAGACTATATGATACAATGAGCCGTGAGGAGTAGGAGTGGACACTGGACAAACTACAGAGGCAAGCCGAACCGGAGCAGGGAGATCGATTGTTCGGACTTCAGATGTCGAAGGTAGGGTGTAGGGACTTTGGACTTCAGAGGTTGCAACTCGCAAGTCGGAGGTCAGGTGTTCGGGAATTCTGAAGCTCCACAAGTCGAACCTCGAGGGTCGGAGTTCGGAGCAGGAGAAACCGAAATCGGGGACTGCAACTCGCAAGTTGGGTGTGCGGAGGTCGGGACTCCAGAGACTTCAGACTCGAGTGTTCGTCTGTTTGGGATTTAGGGGAGACTAGCGAGTGAAGACTGAAGAGTTAGCTGAAGACTCGTTTTGTTGTCGAAGCCGAAGGTCGAACGAATTTGGTTTAAGTTCGGTTCGTTGGTCAGGTACTTGCTCTTCGGGAATTCAGGTAGTGGACCGAGGATCGGACCGTGGTCCATCACCCTGGTACCGAAACCAAACCAAAACCGTCGGTCCGATCTGGTTCTCGGTCCGCGGTCTGGTCTGGTTTTGTCCTACCCACCCCTATTCTCAACAAGATACTTGGTGATCCTGAGAACTGTTATATTACCAGAGTTAGACTGAAAGTGGATGGTTACTGAATTGAAGAGGGTAGATCTTGAATTCTGCTGCATAAATCTTGTGATTGGAGATCAGTCTTTGTTACCCATCTTTCATCTTCTCCCAAAGATTCCAATAAGAGTGAAGCCAAGATAATTGATGAACGAAAATCTTCCCATTCTCATACTATTTACTGTTTTTTTTTTTCAATAAAGTCAGATCTTGGAAGAAAGGGATGGCATTTTCCAGCCAGGTGAATTTGTTCGGCCTCAACTCTATAATTTCAAGCAATTTTAACTTTATTTTGAAATAAGATAGACTGTTTCGGCTGATTTATTTGGGTTTCTTTCAACACCCATTTTTACAGACTTGAACTCTTTGGGAAGTTATTTTAAACTCGCCGATTTATTGGCCATTTCCTATTTGTGTTTCTTTCAATGTCCATTTTCAACCATTTTTTGAGCAATTCAGCTATGAACATTTATGAAATGAAGTATTCAATTTGATTTTTAGTTCCTCGTAGTGAAAATCGACAAAAAACTAGTTGAACCAAGCATCCCAAATCAAAGTTCTTGCACAGTAGACAAACCCTGCACAAACCTAATTGTTTGGCTGATTGTAAGCAAACACCGGCTCAAACTGAGCGTATAAAATAGTGTATAAATACTTTGGTAGGTTTTATATGTTTGGCTAGTCTTTGTTTGAATCTGAAACATTCTCTTTTTATGAGATCATTAAATAGGAAATGACAAGGCAATATCGACATTGCAAGAACTGATGAAATGTACTGATCTAGATGAAGTGCAAAAGCTGATAAGAAAATTTGAAGAATTGGCCAAATGCACAGTAAAAGAAAGTCTAAACTAGGAGGGTATGCCATCAATTTATCATTTGAATGAAGAAACCAAAGGTTCTCGTGCAAAAAGTGGAAAAGCTCTCTAGTCGTGGTATATTTCCCGAAAGAATTGCTCTTGACATGTTTGAGGACCGAAGATGTGTCATTTTTCCTACTTCGAAATTAGTTAGAGAAACTACTGCCATGAGAAAAATGGAGAAGATTTTAGGAATTATAAACGGTAAATTTAGGAAGATTGGAGTGTATGGCACGAGAGAAATCGATAAAACTACTGTTATAAAGCATATCAATAATCGTATTTTAAAAGAATAAAGGGATAAATTTGATTGTGTAATCTGAGTAACTATATTAAAGAAATCAAGTATTTTCAAACTACAAGATGATATTGCGTGCAAATGAAATGCGAACCCATCAAACTATAAAGATACAACATCAAGAGCTGGAATATTATGTGAAGCCTCTAAAAAAAAAAAGAGAAATGTTCGTTAATCCCTGATGATTTATGGGGAGAATATCCTCTTGACGACATAAGAATCTCTGATCCCAATGATCCCACTTCTAGCAATGGATGCAAACTAGTGTTGACTACTCGATTACATAAAGTGAGTTAAATTATGAAATGTGAAGCTATTCGAGTGGATCTCCTTCCAAAAGAGGAAGCATGGAGTTTGTTCCTTGATCATGTGGGACGTGATGTATTGAGCATCAAAGATTTGGAAGCCGTTGGCAAGGATGTTGCCTTAGAAAGTGCTTGTTTGCCTCTTGCAATATCCACTACAGCCACAAGAATTAGAGGTTTAAAAGAAGCTTGTGAGTGGAGGGTTGCTCTTGCAAAATTGTGGGTTTTTTCTAAGGAGTCTAGTGATAAGGGAAAAAGAGTTATTAAGCAATTGAAATTCAGGTATCATCGCTTAGAAAACCAAAAACTTGTGAAGTGTTTGTGTTTTGTGCATTGTATCCAGAAGACTACAAAATTATAAGGTACAATTGGTGGAACTACTAGCCTTGGAGGGAATAATAGAAGAAAATGTGTTGACGAGGGTAATGCAATGTTGAATAATCTAATAAACCAGTGTTTGTTGGAAGGTGAAATAACTTCCAATGCGAATTCTTTGGTGAAGATGCATGATTTGGCGAGAGATACGGCGCTTCAAATCAATTCTCAATATTTAGCAGTATCTGGCAAGGAATTGTGTTACTTGCCTCAAGACTATGCACAAGATAAGCAAACATCATCATTCTCTCTTCGACGAATTGAACTAAAGAGGAGAGAAAATAAGCCACGAGAACTTCATTGGGTCCGAATGCGCCATCACTGAAAGACATGTTCTAAATTTGGCAATGTATGTCATTGTAGTAGTATTTCATTACGTAAAGAAGATGTTCAAATTTTCTCTACAACATTGGAAATACATTAGATAGGTTCTCTCAATTACTTCTTGAATAAATAGATTATAAATATTGAGAATAAAACCAAAATACAGAAAATAATAGACTCTCAAGTGAAAAGATGATTTGTGTGTATTGTTTACGACAAATGACTCGACTCATTTAGCTATCACATGCTCATAGAGGCCTAATCTGCTCTTCGTATTAGCCTGAGACGTGGCCAAGATCTCAAGTACGAGACGAACGAGCTACAAAAAACAAATTGTTATTGAAATGATGATCCGATGATTGCTTTGACAAATATAAAACTAAATAATCAAAATAATTAATTTTTCATTTAACAAATAATCTGTTATTCAGAATCATGAGTTTAAAATAGATTATTTTTCACAATCCCTCCAGTAAGCAAATTAAAAAAAGGATCTTCCTTATCACCACCACCATTGATTTTGTTTTCAGTTTCCTTTGTCTGAAACAACCCGCTGGAGGATGTAGACTGAGGTTTTCTCACGGAGACAAACGCCATTTTCTTCGTGCTCGAGGAGACTGTCGACGCAACAAACAAGTCGTTCTCTGCAACGTAATTCTTGTTGTGGGTTCTACCATTTATGTCCAAATCATTGGCTTCATCTCCTCCTCTCGTGTCGTCTTCAATCTTGGAGCAACTCGACAATGAATCATTTTTGTCGCTCTTAATCTGATCTTCCGTCTTTTGTTCTGGATTTGCCAAGGATGGGTTTGAGAGGGCTTCCTCGTCTATATAATTATGCACAAAAATCAATGCACACGTAGCAAAAATTATAATAAACAAGGTCATTAAATATGCATAAATCTAACTGGCTATGACGCATATGCATCTAAATGAAACTATTTTAAATCATGCCTCCAAAAGGAAGCTCTGTTTTAGTGCCTTTCCACCAATCGCCAGCATAGAGAATCTTTATGATGACAGACCTTATGTGGCTAACTTAAGAGGATCTTTTTGTACTTCATCCTCTCGTACAATCTTTCTTTTATTAATTTTTTTAATAATTATTAAATAAATAAGGAAATGTTACCTCCAAGTAGAGATTCAATTGTCAGATACTGCACAACCGGTGTAGTTGAAGAAACAGTTTCTCCAAGAAGATTATTCTCTCTTCCAAGCTTAACACTTTGTGTTCTCTCATGTAATTCGAATTTGTCAGCTTTCCACTCACATTCCAGGATGGTAAATTTGTCATTTGATGGATAATACTCTCTGTAGACCTGCAATAACTTGAACAAAAAGGACCTTAAAAAATTGTAACTTGTAAAAGACGGCATCAGATAATGCAGAAGCAGAAGCAGAAGGGCAGGGGAATCGACCTCAATTCCTCCTTGAGTTATTTTCACAGTTTGCTTGTTCTGAGACAGAGAAGATACTTTGTTGTGTATGGAAACAACATCCAGTAATATCTACCAGAGGGAAAAACAATCGTTCAGTGGCGTTAACCAGAAATAAGGTTCATCCAATAATTTAAGTCTACAGGGATTCCATTCTCCTAAATGCCTTAGAAGGCCATAACTCTAGTTGAAATGGTCAATAGCCAAATCCATTTAATTTGTCATGAATCAACTTACAAAAAATAATAATAAAATTTTGACTAACTTGTTGAGCCAACACGCGGAGACGTGCTAGTAGGGCCAAAATGGTCAAAGAAAATCCCATGAAAAACGATCGGGCAAGCAGGGTAGATATCTCGCTGTAGAATAGTCAAGAATCAAACTAATCAACGGAAATAAAGACTCTGGCATCCAATGAGTAAAGATATTGCACATATTATGTTTACTGATAGACCCCAATGGGTTAAAAAAAATGAAAAATAAAAATCTTACTTCCCTTTTAATAGATAAAAGTATCTCTTTTAAAATTATCGAACAAAAGATTTTATTGTCCTGATTTCAATCTTATATATTTTGACAAATAAAGGATACATAGCTGCCTTCATCATTGGCTTCACCATCTGCACAGACATGGATGATATGCATTCCAATTAGAACACTACAAACAAAAGGTGAATGAGGATAGATGACAATGGAAACATTCTCACCTCTGACAATAAGCGCGCTGCTCCAACAAGCCGTTCCAAGAAAGTATATCTCCCACCTTCACATTTTCTCCGTTTCAAACTATGGCATCAAGAGAAATGAAAGCACTCAGTTCGCAACTCAAAACACTGACAAGTGTAATCTTATTCAAATATATATTCGATCAATGTTTGGAACAAATTTTTATCGTTGAGGAACAAATTTTATTGTAATTTTTAAGCTTGCCTTTCTAAGAGATGAACCTTTTGCTTTGGTTTCTTTCCAATGATAACTTCAAAGCACGAGCCTATTAGTTCCTCCAACTTAGCTGATTGCAAATATCTCAAATCTCTTCTTACCTAACCCCACAAATATAAAAGAATGCGTCAGATACGTTATTTCATTGAAGAATAAATGATCTTCTTGCAAGGAATCATAAAAAGGGAAGCCTAAGTGAATAGGGAGGCATAGAGGATGAGAGCAACACTCTTGAGACCCTATTTTAGCAAAATTATTATATCATCACCATGTACATGAATTATCAATCATTCAACAGCTTTTCTCATTAAAAATGCAAGAAATAAGTGAAAACCTTCAAGAGATGGTGAAAATAAGAACAACGCCGGTGCTGATTCTTGTTCTTGTATATCATTCTTTCAAAAATGCCAGCTTCTGCTTGAAACTGACTAAGTGATGATGTTAGCTTCTCTTTGAGATTTTCATTTTCACTGGCCATAGCCTTTCCTGCACAATATCTCTAAATATGGGTATCTCATCAGTTGAAAACAATAAAAGAAACAATGGGTTTCAAAAAACAAATGAAGATACTCTGAGCAAGTTCATACATGCAAGACTAAGGTAGAGTGGTATTATCACTTAAGTCAATATGTAAAAGAACTCAATTTAACTGTCTATATATTTTCACTATCCTACATATTTTCATGACAACTAATTTGAGCTGGGAGAATAAGAAAGAAACAATTAGAGGTTAAGAACTTCTGAACGTTAACCCATAAATGTTTCTTAACACAATCCAAGGAACTTTAGCACACTGTGCCTCAAGCATATGCAAATTACAAGAATAATCTGTTGAGAAGGGAAATGAACATAAGTATTTTGGGAAGACATCGCAGGAAAGATGTTCGCTTCCAGGGGTAAAGTGGAACATATTCTGTGATGACCTGACAAGTTAGCTATGAATTAGAGTAATGGGAATTGCAGTTCGTTTTGGTGGGTGGTTGGTGTTGGCAAAGAAGAAGAGCGTGTGAAGGAGTGTAGTTTTTCATTATGAAAATTGTATTTTGTTGGATGTTGTTTTCTCGTGTTCCAAGTCTAATATTGTTCTTGACTTGTAGTGTTGGTTGTTTTCTGTAACTTATCGAACTTTTAAAAAATAATTACAATATAATTTCCTAAATTTAATTAATTGACAATCAATTTCCATCTAAACTGATTTAATGCAATCCCAAAACTATCCCAAGAAATTGTAAAAATCAACATACTAATTGGGTATCCAAATCAATAAATTTCCATTCAATCATAATTAATTCAAACGGAAAGAATGAATTCAATATAATACCAAGATAGATTTAGAATGTGGCCTTGATCTTGTGCAATACAAAACTCTTGCAAAGGAAAGTAATTTAAACCTTCCCTTATTTCTCTACTCCAATCTATACTCAAAAAGGAAGGAGAATCAGATTTTCCTCCAGGAAACCGAAACAAATAAATTCCTCCATAATAAACCCCTATGGTTTAAACAGGAAGACGAAATAGCAAACATTCAGACAAACCCAACCTCAAATATAAAACCTTCGAGAAAAGCCTCTTTTCTATTTCAACGCAAATAGGAAACCCACAAGTAAAATCTATCCATACGCACCTTCAGACCTAGAAACCCCAAAAGTCATCAAGGTTCTTGGTCCAAACCTTGCACTTAGTCCAACAACCTCCACCAGAAATTTGGAATTTGGAGAAAGGGGTTTGGGTGTTTCGAGACCGAATCACCATTGCCCTGCTCTGTCTTTTGGTACACGACAATTTAAACAGTCAATTTCCAAGGTGCGAGAATCGGTCGAGCCTCTTTACCAATCAATCTTTGTCAAACACTTAGAAGACCTTTTGTGAATCAGAGTAGTCTGTCACGTAACGAAGAAGAAATATAGAGAAGGATCAGAACAATAAACAAAGGTGTTAGGAGTAGGGATAGAACCTGTTCGGTTTAGGTTCGGACAGAATTGGAATGAAACCGAGTCCATTCGATTTTGGGTAAAGGAAACCAAAACCTAACCGAGGAGAACCAAAAACCAATGGTTTCGGTTTGGCTCGGTTATTAACCGTGTGGCCCCCATCTTGTGGCAGATTTGACAGCGAGGCCAAAAATTGGACTGGGCCATGTTGGTTGCCATCCTGGGGTTGGATAAATTAATGGTCCAAGCCCATTTCCTAATCCATAAATGTTTGCTGAACCAAAGGCGTTGTCAAGCCCGAATCCAACCGGAGGCAGGACTGGAGGAGGCCGGAAAGGAGGAGTTGGAAACGGCATTTTGATTATCCAGTCAAAAGTCAAAAGTCAAAAATTATACATAAGACTAGATTTCTACAAGAGAGGGTTGGTTGAGGCAGTTCGTGATAGAGGTAGCGCACGAATTATATTCACTACTAAGACCATTAAGGAAGTAGAGGACGTGGTCACAGTAAGAAATAAGTTCTCCAATGGCAGAAAAGGTATTGCACAAGGAGGTAATTTTTTGGATATGAAGGTTGGCAAAGATGCCATCTTTAGAGGGGGAATGCATCTGGCTTCTCAGATTAGTGATCTTGGCCAGAGAGGATGATACAAAGATTCAGCCAAGAGCATTCCAAATCTCACACGCAGTGGTATAGTGAACAATTTGGGGGAGGAGATTTTTGAAAATTGAAGAGACGATCCAAGACATTATTAAGCGATTGTACCTCTGCCAAACAGCGAAGTTAGGAATAGGTTGAGGGGAAATGGAATTGAGGATATGGGCTCAATCCCACTGGCGATCACAATGTTTAGGATATGGACTTTCCAAACAAAATAATTTGTAGTGTCGAGTTCGATTGTAAGAGTCTGGTTTAAGGAAAAGAAGGGTGAGAGGGATGAAGACGAGTGAGTTGAAGGAGAGGACAAGATCATGGAGCTTGGTAAAGTCATTCTGGCTCTGGCTCTGATACCAAGTTGAAAAATAGAAATGCCAAAAGAAAACAGAAAAAACATAGAAAAGGAAGAAACAGTGAACTGTTTTTGTATATTGAAAACCCAAAATCTACAATACATGTACAATTGTTTTAACAATACAAAAATGCATAGGAAAAGTAATCATTACAACTAAAGGTAATGAGTACAACTAAACCCTATGCTAACAGTACAAATATAAGCAATGCATATAGTATTTACTACCTTAAACTTTACAGAAAATTCACTAACTTTCTAATAATTTATACCGAAGTTGTAAAAATTGTCAACAATGGTCTATTGATCTCCTCACAGTGTAATCCCAATAAATTAGTTAAGCTTTTCAAATGAATATGGAGCAGAATCTAAGTGAAACAGCCGTTAGGTAGCGGGAGAATGGATATACTTACTCAAACTTAAGAATCAAATAATCAAGTCTAAACAAGAAAATCACTGTAAGAGGAAATAAATAAATAAATAAATAACTAAACAAATTAGGAAATAAATAGTAATAGAGAGTTAGAAAAGAAGAAATCCAAAACCTGAGTTGGGATTGAAGACGAGATTAGGTTAAACAGCAAGACAGCGAGAGAGAGTCATCGAGCGAGAGAAAGCCGTCGAGCAAGAGACTAGTCAGCAAGAGAGAGTGGTCGAGCAAGAGATGAGAGTGTGGGAACTCTCTCAGCTATAGCGAGAGAGACAGTCCGTTGGCCGCCCGCGAGGAGATGGGCGAAGTCGACAAGAGGAGAAGAAACCGAGTAAAATTAGGATAAGTTTAAGATTGATTTGGTTTGGTTTAGAGTTGTGGTTTGTTTAATATATTATTGAACTTACTTTCGGTTCCGTTTGGTTTTCCTTAATTACAATGGAGAACCGAATCGAATATGTCAGTTTTATCAAGTCGGTTCCAAAATCAATTTTCTAAATATTAGAACCAAACCAAACCAAACCAAACCAAAATATTGTGGTTTGATTCGATTACATGATTCGAACTGAACCGAACCAACCGAATTGAATTGAATTCCAACCCTAAGGACGAGGAAGAAGAAGAGATCGGGAGCCCGCACTTTTGACCCAAACCAATGTTTTATCAAAGTTTAATAAAATGCCACTCTGACTCAATTTAGCCCAACAGCAGAACCGGCCAAATCTATCCAGGGTTTTCATTAGGTAAGAGATTTTATTAGACAACATATTACAAGGTGTTTAAACATAACTTCTTAGTCCCCGTCAATTATTAACCACAAAATAGTTTATTTAAGTGATCAAGATTATAGGAATTTCAGGCAAACATAACCTTCCTACCTTGGATTTCAGGTAAGTAAAGACACTAGGTTTTGATAGGGGTGTTCATAAGTCGATTCGGTTCTACGCTAGAATCGAACCAAACCAATTTATGTCGGTTCTAGTATTTTGGGACCAGTACTTGTATTTTTCTAAAAAGAACCAACCAAAACTTTTGGTTCCAGTTCCAGTTCGGTTTCGGTTTTACCTATAACATAAAATAATTTTATATTTTTAATTTTATATATTTATATAAATTAATATCTATCAATATAACTCTAACAAAAATAACTTTTTAAAGACAAAAACACTAAAGAGTAAACAGCATTAGAAAGATTAGGAGTCTTAGGACTGAGTAGTCTGAGAGAAGGGGAGTAAAAATTTTGGAAGAGAGAGCTGGAGGCTCACTTTCAAGTGGTGACATTCCCAATAGTGCTGTTGAAGTTACAGATATAAAAGAGAAAAAAAAAAAAAAATTCTACATGAATGATAATAGACTGAAAACTGTTGAGGGTAGACCAACCTGAGGGATTACCTTGGTGGCTCTAGTTTACCTCGACTTATCACGTTTTATCTTTCTATTCTGTTTTCTTTATACACAATTATAAATACATACATACATATCTATATATATATACATACATATCTATATATATATATATATATATATATATATATATGTATCTATATATACATAGATACATGTATATACATAGATACATGTATATATGTATAAAATATTTATTAATAGGGTCATAAACGATATAAATGGGAAGCCGGGGCAAAAACAAACCCAAACGGCTCAAGTCGACTTTTCAGACAAAAGTCAACAGGACCCGTTACGGCCCAATCGGGGTCCGAAACGATATAAACGTGCGAACCAGGGCGAAAACGGGCTTAAATGGTCCGGGTTGACTTTTGTATGTATGTATACATGTATATCTATATATATATATATACATTATCAGATTTTAAAACATTATTAAATTGGGTGGTTTTTACATGTATATTAGCATAAATATGATGAGATCACTACATCTATTTTATAATCCTTGAATAAATTATTTAGATATGAAAATTTAGCATGATACTCGAGTACCATTTTAAAAACTATTCAGTTACCTCTGCTATCTTATTGATAACAAATCCAAGAAATATTTCTAGCAAATTTCATCAGATTAGGCAAAGTCAATAAAAATATTTCCACATGCTCAAACATCCCACGGAAAGCCGATAACAGTTTTAGTTAATTGTGATATTACCGCAAAACAAAAAACATTAACATCACAGAGACAATTTATCAAGCAGTTGGAATGCATCCTATCCAATGAAAATTTGCTAGGAGGATTCAAGCTTGAGAGGACCGAACTCAAGTTCAGCCGAATTTGATATATCTAAAATAATCGCAATCACTAATTGAAATTTATTATGCACACAAACAACGCACCTTTGATTGTCGAAACTCGAAATATTCGCAGTACAGTCCTCGGATTCTGGAAAGAAAGATGGGTTAGAAGGAAGGAAGATGGGTTAGAAAATAGAAATAAAACATCAAGTCCACACTTTGAGTTCTCACCTCTGTTTCAGGAGGACATCCGGTGGCCAGAAAACGTATGTAGACACTAGGAGTCTTGAACGGCCATCTTGAGTGCGAACTTCGTACTGCGAAGACGCCGAAGAGTACCGCGTGAACGAGAGACAGTGCAGTGCGGGAACTGAGAAAGACTACGAGAGGGAAACCGAAGAATCACAAATTAGAAAATTAGGGCTCTGGGGTCACCAAACCGGGTTTTTTAAAAAAATTGGCTGTGGGTTTTTAATAACCGTTTAAATTTCAAATTTTATTGGTCCAGTTCTGTTTACATTAGTTTTAAAGCTGCGAAGCCAAAAACCGAACCAATATATTCGGTTTTCAAAAAACAGAACAGAAACCTGTTCTTTAAAATTCAAAACCGACTCAAATCGGATCGAATTTGTCGGTTCCAGTCTGGTTCATTGGTTTTGGTTCGGTTTGAACACCCCTACATCACAATCGTATGTTTAAATTCTTTTATTATTCAAATTATGATTTTTATTTGCACACGCATGTACATACATTTGATACAATAATATAAAAAGATAAAAATAGTATGACATATTATATATGAATATAAATGCATGAAAATAAATAGAATTGACAAAAAACTTGAGATTACTAATAAAAGCCGAAACACAGTTATAAATTGAGATTGTTGATGAAACTTGACGAAGATAGTTAACAGTTAATTTTCTGAAAATCTGAACACATGATATGAATTGAAAAAAGAATTTCATCTAATATGTAATTTTAAGTATGAAATTAATAATGTATGTAGTTAAATTCATAAACACGTATTTTTACCGACTAAGTTTATCTCAAGCATTAATTTTGTGATACATGTAAATTTTCATCTGAATATAAACTGGAACTGATCAAGAGTTTTTCATAGGTAGACAATCATACAGAGAAGTATATCGTTATTGGTTTCGAATAATGATTTAACATTATATTTTTATATCGTTTAAAAGATATTTGATATTTAGTTATATTTAAATAAATTTGAATTTGAGTTATAGTCTCGACAATTACTCAACAGCGACTAAGAGAAAAGGTATGTGTTAAATCAGGTTTGGAAAAACTCAAGCCAATTGTCACCGGAGCGCCAAGACACCAAGAGGTGTTCACCACCACACCAACAAGATCGTCGGAGTTTGGCATATGGCCGTTTTCGACGATGGCAGGAATGGGAAATCCGTGCCCAACTTTTGTGTCAAGCTTGGAGATAAGCACCTAACAGAAGTGTGTGAGGAAGTACCATGGAAACTAGAAGGTATTATTTTTAGTGGAAAAATAATACATGATTCGACGCACACCCAAGAAAATTGTCCGAATATTGTACGTTTTAATAAAATTACTTTTTTTAATACGAAACTAAAATACAACTAAACTATACAGTTCAATTCAGTTTTGATTATCTAAAATTTCAACTCCAAATCCAAAACTTAAGAACCGTGAGATTCACGACCTAGCAGAGTCCGACCATGCCCACCCCCCTCGTATAAATACACAATAATGAATAGATTTTCAATCAATTTTTTAGTATCAATGTTTACGACAACAACCATTAATTTTCAATTAATATGTTTTTATTGTCTAGTATTTCTTGTTTATATGTTATTTATTTGTTAATATAAAAATAATTTTTTGGTCAACAAATCAATCTCCAATTTGTGGGCAGATTTGAAAACGTGCTGATGCGATGAACGATGAGCGGTGGTAGAAAGTAAGAGAATCAAGAATGTCATATCAACGGATACTATTCCGATGGCGTACAGCAGGGAAGAGCATCTTCGCTGGTTTTCTTTCATCTGCATAAGAGCTCATTATTAACTTGTTAGTATTAGAAGATATAAAACAACAAAGATACGTCCCTAAATCAGATTAATTCAAGATCAACGTTTATCTTCTTTGCAGTGTGTTCTTTATTTACTTGACTGAATCTAAAGAAGCTATGAGTTTTTTTTTTTTTTTTTTTTTAATTTTCTTTGTTTTTGTACCATCTTAATATATATAGGCACGAGGATTATTTAATAAACGTTGCAATGTTGATCCATTTAGCTTTCAGCATCTTGGTAAATTTGCTGAAACTTCTAGACTATTTCGAAATTACTTTTTTAATGTTTTTTCTCCTTTTCTTTTGTATTATTTTTAGGATAATTATCTAAATAAACTTTAAAGTATGATGAAATTATTACCTAATTGTAGGGTCCCAATTTGAATGAGAGAACTCTTGTTCAATTGCTGTTGCTGCTGCTCACTTTCGTTTAAGGAATGTGTGCGCTGAAACCTCTATAAATAGAAGATTCAGCAAATGTAAAATGAAATCTGAAGAAAAAGAATCAAAATCAGAAGAATAACCCAACAAAGAGGTTTTCTTCTGTGAAGAAAAGGGAGAAAAATAGTAAAAAAAAATTTTAGGGAAAGAAAAAAAAGAATGAGAGGAAAATTTGTGTAGTGCTTTTGTTGTATACATTGATAGTTTTAAAAGTGGTGATTTCTATTAATGAATATTTTATAAATTATTCGATATCTAGAAAAATATTGTAAATCATATTTTTTATAGTGAAATCTTTGTGAACTCGGTTCTGGTAGTTTTTTCTCCATTTGAGTTTCAACGTAAAATTCTTAATGTTTATTTTATCTATTATTTCTCTTACTTATTGGACGTTATAATATAAAGATGTAAGAAAATATTCCTAATATTTTTCGAATCGTACTTACTATCATTTCTCGTACCACTTGCAGTGGTATTATTGTCATCGTTCTCGTCAGATTTCGTTATTATTTTTTCCCAACACTAATATTTTAAATTTTTAATTTCGTCAATTGAAACTTCATAGTTTAAGATATTAGCAATAGACACCTTGTTGTTAACATTTGTTAAACTCCATTAAATCTCTCTCTACGTGATCTTTTGATCCTCAAGTTGACAAACTTGGACATTCCAATGGAAAATCCTAAGCAAAAGAAGAGAGAAAGATAGAGCACTCAGTGTACCATATCTAATGGAAGTAATTCCATACTCAGTTTCCAGCTTGAAGATGAACTGGCAAAGAGCATAACAGAATAAGACAGATGTTGTAAAACATCCAAAGACAACTTACGAGACATTAGATGTGAGGGATAACCAACAACCAGATTCTTTCTTCCTAGATTTGCAGTTGGTTCCTCAGTCAATTATGAGCATACTTAGCAGAACGGTTGGTAGGACAGAGAAGATTCTCTTTAGTTCAAGAGAGATTTAAAAAAAGTAAACATCAAAATATATGTTGCTAACACATTAAATTAAAATATGAGGTGTCAATCGACGAATTAAAAATTGAATATCACATTTGAAAATAACCTCATACTTCAAAGTCTATTTTGATAATTACTTTTCTGTTTTTGCAAAAAAAAAAAAACATGTATTTTGATAGATTGTAAGGGGTAGAATTCTCACTAAAACTTAACTCAATAAGTGAGAAAATTCTCTCATATTTATACATAATTCAAAGTATTAAATCTGTCGATATGGGACAACATCGGCCCATACGTCTAGTGTGATAATTTTTTTTTTCACATCTATCGTGTTTAATCGATACTCACATCGTACAGATTTATTAGATTTGTTACCATGATAGATTGTTAGGAATATAACTATTTACAAAACCTAGCTCAAGAAGTTATTGTATCCGTTCATATTTATATAGGATGCAACGTTTAGGATCTGTCGGTGTAGAACAACATATTTATTTTGTTCTTGTTGCATAACAAAGCGCATATTTATCACGTGATGACTTGCACGTATATTGCACGACAACACCAATGTTCATCAAACGTATGTGTATATTGTTATGTCATTCAAATCGCTTGAGAACTCATAATTGTATAATATCAAGACTAACTTTCAAGTCAAAGATCTTGAATAAATTTATTTTTACAAACATAATTTAATAGAGAGAGTGTACTTTGATCCATAATTAGGTTTTTGAAGAGTAAGCAAAAATCTCAAGAAATTAGTTTCTCTCTTTTAATCCTTGAGCTTTTTGAAGTCTTGATGTATAAAAAAAGGGTCCTATCTTTTTGGTTGAAAGATGACCAATTCTAATTATACATTAAAACTTAATTTTCATCAAATTAGTTAATTAATTAAAAATACCATAATTAATTGACCAATAGGATTTAAACATTTAATATCATTAAATCACATTTTAATTTATACACATGGACCACTTTATATAACCCACGTTTTTTTTTTTGTCAGAAAACATCCAACATTCTCCAACTTGGTCTATGTGACATTTATCTTTATTATGATTTAATAATTAATAATAATAATGTGTATAATATATATCAAATCTTTCATTATATCGATCAAACATAATATCACTATAAAGTATACAACTAATATGGATCATAGCGGCCGTATGCTTTGGTAGCGACATAGGTCATTCCATGTATCACAATTCTAATTTTATACTTAATATGATCTATAAAAAGATATATCATAATGATCCACATTAATGTCTTTATTAAAAATAAATTCTGTTAATATCATAATTTCATTCATGAATACATTCAACTTAATTAAAAAGAAACATGATTCATAAATGTATATCAGAAAAAACAAATAAACAAACTCATGAGTGTCAAATACATAAAACATCAAGATAAGCATATAAAGTCAATACTTGGTAATGCACATTCGTTCGACATGTTCTGTAAATGTCTTTATTGGCAATCCTTTTGTCAACAAATCTGCAACCATAAAGTTGGTCATAATGTGCTCGATTGACACTCTTTATTTCTGAATTTCTTTTTTAATGGCCAAATATTTTAACTTCATGTGTTTAGCATCATTGGATTACTTGTCCTTTTTAGAAAAGAAAACTGTTGCAGAGTTGTCACAATAAACTTTCAGCGGCTTGGCGATGTTGTCAACAATTTCAATTCATAAAATAAAGTTCCACAGTCATAAACCATGAGTTGGCCTCAAAGCACACTACAAACTCAGCCTTCATAGTGGATGTAACAACGACAGACTGCTTCGTACTCTTCCATGAGATTGCTCCTCTGGCTAGAAGGAACAAGTAGCCAAAAGTGGATTTTCTGGTATCCACACATCTAGCAAAATCAGAATCTGAATATTCAATCACCTCAAGATGATCAGATCGCTTATAGTGAGCATGCAATCTTTCGTTTCCTGCAAGTACATGAGTACTTTCTTTGTAGTTTTTCAATTATCTATATTTGGGTCACTTTGATGTTTGCCTAGCATTTCGACAAGAAAACTGATGTCTAGCTTGGTATAAGTCCGTGCATACATCAAACTTCCAACAATAGATGCATAAAGAATATTTTTCATTTGTTTGTGTTCCAGTTCATTCCTTGAACATTGATTGAAATTTAACTACGCTTGCAGAGCACTTTTTCATCTTGAATCTCTCTACAACATTATTAATTTATTATTTCTGAGACAATCTCAACAATCCTGTGATCTATCCCGGAATATTTCAATTCCAATCACATAAGATGCGTCTCCTATATCTTTAATTTCAAAATTCATATCGAGATATTTATTAGTTTCATGCAATAAGCCAAAATTGTTAGTGGTAAGCAAGATGTCATCAACAGACGGAACCAAAATATAAACTTACTCTCACTGATATTCAGATATATATACACCAATCAACAATGTTTTTCTTAAATGCAAAGGAAGTGATGATATTAGTGAACTGAAGATACCATTGTCGGGAAGCTTGTTTAAGTTCGTCTATTGACTTCTTAAATTTACACACCACATGTTCCTTTTCTTGAACTGTAATATTTTTAGGTTGATCCATATAAACTACTTCATCTAAACTTTCATTCAAATAGACAGTTTTCACATCCATTTGATGGAGCTCTAAATCATAATGAACTACCATTGCCATAATAATTCTGAGAGAATCTTTTTTCGAGACAGGAGAAAAAGTCTCTTTGTAGTTAATGTCATCTTTCTGAATATAATCTTTGACAATGAGTCTGGCTTTATCGCATTTGATATTGCCATTTGAGTCGCGTTTAATCTTAAAGACTCATTTACATCCAACTCTTTACAACCTTCAGGCAATTCAACGAGTTCCAAACTTTATTTTGTTCCATTGATTTTAACTCATCTTTCATGACATCTAACCATTTATTAGAATTCTTACTTTTCATGGCTTGTGAAAACGAAAATGGATCATTATCAATTCCTAAATCAAATTCAGACTCTTGAAAATAAACTACATAATCATTTGAAATAGCAGATCTTTTTTCCTTTACAAATCTTCTTAATGTTATTTTTAGTGGTTCATCTATTATAGTTTCATTTGTCATAATTTCATCCTATGGTGTTTAATCATTAATTTGTTGTTCTTGTAAGTCATTGATATGATCAACAACTGTTCGAACAACAATTTGAAAAGAAGTTACAAGTATCGGAACTTGTACCATAACTTCTTGAATGTTCACCTTATGTGGTTCCAAACTCTCACTGATTTCACCATTTTCAATGAACGTAGCATTTTTAATTTTAACAATTCTCGTACTATGACTAGAACAGTAAAATCTAGACCATTAAGACTTTTTTGGATAACCAATAATGGAGTATTTAAGACTCTTACTAGGAATTCTGTTTAATAATTACATAGTAATCTTTAAAGCATGCATCCATAATTACAAAGGTAAAAATGAATTATTTAACATACTCCTAACCATATCTATTAAGGTACAATTATGTCTTTTTGCAACACCCTTCTGTCTTGGTTCTGGTGTTTCTAGCGTTGTGTATTGCGCACATATACCATGACTTTGAAAGAACTTAGGAAATGAATCGGGATGTTGTCAAGTTTCACCATAACATCCACAATATTCATCATCTCTATCAAATCTGACAATTTTGACATTCCTATCTAATTGTCTTTCAACTTTATTGATAAACACATTAAGAGTATTTAATCATCAATAAAGGTGATAAAATATTTTGCTCCACAAAAAGATGGAATATAAAAAAAATCATATATATCGGTGTATATAATTTCAAGGAGCTGTATGTGACTGCTTTTTTAATTGTGTTTCTTATTTGTTTTTCCTTTAATATAATCAATACAAATGTCAAGATTAGTAAATTAATTTCAAGGACCTATGTCTATATTTTCACAAACATAATTTAACAGAAAGAGTATACATTGATCCATGATTAGATTTTTGAAATGTAATCAAAAGTTCAAGAATTTGGTTTCTCTTTCTTAACTCTTAAGCTTTTAGATAGTTTTGAAAGATAAAAAACCGTCATATCTTTTTAGTTGAGGGAACCAATTCTAATTATACGTTAAAAATTAATTTTCATCAAATTAGTTAATTAATTAAAATACCTTAATTAATTGACCAATAAAATTTAAACACTTAATATAGAGATGCTAAATGAGCGGGTTGGCTCGCCAGCTCACTCGCTCGGCTCGGTACTGTCGTGAGCTGAGCCTGCTCGGCTCGTTACTGTAGCGAGCGGGTTTAACTCGAGCCACACAGATGAGTCGAGCTGAGCTCGATAATCCGTGCTCGCGAGCCTAATGAGCCTGCTCGCGAGCCTGATGAGCCTGCTCGTAAGCAGGCTCGGTCATGCCTAGCTCGGCACTGAACCTTCCGACGATGGGCGAAGCTGAGTCAGATTTTCGACGTCTCCGGTGGAAGCGCAGCATCCAGAAGCTCGGGCCCTCGAACATCTTCGATCGTCGTCGGGGTTGGAATAGCTAGGCGATCGATCGTTCAAGCGTTGAGTGATCATTGCCCTGCGACGATGGGCAAAGCTATGAGAGCTTTTCGATGGAAGCGCAGCGTCCAAAAGCTCGGGCCCTCGAGCATCTTTGATCGTCGTCGGGGTCGGGAGAGTTGGGCGATTGATCGCCCATCTCTCTAATCACTGGGCGATCGATCATCCGAGCGTTAGGCGATAAATCGCCCATCGTCGCTGGGTGATTGCCCAGATCGCTGAACTCTTTCCATCGACTGTACTCTCTTTAGCAGTTCGGTCGACTTTCTGCCCCTCAGTTCAGCAATCTTTTTCCCCACGATTTTTTTTCTTCTCTCACACTAAAGTGTCAAAGAACGGTGATGACCGTTGATGAGAAGCTGAGATTCTGAGCAACGGTCATCATACCGTTGCTGAGAATCAGACCGCTCAGCAATGCAACGGCTCGTTACACTCGTAGAGCCGGTTCGACTCGACTCGTTAGGCTCGCAACTCGCGAGCCAGCTCGGGTCAGAAATTTTTTAAAGTCAACTCGTTAGGCTCGGCTCGTTAAGCTCGGCAGGCTCGTTAGGCTCGGCAGGCTCGGTGAGCCGGGTCTTTCTCAACTCGGCTCGGCTCGACTCGCTCGTTTAACACCTCTAACTTAATATTATCAAACCACCTTTTGATTTGTAGACATGGACCCCTTTCATAACCAATGACAGTTAGAAAACATTCGACATATCTATATTGAAATATTTACCCTGCTATATCATTGATTAAATGACGCCTAAGCGTTAGGCCAGTGGACAAAATTTTTGGACTTAAATTTAGAATTTACACGTGGCTTTACCCATTAATTATAATTTGTGAAACTCGTTCAATTAAAAAAAATTATAGTTTATTAATGAAATGATTGGATGATTGATTAATTTTGTTTAACGGAAAAATGTCGTAAAGTCCTATAAAATCATCTTCAGTCAAAATTAACGCGTTGATTTTTCGGTTCTTTCCTTCCGATTGTAGGCGGGAAGAGAGAGAAGGGGGAAGAGAGGGGGTGCGGAAGGCAAAGCGATGCGATTACGGTGCAGGCGGCGGCTGCGGTCGGAGGATGGAGTAGGCGAAGCTACGGCGGCCAATGCGTTCGGGGGGAAGAGAGAGGACGGAGGTCGTTAATGGCCTTGCAATTGCAAATGAGTTGGCAGCCGAGTTTACTGAGTCAGAAGAGGAAGAACAGCGCCCCACTCGGTTTGAGAAACCTCGGGAACACCTGCTATCTCAACAGCGTTCTTCAGTGCCTTACTTACACCCCTCCCCTCGCCGATTTCTGCCTCCGGAATCAGCACTCGTCGCTGTGTAATTTTTTACAGTCGATTCTTCTTCGTTCATTTTTTTTCTCGATTTCGGTTTTCGTGAACCTAGGTGTTCATGTTTTTGCAGGCGATTATGCTTCTTCTGATTCGGAGCGAAAGCGCGACTGTCCTTTTTGCATACTGGAGAGGCGGATAGTTCGGTCTTTGAGCGCAGATCTCACTTTGGATGCTCCTCTTAAGATCCAGAACTGTCTGAAGATCTTTGCTGAACATTTTCGATTGGGACGTCAGGAGGATGCTCATGAGTTTCTTCGCTATGTCATAGATGCTTGCCATAACACTTGTCTTCGCTTGAAGAAGCTTAGACGGAATGACAGCGCTTGTGGAATTGGCGGTGCCTCTGTTGTGAAGGATATATTTGGAGGTTCCTTGCAGAGCCAGGTGAAGTGTTCATCATGTGGCAACGATTCCAATAAGATTGACGAGATGATGGATATAAGTCTTGATATTTTGCATAGTAATTCACTTAAGGAGTCCTTGCATAAGTTCTTTCTGCCTGAGGTTTTGGATGGCACCAACAAGTATAAGTGTGACAAGTAAGCTGCTTCTGTAGAGTCTTTGTATTCCATTTATTTGAGTTTGTGTAACCGTTTATAAATCACGTCTTGTGATTTCTAGTTTCTACTTCTGCGTTCTAATTTATTTGTTTTCGTATGTTGCATTAGTTGCAATAAGTTGGTGGCAGCGAGAAAGCAAATGTCAATATTTCAAGCTCCCAATGTACTTGTAATTCAATTAAAGGTACAGTATTTTCTCATTCCTTTTGGTTTTCACCATCCTATAGCTTGATTTATAAATGCTTAAGCAGCATTTTTGTTGATTTGAAATAAAGGTGTTATTCTTGGATTGGGTTGGCAGAGATTTGAGGGCATATTTGGTGGGAAGATTGATAAAGCCATCGCCTTTGAAGAGGCTTTGCTACTTTCGAGTTTCATGTGCAAAACAAGTCAGGTGTGTTCAGTTTTCAATTATGTAAATTAACCAGTATTCGTTTGATTGAGTTAAGTTCATATTTTAATGTGATAATTTGATAAATTTTAGATTTGCAATGCAATAATGAATACTAATTTTGTGAATGAAAGACATATTTACCCCATTTTTATGAATGACAACGACCATATTCATACCAGTGAAAGAATCTGTTATTAGAATTAGGAGTTCTTGACGCTTCAGGAATTATAGTTGCTATGATAGATAATTATGTGCTCACAGATCTTCCAGTCTAAGGGATTATAACCATATGGATTTGTTTTCTTTCATTGATTGATTGGTGGTAACATTCTATATGATGATCAAAATCGAATGTCTATTTGGTGAATGATTGTCATTATTTCATTCATATTCAAGAAAGCCTTGAAAGTATCCCTCGAGAATGCAGCATGATGTTACAAACACTGTTTCAATAATTAGAGTAGCAACAGTTCATGAAATGGAAAACTGATGTACAAGGATTTAATGCAGAACAAATGCTACTTCTTCCCTAAGTCAATATTGCACTGCGTCTTTGATAGACACATGATGAGCCTCTAATAGAAGGAGAATTACTTTGAATATAGTTGAATAGAGCAGTTAGAAATAAAGAGGGGTTGATATGGAGAGCACTTAGATCTATGAGGATTAAATTATAACAGAGTAGTAAATAGGGAGATAGAGACACTAAACTCAAATTATAGAGGTCATTTGTAACCAATTTATTAATTCTTCAATAAATTGGTAATCGTTTTCTAATAATCTTTACAAATTTACAAGAACCATCTGCTTTCTTTTAGAATGTTTGGTGTTAGGGAGTTTGTGGTGAAAAGCCAAAGTAACTGATGCGGCAAAGTTTCTTTGTTGTTGAAACTGAGAATTTTAGTAGTGTTGGTTTTGATGGATTGTTTTTGTGATCTGTTATTGTTGAAAATTATAATATTTTCATTTTGGCTCATTTCGTATAGTATAGTCACAAAATATGTGATGCTGTTACCATCAATATGATAAGGATCAAGTGATTTCTATCTTGAAATGTAATGACTATTTGAAAGAAAATGAAATGTAATGACTATTTGAAAAGAATACCTCTTTTGTATTGAAAATCAATGGATTGTTACGAGTTAACCTCTAGAAATCAAATATCTAAATTCTCTCTCACCAATATTTCCTCAACGGGGAATAATTTCCTTAGTTCTTAATAATCCCCCTCCATAAATCTTCACCGACTTCCTGACTTCTTTTTATTCCTAACTCTTCTACTCATCTACTTTTATGTGCCTAATGTTTTATATCTTTCATTGCCGGGCTTATCATATCTATCACCCTTGGACACTTTTTCCTTGAGGTGCAAAAAATGAGCAATGAGTTTTCTCTCTACATCCCTGGAAGTAGATAAAGTGAATTTGGGATTAGAAAATTCCATTGCCAATTGAATCATTGAGTAATTTCAGAAATTTCAACAAGAGCAATATGTATTGTCAGCTTGGGTTGATTGATCAGCCCAATTTTTTTTCCTTGACCTCCGACTGGCCTTAGATTCTGAAGGTCCTTATTTTTGTTGGATGGGGTTCATGTGTCCAATCTATATTTTTCTTTATCTGGATCGGTCATTACTTTCATCAGTTCAAGATGCCTTATTAAGGTTTCTTCTTTCATTAGATTTCTTGTTCCATTTAGATTTCTTCTTCCATGAGGGTTTCTTCAGCTGCCAATCCTCCTTGCCCAACAAGTCCATGCTGGCTTCCTTCCCTGTCATCGATCCTCCTTGCACTGGTACCATCTCCACGCCAGGCTCCTTCTCACCAAGCAACGACAGCCAGTTGTATTTCAACCACTCCACATTTTTTTACCAAGCTCAAGACTAGTGCTTGAAATCTTTCAGTGAATGATACTGCTGTGTGTCGTATTCCCATTGGGTCCAAGCTAAGACGGTGTCTTCGAAAGTGACAATCGCTGTCTCCATTTTATCCAATTTGGTGAACTTTTTACTAAAAAAGGACTTAACTCTGAAAGTCCACCTTTCATAATCTTGGCCCTTGAGCTCTAGTAGCTCTATGGCCAAATCTTTTTGCTTGTTTGATTGTGTCATAATTGATTTTGAGCCATCTGGATACCTATTGATAGGAAACAGGGGATTCCTATCTTGATGTTTAAAGAATATTTGAAAAGAATACCATTTTGTGTTAAAAAACAATGAATTGTTTCAAGCTACGTTCTAGA
The DNA here is from genome assembly GCA_022433055.1 of Begonia peltatifolia. NCBI lineage: Eukaryota > Viridiplantae > Streptophyta > Magnoliopsida > Cucurbitales > Begoniaceae > Begonia > Begonia peltatifolia. The sequence continues at coordinate 2,109,564 of CM039525.1, read as the reverse complement.
GTTTGAGAGAATAGAGTCTCTTCCTCACTAATACCTCCATAATTACAAGATATTCTCTTAGTTCTTAATCCCTCTTTGTGTAAATCCTCATTAACTTCCTAACTGCCTGTTATTTCTAGCTCCCTTAACTGCTTTTATGTCCCTTATGTAACTGCTAATTTTCCATTGGAGGCTTATCACAATGTTACCTAACCTTTACTACTTGCATGAACTTGGATAGCTAAATCTGTCGTTTATGATTGCTGTTTTGGCCTGATTGTTCCAATATGTACTTTTAAATCAACTTACGAAGCAGGATCCACAACCAGAATACAAGCTCTTCGGTACTATTGTGCATTCAGGATTCTCGCCAGAGTCTGGACATTACTATGCATATATCAAGGTCACAAATTCATTTAGTTTATTAACTTTAAAAAAGTTTTATTTACATTATGCTGATGTAGTTAGATGTTATTGCTTGTAGGATGCCATGGATAGATGGTTTTGCTGCAATGACTCGTATGTTTCCGTTTCAAGCCTGCAGGAGGTCTTGTCAGAAAAGGCTTATATTCTTTTCTTTTCTAGAACTAACCAAAGACCACTATCTGCAAGTACTTTCCTTGCTTCTAATGGTGTAAATTCTCATGCTGGTAATGGATGTGAAGCTGTGAAAAACCCAAAGACTGCACCTCTGGTAAATGGAAAATCCAACGGTGTAAAACATTTGCTGAAGGAACTTAATATTTCTTCCAAGGTTGACAAACTGCCTTCTTGGCCTCAGATGAAATTTAATATAGTTGGAAAGTCTACTCCCAGAATATCTACAGCCACTGTTAATGAAACGGTTGCTGTTTCTACAAATCATGACACCACTGTGAATGTGAATGAGAAGCACAGGTTTCATGTAGTGCCAAATTCGAATGATAAGTTGTTCCTAACAAATGGACATGGTGTTATTAGCGAAAAAAAGATTGATGGAGTTCACAGAGAGGGTGGTAAAACATCTGTCTTAATGAATGGAAATGGTAAGGCTTCAATGAAGTCAGAATATGATGTCAGTAATGATATGAGTAACAAGTTGACTGCAAAAATGCTCAACCATGAAATGCATAGTGGGGGAGGTAACTGCCACTTGGAGGTCAAGGGATCCAAAAGAAAATTTGCGGAGAGCTCTTGTATTTTGCTTCGACAAGACGCACAATCGCTGGCAAAGGTTGAAGAATTGAAAGAAGTGTATGTTGTTCCTGATCTACTTCTAAAATTTCCAAATATGGTGTTTATTTTCAACCTCAGCTTTGTAGCTACTTATTGATATTTATTTGGTCTTCTGGTATATTTTCCCGTACTGATTTGTAGATCCTGATATTATCATAATTGTGATCTCATTTATAATTTTTTAATACAAAGTTGATGTGGAAATAGCTTTAATTGATTTGTTAGAATTTCATGCTGGAATCTCAAAGATGTAATCAGGGCAATATATGTCTGGCAGATAACTGTTATTTGTGAATTTTTGTGAATGATGTTATGTACAAAAGGAAGACATTTTTTTTCTGGTTGTAGCAATTAATAGGCCAGTCTCTATTACCTTGTTCCAACACAAGGTACCATGATTGGTGTTGGTATTTCTAATTCAGTTTGAGGATCAAAATCTTTGTTTTAAAGTTTAAGGTTTATGTATTTTTTTTTTCAGTTATTTCAAAGAACTTTTCTACCAGATTGATGAACTTTGGATTGTTCATGATGTCATGGATTGAACTCTTTTTTAAATATTTCAGTCTCAAGAACGAAGCCTTTTCAATTCTACGATCAAATGGATGGTCTGAGGAAGTCTACAATTTGATCCATTCAAGGAAGAAATTATGTGCACCAGTGAAAACCACTTCAAGGAGTACTTCTGAGTTAAAGTAAGTTTCTATCCACTCTGAATATGTATTTATTATCTGTGGAGATTGGTTGAATTACAAAGTAGAAATTTTAAATAGCTTTTCTGCTTCACAGTACAAGGCATATGTCCTTAACTCCACGATAATTGAGATTTTTTTTATTCTCCTTTAGAGTATCTATAGTTGAAACCTATTGTTGATTTCTTATAAGAGAAAGCAAGTTTACAAATTGCGGCATAGATCTTTTATACGAGGGGTTTGTTGATATATCATAATCATAGCCAATGTTCCAAATGAGACATTTAACGATATTGAATTTTCTTTATGAACTAAAATCCCCAGTCCATTAGTTGGACGGGGCATACAAGTGATGACATGAAATAACACGCTTCACAACACTGATGACAGATCAGCAATGGATTTTTATACATGTGGGTGTATGATATACAACAATAGATATCTTGTAGAAAACCTGACATAAGAGCTTTAATTACCAAATGATATAATTACAAAGCAATAATAAGAAGAAAAGAGAGAGAATGCGTGGTTAGGAGGGCCAGGAAGGGTTATCCCATTATCTTTGTGGAGAAAATTTATCATTTCATTGACCCTTTTGTAATGGCCTACGCAGATCTCTATAATAAAAGGCAATAGAAGCAGTTGAAGGAGTCGGCTTTATAGTTGTGGTTGGCTGCATAGCTAACACTGACAGAATTAAATCTCTTGTTTCCATTCTTAAATCTTGGATGATTGTAGTATTGTTACATTTTGATCATTCATTAATGAAGTATACTGATAATATAATTGATGGTCTAATCACTTTGCTGTTGGAAGAAATACTACTGTTTGGAAAATTTTGAAGAAGTGTAAATTGTAACCGTTACCCATAGTTACTAGGAACATTGTGTTCTTTGTTTGATTCAAGTTATTATCTATATATTTTTCGTTGCTAGAGTTTAGCGGAGTTTCCTCATTTCATTTCATTTATCTACCTTTGTTAATTTATGAGCGGATTGCAATGCAGGAAATTACTGATTGCTGAGGTCAAACCAAATCTTATTTTGCGGGTGCCTGAGTCATTGAAGGAGAACCTTATTCAACGCCTTCGGTTATTTAGTCAGGAAAAGTGATCAACTGGCAGTTCATTCCGCACTTGAATGTGGTGAGTGAAAAAATTTAATTTTAGACTAATTCTAAGTTTATATTCTAAACTTTTACTCCAATCTCATGCTCTGATATAGTGTTTACTTGTCATTTACTCATTAATTTATGATATTTATTATTTTAAATATTTATATGATATCATAATTAATAAATGACACATAAGTGGCATATCATGATATGAGATTAGAGTATGAACATACTCTTGATTTTATTCTCTATTTATTTTTTGTTGTTTGATTCCATGTCAATTTATTTAGTTCATTTTCCCCTCCTAAAATCTGCAGTCTACTGAGCCGTGGTTATGGAAGGGCTCATCTGTATAACTAATGATGGAGATGGCACTTTCTTCCTCTTTAGACCATAGGTACCTGATTATATACTGCCATTGTGATCACAATCGTTGGTTAGAAATGTTGTTCTGTCATTAAGCGTGACATTGGTAAGATTGAGATGAAAATATAGTTTTGTAAGTATACAAAGTTCTCCTTCTCCTTGAGGCTGTGCAGTTAGTTTCAACTTTTGGGGTGGAGAACGAGTCAGGTATTATATCCTTTTTGGCGGTATTTGAGGTCACAGTTCTTTAATGAATGAATTAAAATTTTCTATTTTGTTGTTGATCAAGTTATAATAAATGTTTAGCTATTCATTATTCATAGTCGAATTGGTATATTAGAATTTTAAGTTATTCACACTTGCCTTCCTTTTAGTTTGGCCCATTTGTTCCTATGGGATTGACTTTAAGGGGTACTTCTTCAGCCTCATCACAGAAAACAGGCTCAGGTTTGGCCTAGCCCTGCTCTGACCAGTCTTGGCCGCGATGATGCCCGGACCAAAAATGGTTGATCAGGCTGGCTTTTGAACCACCCTACTGGTCAGACCGATGTAAATTTGTTAAGGTTGCAGCTCTAAGGGGTCGGGCTACCGCCCCGACTTCTCGAGTTGCAGCTCCAAAGGTTCTGCCAAGGCTCGTCAGACCAAGCTTGGACTGGCCTGCACGGTTGTTGAGGTTAATTGCTAGATGCTGACCTTGAGCTGTTTGCTGAGGTTGAGTTATTTAAGTTTATCCATAAAATGCTGTATTTTTCAGGTTGTGAATGATTATGTTCTCGCCGTGTTGGGTCTTTCTTGTACTTGTTTTCGAGGGTATATACTATGTTTCGTTGCACATTTCGTATAGATTGGAACTGCATGCACTCGTGCACGTCAAAAAAGATCTTCAAGTGTTGGCGTCCCGAGCACATGTTTTTTTTTGGCAACAACTTGGGAGAGAGTAGTAGTTGGCTTTCTTTTACTTCGTTTTGTTCTTAAAGATTGGAAGGTGATGATGATAGGTGACTTGCGCTAGGTCCACAGCACTTGACAAGAATTATATATCCCATGTCTATTGTTACAATTTTTGTAATATTCCTGTCTAAGTTTTTAAAGCAATGATACGCATGTATTTTATATTTATGCTTTTATCTTAACACTTTCAAATGCAGTTCGTTTTATTGATAAAAAATAGTTCAAAATAATGGGTCGCTTACACTCATAAATAAATCACCTTTTCATGGTTAAGTTGAAAATACAATCTTATTTTTTAAAAGCAAATATCAAAAAAATAAGTTTTTCGTCGTTGTCGACGGTAAAGAACCGATGTGCTTGCACAATTTGGAAGCCAATTGTACTTGAAGACAATATTTGTATTGGCATTAGACTGCGTGTGATGACATTATAAAATCAAAGTATTACTGCATCTTTGATGATATATAATTGTTTATTGTTTTGCATGAAAATGTTTAGATATTATAATATATAAAATTTAAAAACTAATAATAAGATATCCATAAGTTAAAAATCATATAACACAGATTTGTGTAATTCATAACATTAATATATTATTATACTATTAAAATAAGTGCATATTTATTCTATTGTAGAAAGTATGCTCTATGGTCACGTGACAAAAAAAATTCTATGGTTGAAGAAATGGACAGTCATGTGTCGTACAACATCAAGATTAGTCACGTGACAAAAAAATATGTCTATAATGCTTATATAAGTGAACCAAAGTGCTAAGAAACTAACATTAGCAAATATAAAAGCTTATGATAGTTAAATAATGATATCAATAATAAATTGTCACGGCATTAGATATAAAAAACGACAAGCATAACAAAAGAAGAAGAACAATTACTACAACAAATGAGAAATTCATTCGAGATTAACAATCACGAGATATTACTAAATATCGCCAACAACCCCGCACATCCATGGTGACGTAAATGACACGTGCACGTAACTATTCTAACGTGGACACGAGAAATATTACTAAATATTGAAATTTGTTTATTTTGATGTGTCTGCTATACACCCAAGACATGAATACAAATATGTACAACAAAAAAAAAAATTAAAACTAAATGAATTGATTTGGTTTGAGATATTAGAATGCATGATTTGATAAATTAAATTTTGAATTAATTTAATGATTCCAACAAATTAGGATTCATCACCGTCTTAAGGCACGTGGACATATGAAATAGGACCTTATACCATCTCTATAGGGGTGTGCAAAACTGAATCGCAATCAAGAACTGAATCAAAACTGGTGATATCGGTCCGGTTCCAATTGGTTTTGAGCACAAGAAAATGAAATGCAGTTCTGTTTTGCAAGAATCGAATATATTAATTTAGTTTTCGATTTGAATCACTCAGAATCGAACCGTATTTCTTCCAAGAAATGGTCCATCTCGTACATCAATTTTAAAAGTAAATATTTTGGGAAATTTATGGGACTTTATTAGTTTGAAAATATATTTAACCATATTTGCTTGACCATATCCGAGTTATTTATTATGTTGAGAGGCTTAACAAATTTGTGGGCCGACGGCCAAGTGGGTGGATTTAGTCTTACTATCAAAACTATTATTAGTTCATTCTCACCCGCTCCCACGAAGGCCCAACACAAGTCCTGGTCACCTTCTACCTTCTCGGTCGTTGGAGATATCAATTTGAAAGCGTCCACGAGGACGTGAGGTAAGCAATATCGTCTTGTGCTTGACTGAAATTGAATAACTTTTCCCAGAAATAGAATGTTCTGGATGATAATAACAACGAAATTTACGCAATCACTGACTCATCAACCCTGGGTTTCTTCTAAATCTCCTCGTTTAATCTCTATTTTTTCATTTTGAAGGTTTCTTGTTCACTAAGCTGCTTGAAAGTTGAAACCGACGTTTCGAGGTCTTCTGGTCTATAAATACTCTCTCTGGATTTGTTTATACCTCAAGTCTATCACCTTTTTTGGTTGCGAGGAGCTTTTCTTTTGGTCGACAATGGCGGATGAGGTGGTTCTTTTGGATTTCTGGCCCAGCCCTTTTGGGATGAGGTTGAGGGTCGCTTTGGCTGAGAAGGGTATCGGGTATGAGTACAAGGAGGAGGATTTGAGGAACAAAAGCCCTCTTCTTCTTCAGATGAACCCGATTCACAAGAAGATTCCGGTTCTCATTCACAATGGGAAGGCTGTTTGTGAATCCCTGATTGCTGTCCAGTATATTGACGAGGTTTGGCCGGAGAAGTCTCCATTGCTTCCGGCGGATCCTTTTCTCAGATCTCAGGCCAGGTTCTGGGCTGACTATGTCGACAAGAAGGTATACCTTTTTATCACTTTCATCACTGTTTTAGTCATTTCCTTCATAGATTCTGACTGTATTGCTTGATAGATAACTGTAGTCTAATCAAGATCATTGTTTGGGAACTAACTATTATAGTTGTTGTTGGAACAAATGGAATTGAAATCTAATTCTTAAGACTGTGTTGGGTTTTTGTTGTTTTATTAGTTATTGTTTATGAGTTTGCGTGGGAAATTGCATCACAGAGAATAGTGCTTTTGGAAAGAACTCATGTGCTATCATAATCATGAAATCATGAAATCTTTGGTCGAATTCTTCATAGCTTGACTCGGGAAAGTCCTGGTTTAGTCATGATATTATTTAGTGTTAGTTTTTCAAACATTCTTGTTGTAAACATGTCAAAAGTTTAAGTTGTTAGATTAAAGTTAATTTAATCATTAATATGCGTTTTACTCTATGCGTATCGGTTTCTCTCTTAGTGATCTATCGACTAATCTTTGTTCGTAGATGATAGCTACCAACAAATTTCAACTTAATTACTTATATACTTCTTAAGAAGTTGCTTTACATGTAAGCTTATTTGTTGTTGCGACATGATTGATTTAATTTAATCATACTGTAGATTCAAACTTGGGATTTCCTGCCCTTATATCATGATGAAGTACTAAGAACTCAATTAAGATTCATTTATATGCTCGTTATTAAAAAGTTAGGCATTGTTTGAAGTGATAATAAGCAGTTAGATGTGGGTGTATGAGAATGAACAGATTTACGAGCTAGGGAGGAAGCTATGGATGACAAAAGGAGAAGAACAAGAAACGGCAAAGGTGGAATATCTAGAGTGCTTGAAGACGCTTGAAACTGAGCTAGGAGACAAACCCTTCTTCGGAGGGGAGTGTTTTGGATACGTCGATGTGGTGTTCATTCCGTTCTACACATGGTTTTTGGCCTACGAGACACACGCGAAGTTCACGACAGAGGAAGAATGTCCTAAACTCATGGGTTGGGTCAAGAGATGCTTGGAGAAAGAGAGTGTTTCAAAGTCTCTTCCTGAGCAGGAGAAGGTCCTTGGCTTTGTTTCCCATTTGAGAAAGACATTTGGGATAGAGTAGTGTCCTCTTGGGTTCAACAATTTGGTAATAAATTGACACCTTTGGCCTTGCAACATCTTGTGCAAGTGTTTCTGTAATGTCACACTAGCTTCTTCGTATGTATTTTAATGCATGTTTTATGTTTCTTTGTTGCCCAATAATGTTTGTGTCAGTGCTGTTACATTGTGTGTTTGGCAGTATTTATATTGTAAACCTTATGCTAAATTTATATTCAGTTTGTTTTCTACTTCGAAACTAAATTTCTCGATTCATTTTAGTCCGGTTTTGGTTAGACATCCTCTTAATGGCTTCTATGTTCTCGTAGACATCTTTCATTTGAATAAAACACGGTAGCCTCAGCTCAAGAAGATCAACATGGGTTTTTTGGTTCGTTTTAGTCCGGTTTGGTTAGACAATTCTCTTAATAATCGTTACTATGGTCTCTTAGACATCGACGCTAGGTTGTAACGCATTTCATTTGAATAAAATACAATAGCCTCGGCTCGAGTTTTGTTAAAGGATTGATGTGGTGTTCGGATATTAATATAATAATTATGATATACTGTAAATAGTTAAAATTAAGGGTAAAGTGCAATTTGGTCCCCATTTAATGATGAAAAGTGCATTTTACACCGTAAACTCGAATAATAGGCAAAAACAACATTAATTGATTGATAATAGGCAATTCACCCCCTACCGTATCCTTTTTCGTTAAACTAGCACGTTTTTGTCACGTGCTATATTTTTCTACTCGAAATGCCCCTTGCTGAACTCAGAATCAGAGCGGACCGGTTCGCCTAAAGATTTTAAAAACATTTCTAAAAAAAATCTCGCCCCTTTCTCTCTCTCTCTCTCTCTCTCTTAATCGTCAATCGCCGTCGCCCGCCCCTCTCTCTCTCTCTCTCTCTCTCGCCACATCAAAATCCTAGAACTATTCTCACTGTTCTCGAGCTTCTCGATCGCCGCTTTCGCGTCTCTGAAACTACCAACTTGCTCTCTGTTTTGACATCGGTCGACACCTGCACAGACCAGTGACACCGATTAGAAAATTGGTTGACACCGACTAAGATAGGCCGATACTTTATTCCTCTGTATTTTGACATCGGTCGACATCTTCAAAGCTTGGTCGACACTGCATTTCTCTCTGGTTTTTACATTGATCGACACCTTCTTAGACCTGTCGACCCTGCGTATAAAATTGGTCGACCCTTACAAAAAAGGTCGACACTGCATTTCTCTCTGTTAAAACATCGGTCGACACCTGCTAAGATATGTCAACCCCTCAACAATCTGTTATTCTCTTCTTTTTAACGAATAAAGTATTGTCCGAAGCCCTAACCAAAACCTCAATCTCTTCTTTTTAATTAAGTCGCTTCATTTGCCTTTTTTTTTTTTTTTACGCGTAGTGAGATTGAAGTTTTGGTTAGGGCTTCGGACGACACTTGTTTCGTTAAAAAGAAGATAATAACAGATTGTTGAGGGGTCGACCTATCTTAGCAGGTGTCGACCGATGTTTTAACAGAGAGAAATGCAGTGTCGACATTTTTTGTAAGGGTCGACCAATTTTATACGCGGGGTTGACCGGTCTAAGAAGGTGTCGACCGATGTAAAACCAAAGAGAAATGCAGTGTCGACCAAGCTTTGAAGGTGTCGACCGATGTCAAAATACAGAGAAATGAAGTGTCAGCATATCTTAGACGGTGTCGACCGGTCTGTGCAGGTGTCGACCGATGTCAAAATACAGAGAAATGAAGTGTCGGCCTATCTTAGTCGATGTCGCCCGATTTGTGCAGGTGTCGACCGATGTCAAAACAGAGAGGAAGTTGGTAGTTTCAGAGACGTGAAAGCGGCGATCGAGAAGCTCGAGAACAGTGAGAATAGTTCTAGAGTTTGGATATGGCGAGAGAGAGAGAGAGCGAGAGAGTGGGGCGGGCGACGGCGACTGACGATTGAGAGAGAGAGAGAGGCGATGTTTTTTTTAGAAATGTTTTTAAAATCTTTAGGCGAACCGGTCCGGTCCGGTTCTGAGTCCAGCAAGGGGCATTTCGGGTAGAAAAATATAGCACGTAACAAAAACGTCCTAGTTTAACGGAAAAGGATACGGTAGGGGGTGAATTGCCCATTATCAATCAATTAATGTTATTTTTGCTCATTATTCGAGTTTACGGTGTAAAATGCACTTTTCATCATTAAGTGGGGGTCAAATTGCACTTTACCCAAAATAAAAATACAATAATTAAATTAAAGGGGTTTTTTAAAAATAAAACTCTTAAGTTATTATTTTTTTAAAAAAATCTTAAACTATCAACCCTAACATTATACAAATTTTAAACTATCAAAAATTGAAAAAATCAAATTCTGACGGACGACCGATAACTGTCCGTTCCCCGACAACGAACGATCGATGTAAAAACACCGGCCGTCCGCTCTTGACAAGACAGAATGGGCGTGCTGGGCTGGAGCAGTCCAGCAGAATTGGGCGCAGCGGATGCGCAGAGCACAAGTGGGCCGAGGGAGCTGAACCAGGGGGTGGGGCTCTAACCACTTGCCCAAACTCTAGGCGGGAGTTGTGAGAGCAAAAGCCGTGGAGGCAGAATCAAGTGGTCAAAGTGCGCTGTCGCGGAGAAGCGCATGGGGCTGCAGGAGCAGTCAAAGGCATGTTCGGGGAGCACCCGACTTGCAAGTAGCCGAGGAGGTGAGATCGGATGCACTGTCGCGGAGAAGTGCATGCAGATGTGGCTGTGTGGGGGCAGTCAATGAGACAATGTTCGGGGGTGGCCGGGCATTGAGCATGCTAAAAACCAGGCGTGGAGGCGCTAAGAGAAGGGTCTTTGGCTTGAAGCTGGCCTTTTATGGTAAAGGTGGCAGCGTGGTGGTGCTTAGCATCGAGATGCTAAGGCGACCAGTGCTGGACGTGGGCGGTTCAGCGCGATGCGGGCAACTGATGCGTGGATTGCTTGGTGGCCGAGGAGGACACTAAGTTGGCCGGTGCTAGGTCGAGTTATGGGCGGTTATCTAGCACAGCGTGGGCAGCTGCAGCATGATGCACTTGGAGGGCCGGATGTTCAAAAAGGTGACTTGAAGATAAGACCGAGGGTGGCGTTCAATCACTATGCACGCATGGGGAGGGCAAAAAGGAACAAGACGGACGATGGTGTGAGAAAAGATAAGGTGGAAAGCCAGGAGGTTAACCTTGGGAGAAGGACACCAGACTTGGAAAGTTGGTGAACCGGGGCGTTTTCACTTATCGGCAGTCGATGAGGGCATCGACTTCAATTGGTGGGGGCGGTTTGTCACACCCATAGTCGCATGATGGGCGGCACGCGCATGATGGGAGATGCGTGCAGCACTTGGTGGCCGAGGGTGGTGCTAGGTGGGTAGAGTGAGCAGGCACTCGACATGACAGGCGTGCTGGGCAGGAGCTGTTCAGCAACACTGGGCGCAGCGGATGCGCACAGCACTGGGTGGCCGAGGAGGACACAAGTGGGCCGAGTGAGCGGAGTACTTGGCAGATGGGCTGGTCGAGAGAAGCAGCCCACGGGTGTGCAAGGCTGGGCCGAAGCACACCGTGGCATGGTTCGAGATTCAGGGTCGACGGACAGGCGCGCGCGAATGAGAGCCATGTGCTGGACAAGACGGTTCAGCAGAGTGCAGGGCGCAGACAGTTGGCGTGCACGAAAGGGGCTGGACGAGGGCGGTTCGGACAGTCTGCTGGATGAGGGCGGTCCAGGCAGTCGGGGCACACGCAACTGGTGCGCAGGCACATAGCGTGCATGCAACTGGCGCAGGGCAGTCAGTGGGCATGCAGCACAGGCTGGCGGGGGCAGTCAGCAGACAGCATGCAGAGAGCTGGGCAGGCGGACCAGCGCATGCAAGGCGTGGGGCAGGGTGCACGATGCAGAGGTAATTAACGTGCATGCACACGCATAAGAGGAACACGCAACTGATGGGCAGACAGTTAGCGTGTATGCAACCAGGGGGCTGCATGGAAGCTGTGACTGGCACGTGGCAGCTTCAGCCGGGCCAGAGGCCTTGGCAAACAGTTTTGGTAGGCTATAAATAAGATGGTATGCCGAGCATTGAGAGCACGATGTGTGTCCGTCCCTTGCTGGGTTATGACTCGGGGTTGTAACCGTTTCCTTTTGTTGAGTGGAATAAAAAGTTGAGAGTGGGTTCTCGTAAAACATGAGGTCTCGACACTCGTCACGACGCTCGGGTTATTAGGCGGTACTCGAGCGTGGTTCCGAAGAGCAATGATGGGCCTTGGCGGACTTGGCCGCTCGGAGAAACGGAGGGCTGAGTTGAGTGGGCGCACTCGGCTGCCATCACGGGGCGCCAGCTTCGGGAAAAAGTCTGGCCCCGCGTGACAAGCTACTGTTCGTTTCACGTCCGGTGCACGGACTCTGGAACGGACAACCGTACGTTCCATGGAGAATTACGAGAACAGCTAGCCGTGTTCTTACAACGACCGCTCATTTCATCATTAGAGATGCAAACGGACGGCCTTTGTAAGAACACGGCCGGTCATTCTTGTAATTATTCATGGAATGGACAGTCGTTTTCTGAAAAACGGTCGTCCATTCTTAAAATTAGGACTGAAAACAGAATGTCACTACGCCGACAACAGACGAGCGTTGTTTGAGAACGGAGGGTCGCTACCCCGACAACGGCACTCTGTTCCCCAACAATATAATTTTTTAGAAAACCGCAAAACATCTCGGCCGATTTGCTTTTTTTTTTTTTTCCAAAATCCACCAATTGACGCCCCACCTCGTTCATTTCTCCATTCCCATGTGTTTTGTGCGATTTTCATACAAAACCTCACAAATCTGAAATTTTTTTTGTTGAAAATCCAAAAATCTCATCTGAAATGGTTGAGAGATTGATTGTTAGGCGAAAAATTGGGCCGACGACACGTTAGGCACTGTTAATGTCAAAAAGATGTCTGGCACAAAGTGGTCCGATGGAACGTCCGGCACCGTTAACGTCAGAGTGTCGCGACATCAGCCTTGATTCTTGTCATTGGAATTTTGCAATAAGATATGTCGAGAGGAGTTTAAGCTAGATCTGTTACACTAGTCAGTGACGCATTCGAAAACCGTCGACTTCACAAGTTGGAAGTCGTTGCAGGTCTAGGAGATATTTGATAGAATTAACTCACACGGGGTCTACAGTGTATGAGGCGATAGCTGTAGCCGAATAGTTCGTCTATTTCATGCAAACTTGAGCTTTACCGGGAGGTCGGGAGTTATCAAGACGTACATCCTTGGTACGAAGGTTGAGATTACTCCAAAGACGGTCAATGGGTTGATCGAGTTTGTCGAAAAAGCGGCGGAGAGAAACTACCATGCCTTCGGGGACTGTCTTTTTTTTAGCTTGGCAAAGGGAGTGGAGTTCATTTGGCAAATCTATCACAACTCTGACATTATGTGGTTCGTTAAGCCAAGAACCAAGACTTAAATGTCAGAGCTAGCGTGATTCATAACATGGTTTGCTACACTCTTCTACCGCGGCATAGACATAGAAATCTCGTTAGTTGCACGGATCTTTATGTTATGGAGAATCTGTATAGCGGGAGGAGGTTCGACCTCAACTTTGTGATTTTCACATGGGTGAGATCGGGCAGACACAACAAGAACCAGCCATACGGTGTGTTGATTTAGAAGATCATCGGGCGACTTGGGGTTAAGTTACTGTCTGGAGAGCATATGAGATCGCAGTGGGCCGTCGACGTATTTGTAAAATTTCATTTAATTCGGATGGACTTGGTTGAAGTCGACGAGATTTAGACGCTAAAGGGAGATCATGGGGCATCTACTTCTCGGGATATTCAAATGGATAAAGTCACAACTCAACCGTAAGGGTCCACCTAGAGGGCTAATAGAACAGATATAGAGACTCTTACAAACAGACTCCATCAGATCGAAATGAGACAAGCAGAGTTTCATACAGAGGTGCTGCAGTACTTAAGAGGGATGATAGAGTACCACTAAGATATGAGGCAAATCATCCTGAATTGGATGAAGGTCGATGACGATGATGTCCAACCTCCATCGAGTGATGATGATGATGCCCCACCTGATGACAATGATGGAGTACCGCTAGCACCTTAGTTTATTTTATGTACTTTATTTTGTGGTAATTTAGTTTGTTGCACTTTATTTTATATAATTTAGTTTGATACATTTTAGTCTGAGGTAATGTATTTTGCTGTAATTGAGTTTATGCTATAAAATTCTATAACTGTATGGCGATTTGAATATGCAGGCTAGTTATGGGTAAGTCATAAAATAAAAGAAACTCTGCACAATTTTTCAAAATTTTGTTTACTAATTTAAATATTATAAAAAAATAATTTTCTAAAAATATCAAATGATATTAGATATACTGTAAAATTTGACTCCACTTTCACCAAATCATGAGAAGATAATGTATAAATTTTTGTTATTTTTTAAAACCTATACGATTTATTGCTATTTTAGTAGATTAAATCATAAAACAGACGTATATTATAAAAAAATAATTTTCTAAAAATACCAAATTATATTTGATATACTAAAAAATTTTACAGTCCATATATAGTCACAGGTTTCTTTGTTCATAGCGTATGTATAAGATTCCTGCATCAAATGAAAACTATATTAGAAAATAATGAAAATGTGTTTATGTGAAAAAATGGGTTGAAATGTATCTGTGTCCCGTTAAATGTGTGAAAACCCATAAATGTGTCTTGCAAAGCAGAAGCAGCAGCAGTGCTTGAAGTGGATCTCCTATCAAGACAAGTGCGACTATTATGCCCATAACATCGACATATACGATACGACATCGTAGATTTCTTCCTAAAAATTATTGACCTCGAGAGCTCATAAGCATCGTGTATTCTATTTTTCTTCGGTATACCAAGTTGGCAACTTTTCAAGGGCGGAATGATTGGGTTCATTCCCGATAAGGATGACCACATGTCCACGCCACTAATTAGATGAATGATGTTTGAATACATCTCTACATATGTCGCTCGGTAACACTACCGATGAACAAAATTTTTTGATGTGAGTCTCATTAAATAAATGCATGGAATGAAATGGATACATGAGATTCCAATGAGCTTCCACTTGCAACAATTGCACACCCCTGCATTCAGGTCGACGACATATTATTCATTATCGTTGCTGACATCAAATTGTGCACCTCCCGCTAACACAACATTCAAATTTTGAGCTACACGTATTAGTTTCTCAAGCTTTTTCTCTATCTTAGGTCACAAGATGTCATGACCTGACACAGGGGCTCCGACGGGTGGAACAGATTCCCGTGGCGGGAAGCTCCTGCAAACGACCTACACGACACTTATATATTTAACATTCATAAATTTTACTTACGTGGCATATTAAATTAAGATATTTTCAATAACATCCAAACACAACAACCAAAATACATTTTATAAGATGAAATATGTTATATCATATATAACATCAAATTCTTTATATCAGTTTATCAGAATACTCAAACAGAAGCGAGTAAAAAAATATAATTACATATAAGTCCAGACATGTGACTTTGCACAATTTCAAATACCATTAACCGTGATCTTTCACATATGCATCATTGTACACTTTACCTTGCCTTGGATTTTTCCGTCTCAGTGAACGTCCTCGCATTTGAAAAATAGAGATATTTGAACCATTGATCCAACAAATAAATCTACCAACTAGAATAGTTAACTCAAACTCTATCCATACTATCCAGACCCATACACATCCTCCACCTATCATTGATTATTTTTTCAATTAATTTAAATCAATTTGTTTTGATTTAAAATCCATGTCATTTATATAAAAATACATGTATGTTCGTAATTCGAACCATTTGAAACCCATCAATCACGTCTTAAAACCCTTCTCAACAATTAAATCAAATATAATTTAAAATAAATATTGTATGTTTTAAAACTATCTTTTCATTCGAATTTCCAAAATATAGGTTTTCACATTTAAATAAAAAAAATATTAAAATGTAATTCTCTCTAAAACGATTCATATGAACGCAATACACCACTACAGTTCCTGGGCTTTCTCCGGTAGGGTGTAGAACCATTTTATCTTATTTTTTTCGAGAATTTAGGGATTTTCAACCCAAGTAAGATTTTTGGCGTAAGGCTCCCAATTATTTTCATTGTCATATTCATCACACATGCAGAGGCGAAACCAGCTCAATGAGTTCTTATGTTACTACGACTTTCCTACTCTCTTCTTACTAAATGCATGTTCTAAAAACAGTAATAAAGCAATACTATACATGTTTAAAACACACATTCACTCATGAAATTTTCATTTGAAGTTAATGAGTTCATGTCTTTGATGCAAGACAGTAATTAAAACTATTTACACCTATCAAAACAATGAAAGTCTAAACTAACTATTCTAATTGTCAGAGATATTTACCATATATCAGTTTCTCCACTTTACTCGAGTTTTTCCACCAAACTTATCAATTTCTATGCCAAAACACTTCTTTCACCGAGCTGAACAACTCTTCCTAAAGAACAGATCGACGAATCTATCTCTTTTTCCTCATTCTTCTTTATTTTTCCTCGCATTTTTCCCACAATGTTCTCCTCTCTCTCTCTCTCTCTCTCTCTCTCTCTCTCTCCAATGTGAATTCTCCAAATGAATGCAAAAAGTTAAAAGAATTTTTAAGGATAATTTACCTTTTTATCAAGTTTATCCCTCCAAAATTACCATTTTGTCCTCCCTTTTTGCTTATTTACCAAAATACCTTAATTAACATTTATTCATAATCAAATTAAATCTTTAATCCTCATAAATTTTAATTTAATCACCTTATAATTATCCTAACTTTTTTCCAAAAATCATAATATTTCATTTCAAATCATCAAATTTTAGTTTTTAATATATTAGCTCTCCAATTTCACTTTTACAACTCCTATTTACAAATCATTAATAGATATAATTATCCTCAAATACATTATTGACATAAATATTTAGAATTCAAACCATCACACAATAGGTCTATTGACGAGAGCATCTCGTCGTATTTTTTTTTACAATGCGAGTTATCAAGCAATTTCGAATCATTTCGAATACGGTTAGGATCGATTTGTCTTTGGCCGCCAATATAACTGCATTGAAACAAGTCGCATAAATTATTCAAACTCATTTTGCACTTGAAAATCGAAGAAAACGCATGACTAGCCAAATAGGTAGGGGGTGTTCGTCAAAGCCATTGTGTTGGCATCTGAGCTAATTTAATATAGTTTTCTCATTTCTATCTCAAACGTGAAAATTTGGGGTTGCCATAGCTGTATTCTACATTGCATCTCTGTACGTTATACTCCGAATTTGGCTTTTGAAGTTTATGTACATATGCCATATGCAGTAACAGTGTTCGGCTAGACCTAATTCTTCCTCTACAACACGCGACAACCCTTAATATGTGAAAGAAAAACAGAGTCAACGTAAAATAATATAACGATCACAACGCCTCAATATTAAAATAATAAAAATGGTAGAAACAATAATAAAAATATCAACGCTGTAAAACGTAGAGAATCCTTATCAGGGTAATTGTTAAGAAAAATTGTACTATACAATCTACTAGACATAATTATCTTTCCAAATAAGTTTCTAGGAAAGCTGGAGAGGTCACAAACGGTTTCACTTAAAATACAATCTTCTAGATAGAACTTCCTTACGCAATAAAATTATACTACTAAATAAGCAGTACGAGAAACAATAGCAAATGTCATACGACATAATTGTAATTTTTTGTTGTTCTGATACAATTGTCCATCCGCATCCATCTTGAGTGTTCAGGTCTTCCTTCAATATTTGCAAAAACCACTTCTATGAGTCTGTGCACTCTGACTCCACGTTGGCAACGACAACAAGATATATACCGTTGTCACTATCAATCTGGTGACTGAGAGTAATTGACCTGGGCAAGAGCCATTTAGATGACAACCATCCAAATAGATAATAGGTCTGTCACGCTGCAGTAAACTTGCCTTGCAAGTAGCCATACACATGTACATTCTTTTAAATATGAATGACTTATTCTGGCCAGAGCCCACCAGATAACCATGTATTCTTATTGTACTATCCGGATTTGATATAAATATTTTTACTGCGTACGAATGCAGTAGCTTGAATTGTTCATCGCCCCTCCCATCATTTAGTTGTTGCACATCGTTTCTTGCTCTTCTGGCAACACTGGGTGTAATGTTCACATTCAAATTCTTGCTCACCGTCTCGATAATATAAGGAATTTCTCATGTAGGGTGACTTTTGAACATATTTAAATAATGGTTAGCCAGCTATTTTGTAGTAGCGTAACGATTCTCAAATTTTCTTGCACAGTTGTGAGAACCGGTATAACTCTTTATTTATAATGTAAACTTATTTTACATGATTAAAACATGCAGTTATCACTCACATTCGTCTTCACATATTACCGTGATTTGTCGAGATTCACATTTAGTGAATTTAACGTCATAACCATTTTGCAAAGTATATTTGACTATTTCTTCTCTAATGGCGTTTAAATAACTATATTTTTTACCCCAAAAAAATTTCATAGAAAGTTCTTTTATTACCGGTATGCTTTCTGCCTCGTCATCTTCTGACCTGACTGGTGTTTGAAGCTCATCGTTTAGGGTTTGCAAGGTTGAATGCACCTCTATTTTTCCATCACTTTCTAAGTGATCGAATGCTTGAAGATCACCGAATCTAGTCATGTCGTCCAAATACTAGTCCATGTTGGCATCCGGAATTGGTTGCTCGTCGGCATTAACAAATCTATTTGAATAAGAATCCATCAACGTCGCTATTGAAGAGAAAAATCAAATGTCGCCAGAAATGCGATGTCGCTAGAGATTTTAGAGTTTTCGATATCTGTGAGTTCAGCATGAAAGGTTATCTTCTTATATAGTTTGGCAGAATGAAAGGCCAATCGTGGGGAACAACCATCGATTTTTCCAAACAGTCAGGCCCATGATGTCAATTATTGAGTCGCAAACGGGCATTCTTCGACAAACGGTCGTCTGTTCCGAAGTTCGTGCACTGCACGTGGAACAGATTGTCTTTACCCCCTTATCGTGCAACCGATCCGACATATCAAGAACGGACGATTGATCTTTTTACATTTGTCATCTGTTGTCGAGAAACGAACAGTGATTAGTCGTCTGTTAAGGTTTGATTTGTTAAGTTTTTTATAATTTACATTTTGAATTGTTATAGTATATAGATTAAGATTTTTTTGAAAAAAAAATGCATTCTATTTTAAAAAATCCCTAAATTAAAATAACTGTATTAAACAAATATTCTAATAAAACTAAAAATATCTGTGGGACAATCGTCTACATTTTCCTCTCTATCCACAAGTTCAAACAGAAGTTCTTCTTGGACGTTGACAGTTCAATCTGAAAGGGTCCCAAAAAGAATATAAGTGAGATCAGCAATGATGTATTGGATGGAATGGCCAGAATGTTCTGGACTAAGATATGAAACAGTTTTGTTGATTATCACCACTAATCGCTGAATTTGTTCTAGACCCCCTTGTTTCATCTGTAAATTTTCCATTTTAAAGTTATCTCGTCAATAAGGATGCTTGAAAACGACCCTTTGAGGTCTTCTGGTCTATAAATGCTCTCTCTGGATCTTTTTCTACCGTAAATCTATAACCTTTTTTGTTTTCAAGGAGCTTTTCTTTTGGTTAACCATGGCGGATGAAGTAGTTCTTTTGGATTTCTGGCCCAGCCCTTTTGGGATGAGGGTGAGGGTCGCTTTGGCTGAGAAGGGTATCGAGTTTGAGTACAAGGAGGAGGATTTGAGCAACAAGAGCCCTCTTCTTCTTCAGATGAACCCGGTTCACAAGAAGATTCCGGTTCTCATTCACAATGGGAAGCCTGTTTGTGAATCCCTGATTGCTGTCCAATACATCGACGAGGCCTGGCCGGAGAAATCTCCATTGTTACCGGCGGATCCTTTTCTCAGATCTCAGGCCAGGTTCTGGGCTGACTATGTGGACAAGAAGGTAGACCTCTTCGGCTCTTCCTCTCTTTCATCACTCTTTTCTTCAATGGTTTCTGACTGTTTTGTTGATAGATAACTTTACTCCGATTAAGATCGTGATTTGGGAATTAACTATTATGAAATTGTTTATTTTTCCATGAAAGACCTGGTCCATTCTTGAAATTATTTGTATTATTTCTTTGGAGCTTCTTTGTTCTAGAGCATTAGTACATGATTACCACTGTTTTGAAAAACTCTCTATATAATTAATATAATAAATTATAAAAATTAATTACATCTTAATTGTATCAATTAATTGATACGTCTTGAATTTTTTAAGAAAATAACTCTACCATTGTTCTTAGTATATTAATGCATTTGATGAAAGCTTCATGCATAATATATCTTATGTATCAAATAATCTTTGTTTGAAGATCTTAAATTATTGATGATTTTCAAAATTATCCATCTTAATTTAGTTCACATTTAGCTAGCTAGCTTCTCGATTAATGCCCTTTTGGCGAAACTTTACTTTCATGTTGCTCTTTTGGAAGTATTGCTACCTAGGTGGATAAAAATGTGCAGGTATTTGAGCTAGGGAAGAAGTTGTGGCTGACAAAAGGAGAAGAACTAGAAACAGCCAAGGCTCAATATCTAGAGTGCTTGAAGGCTCTCGAGGCTGAGCTTGGAGACAAACCGTTCTTCGGAGGGGAGAGTTTCGGCTTCGTCGACGTGGCGTTCATTCCGCATTACACGTGGTTTTCAGGCTACGAGATGTTTGGGAAGTTCAGGACGGAGGAGGAATGTCCTAAACTCATGGCTTGGGTCAAGAGATGCTTGGAGAAAGAGAGTGTTTCAAAGGCTCTCCCTGATCAAGCAAAGGTTTATGGTTTTATTTTGAAGTTTTCTGGGGTACAGTAGTGTGTTTTGGGTTTTGGGTTTTGGGTGTGTGCCTAATTTACATTTGTTCCCCTTTTTGTATGTTTTGTTTCTACTTTTGTTCTTGAACAAGTTGTGTGAAAATCAGACCGAATCGGTAGTAAATATGAACCGTCGTCTGCAGTTCATAGATCAAATGTTCCTAAGAGTTGTCTTCGAATGAACGATCAAAGTTTATGAGAAGAGACCCTTCAAATTATGGGCAAATAGAGGGTTTCAAAGCCCTTGCCAAATTTGGGTTCGGTACATTTATGATTCGTTTCAATTCCAATCCTTTTGAAATCTAAAATATAGCTGTGGTTTGTTCAATTTAGAAATGGGACTGAATCAACTGGACACTGTGTCATTGCACTTTAGGGGTGGCCAAAATTGATATGGAACGCAGAGTCGATCCAAAATTTAGTTTGGTTTTGATTAGTTTTCAAAATTCAACAAATCGGCATTCGTTTTAAAATTTGAAAATTGATAAAATACTATTCAATTTTATATATGTGAAAATTGAAATTAACTAAATCGAACCAAACTAGGCTTAAAGAAACCGATTTTGGTGTGAAAGAATGGAAAAGTTGATTAAATTATTATATTCTAGTTTTGATGTAGTTAATTATTTTTAATTGTTAATTTTATTACTTATAATAATAAATGAAATTAAAGCTAATTATAAATTATGATAATTGAATTTTGAATTATAGGTAATTAGGAGATGTAAGAATTTAATTAACTTTATTTAAATAATTTGAAAAATATTGAATTTAGTTCCTTAAATTTCTATATAAGTTTTGTGTAATCTCATTTTCTATTTTGACTTTATTTTTTATATTAACAAACGTTACTGGAACTGAAATTTTAGATTTGATTCTTGAACCAGAAAAATCTCATTTCGGTTCCAAAATTACCAAAATCGATATACATTGGTTTGGTCGACATACAACAAAATCGAATTGAACCGAACCATGAACACCTCATTGCACTTAACGCATTGTCTCCCTTGTAGTGTTCCTCTCTAGCCTGGTGAATTCTCATTGCCGCCATCACCGTCACCATCGTCTTCTTTCGACGAAATCTCTTCATTTTTTCTTCCTTTTTACCAATTTCGTTCTCATCTTCACCATCATCATTTTCTTTCTCATCGTATATAAAATATGCATTTTCTTTTTACTCTTGATCATTTTTCATCAATCTCGTCGTTTCCACCGCCTCTTCCTACATTGTTTTTTCTTGTTCTTGATTCTTTTCCAGATTGAGTTTCTTTAATACTCAGAGATCGAAAGGTTCTCTTCAACAAGACATTGTTTTTAATTTTACATCACAGGTCATAATCATAAGAGAAATAATTCTAATAAATCAACTACCAATAACCCAATTGTAGATTTTTCTTTTAATCAACCAAGAACTCATTCTCAAATTCGGAGTCCAACAAATTGGTATCAGAGCAGCAATCCCTGAGGGAATTGAATGCTTTTCGACAACAATTTGAAGTATTTATGCAATCTTATTTAGAAAATCACGCAGGAGGTCAAGTTGAGCGTGAACAACACACGGCGACAATCGCATCCCAACATCAAGAGTTGTCTAATCGTCTAAACAATCTTGCTCATCAGTGGGAGGTAACACAAATTGATTAGAGATCTTTCAAAGAAGGTAGCAACGCAAACCCACAGCAACCACCAGAAGATGGGCATAATATAATGAATGCGTTTTCTAGATATTCTAAAACGGATTTTTATTGTTTTGTTGGGAAAAATGTAACACCCGAGATTTCTGTAATTTAATTTTTAGAAATTCGTATTGGTAAACGACGGAATTTCGGTCGGAATCGAGAGCGGAGAATTTGTATTAGTAGATAAATGATTATTTTGCGGCTAATGGACAAGAGAGAATTTTAGGATTTCGACCAGATATGGACCGAATAACGATTTAACTAAAGAATTAAAAAGTGAAGACGAAATAGTAATTATATTATTATTATTATTATTATTATTATTCATATATATATGTTAAGGGGGAAGGAGATCACAGAATACCTTTGGTGATCTCCCTCCCAACGAAAAACCACCCACTCCCTTCGATTTCTTCTCCTTCTAGCACGTTCAGCTAAGGATTTTATTCAGTTCTCTACTCCATTTCAACGGTAAGGTAGATTTTAAGTAGTTTATGATTTAATTTTGGTTAGGGTAGAGTTTGATGAGGAATTTGATGGATAGAGATTTAGGGTTTTAGGGTTGGAGTGTTTATTAGATTTATTATTGATGGTTGTCTGAGGAAATAGTGTTGCATGTGCATTGCCCTTATGGGCCTACACCGTGGGACGGTAGGGATGTATTGCATGTTTTTGTTCAGTCATGCATCATGTTTTGAAAAGTGCAACGAAAATGAATTTGAGTAAGTAGTGGCGAGACGCGTGGCGGTAGTACCGCGGATCCTACTCGGGGAGTAGGTCGTGCATAACCAACTGCGAATTCCACTAGGAGAGTGGGCCGGTTGGGCCGTCACGTGGCTTGTATGTGGACGGTAAGGATAATGGATGGTGGCGCCGCAGATCCTGCTCGGTGAGTGGCCGGTGCATAACCAACCGCGAATTCTGCTCGGGGAGTAGGTTGGCTGGGCTGTCGCGAAATGTGTGTGTGTGTGGCAACTGTGGGCCTCGTTGCTGGGGAGTCCGAGATGATGACGATATGTCAGGCTGTAGTGTGGCGCAAGGTCCATCCTTACATTGGGGCGGTTGTTGTGTGGCGGCGTGTGGGTGTAGTTCGTGGGTCCCGTTGCTAGGGAGTTCAGGATGATGACAACGTGTCAAGGTGTAGTGTGGCATGAGGTTCACCCTCACCCTGGTGCAGCTTGCACTACACGTCACAGGTTACGACAACATGAACAGGAGAGTAGAGACTGCATGTGATAGGATTGCATTCTCAGTTTTACGTTTCATATTGCGCTGTTAGACTTATGTTGTGTATTCTGTGGTGTAGATGCAGAGATTACTGTTGGTGAGTTTCGAGAGTTCAGGCAAGACGAGTGAGTGATTGACGACATGCTACCATGTGCCGGCAGGTGGAGTTTGTCAGGGCAGCTCGACCCGTGGAATAAGGCTAGATGGTAGTTTTTTTTTTTTTGTTGTATTTTGTGGGGTATAAGTCAAGTGTATAGAATTTGAAAGTGTAAGTTGGTTTGGCAGATAATAGTCGGGAGTCACGTACAGTTGTATTTTCGAAACTACTTTGGAAAATTTGTCTTAAAAATACAGGTTTTTATTTTGTGAATTAATTGATCGGGGGTTTTTGTCATTTTTTTTATGTTGGATCTTACGTTTATTTTAAGCTGCTGGTGCAAGGTGTCGACCGGAGCAATTAGATGTCGATCGCGTAGTGTAAAAGTGACGAGAGTGTCGACCGTGGGGTTCGACCTTTTCGTTAAAATGTCGACCGGTAAGCGTAGGTGTCGACCGAACTAGGCAAGTGTCGACCTTGGGGGTCGACCTACGGGGACAGAGCAAAATTAGGTGTCGACCGATTAGCATAAAAACAGTGAGAGTGTCGACCGTGAGGTTTGACCTGTGCGGGCATAGAGAATTGAAGTGTCGACCGATGGAGGCAGGTGTCGACCGCTTCGTGTTATGTACATGGAAGTGTCGACCGCGAAGATCGACCGATGCGAGCAGAGACTATTAAGGTGTCGACCAGTGAAGGCAAGTGTCAACCGCTTTTGTGATGTGTGTAGAAATGTTGACCGCGAAGTTCGAACAGGACAGACAAAGGGTATTAAGGTGGGTGTCGACTGGTACCTCTTTTCATAATGTTTCGAAAAGTGAAGTGTCATTTAAACTGACTTTCAATTGAGTCTTCCGCCGCAATGATTTTTAAGCGTTTCCAAAATGTCGTTTTAAGTTGATGATCAAAAATTTTAAATTTATACGAATTTTATCGAGGTGATCAGTAAATGTACAGCTAGTGACCTAGGTCCAGGAACAACTCGGGGGGCACTGCCGGGGTGATGACAAAGAAGAGTGAGCCGGAGACAACATGGGTTTTCGGGACGCTACAAAAAAAGATCCTCTTACTTGGTATTTTTTCAAAAACCAAAAAATTCCAGATGAAGATAAGTTAGATTGGCATTTTTTTCGTTTTTTAGGAGATGCCAACCTGTAGTTTATGAAGCTAGATCAATAGCATCCAAATTTAACATGGGTATAATTTAAAAATTATTACAATTTATGCTTTATGCCACCTCTTCGTTCAAATAAATTAGGAGAATTGTCCAATGTACATCAAGCTAGCACAATAGAAGATTATCAAAGAAAATTTGAACTATTATTAGCACAATCAAGTTATTTATAACTTCAACAAAAGATGAAAATATTTATCAGCAGTATGCAAGATGCATTTCAAGTTGAGGTAGAGTTGCATCAACCTACGGACCTTATCCTCATCTCCAAAAAGATGACATGGAGAGACAATGTGAAGCAAAGTTGAAATAACGCATATTCGATCTAGCACATCACATTTTTCATCTATGGTTTTGTTGGTAAAAAACATGATGGGACGTGACATTTTTGTGTGGATTATTGAGTCTTAAATGCCCGAACTGTAAAGGATAAATTCTCAATCCCAATCATCAATGAGTTGCTTGAGGAACTACTTGGGGAAAAAAATTTCATGAACCTTGACTTTCATTCGGGTGATCATTAGTTTTGAAGGAATTCACAAAGCATTGAAAAAACTGCTTTTCAAACTTATCATGATCATTTTGAAATCCTTGTTATGCC
Organism: Begonia peltatifolia; assembly: GCA_022433055.1. Taxonomy (NCBI): domain Eukaryota; kingdom Viridiplantae; phylum Streptophyta; class Magnoliopsida; order Cucurbitales; family Begoniaceae; genus Begonia; species Begonia peltatifolia. Next base: position 2,084,103 of record CM039525.1, on the reverse strand, counting down.
CTTTGGCTTAACAAATGTCTCATTTACCTTTTAATTACTCATGAAAAAGATATTTCTCTCTTACCTCTGAAAATTTGTTCTTGTGTTTTTTAACGATAATTTTTTTTACAACTAGTTTTGGACGGAACATTTTCATCACATACGACTAATTCTTCTTTTACTTTGCAAGCAACAACTATATTGGAAGCAATCAAAATGCTTCCTTGCTTAGTAACAAGTGGCCTATTTGAGTAATGTTATTTATTCCGCAAAAATTTCTGTTGATAATACAAATATTCAAAGCTATAATAGAATGACCATTACCATATATAGTACGAGATTTACATGGTTTTCTTATACTCATAGGGTATTATCAGAAATTTATTAAAGATATGACATTGATGCTCAAAAGAAACTCATTCTCTTTGTCACAAGAATCTTAATTATCTTCCAATAGGCTCAAAGAGGCTCTCTAGTGCTTTTATTCTATCTGTTTCAGATTGTTCTCAACAATTTATTGTGGAATATGATGCATTTGATTGGGGAATCAGTACTATTTTGCAGCATGGAGGTCGTTCAATCGCTTATTTCAGCAGAATTCTAGCTTTTCACCATCACAAACTCTCTACATATGAAAAATAATTGATAGGACTCGCTAAAGCAAATCGACATTAGCCACCATATTTATTGGGACAATCCTTTTTGGTCAGAACATATCATTTTAGCCTTAAATATTTATTTGAACAACATTTTGCGACTTCATCCCAACAACAGTGGTTTGGCAAGCTTATGGATTTTGATTGTACTATTGAATTTAGAGTTGGTCGACAAAATTTAGTCATCAGTGTTCTTTGTCGTTGTGGGCAAGATGAAAGAATTCTACAAATCATTTGCATGCCACAAATAATTTTTTTGAAACAATCAGAGAGGAAATAAAAACCTCCAAAACTCTTTAAGAACTCCGACAACGTATTAAAAAAGGTGAGGCAATAGGCCCTTGGAGATGAGGAACTAATAGTGACTTGGCGAGTTATGAAAGCATTCATGAGAAAGTTGTTTGTATCAAGCCATTATAAACAGGAGTTGTTCCTTCAACATCAAATTTGAAACAAGGTTCTCAAACTATTGAAGAGTGTTAGACCTCAGGTTCTTTCCAAAATCAAAGTGCCTCCTAAGCCACTATCTAAGGTGAATGACAAGCAGCCATTTATCAAGAGTTGGTCTCCAAAAGTAGTTGATGAAAATGACAAATCTGACAGCACTAACAAATAAAAGACAAGGGAGATTAAATGTTTCAAGTGTCTTGGCCTAGGCTATATTACCTCTCAATGCCCTAACCAAAAGGTGATGTTATTGTGGAAAGCATCGATGAAGTAACAAGTGAAGATGAACAGGATCAAGAGGTTATCGAAGAACCTAAAGCTCAAGAAGTGGTTTGCCATGCTCAAGAGGGACCGCTCTTAATGGTGCTTAGACGAATTCTTCTATCCAAACCCTTGGGAGAGGATTGCCAAAGAGAGAACATCTTTCATAATAGGTGCTTAATACAAAATAAGGTGTGCTCCCTTATCATTGATGGAGGTAGCTGTACTAATGTGACTTCCACTGAGTTGGTCACTAAGCTTAGGTTGGAGACCACAACTCACACTAATCCTTACAAATTTAGATGACTAAACGATCGGGATGATATTAAAGTGACCAAGTAAGTTTTCATTGAGTTTGATATTGGCGACTACAAAGACAAGGTAACTTGTGATGTAGTACCTATGAATGCTACCACTTATTATTGGAAAAGTCGTGGCAATTTGACCGGAGGGTCTCACGTAATGGTTTTACCAATTGTTACTCATTTAAGATTGGTGAAAGGTGGATAAAACTTACTCCACTTAGGCCGGATCAAGTGACCAAAGATGAAGAGACAAGAAGGAATGAGAATGAGAAGTCTAATCTTTTGATCTACAAGAAGGATTTGAAGAGGGCACTTTTAGAAGAAGGATCTTTCATTCTTATGCTTTCTCGAGAAAGAATTGAGGAATTGGGAGAACTCCTTAAAGAAATTAAAAACACTTTTGAAACAATTTGAAGATGTATTTACAGAAGAACTTCCTTATGGCTTACCACCACTCCGTAGTATTGAACACCAAATTGATTTGCAACTGGGTGTCGTACTTCCTAATAGACCCGCTTATCGTATGAATCCAGAGGAGGCTAAAGAGCTTCAAAGTCAAGTGGAGGACTCACTTAAGAAAGGTTATATTCGGGAGTCTCTAAGTCCTTGCGCCGTACCCACCCTTTTGGTACCAAAAAAAGATAATTCCATGAGGATGTGTGTATATAGTCGAGTCATCAACATGATCACCATCAAATACCGGTTTTCTATTCCGAGACTTGAAGATATACTTGATGAGCTAAGTGGGACTTCTTTCTTTTCCAAGGTGGACTTAAAAAGCGGATATTATCAAATTCGAATGAAGGAAGGTGATGAATGGAAGACCACTTTCAAAACCAAGTATGGATTATTTGAGTGGATGGCGATGCCTTTTGGCCTCCCCAACCCTCCTAGCACATTCTTGAGGCTCATACATTTTGTGCTTAAAGAATTTTTGGGCAACTTTGTGGTGGTATATTTTGACGACATCTTGGTTTATAGCTCAAGTTTTGTGGAACATTTGGAGCATCTTGGTACATTATTCAAATCCCTTCGACAAGCTCAACTTTTTGGTAATATAAGAAAGTGCACTTTTGATCAAGAGAAAGTGTATTTTCTTGGGTTTATAATCTCTAAAAATGGCATGGAGGTTGATGAGTTCAAAATAGAAGCCATCAAAGGTTAGCTTGTTCCAAAAGGGGTCTCCGAAGTTATGAGTTTTCTTGATTTTCCTTTGTTCTATAAGAGGTTCATCAAAGAATTTAGTATTATTATGGATTCTATCACGGATTGCACTAAGAAGGGAAATGAATTTGAGTGGATACCAGCTTGCCAACGTAGCTTCAAGCTGGTAAAAGAGAAGTTGTGCAATACTTCTATCCTCACACTCCATAATTTCAACAAAGTCTTCGAAATAGATTGTGATGCTTCCGGATTAGGGATAGGTGCCTTACTCATGTAAGAGGGTCAATCTATTACATATTTTAGTGAAAAACTCAAGGTAGCCACTCTCAAATATTCGACTTATAATAAAAAATTCTATGCGGTTATTAGAGCATTGGAGGTGTGGCAATACTACCTTCTCGCTAAAGAGTTCATTATTCACACCGACCACCAAGCACATTAAAAGCCAAGATAAATTGAACAAGAGACACCCCAAATAGGTAGAATTCCTCAAGCGCTATCCTTGCATCATTAAATATAAGAAAGAGAGCATTAATGTGGTGGCTGATGCACTATCAAGGCGTTATGTACTTTTAACAAAACTAGGTACCGCATTCTTTGAGTTTGAATAGATCAAAGAACATTATGCTCAAGATCATGATTTCGATGCGTGGTATAACAAGTGTCAACAAGGTGCTGAGGGAGGTTATAAACTGGTAGATGGTTACCTACTCAAGGATGGCAAATTATGCATACCTAGTGAAAGTATTCGAGAGTCCATCATCAAGGAGGCTCATAGTGATGGATTGTCTAGCCACGGTCAAAGAGCATTTTATTGGCCCCACCTCTTACGAGATATGCATCGATTATTGGAAAGGTGCATTATTTGCAAAAGGGCCAAAAGTAAAGTTTTTCCTCAAGAACTTTATTTACTTTTACCCATACTCAATCATCCATGGGAAGAACTTAGCATGGATTTCATTTTAGGGATACCTCGTACTCCTCAAGCCAAATATTCAATTATGGTGGTAGTGGACTGTTTTTCTAAGATGACTTACTTCATAGCTTGTAATAAGACGGATCATGCATCTCTAGTAGCCGATATTTTTTTTGAAAAAAGTGGTACTTTTGCACGGATGCCAAAAATTATTGTATCAAATAAAGATATTAAGTTCCTAAGCTCTTTTTAGAACACATTATAAAGGAGGTTTGGTAACTAAGTTACTTTTTAGTACTTCTTTTCATCCTCAAATCGATGGTCAAACTGAAATAGTGAATCGGACCTTGGGAACCTTATTAAGAAGCATAGTGGGAAAAAAACTTTTCGATTGGGACATTCAATTACCATATGTGGAATTTGCATATAATATGAGTGTTCACTATTCTACTCAAATGACACATTTTGAAATAGTGTATGGTTTCAACTCACTCACTCCACTAAACTTGGTACCATTACCGACAAAGCATGAGAAAGTGCGGAAGACCATCGAGAAGAAAATTGAAATGCATGCCAAGCAAGAAAAATGTGAAGAACATGGCAGCCTACCATGGCCACAATTGTTGACCACCTTGCACGCCTCCCATCCATTTCAGCCAACCACACATTTTTTGACCATTTTGAAGTTTCTTATTTATACCACGTTTGTAATCATCTTTCAGGAGATTGGAATTCAAAAATTTGAAGTATTTTTCTCTAGCTTTTCTAAGCTAATCACTCTTTCTTTTCGGTTAGCCAAAACCGAGTGAAACTAGTGTTTTGGTCCAACTTTGTGAGAGTCAAAGTTGAGTCATTTCCTTGCAACCTTCTTCCATTCTTCTTAGGCGTGGAAACGCCTTTGTTGGGCAGCAAACATCTCTCTCAACCCAAGTGGGTGTATCTTCTTCAAAGAGAAAGGTCATTGATCCGAAAGAGTTTCCACATACCATCTCAAATTAGCCTACTTGTGATCATCTATCGTTTCTTTTCTTCCCCAAAATTTCAACCCCTGAAACTTTCAAAATATCTTTTCTTTTCATCCACCAAACTCCTATTTTAAATTTCACATTATTTGGATCTCCCCATCAAAAGATATTCAACTTGCATATGTATTAATCTTCCATTGAGATTCATATTAAAGTTGGGTATAAAATTCATTAACCTCTCATATTATATCTTTATCTTTAACTACCATTAATTTTTAATTGAATAATTAATTCATAATATTTATGAATTTATGCACTAATTATTCAATCCATGTACTAACAAATAATGGAATATTGTATTATAGATTTCATTGTATCAATATTAGCATTCACAACTACTCATTTAATTTATTATCAAAATACAAGGCTTATGTAATGTAATTCATACAAAATTATGCTGAGTAAATAAAAGAATAAATTGAAATGAAATAAAAGTCTACTAAATACAATAAATTAATATCATACATATATGACCATCATTATGATAAAATTAATTGTTATTCATTTAACGGATACTATAAGGACAATATAATTTCATCTGGTTCAGTTCTATAAAATACAATCACTTTATGTCACTATACATATAGTCGGGATATGACTATACGTTCTCAACGAAGTGAACTATATTTATGACTTTATGAATTTGAAAATCATATACTTCAAATATAAGTTATAGACTAATGTAATTATTATTTTTTAAATTTAATCTCACATATATCAACATATTTGTAGATTTAAAATTGCACAAATAATCAATAATTATTTTTAATTTATAAACCATATCGTATAATGTAAACATAAAAATTAATTATTAATTATATGTAATAAAAAATGTTCATTAAATTTGCTTGTTGGCACATTATATCCAACATCCTCTAAATTCAATTTTAGATTTGGAAAAATCCTGAAATTTTATCGGAATTTCACCCAACGATTAGAAAGGTTAGTTGTTGTAAAGTTGGAATTTTTGGATAAAAATGGTGTTGTTAATAACATGTTTTGTTGGATTGGTGATTATTTGAGTAAAAGTTTTACCGGAAAACCGAAGAATTTGGTGAAATTTCAAAGGCCAGTGTCGGAGGAGAAGAGGCCAGGCCAAGGCCCAGACCCCTATTTGGGGCCTGATTTCAACAATTTGTAACAATGGTTTTGGGAGAGCAGTTATGGATCTGTTTTGGACGTAACATGTTGAAAATCTGAAGGTATAAAGTAATTATAATATTTGGAAATATTATTGGTTTGAAGATTGATACTAGTGTTATGGCATAATATCGATAGATTATATTGATTTCGGAAAATGGTAGGAATAATTGCAGAAGAATTGGAGGAGGAAACAAGCCAGAGAGAATGATGGGCTCAGGCCATGTAAAGGCATAATCCAAGATAGCTCCGCCCAATACCATGACATCTTGAGGTCTTTTCTTCCAAGCTTCCGAAATCCCAGATCGTTCCATTCCATTGAAACCTAAAACTGTCGGTTTAGTTCAGTCAGTAAACCCGAACCCTGCGTCCAAGGGGCCACTGGCCTTGTTACGAAGTTGTCTCAATGCAACCAGCCAGCTCTAAGAGGCCTGCCAAAAATCCTGGGTAAAAACCCCTTCGATTCTCTTCGCAAATCCACCTTCTCTGTATTTGAATTCAGCGTTGATACGCCCGCTGTTATTGCAACCCTAGATTCTTTTCTTTTTTTTAATTCATTCGTTTGATTTCTTCAATGGATAGAGCTTTCCTGAAGTTTAGCATTGCTTCAAGGTCATGGTCAGTGCACCACTTAATTGTTGAAATTGAATTTCTTTGTAGATGACTGATTGAGCGGTTATTCAAAATCATCTATACGTGTGATTGTTAGTTGGTGGAGGGTGGTTTTGCATGATAGAAAATTCTCCTTGTCGGCGGCGTGATTGTTACTCGGTGTATAGTGGTTTTGCATGATAGAAAATTCTCCTTTGCTTCTCCTCTAGAAATGAAAAATAATCTCAATCGTTAACGTTGCAGACTGGTGCATTTCCAAGGTGTTGCGACAGCAGAGGTTATTGCTTAGCGGCGCTGGCTGCTCAGGCTCAGGAGGTTTTTTACTTGATACAAAGCTGAAGGTGCCAGTTAAAACGTGATTATTGTTTTTGCTAATAATTGTTTCTCAAGGTTTCAGATTAGATTAAAACGTGGAAGCTTGAAATCTTCCTAGTTTTTGTCGTTGTCCATCAAAGGTTTACCTTAATATGAAACATACCGTTCATTTAGAGTCAAGATTATGTTTTACCTATATGGATTGGAAAGCCTAAAATTGTTAGTGATAATATGTTCCCACAAATCTAGACTCCAATAGGTTTTATTTTATTATATTTTAAAGGTTTTCTCTTAATTTTTTTGTAACAGGAATTCAAGTATGCCAACGGATGCAATAGTGGAACCTGACTCTTCAAACACCTGCTGTAACATAGTAGGATTTTTCCTTCTTACCTATGTGGATTTTATTTCTTTTTTTTTTTTTTTATATAGATTTGAATCAACTAGCCAAATATCATTTTTCAAGTAGTTTTATAGATAATTTTCCTCTTAGCTAAGTAGTTCATATTTATGTTGCTTTGATCCATTTCATAATTTCTCAATGATCTTATGCAGTGGAGGGATAAGTATACAAAATTAGAAGAGAAACGAAATGCTTTGCGGCAAGCAGTCAAACTGCTTGAGCAACAAATCAACAAGGTTCAAGCTGAGAACACCCATCTGAAAAAAGGTAATTATTTTGAATTGTTAAATCTTTTGCACCTACGGTCTTTGTTTGTTTCTAGGATCATGAGCGCTTATGATGAAAAGGCAGATTGGGATACATTAGACATAAATGGAGGAATGCTAAATGTACACTTGAATCCTACATTCGGACGCTTTGTTCATTTATTTGGTAGAATAATTATGATATATAATAAATAGTTAATAATAAAGATCAATTACATTGTGAATGAATGTGATCTAGCCTAAAAAGAGGAAAACCACTGTAAACACAAACACAAGAAATGATCTCTTGCATTCAACCAAAAAAACCTAGAAAAGAGATAGCTAGTGGACATATGGGAGGCCATTCCCACCACTTTCTTCCTAAGTTTCATTCTCCTATTTCCCCTTTTTCATATTTCCCTTTTCTCCTTAGAACACTGCCACGTCAGCTATTTTCAATGTTGAACCTCCTGCCAAACCATCTTCTTGCGTTTCCTCCACCATCAACTCTTTCTCCCTTGGTGCCTTTTTTCTTTGTCTTGGGCCTCTTTATGTATAAATATCTTATTGGGTGCCTATCAGATTGACACGGAGATGAAATACCAAAGTAACGTTTGGATTGTACATGTAGCGTTAAGTGAAGAGTCAAAGACCGAAGAAATGTTGAATTGTTGAAATATATTGCAAATATATTGTTTTTATGTAAATATATTGCAGAGGAGTGAATACGCAAGAATTAGTTGAAAGTAGGCCCTTTTTATGTAATAAGCCTTTACTTTGTGGTCTTCTTTCTGCTTTTATTTGTCAGTTTGTGTATTCTCAAATTGAAATTGGATGTGGAGTTGTTGTAAGCGATCTGTTTTGTTTGTCTTGGCAGCATATGAGGAAGAGAAGGTGCAAAAAAATCTAAACGATTGTGGAAAAAATGATTTAAGTTCTCGTGTTTGTCTAGAAAATGAAATTGCTGCCTTGAAGTCAGAGATCTTTTCATTGCAGCAGAAGAAGGATCAATCTGCAGCTAAGGAAGCAGAGCTTCTTCGGACCCATATTTCTGAAAGGGACTCAGAAATTAGGAAGCTCAGAGAGCTTTTTGAGACTGAGAAAAGAAAAGCGGAAGCAGAAAGAAAAAATGCTTTGGTATGTAAGAAGGAAGCTTCTGAAGCATATAGATTAGTAAAAGCTGAAAAGAGCAGGGTTGACGAACAAAACAAACATTACAGTGGTGAAACAGAGAAAAATAAGGAATATAGGCTACAGCTGGAGGTATTAAAGCAAGAAGCTGATGATTTAAAATTAAAGTTGGCTGCTGAGACTACAATGTTGCAAGATACACGCAAAAAACTTGAGGCAGAGAGAAAGAAGGCAATCAAAGAGAAAAAACGTGCTGATTTAGAGATGTCTAAAGCAAAGGATCAACAGATACTTGCAGAAGAAAATGAGAAATTGGCTAAAGGAGAAAAAGCTCGTGCTGAAAGTTTGTTTCAGCAGTTGGAAGAAAAGAAGGGCGAGGCTGAGAGATTACAAAGACAAGTTGAAGAAATTTTTGCCAGAAAAAAATCGAAAGAAGCACTTGGTGCTCCACATAAAAAACATACCAATGTTGAAACGATAGAAAAGACAGGGAGGCTTCTGTCAGATGCTGATGAATCAGTTTTTGTTTTGAACTCTTCCAAATTTGTGGCGCTGAACAGAAAAGTGGCGGTTGAAAAATGTGAAAAAACTGTTGTAAATATTCCTGAATTGAATAAAGCAGAAGATCTGAAAGATCTTGTGGTGATTAACAAAACAATACCTATGACAGAGAAAGATCATATTGATCAGATGTCAGTTGATTTAGAAGAAAATAAAAGGAAGGTTGAGGATTTGTATATGCAGTTGCAGGAACTCATGTCGACTAGGAAATTAACCAAGGCAACTGACAAAGCTTTTGGTGCTGAAAATGAAAAAACGAAGCTTTTAAAGAAACAACTCAAGTTTGAGAAGATGAAAACAAAGCATGCTAAGCGAGAAGTCAAGTTGGAAAAGAGTCAAAACGTTGTGCTGAAACACGAATTAGGTCGTATAAAGCTAGAACTTGTTCATTACTTACATCATTTGGACATACTATCCAAATCCTTTCCAAATGAAGGTGAATGTATGAATGATCTGGAAAAGGTAAGTTTCCTCCATTGTTTCTTGTGTTTATGTGTATTATGATGTCTTGTCGCATTGTTTGTGAACGAAGTAAGTCTCATAATACTTATTTGTAAAGTTGGACAGGTTTCTAATATTACCCCCATTTTAAGTGGACTTAGTTTTCTTCTCACTTCCTGATCTGTTGCATTGTAAAGGCTGACTTGATTATTATTTTGGATTTATTTCTTTAGATATTGCTTGAAAATGAACATTTTTTTTTTTTCTGTTAGAATATGATATGTCATTTATAGTTTCTATTCTCTAAAATTTTACTGCAATCTTGATGATGGTTTTGATACCTAAATGACTGATTGTTTTTATGTTTAAATCTCAGGCTGGGAATGTCACGTCCATGAAAAGATTCAATCTTCAAAAAAATCCATGCAATCAAGAACTAATGCAGGTCTCTGACCCTTACAAGCTGACCCAAAATCATTTAGTGCCGCTTGATTCATATGGAGGGAACCAGGCTTCGTCTGTCACAGGTATTGATTCTAAATTGAAGTCTCTGCTTGGAGGCAATAAAGAACAAATGTTACACAGCTGTGCAATAGATTCCAGCACGGCATCTTTTTCTGACAGACAGTTGGTGGGCTCACAGGAAAAGGGTGCTTTTTCTTTCTCTACATCTACGGCATTGGTTGAAGACAAGCTGAATGTGCAAGGTACGAGATCAAACTTCTCTGATGAATTTCCTAGAAAGAAATGCTATAAGAACCCTGCTGTGGTAGCTGAAAATAGTGTCAGAAGTCCTTTAAAAAGTGATGAGGTAAGAAGAAATGATGAGAATCACAGAAAGAGAAAAAGGGTACCTGATGCTGTTGGATGCTTTAAAAATTTGTGCTCTGGGAATAAGATATTGCATAAGCAGCTCGAAGAAAAGGTGTTTTTCATGCATGAAAAAAGAGGAGTAGAGAAATCATTTCGAAAGGAAGAACTCCAATTGCTCGACATCCATGGAAGTGCCTTAGCAGATCACCGTAGATTTCAGACGTCAGCTTGCGAAGAGGAAATAGAAAGACAGTCTTTGTGTGATAATGACAAGATACACACTAAACTGGTTGGAACCGAATTTTTTGGTGCTTCAAAAATAAACAAACAGTCTTCCCAATCCAATGATCTTTTATCAAATAATCATGCATGGCCTGATGCAGGTATGGAAAATTTGGAGCCATTTGTAGAAGCAGTGGATGATGATTATATGAAACTGCTAGACTTGGATAATAATGCTGATGAGGAACGATATAGGAGAGCAATTGAGATTCCCATGTCTCCTACCCTTCCTGAGATCCATGTTGGAAGTATTGAATCTCTTGATTCAGACAACATGAAGACTCTGGTAGTAAAGTCTTGTGAAAATTTTCCAGATAATCATAAGCAATGCAATGTGCAATCATACAGTTATGATGTCATAGATGTTGAGATTAAATCCAATCTTTTGAAATCTGATACCTCTGCTTCTGGTAATACCAAATTAATTAATATTAAGGAAGGGACAGTTGATTCATCAGACTTAAAAAGGAGGGATAAAAGTATGTCTTTTGATGTAGTACAATCTGGGAAGATCTCTGCTCAGGGGTTCCAATATCTTGATATGAAGATGGATATAACAGATGCATCTATGGTGGGAAAAAATGATATGAAGATGGATATAACGGATGCATCTACTGTGGGAAAAAATGGGGCTAAGCGTGCATCGGAGTTGGATCTTCCACACGCATATGAAAATATTCTTGCATACTGTGTTGTGTTTTCTAACATCAAGAATGATTACGATGTATCTATTGTTTTATCTTCCATGAATAATTGCATTGCTCAATGTTGTGCAATTACTGAAAAAGAATGGGCCATGGGAAAGATTCTTCTTGCATTAAGATTTGAAGAAAAACTTTCATCCAGGTGAATACTACATTGCACCTTATATGACTTGAGTGTTCTTGTTTTTCTTATGCTAATTATTCAGAAGGCTAGGGGTTGTGCTAATATTGCAGTCTAATTTTGTTTTTATATTTATGTTCTGGTTTATCGATCGGGCTATGTTCTTTATCAAAAGAAATAATTTCTAAAGTCTTCTTTTATATCATCTTTCAGGGAGAAGGCGTGTGTTTTCTTTTCCTTGTTGCTGATCAACTACTGCACAACTGCCTTGGATAAATTTGGGAACTTTTTTAACTGGAACTCCAATTCATCCTTGGATTTGTTTAGGGATCACATGAATACAGGTATGTCTTCTGCATTATCATGTTATATATTAAAGTATAAGTGGTAGTTCCTACATTTTTGTTAAATGTGTGGTTTATTTATCTGAAGTATTCTGATCCTAAGTGATTTATTTTCCTTCTGTTCCCAGTGATGTCTGGTTCTGAAATAAAAAGCATTTTTATAGAATTACACTTTTTGGATGAGCTTCTTCTCCTGGTCGAGGATTTCCTTATAGCTGGAAAGATTTTTCGATGTATGGATTTTGACAATTGTTCAAGAGTCCAAGTGTTTTTGGGTACTGAAAATAAAGTATATTCCTTTGCCCCAGCTTCAGCTTATCATTTAATGGCCGGGGGCATCTTCTTGGCAGCAATTTCTACAGCGATAGGTCGCGTTGGTTTTCTTTGTGAGGTGTCCTTCAACATTCTACGGATGAGCAGATATGATTATTCGATTATGTTAAGTATTCTTCATGCTTTTGCATATCTTGGTGGGGACAAGTTTTTCAATTTGAGGGATTACAGTTTGACGATGACCGTGTTGAAGTCTATTGTTGCCTGTCTTAAGGGTATCAGTTCTGTAGATGCTGCTGCTTTGACACCATCTATTACGAATGTTAAGATTGGTTGTAGCTCAAGTGACCGTTGCCTATTTTCAGAGAATGTGGTGTCTATTGATATTGTAGCATCATTTCTCCTAGGACTGCTCAAGAAGAATGTGTCAGGGAGATTCATGCCTGAAGGCGTTGCAAAATCATTTGGTCCTATATGCTCTGAAACATGTAAAGCTAATCAATTCTCAAGTCTTGAAGAGCTTCACTCTACCTTAGATTCGATTTGTGATACTTCTTGCTGTTTAAGCAAACACAGATTGCTATATTCACACTGGGATTCAGTTAATAATTTGACTTTATGTGACATCAGCGATGTCATTTCCTTGATTGAGCTGATTGGTTGCTATGTGGTATGGTTTATGCTTTTGTGCATCCGTTTATTATTATTTCATCAATATAAGTGTTATTACGAGCCAACGATTTTCCATATTCTGCTAGTTGTCTGAGTTGTAGCTTGATTTGATTTGGGATTTTTATTTCACATTTTTCTTCACGCTATTTGAAGAATTCTTATCTTAACTTTGAATTGTCTTCCTCTTTCACTACAGAGCTGGAGTTGGATATCCATAAATGTTCTCCCTCAACTACTGAAAATGTTAGAATCATGTGCTGTTGAGAATTTTACTGTTGCAATTGTTCTTCTTCTCGGTCAACTTGGGAGGTTAGTAAAATCATTCAGTTTTGGTGCATATTTCACAAGATGATATTTATGGTGAACTGAACAAGTTTTCTGTGTTAAGATAAGATATATTAGATATTGTTGTAAATGAATGTACGAATGGTGCAGCTGAAATTTATTTCAAAATAAAAAATGAAAACAGAAAATAAAATCTCAGAAATTAAGAAATTTGTATTACTCAAACTTCATCTAGTAAAATTCATAACATCCTTAAAATAGAGTTTGAAAATCTAACTTGAAAAATAATTTATTTAAGAAATTATTTCAAGGAAGTAAATATTTTAACAAAGAAATAATTGTTGGAGGACATAATTTAACTTAGAGAATAATTCAATTTAGTAAATAATTAATTTAAGAAAATAGTTAAATTTAATGGGTCACAAGCTTGTTCTGCATCAGTAAAGTATCAAAAAGGTGAGTATTTTTCTTGGAGAATTGACCATTGCTTTTTAAGGATGGTCATAATAAGCAAAGAGAAAATGTTCAAGGAGTTTGGGCAACTAAGTGACTTTTCAAAGTAGGAGACAATATCTAGATCCAGTGCTGAATCATAATTTAGAGCAATGACTCACAATATGTGTGAATTGATACGGATAAAGAGACTCCTTACTAGGACTGGAATACTCTATGTACCTCAGAAACTTTACTGTGGCAATCATACAACTACCAACATTGTACAAAACCCAATTTAACTAAAGAAATTGACCAACACTAAAAACTTGAAGCAGGATTAATTTGCATTCCTGACATCCCAACTAAGGAACAACTTTTTGATCTGTTGATTAAAAGACCACCAGCAAAAGAATTTCAAAAATCGTTGACAAGTTGGAAACATCTTTCGGTTAAACTTAACAGGGAGTATTGACAAGATTGCCAAAACCTCGACCAAAATCCTTATGGAATTAGGATAATGTCCTTACGAGATTCATAGAACAACCAAATTAAGATCTTTCCATAGAAAGTTCATTAAAATAAACACGAAGAACCCTGAATATTATGAATATCACCATTGTATATTTGATAGAATAGATTAGGAATGCTTTTCTCTTTCGAAAACTTTCCTAAATTAATTTGTTATAGACGTACATCAAGAATCCAAATTTCGATGGGTTTGTATTGTTTAAATTTCATTCGATGTGAAATTGGTCATCAAGCCTATAAAAATGCAGCACGTATATAAACACAAGAAAAAAGCTGTCATTGATGTTGTCAGAATCGTCCTCAAAAAATTCACCTTTAAAACTTGTAATTTGCTTTTCTATACAATCTTTTTGACTTGTAATTTGCATTATCATGTGGTTTTCTTCTGGAACTTGGAAGTTGTTTCAAAACTTCCTGAACAAGTGTATGATACAAATCTTGGAACTGTTTTAATACTTATTAAATATGGTGCTTGCTTTGACAATATGGAACTTGGAAGTTGTTTCTTCTGGAACTTTTTAGATTTGTCTTTATCTGTTAGTTTTGTGTACATTATAATTGAAACGACTTTAATTTTCAGGTGCGGTGTAAGTGCTGGTGGATACAATGACACGGGAGTTGTAAACTTGAGATGTAGTCTAACACATTTTTTTCTGCGGAACACAAGCATGAATGCTGGTCTACCTATTCAAATTGCAACTGTGTCTGCTTTGTTATGCCTAGCTTCTTTCGATTTTGAAGCTATGGTACACGATAAAGTCAACCTTCCTGTCTTTGACTGTCAATTCTCATCTGTTGATTCTATCAAGAGGTGGTTTTCCTCACTGAGCCAGAAGCAGCGGGACTTGTCATTTAGGCTTTTGCATGATGCTGCTGAGCGAGACATAGTTGGGTGAGATGCCAAATGATTTTGAGACATAGTTTGTTGGAAATTTTTATGAACTTTTACACACAGAAAGTGTTGTGGCTTGTGGAGAATTCAAAGATTCCCTCGGACATCTGCTTTGCTTGAGATGGGTATATGAAACTTCTTGAATTCCCTCTTATACGCTCACTGCGATTGTAAATTATCATGCCTAATTATGTGGAATTTGCATTGTTTTATCACAGTATCTCTAGACTTCCCTCTCTTCTTACTCTGCTAAACTGGAATTTGACTTTTTTTTATTTTATTTTCTCAGGCATTGGTAAAGTTCTTGGCTATAAAATGTAGAAGGGCAGTCATCTTGTTGGGTCTGAGGAGAAGAAGACTTTATAAGAGGTGGAATGGTGGAGTTAACAGCTTAATCATCATACTGTTCACCGCCATTTGTCCACTTGAGACACGTTGTGTTGAAAATTTTGGTCAGTTAAATGTTTCCATTACTTAAAAGTTGTCTATAAATCTGATATTATCTTCTAATTTATAGTATTTTTTTCTGTACCTCATCGTGCATTTACAACAATTGAAAAGGATTTGCGTAGAGGATTAATAAGAGGTTTGTGTTGATTTTTCGACCAAAATCTACACCAAAAAGAAGCTATTCTTAGTGATATAATGAGTAATCGTCATTATTCTTTGCCATATTAGTGTTTTCCGCACCTGGTTCTGATTATAGGCTGCATTATTTTGAAGAGGTGCAAAATTTACATGTTCATGTAAAGGACTGCTCTGTTAAATGCATAACACAATGAGTGATCTATTCAAATACGAACACTCGCAATTACATGAATTTCCACTTTTCAAATGATTTTTTACCCACCAACTTATTAAAAGATATCATTCTTTGAATTAAGTTTATTGCTGATTTTATGTAATTAATCGTACTTTATGCTAACTCAAACATCATTTTCAACTCGATAAAAGTGTCGCACTTGGCTTCTCATTGAAAGACGGTATATTTTTTTAATGCGATACTAACAAGACAATCTTGTCATATGAATCATATCTAACTATATTTGCAGTTATTGAACTTTTTATATGGCACCAAATATACTAAGATGAATTTCATAGTATTTACATTATTGTGGTCCATCGTTATCTTGTTGGAACTAAGTGGAGACTGGAAGGCTTTTGCAGAGAACAACCTATGTCTTGTATTGTTCTGGAAGAGAACAAAATTACTCCATATAGGATGGCATCTCCCTAATTGCAGTCGAGTTACATTTTGCAATAACATTATGTTATGTTATTGAGATGGGATCATCAATCACGGGAGACAACATGTGATAAAGTTAACGGGTTTTCTGCTGATAGAGGGGCCATTTAGGACCTGAATTATTCAAAAAAATAGCTTCGCTCGTCCACTATCCTGACCCCTAAGTACATGGACTGAATTACATTTCACTCATTTTAAAATGCAGGGTGAAATGAAAGACATGGGTTAACTTGAGCATGTTTTATTGATGAATATAAAAAGAAGTAGATGCTCATTTATATCAGTGAGGAAATTCTTTAATAGCTTTAGGTGCTCCTATTTTACATAGTAAATGTGAAATGAAAGACATGGGTCAACTTGAGCATATATATTTTCTGTGAGTTTATGTTTCAAATACAAATTTTACCTGCAGATTGCTGTCCACTCTCTGGATCATAAAAGCCAACTTTTCTTGTATTTAGCCTGTCCCTCAACGGCAAAACCTGAAAAACAATACATATTGAAGAGCTTGACAACAGTTTAACAGCTACAAGTCTAGCAACAACGCCAAAAATTCAGAAATTACCCTAAATAAACTAACCATGAATATCGAAAAATACCTCTACTTATGTTTCTCTGTTTCCCATTGCTGAAAGCACACTCTCCACTGCAATAACTATCGCTGCCACCTCAGTTAATAGCTCAATAAACTTTTAACTGTCCTAAACCTTCAAGTCCATTTTTCAAGTCTCTGATACTCCAAAGGGAATGAATGTTCCAGCAACTCAAGAAACAACCTGTACCCAGAGCAGCTACAGTTGCATAAATTAAGTTACATAACACATCCTGTGTTTCCAGCGCCAGAAGGCCACAAACCATCTGTAAAATTGTAAGAGCTATGAAAAACCTCAGCACAATTCAAAGCCACAACATAATTCCTGCTTCCCTGCGCCAGAACGCTATAATTAAAAGTTATAACTCCAACTGTGCCATTTCCATCACAACGATGCTTAAAATTTTATGGATCTTTTCTATGTCCATGTGTGATTTATCACCAGCAAAAAATAAATGAACCTTCTCCCTCAGTGTAATCCAACTACAACCAGGACTCTTCTTTATCCCTTTCGCTATCTTGGTCTGTCTTATTTGCTCCCCATGATTCTTCTCATCCGAAATATTGTGTAAATTGGATAAAACTACATAAGGGGTAGCATTAGACGGCTCTAACTCGACAAGGTTTTGACAAGCAAGCTTTGCAGTATCGAGACGCATATGCATCTTGCTTGCACCCAGAATAGCTCCCCAAACACCAGAATGAGATTCAAAAGGCATTGATTGAATCAAACTCATTGCATCATCTAGCAACCCAGCTCTGCCCAGAAGATCAACCACACAGGCATAGTGGTCTGGTCCGGGTTCAACATTATGCGACGATTTCATCATTTTGAAATATTTCCAGCCTTCTTCTACGAGTCCGGCATGAACACAAGCAGAAAGAACGCCTAGAAATGTAACTTCATTAGGGCTTTGGCCTATATCCTCCATCGTCCCAAATAAGGTGATTGCTTCTTTGCTGAATCCATTTTGGGCAAGCCCAGTAATCATCGAGTTGATGGAAACAGTATTGGGAGCTTTGATACAAGAAAACACCCTAGAAGCATCGGCTATATTTCCACACTTTGCATACATCGTAATCAGAGAATTTTGAACAGATATATCAAACTCCATTATCATCTTTACAGCCAGAGCATGAATCTGCAGCCCTTGGTTTAGTGCTGCCAAATCAGATGCAGCACTTAAAATGCTGCTCAAAGTGAGTGGATTTGGAAAAATTTCTTTCTGAAGCATATCAGTAAAAAAATGGAGAGCCTCCTCATACTTTTCATTGTTCACAAACCCAGAAATTACAGCCGTCCAAGCAACATCATCTTTTTTAGGCATCATTTGAAACAACTGAATGGATTTTTCAGCCATCCCTTGGTTAATAAATCCACCAATCATCGTTGTCCATGAAATTAAATCCTTCCCCGACATACCATTGAAGAGCTCTAAAGCTTCATCCATCAGTTTAGATTGCACAAATCCTCTAATCATTGAATTCCAAGTAACTACATCTTTTTTGGTCATGTAACGAAATACTTGTGCAGCTGCATTAATAGAATCACATTTAGAGTACATGGTGATCATGGAATTACATAGAAAAACGTCAAACTCAAATCCTAAATGCAAAACCAATCCGTGCAATTCGATACCTTCTCTATATCGACAAAAACTACCACAAGCTTCAATGAGTACGCTAAAGGTAGTATTGTTGATCTCAACTTTTTCCCGTCTTGAATCCAAAAACAGACCCATCCCATCTTCAAAATTTCCTAACTTCATATGCCCATCAATCATCGTAGTCCAAGTAATCACATTTCTTTGGGGCATTTTGTCAAACAGGTGGCGTGCATCAATAGTCCTGCCCATTTTACAATAACCATTAATCATAGCGCTCCACGAGATTACATCTTTCTCATCCATACGGTCAAAAACCTTCACTGCCTCATCCAGTTTTCCCACCCTCAAGTACCCGTTGATTAGCACATTTGAAGAAACTGGATCCTTCCATAAAATCAATGATTCATTATACAACTTCTCAGCCATATTAAACCTTCCAGCCTGCACAAAACCAGAGATCATGGTTGCGTACGAAATAACATTTCGATCTGGCATTATAGAAAACAACTCAAACGCTTCGTCTATCATGTTTTCACGATTATAAGCAGTTATCATTGCATTGTACGATGCAGTGTTACGTTCAGGCATTATATCAAACAATTTCCTGGCTTTTGAAACTTGGCCATTTTGATAGTACGCAGTGAGCATGGCAGTCCAAGAGATTGTGTTCTTGATGGGCATACGTTTAAAAATGGCTTCTGCTTCTTCCATATTCCCATTCCTTCCGTTTTTACTGATGTTTGCATTGCAGTACAGAAGGAACTTGGAACTCGTTCCTCTTCTAGAATTAAAACCATTAGGAAATTCTGCGCGGTAATGCCGGGACGAACAGACGAAAAAACCAGACACATGTTTGACTACGAAAGTCGCTAGTCTTTCTGCAAACATGGCTGGGAATGAAATTTCGGAAGTGAAAAAACATCCATGGCAGGGCAAAATAGTCAGTCTAATTCTTCGCTAAGTTCTTCAATTTGCATCATGAACAACTTTTTTGGAATTCTCAACTCAAAGACGGCAAATTTCCTCCGATGATTTTAGTCGGTATCTGCTGAAGCTAGAGATGTTCAAGAATCGGGTTCGCGAGCCCGCCAAAGACCGAGCCAAACGAGCTGACCAACGTCCTGGCTCGTTGGCTGGGCAGGGTGGCTCGGCAGCAGCTCGCTGATAGCTCGTCTGTCCGTCCATGCTTAGCCTCAGGATGCTGGACCTCGTTAGCCACCCTCAAAGATTCAAACGGTCAAAAATACTAAAAACTCCTGAACAATCAACTGAAAATAGGAGAAAATAATCAATAATCAATTAACCTCTAACGTTCAATATTTTCTGACGATAAAGATAGAAGATGTTCAGAAAAACTCGATGAAACTGATTTTATTGAAAACTAAGAGAAAATCTCTCAAGTTTCAACTTGCGTGGCTTTTATTCAGTTTTTTCTCACCTCACCGGCTCACCCCTACTTTCACTGTCTCACCACTCTGTCGCTCTCGCTTCCCAAATATACAGAACCAGGAAGTTGTTCTGTTCTGTTTTTTTTTTTTTTTTTTTAACTTAATAATATAATATATTAAATTTTTTATAATTAATTTTATAATTTTAATATCGTTGTGTTATTTTGTTTTTAATTTATATTATTATTTCTCTAGAGCGGGGCGATCGATTGCCTCGCTCTCTGGGCAACGCATCGCCTCGCTCTCTAAGTGGGGCGACGCATGAGGTATCGCCCCAGGAGTCGATTGATTGGTCTGTTCTTCGTCTCACTCCGTCGTTCTACGGAGCGATACATCGGCACGATATTTTGCATTGCACTTGCATATGAAAGTTGCATTGCGATTTGCGCAACGGTATTATGACTGTTGCACTATGACTGTTGCATTTCGATTTGCGCTTAACTTGCAATCTAACGGTATTATGACCGTTGCGCTTGCAATATTATGACCGTTGAATATTACGAACATTGACAATACAATGGCAACAATGCAACTCCAACCTATAAATTTTCTTCCACCCTCATCGTTTTTTTCATCAATTTCTCCAAATCTCTCTAACAAATCTGCTCTCAATCTATTCTTCGTGCTCTCTCTCCCTCGATACTCAATCTATTCTTCTTCATCTTCAATTTATTCAATAAGGTAAAATGTAATTTATTTTTTATATTTTTAATTATATTTGTAAATATAATTTATTTTTTATATTTTTAATTATATTTACCTGAATTTTTTTGTGTAGGTTTTGTACGTGTAGTCAATTCACCGGATACAAATTTTGTTGAACTCCAACATCATTTGCGTGGTATCAATTTTTTTGAAATTTACATATTTTTAATAGCATAGATGCACGTAATTATAATATTGTCGATGAAGATGTTGAGGAAATTAGAGAAATAAATCCAGTATTTTCAATAGAACAATCGTCTTCATCTGCACAAGCATCCACGTCATCACCTAAAAAAAAAAAAAATAAAACGTCTGAAGTATGGAAACATTTTGTAATGAAAGAAATTAAAATTTGCGGTAAATTAGAATATAGAGCTCAATGTAACTATTATATTAAAAATTATGCATATATTTCTGGTAGCTCAACTAGCACACTCGGTAGGCATTATTAAAAATATCACTTAAACGAGCAAGTTAGAGACCCTACACAAATATTATTAAATGCTAGTGGTAGTGGTACTTTTTTATATTCACAAAATAAAATGCGGGAAGGAATAGCAAAACTTGTAGGACAATGTGAGTTGCCTTTAGCGTTCACCGATAGTGATGAATTTGAAAAATTTATGAAAGAATATGCTACTCCTAATTTTAAACGTATTCCTCGAAGTACTACTAGAAATGATATTATTAAAATGTTTAATAATATGAAAAATGAACTAATTTCATTTTTTTTAAATGCTCCTTCTATGTCTATTTGTATTACTTTTGATTTATGGAGTGCACATAATTCTGTAGGATATGTTGTTGTTACTTCTCATTTTATTAATGAATCTTGGCAGTTAAATAAAAGAATTTTAGGATTTCGTAATTGTGAATATCCTCACACTGGTAATACGATTTATAGATATATTGTAACAATATTATAAGAATATTCTATTCGAGATAGAATATTTAGCATAACATTTGATAATGCTAGTGTTAGCGATGTTGCTATTTCTCATTTTAAAAATTATTTTCAATTAGATACTACACATGATTCTCTTTTTCATATGAGATGTGTTTGTCATATTTTAAATTTAGTTGTTAAAGATGGTATGACATATATTTTGCCTCATATTGAATTAATTAGATCTGCAATTTCTTATATAATTGGATCTAATTCAAGGCAACAAGAATATAGAGAGTTTTGTAGAGCTGCACAACTTAAACCACAAAAATTAAAAACTGATGTAGATAATAGGTGAAATTCAATTTATTTAATGTTAGAAAATGCTAGGCCATATTGACAAGTTATTTGTGCTTTTATTAATGAGAAAACACAAAGTATTATTCTTGATAAATCTAGTTGCGATGTAGCTAATATATTTCTTGATTTTTTAAAACCATTTTACGATGCTACCAATGAATGTTCGGAAATTTATTATCTCACTTCTCATCTTGTACTCCCAATTTTTATAAACTTAACAAGTAATTTTGTACAATATCGACAAGTAGATGAATTTAGAGATATACTTAACAAAATAGAAATAAAATTTAAAAAATATTGGCTAGATATTCCTTTTATTTTTTGTTATGCATGTATAATGGATCCTCAGTATAAATTAAGAGGAGTATGTTTGATAATTAATAAAATTTCTAATAATTTAAATACTATTTATTTAGTTTCTACAGAACAAATATGTAACGAAATTGCTAGTTTATATTCTTCTTATGAATCTTCGCGTGATAGTTCAAGTAGCAGTAGTAGAAATATAGTAAGTTCACAATTTGATATTCATGATATTTGGAGTCAATTAGATACGGATGTTTACTCTAATTCATTGCGAAATGAATTAGATATTTATTTTGACACTCGATATCAATTTTCTCGTGAAGAAAATTTTGATATTTTAGATTGGTGGAAAATATTTTCTACCACATATCATATTATTTCAATAATGGTACGAGATCTACTAACTCATCCGGTGTCTACAGTAGCATCGGAATCTGCTTTTAGTGCAGGTGGACGTGTGTATGATAAACGTCGAGGACGACTTGTACCTGATCTTGTGGAGACGCTTATTTGCATGAATGATTGGAATGATGTCATTACGAGAAACCAACAACGCGAAGATGAAATACTTGAAGATTTTAAAAATTTGAAGTTGGAAGAGGAAGAGTAGGATAGTAAATTAAATTTTGAAATATTTTTCAATTATTATTTTTACGTTTTTTAAATGATTGAAAATTTGTAAATGTAAAATTTATAATAAATGATATATTATATTTTTTATATATTTATTTAGTAAAAAATTACAGAGTGACAATCGACCTTCATAGAGAGTGAGCCGATACATCGTCTCATTACACGATCCGTCGGCCCACTATCACTCACTCTCGTTCTATAATTTAACAGAATGATAGCCGATCAATCGCTTTAAGGGGCGTGTGATCAGCTATCTAAAATTTTAGATAAATGCCCTCAGCCGATCCCCAAATCTGGAAACCTCAAATTGCTCCCGAATCGCTCCCGAGTATCGAGTACACCCTCAGACGATTCTTTCGACCTCAGAGCAGAGCCACAGGTTATATATTTCTATTTTCTTCCACAATTTGAAATTTTTTTAGTTCGGTTGTCGGGCACTCGGGATAGTGAATTCCTGCTAGGTCGCGCACCACTTGCTCAGTAGGGCGCGGCGACGCGCACACTGGCCTGCTGTGTACGCGGGAGGCGGGAGCCGATCGATCGCACGCCAAGGCACGATCGATCGGCTGATCGATGACAGCTCAATGCCCGAGTCGACTGGCACCCTAGAGGGTGCGATCGTTCGGCTCTACGCATGTTGATGAATTTGTTTTGTACTGAATGCATAATTTGATTTTTATTGCTGAATTTTGGTTTCAATTGTGTGATTTTTATTACTTAATTGGTTTGATTGAATTGACTTGTATCTTAAGGTTGGTTTGAATTGTGGGTGTTACACCTAATTGAATGATTTTGTGGAATTATTGAATTGACTGAATTCTAAAAAGCATTGTTTGATTTTTATGGTTCAATTCTAAACTGTCGGTTGTACATTATGGCTTACAGATTGAAAATGCCGCCAAAACGTTTAAAAGCTTCTTCAAGCTCAGCTTCAGTAAAACAAATCGATCACTCCTTCGTAAACTCTGAAGCAAGGAAATACTTTATGGATTTTATGGTTAAGAATAAACCTATTATATGTGAAATTCAATTTCAACCTTCTGAGTGAGATGAAAATATTTTAGATATTGTCAAGCAAAGAAAATGGAAAAATCTTGTTGTATTAGGTGGTGATGCAAATATGAGTATTGTTCAGAAATTCTATGCAAATTTGAGGGCATCAAATTCAGATAATACCGTTCAAGTTCGCAACAAGATCGTAGAGTTTTCAGCGGAGATCATTAATGCTAAGTTTGGTTTGGAAAACTTAAATGAAGACGATTATCATACAATGATGGAAGATGGTCCAAATTATGAAATGATTATACAAGAAATGGGACACCGAGGTTCACAATGGGTTTACTCGGTAGTCAATGCAACTCAACCTTTACATTTGATTATAAGTTATCTCAATTGTTATGCTCAAGCTTGGTGTAAGTTCATAAGAGGAAACTTAATGCCTACGTCTCAAAATTCTGAGCTAACCAAAGAGCGGGCAGTGCTTTTATATTGCATTCTCACTGGTCGATCCATAAACGTCGGCCGATGTAAGACAAAGGTTAGAAAATATTTTCAATCAGCAATCACAGTTATCACATGAACAGAATCGCATCGAACATTGGTTGAGGAATATACAAAATCATTCACTTGAGCAGACAGCCTTCTTTGCACGATATGTGAGAGCTGTAAATAATCGTTATGACAATTTGGGTCTAGCATTACCCATCTTTCCAGACCATCTATTGAGATCATGTGAACCTCAACGAGACACTTATCCACGAGAGGGTGATGACAATGATCAGCCTGCCACGTGAGGTATGTTATTTTTCACCTATTTTCGCTATATTTTGTTGTATTTGGTAGAACTAAATTCTTAAATGCGTCTATTATTTAAATTTTGAATAAATTTATGTTTTATTTCTGTTAGAAATTAACAAAATATATAATATATTTATATAAACTAATTTTATTTATATAAGTTCTGCTCGTTGAGCTTGGCTCGGTTCATTGAGCTCGTGGCTCGCGAGTCGACTCGGTTTGAAAATTTTTTTGGGTCGGCTCGTTAGGTTCGACAGGCTCGGCTCGGCCGGCTCGTTTAACATGACTAGCTGAAACGAGCGAAACGCAGATTCGTCGCAATGTCCAAGTGATAGAGAAGTAGGGAGAGAGAGAATCCGGCTAATTTCACCATTAATATTTAATAATATATTTATACTAATTTTATATTTAATTATTTATCTGAATAAATAACTAATTACGTTAAATATTTATAATCGATGGTAATTATAACTATTCCAACAATAAATAAACAAAATTAAATTAGAATATAAAAACAATCTTAAAAGTATATATGTGGTAATTGAGTTCCAAATATTAAAATAAAACCGACTCAACCATCAAATAAAATAAAGATTTATGGTCGACGTGGATTTTATTTTGATTCATTCGACTCTTTTCAATTAACATAAATCTAACTATTTTAAGTTCTTAAAGTTCGTGGCAGTTTATTACCGTAGCTGAATTAGAACAATCCCGTGATTTTACTCTAAGCGCGAAAAAACAATGTGGTGAAACGAAACACTAGGAGACTTCGGTGACGAGCATGTTGGCTTCCTTTGGCATGGGTGAGTTTGTAACTCCTTAGCAAATGCATCTAAGTGTGTGCATGATGATGGGGTCAGGCAAGGGTGCACAACAATTGGTTAGCGCACTCGAGTTGGGGTGGCCAGAGTTATGTAGTTTCATGCAGGAGTGCAACAACGTGCATTCGTAGTTGCGTGTGAGGAGGCTTTTTTTAGGTTAAAGGAAAAATCGGTACAAATTAAAAGAAAAAACAAATTACGAGTCTTTCTGAGATCAGTATGTGTTATTTTTACTCTATTATTCTGTTCTCTTATCGATTTGTTGATGTGTCAAGTAATAATTAGTGAAATTAAAATTTAATTAATGTAATAAATTCGATATTTATAATTTATTATATTAATAGAATAAAAAAATAAACGTAACATTATTTACGTTTAAAATATAAATGTAGAAATTAATTTGAAGGAAATAATGTAAATTTGAAATTTGAAATTTGACAATTTATTATTTACTATAAAAGGATAGAAAATAAACGAGTAGAAACACATAAGACAACACAATTTCGTTCAGAGCATTATATAATCGAAGAATCTATCTCCGTTCTTTACCATTCTCCTTCTGTTCATCGATCGTGTTTTTATGAACATCTTCCTCCGATTCATCTCTGTGCTCTTCGATCTTTTCCAGCTCTCGATTTCCTTCTGAATCATCGACTGAAATTCCGCAGGTTACTGGAGAAGCAATCACTCGCGTGCGCGATTCATCATCCTCGGAGGAATCTGATTCGACCGGGACTTCTCTTTCTTCCGCTTCAACTTGATGTAAATCTGATTTCTGACGATCTTCAACCATTTTTGTTACTGTTTTCACTTCTGTCTTTGAAATTCCAGAAGCCTGGGGAGAATTTTCGCCATGAACGACGAGCCTTACGCCTACCTCTGTCTTGTTAATGGCCCGAACATTTGCGTGCGGAGATGAGACGACCTTCCCTGAGCCGCTGGTTTGATCATCTTTTTTTGAATTATGGTGAAATATTGCAGCGAAAAATCCACCTATAGGCGATTTCGCCGGCTGTTTGGATTGATGGCCCTGAATTTCTACCTCGATTCGTCGACCTTTCCCCTTCCTCTGCTCCCAAGTTTGAGAAACTTCAACTCCGGGATGATGGATCCAAACTCCGGGCTCTTTTTGCCCTTCGATATGAATCGCCTCGAAATTATCGACCGGAGACTCATCAGAGAGTGCAGATGAGAGGGAACCTCCATTAACAGCTTCCTCCTGCTCCCTGCGATGATCATCTTTCTGCACAAAAATGGAAATCAGGCAAACGCGAAGGAAGAAAAGAAATTTCGAAAAAGGGAAAATTCGAAAACCTTGAGATTTTCTTCAACAGTAACGGCAATATGTAGCCTTCCAGTGTTAACATTCTGAAGAGCCAACCACAGATCATGTCTCCTTCCATCTCTGAAATCAGCGACATCAATGGAACAGTCTCTGCACATGTGAGAAACGAAAGATTTTCCCGGAAAATTATGTACATTTCTCTATCTAACCAAACACAATTCATCAATTTCTAGAAATCATAGAGCAAGTTTTTGAAGGCAAACCCTAGATAATCATCGGCTACATTATCCTTATCATAAACTTGGATGGTGATCACATTCTTTGATTCCCATGATACAATGGGAATCTTGAATTCCTCGTTCCATTTTGGAGCCAACGTTTTTCGTTCCGTCTTCGTCTTGAATCGATAAGCCCCCAATTGGCCTTTCACGAATGGATCCGCCAATCCTGTGTTTATTATGCGATGAATATTAATTTAAACGATCATATAATATGATTCATATTAATATCGACAAATCAGTACTACTAATAATTCAATTCAGACAGAAGATGTGATTGATAAAGTTAAAACAAACGGAAGGTGAAACACAAACCGTTGATGATATCAGAAGGTTTCATATCAGATCCTTCGAGAACTTCGACTTTGACATGAGCTACTGGCTCCACTACTTCAACGGAGAACCAGTGATCTAAAAGGCAACTCAATTCAATCAATTAACGGTTCTCCAAAAGGCAACTCAATTCAATCAATTAACAACTAAATTTTTTGAGCGAACGTAAAATATTAGATAAAATGTAACTTATACTCTTATATTTTTACAGATTAGATTTTAAATTATTTTTTAATAGACGAAATATATACCTTTCAACTGTTAGAAGTTTGAACATTATCGACAATTTATCTGTTAAATCTAATTTACATATATCACATTTTTAATTTTTAATTTTTAATTTTTAATTTAATGAAGTGTCTTAACATGATTTTCAAACCAATTCGAACTCTGTCTTGAGAGTTCGAAATCCCCCGAGAACAGCTTGACATGGGCATGAGAATTACCGGGCTGAGGCGAAACGAACTTCTCCACATCAACCACCAACATATTCGGCTGTAAAAAAGTTGAACCAGCTTATGATACCGAAAATCAGAAATTAAGATTCTACCTTTCTAATTTTAGAAGCTAACCTCAACAAGTGTCTGCTCAAAAGCAGTGGAAAGAAGCTTGTCCTGACCAAGATTAACACATAAATAAACTTGGAATCAGCATAGAGAGAGAGAGAGAGAGAGAGAGAGAGAGAGAGAGAGAGAGTTAAGACTAGCCAGCCAGCCTGCAATGCCAGGAAGTTCAGCAACATCAGGTCCATGAGAAAAGAGAGGCCTAGCAGACATCTGAAAAAATGGAGGCTCGGCAAAGCATAGCCGAAGACGGCTAAGAAACGGCCAACTCCGAATGAACTTCACACCGATCAAAACCTGCAACATAATAAAATCACATAATCCTATTTTCGAAGAATATACTCGTCGATAAAACCACGAATCCCGTTCAATTGTGAAGAACAAAGAATAATAACTTAAGATCCCAAGTTCTTAGGACTTCACTTCTTTATTTCTTCTGAAGATCTTATTCCATGTCAAACTATCAAGATGAAAGTTTGGAGATTCTCTCTACTCGAGTCTCCCATATCGTCCTAATCTATGATATATGATAATATAATACGATATAATAAATTATATCTACAAGAAGAAGACATATCACAAATTATTTGTACCTTTCCTTCTATGTGGAGGCTTGTGAGATGCAGCTTTGTCCACAATCCAAATCCCAGCGCTTTCCTTAACTTCACTGCGAGAATTGTACTCATATCATCAGCTGTCAAAAAATTCATCCCCAGCTCCAACACCTGCACAAATTAGACGATACTTTACACCCGCCTGGAAAAACAGAACCGTGATCATCATCGAGTCTTACAAACCAAGTGATCGTCTTCCACCGATCGGTGATGAACTTTGATTTCGGTGAAGATGGGAGCATTTCTTCCCAAGTAAAGATGCTCCACCACAGCCTTTTTCTGCAAAAAGAAGTGTTTTATTTCACGAATACAACAAGTATCTCTTCAAAACTATGTAGTTAAGCACACGTTGTTAGACCTAATAAATGCTAACTCATATTTATTTGATCACTTAATTGAACTTGACTCTATGATTAGAGCAAACAATATATGAAAATAAGTCCACTAATAATGGTCGATTATCCAACACGCATATCGTATACGAATACGTATTTTTTGTCGTACAGCAGTCCAAGGTTTGTACTTGTCCAAGAACCAGGGAATGATGGGGAGGAGAATCTTCTGGGAAGCAATCTGTTCAATGCAAATAGACCATAACTTCTCTACAGCATAGTTCATCCATCTCACTGTTTCTGATTCAGAAAGTACCTAAAAACCAGATTGAATTGAGTTAGTTGAGGAAGATGAAGATTGAAGATGGAAATAAGAGAAAATACAAATACCCTTCTGTGATTGCTGTGTTTTCTCTCTCTAAACTGCAATTCCTTCTTCAATCTCATCACGTATCTTTCATGAACCTTTCAAAAACTCAGCACAATTTATAAAATCAAGTCAAACCCAGTTTCAAAAAACTGTTTTATGAACCGATCTGAATCGGATTTTTATAACCCAGATTCAGATTTTCAGTTCGAATCTACTAAATTAGTAAGCTGAATCAACCAGAAAATCAGGCGGAGGAGAGGAGATTACCAAGTAGAGGTAGATGAGAGAGATGAAGAAAAACGAAATATGGTACAAGTTGAACGCAGAAAGAAACCACAGAAACAGCAGCACAGCTGCCACATGGTACATTAACGAAACCTCCATTAAATCCATTTCTCGAGCTTCGTCTTCTTGAGCTTCTTCTTCGTCTTGTTCTTACTCTTTCCCGCTGCCCATTTTCTGTTCTTCTGAATCGAAAGCAGAGCAGATGGGTATTCTAGAATTTCAACGAAGAAATTCGAATTGATTAGACATAAAATCACAATCAAGATACGTTGTTAGAAGTGGCTCCAACTGGAATACAGACGGTTAACTTATTTTGAAGTCCCCACGTTGTCGGACTCTGGGCTGTGTTCAACCATCTTACAATATTGTTATGGCTAATGTCACACTTGCACTGTTACATTTTGATATTATATTCTTAATTCTATCATATTACGTTAATGTATAGTTTATTTACAAGTGATAATGATAATATTTGTAATATATAATAATTGTTAAACTTATAAATAAGTAAGATTAGAATGTTAAATCAAAGTGAACGGTTTAATATTATCGTATTATAATTATTAATTTAACAGAAATAAATAATTATGTAATAATAATTTTATATTATTGGTGACAAATAAATCAAGCTTATTAAATGCGAAGTTCTCATCATTTTGATTTTTATACTATGCTATTGGATAATTATTCTCTTCCTTACGCTTTATGCTTATCAATAGAAAATTATTATAATAATAAAAAAGAAAGTCTTGTTTAGCAAGTTCAAACTAAATTGATTATTTCTAATCTTATAAATTAAATAAAATAAACTCCAAATTTAACTAATTTGTCAGCCAAATCTTGCTTTAACCACTTGTAATTTTAACCTAATCAACTTTTTTTTTTACGTGTTTTATTATAATATTATTATTTTTTAATTCTTAAATAATATTAACGTAATAAATTATAAATAATTAAAATAAATTATTAATTAATATTTATTACGTCAAGAAAAAAAAAAGCAAGACGAAGATAACATTAAGTTTAAATTAATTTAATAAGAAAGGGTTTTATAATAAATAAAATATACAATCATTCAAATGCAATCATTCATTATTTCTGATAATTTTGGATGAAAACCAAAAACAAAGGGTTTGAGAGGTAGCTTCCTTTGGATGACAACATTATTGCTTGAAATTCTAAGTTTGCAATGATATCAAGTTCTGTGGATTAGATTGACTCCAGATTATTATTTTATTATTATTACTTTACAAAATAATATTATACTTAATTAATAATTCAATTTAATTATTTTATTTATTGTGTTTTCCTCCACAAAAAAAAATTATTGATTTTATTTAAAATTATTAGCAATTAAACCAGAGTTCTCAAAATTTTATTTTAGACAAATAATTTATTCAACTCGGTACGTTAGCAATTAAGTTTCTTCCCTAGACAACAATTTTTTTGTAATTACACCAATTTTTAATAAAAAATAATTGAAAAATTCAATGCTTATAATTGTCAAAATCGTTTTATCGAGAGTTATTTTTCTTCAAAAATTGGATAACAAAGAATCTCGCGGAACTAAAATGTGATGGAATTTTATTGTTCAGACTCATAAGTTGGGTTATTTGACTAAAATAAAGTTGAAATAATTACTTATATTTCAACTATAAGTTTTAACAATAATATGTTAAAAAATAATTATTTATTAAATATTTTTACTAGTAGAAAATAATTAATTTATTAAATATTTTTACAAGTAAAAAATAATTAATTAATTGAGATTATAATTAAACAAGGTTATAAATACCGGTCTCGCTGTAAAAGCGAAGATGGAAGTTTCGTGAGAGGTTGAAGATGAGCGAGAAAGAGAAAAGCGATCATTCTCTTCCCCCACAGTACGGTACTTTTCAAGGCGTTGCCAATTATCCTCCGCCGCCGCCGTCTGAGTCAGCTCCTCCTCCACCCTCTGCTCCTCCTCTACCTTCTTTTCCTTATTATCCTCAGCAATACGCTTACGCCTATCAGGCGGTTCCTGGTATCTCTTTTTTTTTTCCTTCTTCTGATTGTGATTGTACGTATATTATTCTCTGGAAGTAGGTGGAAAACTTTGTTCCTGTATTTGATGAGAGCAATTTTTCTGTCTGAGAATCACTATTAGTTCATCTGTATTGCTAATTGCAGTTCTTACTTGGTTGAAGCGTTTGGGAAAGTTTGTGTCACACACATATGGACTGATGGTTGGAGTTCATTTTTATGACGTAGGAGAAGTAAATTTACTCGCGAGGGTAGGGTATTAGGGTGATTATAAACTCAGAAACCTATCTTAAAATAGGAAATGTAATACAGATTTTATCATTATATTTCACTTCCTTGAAGCCGACTTTTTAGTTGGTCTTGACTTGATACGCTTAGTTCTATTGTGTGTCAAAAACTTTACCCAAGATGTGGTTCGCTCTGATACCAATAATGTCACCCACATCTGGTAAAACTCACAAATTTGGCTTGCAAGAAGAGAGTAGCCAAGTGGTTATAGAATTACGTATTCACTCAAACTCAGAAACATGGTGTACAAGTGAGATTGATACAATTTTCTTTACTATTTTGAGATTTTAGTTACACTCATACGTACAGAGGACTGATAGTTACTGTTCGTTTTTATTGCAAATAAACTGAGTAGAACTTGCCTGAAGTTATACTAGCGAGGGTAGAGTTTCAGGGTGATTATAAACTGACAACCCCTTAAAATAAATGTAAGGCATATTGCATCTTTATATTCACTTCCTTGAAACCGACATATTCATTGGTCTGGACTTTATATGTTTAGATCACTTCATCCGTAATTATGGTCATCTCAATTGGTGTCAAAAACTTTACCCAAGGGGGTGTTTGCTCTGATACCAATGGTGTTATCCACATTTAGTAGAAGTCGCCTTCAAAATTTTGGATTGCAAGGAGAGAGTTTCCAAATGGTCATAACCTCACGCAATCAACTCGAACAAAGAAATGTGATGTAGAAATGAGATTGATAAAAAGTCACTAAAGCGTTTTGAATACCTAAATTCTGTACAAGGAGCCTTGTCAAAGGCAAGTCTATTGCAATAATTTTTCTGCAGCTCCTATGACGGACATTTTCTACTAGTTAACAATTGAAAATTATGGCGCATAGAAAATGTTATTGTCTACCACATTCTGTCACTGGTTTAGGGAATTTAACGGGGAACTGTTTTTTTATCTATATCCTTATTATCATTTGTATAGGATTTGAGAAAGTAACCAGGAGTTAGTATAACACTGGCATGAAGTTAAGATTGGGCTTGTAGGGTTGTCAAATAAAGCAGTATACTTGTTAGAAATGTGAATTGGCTCTTCTTTATGCCTTTATTAGTTTGTTTACGTTTTTATATGACAACTCTACCACCACACCCCATGCCCAAATTAAATTTGAGAACAAGAAAATCTTCTCATTGAGATTCTTTCTCCTGCAAAGTTAGGTCTTGAGCGTTTTAAGCTCACCATCATTGTACATACATTCTGATTTCACTCCTTGCTCCTTTTTACTAACAATAGAAATGCAAATTTACGTCATTTAAGTGGATTATGTTCACCACTTAGTATAGCATGACTTCTCTGGTGAATAATTTAAAACCATCGGTTGAGTAATTTGTTTAAATGTATTTTCCATGGCTTTCAGGTTATGCTGTTGTTGAAGGAAGACCTCTACGAGAGCACCGACTCCCTTGCTGTGGCATTGGTATTGGATGGTTTTTGTAAGTTATCATCTTTATCTACTTTAAAATAAAGAACAAACCCGTTGGTGGCTTGTTTTGTAAATTCATAACTGCAGATAATTTCTTTCAGTTGATTTGGTCTCTATGCAGAAGATTATAACCTAAGACCTTTCTTGTCCTTAGTTTCTACATTTTTCGTTAGTCTTAATATTTGTTCAGTCCCTAATAAAACTATATTCTGGAAGCTCAAACTCAGTTATGTGTTTTAAGGATTAATTTGTCCGAGTAAATTATCAATCGATATCTGCCTCCCAAGCTAGAAAATTAGGTTTGGGGGAAAATGTATTCTAGTCCGGACAAAACAGGTTACTTCGATGTTGTTAGAAAAATTTCGCAAGCATTTGCTTTTAATTGTTACTTAAGATTTAACAATATTCAAAATCAATTCTCATTCTTGGGCCTTTTTTGTATATTCATTATCCTTTGATTCCATGGCTTGATTAATCTAGGACTCAAAATATAATACTGTAATTGAGTAGATGATTTAGTATTGATTTCTACGTCATATTCTATGTCTTAGACATTTTATATTTACATATTGATGGTAATTAATTTAAGTTTTACCTTTTGCTAATATTCAGGTTCTTAATTGGATTCTTCTTTGCTGGTCTTCCGTGGTATGTGGCTGCCATAGTTCTTCTCTGCTCCAGGATAGACTATCGAGAGAAGCCTGGATATGTTGCTTGTTCAGTTGCTGTAAGCATCTCTTAAATTACATTGTTTTGTATTCGATTGGAGTATAATTCATCAAAATGAATTGGTCTGAATATATGAGAATATACACTAGTTGTCTCTTGTCTTAATTCATCTATGCAGCCATCTTTCAAATTATACCTGAATTTTTTTTTCTTACTTTCTTTTTTCTACACGAAATTGTGTTTGATTTGCAGGCTATTATTCTCACAATTTTGATAATAGTCTTGGCAACAAGTGATCCTGATGATTGGTAATTGGAGGTAAATAGATTCGAAATTCAGAATTTCTGTAAGAATGTCGAGAAAGCTTTTCTAGTTTGCAATGGTTAAACACAGTGACGTGAATATTTTAAGATTTTGTGAAGTAACATCTTTTCTGTTTATCTCGTCTCTTCACTGTCCTTGTAATGTAATTAAATACAAGGATGTTGTATTATTACATTATCATCTATATGTTTTATTGGCAAACAATGTTTCAGTCTGATTGAAATTCAAATGTTGCTTTTGGTGGCAAGTTCATTGTTTGTGCATATGGTATAAATGCATTGATTGATTTTTTTTGTTGGATGGACGTAGAACTCCTCGAACATTCTTTTTTTGAAGTATAGTGGAAATATCATGGAAGTCAGCCTTGGCATACAGCCCAAGGCCGGACGAAGTCATGTGTCGCCGGACGCCAGGCCTGAAAGTTTTTCTTTTTTAAGGCCTTGACCTGTCTTTCAACGGGCGGGTAGGCCTATGGATTGGCTTTTTTAATTATTGACCGTCGACTTTTCCTTGGTCGCATTACTGAAAGAAAAATAATGGGCTTGCAGACTAGCCCAGGGATCCAATGCCATTTGGTTTGAACTTGGCGGCGTATCTCCGTTTCATTGCAAGGCTTATTCAGGGCAATAGATCATAGTGTGATAAATTCGCAATAATCCGAGAGCGAAGGATTATACAAGGAACGAGATCAAAGTATGGAGTAAAAAATCATGCTTTTAGAGAAGCGTCGGTTCAAATTTTATCTAAATGTTATGAAGACGATGATCTATTGGTTTCACTTAAAAGGTTGAATTCATGTAAATTATTGATTTAAATAATTTTTTTCTAGTGAAAACCATAAATAAACAAGTACTTAAAGAATTTGAAGAACTTATTCATGCAATTTCATTTGTTCTTTAGTATTGTGGCATGAGAAACTTTTTCTTGAATAATGTAACAATTTTAAAATTATGTTTCTTAGACTTTAATGATTATCTTAAATCAAGTTCATGATGTTGGCTTAGTAGGGGCTAAGCATATTCGTTTTGATGATAAGTATAAGTATTTGAATATATTATTCTAAATTGTTTATTTAAATTGTTGATTGAGTATATGTTTGAATGATATATGTCGAAAATATATAAATTATATACACGTCGGAAACACCCTTGTAGGTTAGGATTTTGATGTACTAATGTAACACCCAAAGTTTCTTTAGCCTAAAATTGTATGTACAAAACTTTGTTGTGTGTATGTTGAATTAAAATATAAAGCGTCTTGCCCGATAACTTATGGATACTTAGGTATGATTAAGAGTAAGATTAAGAGACAACCCCTCTAAAACATAGCACGAGTGCCTAAAGAGAAAACAAAAGAGAAGATTCAATAGATTAAAGAGTGGGTATAATCTACATGTAGTTTGGATAAACTAAATGTAGCTTTCAAATGAAAAAGAACAAGTGTGCATGTGGATGGCATGAAAGCTTTAAGGGGAAAGAAGTGAGTGGTTGTGTTAGCAACCTACATACAATCTTGAAGGAACTACACGTAGAAATGGTTAAGTTAGAATAAAAGGTTAAGTTAAGGTTAAAAAACTCATCTTTTTTCCCACCAACTCATCTTCCTCTCCTCCCACGCAAAACCTTCAGCCCTCTCCTCTCCATCGAAGCTCTCTCCAAGCTTCAAGTTTCCATCTTCAAGAATTTAATGTAAGCAAATGTTGGAGATTTAATTTATGCATGAAAGAGGTTGTAAATATGAGTTTTCTTTCAAGTTTTCTTTAAGGGGATAAGAATTCCAAAAATTTCAGAGTTAGGGCTGAGTTTTCTTCCTTCTTTTGATGTTCTAACTTAGTTTAAGGGTGTGCAAAGGTTTAGGATAAATTAGAATGCAAGCCTATGCATGATAGAAGGAAAACTTTGAAGTGAGTTTGTGATTTGTAAAAAAGTGAGGGGAGGGGGGAATGTTCTTGAGCTATCTGGTCGAGTTTTATGTTTCTTTTGATAAATGGATTGTTCCATTAGAAAGGTGATGTCCTAAGGTTTTTGGAACATGTTGGATCATTGAAAATGGTTAAGTATTAAGGAAGTTATGGGTGTTTGAAGTTCGCCCTAATTTGCAAAAAATTTTCGGTTAAGGTTACTGGTATAAAACGTCGACCGGTATACATAGGTGTCGACTGAACTTGGTAAATGTCGACCGCGAGGGTCGACCTACGAAGATAGAACCAAACAAAGTGTCGACCTGTGTGTGTAAGTGTCGATCGGTTAGTGTAGAAATAGTGAAAGTGTCGACCGCAAGGTTCGACCGGGGCGAACAGAGAGGATTAGAGTGTCGACAGAAGATTTCAGAGGTCGACCGAGATCCCTTTTATTATTTTAAAACTTGGAATTTTGCTCAATTTTTCATATAATGAGACCTCCACATAGGAGTTGTCTTCCACTACAAAGGTTTAAATGTTTTAAACGATGACATCATAAGGCGATGAATAAGTTTTAAACAATTCAGGAAATGTTTTAGTATGAGTCAGTAGTTCAAATCAGCGAACCAGCTCAGATAACTCGGGACGCTATAGTGTAAATGTGATGTGTTAATGGTTTTAATGCGCTTGTATTAGGTTCCAAAACTTCAAGGAAGAGTGATCAAGGTTGCTCGACTACTAAGGACCAAAGTAAGTTTATATTGCATGCATCCGGCCCTTAAGGCCTACATCACAAAGGTACTAGGTTTTGTGTTTTTATGAGGTAGGTTAAGGGTAGTTAAGTTTTCTTTGTAGACGTTTAGATTAAGTGAAATGTCTTGAAGATATTGTCTACGTTATGCGTTGATGAATTATCTTCCGCTATATGAATTCTCATGTTCATGCATCATGTTTTTACAAAATCATGAAAAACGTTTTATGTGCATGTTTTAAGTAAGAATGACAGGATTATGTAAAGTACGTAAATGGTTAAGTTGTGGGACGGGGCAAGTATGACCTATGTATTATCCACTGAGTGGTCCATGTTAAGAATATATATTGTTCGCTCAGTGGTCCAAGTTATATATATATTGTCCACTTTGTGGTCCACGTTTTATTAAGTGTCTACTCCCCCATCGAGCCCCTTTAACCCATGTCAAGTGAAAAGTAAAGAAAAGAAAGTACATGTTTTATGAAATGTTCACGCATGCTCATTCATGTCATTATATATATTCTTACTGAGCTTTAGACTCATTAGTTTAAACTTTGATGATGTAGATGAATAACTAACAGATGAGGACTTCGAGTCTCAAGTTGATGAATAAGTGCAGTTGGAGGAACGAGCTCGGTGGGATGTTTTCGCGGCAGTCAGACGACCTTTTGACCTGTGGGTGTAACGTATCAAAAATCATTCCCCAAAATCAAGCTAGATTTTCAATTTCTAATTTCTGCATATTAAAATCCTAATTAATAATCAATTAAATTAATTTTCTCAATTCAGCTCAGTCAATACCTAATCAAAGATTTATTTTCAATCTAAGGAAAGAGAATAATTTTTTTTTCTTTCGTCGCTGAATCTGCCTATTGGGTAAGAGCAGATTCATGCTCCTCTTATTGAAAAATTGGAGGAGCGAGGTGCAAACCTCTTCTATAAATAGAGGTATTCGGTAAAGGAGGAAACTCACACCACAATTCTTTTCCCCTCGAGTTCAGACAAACTCTTACCTCTTTGGTCATCGGCGACGAAACTTCGAGGAAACAACAACTCTAAAAGCAAGCTTCTCGGTGAACTTCCTCCAGTGCGAAGAACAGCCACCCATCGACGTAAGTTCCACCCTCCCCCCCCTCTCTCTCTCTCTCTCTCTCTCTCTCTCTCTCTCTCTCTCTCTCTCTCTCTCTTTCGGCGGAACAGGAAAAGGGAAAGAGTTGATTTTATTTAAAAACCAAAACTAGTTTTTTTAGAAAGTTCAGCTGAACCAAATCAAATCGACTCAGTTGACCTGGATCGGTCCAGTTGACCCGGATCGATCCAGTTAACCCAGACCGGCCCAGTTGACCCGGATCGGTCCCGTTGACCCAGACGAGCCCAGGTGACCCAGATTGGCCCTGTTGACCCGAATCGGCACTTTTCACCTGAACAGAACCAAAACCAAATTTCGACTCAAATCTGACCGAACCGATCCAAGATTAAATCGATAAGGATTTTCTGTCTAAATTCTTTTAAAGTTAGAATTAATTAAGTAGGATTTTAATATCGACATTCGAATTAGGTAGGAAAGATCCCGGAAGTCATCCGAACCGATCCAACCAACCCGATCCGACCCAAGAGAACAACGTAAGGAATTTCTGTTCAAATTTCTTTGAAATTGTATTTATTAAGTAGAAATATAATACCTAAGATTCTATTTGAGCAGGATATTATTTGGAATAGTAAACGAATCTCAATAACCATAACGCTCGGAATCCAAGTAAGTAAAAATACAGTTTTTCCATGTTTTGGCTATGGCCCTACATCACAAGATATTATATTATTTTCTTATAACTGTTTTATTACACGAGTTGATATTTGAGCACACTTGTTTCGGCATTGACTTAGAATAGTATAAAGATAAAATTGGTAGGACATATTGTATGTGCATGAAAATGATAAAATTGACTAAAAATATATGATAGCAAAAGCCTTTACGACAGTGAGATGGTGAGATTGACCGAAAGTAAGTTGACAAAGTCTGAACGACAATGAGATAGCTGAGTCTAAAGTTGGGAAATGAGTACCAACTAGTTCTGTAATCAGGATTCGGTAAAAGTAAATATAAATTTTTGACCATTGCACGTATTTTGCTTACTGAATTAATTCTCATGTTTTGAATAATTTTGTGATGTAGATGAGTTTTTATCTGAGGAGAAACTAGCTGCGATCGAGAATCTCTCAGTGGCAAACAAGCATACAGAAGATGACATTGATTTTCCCGAGAAAGGAATTTAAAATATTATGTTTCAGTTTTTAAAAGTATTTCGGTTTTTATTTTAATTTCGAATAAATTATGTTGAATTTTATTATTAGAATTTTTATGAATTATTTATGATTCTGCATTTATTTCGAATAAGTTTAATTATTGTTTTAATTACAATTTTTGCGCATTTAATGATTTTTATTCAAGAGTTTAAGAAAATGTTTTAAGCTGAAAATTTAACGCTCGATTTTAAATCAAATTTTGGGAATAATTTCTAATGTTTCAAATTATGGTTTGTAAATTGAAAATTTTAAAATCAGGGCATTACAGTTTGGTATCAGGGCAACCAGGTTTATAAAACGATTCTATAGACTTATCTATATGCTCGCGTGCACCTGGAAGATTGTCGACCAGCAAGTAAGTGATTAAAATTTATATTTTGATAAAAATATGTTTGATGATTTTGTAATATATTTTTAAGTAAGACATTTTTTTATTGTTTTTCTTATAAATGTATTTATAAAATCTTAAATATGGTTTTGAACTTTAATATATATGTTTTTAATTTGACGTATTTATTTGTGATTTTAAATTATTATAATTTATATTTTAGTACAAGTTTTATGAATTTGGAGTTATTATTGTAATGTAGATCGCTAAAGCTAAAATAATTATTCTCGATTAAAAGACTTGATCTCGATCAATAACTTTCCTTAAAATTAAATCAAGCCTAAAATACGCATAATAGAAAAACTCGGCCTAAGATACGAATAAATCACGATTGGATGATTGAGTAATAAAAACAAGAAGTCAAATTCTCAAATTAAGGATTCCTAAATTAAGAGATGAAGTAATATTATAGACTAATTTGAGAATATTAAACGAGACAAAGAATGATGAATATAAATTTAAAGATGCTTAAATGAAGATACATACTCGTCAGAAATTGATAACTTCAACTCCATTAGCAACCACTTATGAACCTTTTTTTTTTTTTAGTACACCCATTTTCTCAAGTTTTAGAACAAAATCATCCATTAACTCAGTTAATGAAAGAAAATTCAGTTATTTAGCCCTAGAGGATTAACAGAGCGAACTGCTAGTGTTTGGATACGAGATATCTATCCTAGTCATTATGGACGCAATTCACCAACTGACACGTATGAATGAATTCATGTCTATAGTAACAATTGCCTATAAGATTTATATTATATGAAGATTTACTAAAAATATTGTTTGAGTACTTAGAAGTTGAATTTGAGTTAAGAAACTATAATTGTAGATAAAGTCAACCAATGAGAAGCTGATGAAACAAATGATGATAGAGTATGCTGTATGATTTAGTTCAAAAATTCAAAGATTATATCTAAGTGGTTATTCAGTTACGTATGTTTTAAATGACTCGAAGACATAAAAACGATATTAGATATTATTTTGAGGCTTTAAAGAATCAATAGAAAGTCATGAAATTTATGTGTAGAGTTATATTCAAGTGACTAGATTTGATTATCACTCTAGGAAATGGATATCATCTTAGAAAATAAATCAAGAAAGAAAAATTTAATGATGTGAGAATTTATAATCATCTTGGTATGAGGAAAAGTTTGATGAATTTATAGATGACTATTAAGTAATGAAAGTGATGAGTATTTTGTGATGAAAAATATATTAGAATGTTTAATTTAAGAAAATTTTGAGAAGTATTAATGTAGGATTCTATTTGAAAAAAAAAATAATTGGATTGAAGCTGATAATTTAAAATAACAATTTTACCTCACAAGTATTTAGTGTTACTCGATTGAGGAAATATGGACATTAGAAATTATTTAAATAAGTAGTTTATCATAAAAAATGTAGTCGATTAAAGAAAATTTTGATTTGAAATGATTATTGTTCATGAGATTTGTGAAAGTTATATTTGGTGGAGCAATTATTAAAATTTTTTAGGATATTGAGTTAGGAAATTGAAATTTTTTTTTTAGGATTACTTACTTAGCATTAGGTCAGTGTTTAAGTTTTATGCATTACTTACTTAGCATTAGGCTAATAGTTAACTTTTGTGATGTAGGTGACGATGACATAGCCGGTAAGTACTCAGAGCATGCTCAGGATTAGGAGGTAGTTGGAGGAGTACGCACGTGGACGATCTGGCCGGCTGTTAGGGCGTTTTGACTATGATGGGTATAGGTACGGGTTTTGGGTGTGTAATCGAAATGATTTTAGTTGTTTTAAGTCGATTGAATGTATAGACGGATTTCAAACTTTAGCAGTCGTTTTCCTTACTTAAATTATGATTTTAAGTTGATGGAAAAGTGTGCGTTGGATTATTACTAGCGTTAAGTCGAAGTCCGATCGATTTTGTGAAGTTTTAAAGGTTTTTAAACAGAGTTCTGAGGAGGAAGTGTCGACCGATAGGCTTAGTGGTCGACCAGACCCTGCAAGTGTCAACCACGACGGTCGACCTGCTCGGGCAGAGCCGAAATAAGTATCGACTTATGATTGTAGGTGTCGACCGGTAGTGTAAAAATAGCAGCGGTGTCGACCGCAAGTGTCGACCTGCGCGGGCAGAGAGGATCAAGGTGTCGACCTGTGAAAGCAAGTGTCGATCATTCTCTGAGATGAGCGTAGAAGTGTCGATCGGTGTCTTAGTGTCGACCGACGAGAATACTCGAGAGAAACGTAGTATCGTTCGGCGTTTGTCAATGTCGACCGATGAAAAACCCGAGACAACCCAAGTGTCGATCGATACTTACAGGTGTCGACCAGTGTCTCTGTTTTATGTTTCATAAAATGAAGTTTTACTCAAACTGATTTTAATCGAGTTTTCCGTTGCAATGTTATTTAAAATATTTTCAAAAATGTCGTTTTAAGTCGAGAAATAAAATTTTTAAATTTTATTCAAATTTTCTGGGCGTAGTGAGTGAGTAGTAGACGTTATCTTGATCCCTTTTTAATCTAAATGAAAGATAACCCTTGTATTTTGAAGGAGGAAGTTTTTCCTATTAAGGTCTCATCAGCTAATAAAGGAACAAGTCCTTTTAAATCCTTAGAGCATCTTAAGTCACTTAAGCCAAGTTTAAAAGATAAATCGTCTAGTAAGACCTTAAGTTATATAACCCCTAGATTTATTCCACCGAACCATTTAATTTCTTAGATTTTTAAAATTGGATGGAAAGAATTTCATTTTAGGGTATCTTATGGGTATAACATTAACGGTATGTTATTATCCATCTCATGCTCCTAGTAGAAAATCCAAATGTACCACTGAAGGAATTTTCAAACTCCTTTATTGGAAAAAAAAAATGTAGTAATATATTTTTGAAGGAGAGAGTTTGTTTGGAATTTCAATCACCTCCTATCATAACTTTTCACATTGCTTCACTATAAAAAGTTATGAAATTAGCAATGTTTATTGAGATATGAATGCTTCTTTTGATAATGCATTTCTAAGTGATGCTCATTTTATGCATAATAATTTGTTGCCTTTTTTGAATATGAAAATTATGCATGAACCCTTTATGTTGCCTTTCATAAAGATCTTCAATTATTACTTTTATATGGATGATAGGCAATTAATTTGTTGGTTTAAAAGTTATAACATGAACTTTATTGAAATTACAATCTATTATATTATAGCTAAGGTCATTTCTATTTGGGAATTTTGGAACAAGACCAAATTTTATGCTATAATTGTTTTATTTCTTACTATTTTGGATTAATCTAAATTAGAGATAATTGATAATTGGTCTTTGACATTTGATATGATATTTAATGCATGAAATTGGATAGTTATTTTCACCTTTGAACTTATAAATGACTTGCATGATGAGTTCACGGTTGAACATAATGTTTCTTTTCTTGATCCTTTCACTATTGTCACAGGTTTATATTTGCATATTGATGACCCAGTTTTTCAATTGTTCATAGGATTGTAATGGTTGGATAAGAGGACTTCAAGTGATGAACCTTGAAGAAAACATGAAGAAGTCCTTCGATGATGTGCCTAGAAAAGTCCTCATCCGACCTAGACCAAGTCCTTAGCTTAATTTTCTTTTGGATATTTATGAGGCATTCGAGATCAAACTCAAACTTTTGATCTCGAAATAGTGGTAGAAGTGCAGAAAGCACCCCTTTGGATTTAAAGACAAATCCTCAATCACCTGGAGGGGATGACACGCCTCGGACCCCTGTTCTGAACTCAGCCAAGGTAAGTATTTTATTTAATTTAATCTACTAATTGATTTGTGTGTTTTTGTAGGTAAACGCCTTGATGAAGGTAAGGTTTTTCTTGTCGAGAAGATAAGGTGAGTTGGTTGCTTTGCAACCAAAAGGAGTTGAGCCTCTTGTGCTCTCAAGGCCGAGGTTCCTTGTGAGTTACTGCCTCATTTGCTCTCCCTCTTCTAAGTGAAGACAAGGAGTAGAAAGTGGGTTAAACCATCATCATTTGTCGACATTTTTCCATCGGAGCGTTTGCCAATAGCTATGATTTTAGCTATTCGGACGGTTGTTGGAACCTGCATTTCATCACTCACCTTTCATCGTCACGTTCTGCTCAACGCCCACCTCCACCTGTTTGATCATCATGCCTCATTTTCCTCACATTTAACGCCTCTATTTTTCAACTGTTTCACTATTTTTCTAGGTTTTTTT
The DNA here is from genome assembly GCA_022433055.1 of Begonia peltatifolia. Taxonomy (NCBI): domain Eukaryota; kingdom Viridiplantae; phylum Streptophyta; class Magnoliopsida; order Cucurbitales; family Begoniaceae; genus Begonia; species Begonia peltatifolia. The sequence continues at coordinate 2,040,408 of CM039525.1, read as the reverse complement.
CTACTAACGTTGTTGTGCTTGCATTTTCATCATTCCACTACCATCATCAAGTGTCTTCGCAGCTCGAACCATGTCAAGACGTTTGCTGATGAGACCAATTTCTCATATTTTTTCACAATCCTACTCATCAAGCACTTTCGGGTCATTTCAAACATGATCAGAATCGATTTTTCTCTAACTGGTAATAGAACTGCATTGAATGACTCGCATAAATTATTTAATCCTAGTTCACATTGGGAATCGAAGAAAATTCATGACTAGCCCAATATCTAGAGTATGTGCCTCAAAGCTATGCGTGGGTATCTAGGTTAATCTGATATAAATTTCTCATTTCTCTCTCGAAATGATAAGTTGTAGTTGTCTTGGCCGCATTCCACATTGCATCTCTATATACTCTGCTTTGAAATTGATTTTTGAAATTTGCGTACATATGCCGAAGGCAGTAGCGATGGTCGGCTAACAATAATCCATGCTACACAGCAAGCAACAACCCCTAATATTTAGAAAAACAACAGAGTCAGCATAAAACAATATAACTAATACAACAAACACAAATATTTCAAATAACAATTGGAAATGAATTATATCTTTTGTCGATGCGAAACAAATATCCATCCGTATCTAGATTCAGTCTGTAGGTCTTGCTTCAATATTTGCAAAAATCACATTCATGAGGTCTATACACTCTGATTCTACATTAGCAATAGTAACATGATATATTTCATCGTTGGATGGTTGTAAGTAATAGGTGGGGATACAAGACCCTTAGATGTCAACTATGCAAATAGATAATAGATCTACCACACTACAGCAAATCTGTCTTTCAAGCAGGCATACACAAGTACATTCTTTATAATACACGTCTCATTACTGTCAGAGCCCAGTAAGTAAGAGTGTATGTGCAATGTGCTACCCAGATTTGACCTATGTATTTGTTCTGCGTACAAGCACAATAGCTTGTATTGTTCGCCGCTCTTCCCTTCATTAAGTTTGTGAGCTTCGTTTCTTGCTCTTATGGCAAGTCTTGGTGTAATGTTGACATTCAAATCATTCCTCACCGTCTCGATAATGGAATAAATTTCCCACGTAGGTTGACTTTTTGAACCTATCTAAATAATAATTTGCCACCATTTTGCGGTATCATATCAATTCTCAATTTTTCTTGAACATTTGTTAAAATCGTTGAAACTCTTTATTTGGAATATAAGCTCATTTTTCATCTTCGAAGCATGTAATCGTCAATCACTTCCGTCTTCACACACTGTCGTTAGATGCTGCGATTCACTTTTAGTGAATTTGATCTCATAACTATTATTCAAAGCATATTCTACTATTTCTTCTCTAATTGCATTTGAATAATTATATTTTTTACCTAAATAAAATCTCATTGAAATTTCTTTCTATTATCGGTATACTTTCCACCTCATCATCCTCCGACTCTACCGGTGTTCGTAGCTCATCATCTAGATTTTTTGACATTGATTGTATATCTATTTCTTCGTTACCTTCTAGGTGATCAAATGTTCGAATCTCACTATATATGGGTGTGGAGTACGAATACCAGTCCATATTGGCATCAGCAGTTGTTGTTTCTTCTAAATCAACCGATCTACTCGAATCAGACTCCATAAGTTGCTAATACAAAAAAAACTCGCTGGAGCAGAAAATGGTGGAGAGGTTATAGAGTTTTTTCGCAAGTTGGGGTGAAAATGAAGCTGAAGACTTATATTGTGTCGGGAATTGGCTCCCTAATCAAGGGCACTGACCCTTTATTCTTAGTAATAATTTTAAGAATAGGGGTATGTTCAGGGAGCAGTGACCCCCCATTCTCAGCCCAGAACGGGGCCGTGACTCACGTTTTAGGTTAAAAACTCGCAAAAGTAGACTCCTGAAAATGGATGGTCGAGGTGAAGGGCACCCCATTCTCAACCACGAGGAACGAGGGGTCTCCACCCCCCACCTTGACCCCATGTTCATCAGGGGTCATTCTATGGAGCCAATACTGGACAGAACAACCTCTTATTGTTTTGAGATCGGTCTCCCGTTCTATTTATAAACAGTGATAAGAGGTGACCAGCCACCTAGCAGGGTTTGATTTTCATAGTTTAAGATTTTTAGTTTATATGTTAAAGTTTATTATAAAAAAAATTCATAGTTTTGGGTTTAATATAATTTTTACCTAAATTTTTTTATTACTTATATCTTTCTACGTACAATGGAAATATGCCTTGATTAGATACTTTTATTCACTTTGTTCTAGAATAACATATCTACTTGGACAAAATCATGGGTGGATTCACGTCCAAATTGAGATCTTCAATGCTGAGTGTTTGTGGTAGCACATCAGTGAAAACAAAGAGAGTCCAACTCATATCAGTAGGGATAAACACTTTCACATGGATTAAAAAATTTAAAAATGTATATATAGTTTATTAGTGAGATTCTCCTCCATACTTAGTAAAAGTTATTTTGAGCTGACTCAAAAATAAATTTGTGCATGTTCTAGTCTAAAAACGAACAATATTCTATTGAGAGCACTAGAAGCCGTTACAGTGTTTTTCCATAAAGTTGACTAGAACATGAAAAGTTTTTAGTATTGAGAAGTAATCAATTGAAGAATTTGTTGTACAACAAAAATTACAAGCTATATTTCTTGTAAAAATGAGCAGAATTACAACTCCTCTCCAACCCAATTAAACAAAATATTATGAGCAGAATTAGCAGCTCAATAGTGTTGATCAATATACATCTACCCACTAACCAAGTAAGCTCCAGCTCCTTCTCGGCAATCTGATCGAAAAACTTTTCTCGAGGGGGAGTCAAATTTAGGGTCTTTTTCGGTCACCTGACTAGTCGATCCGTTCAAGATTATACTTCACCATATCCTCTAGAGCAAATCGGAACAGACTCTGAGGAAGACATCGAAGATTCTGGATGGCAAGGTCGGCCTTGTGTTTGGCCAGTTCTTGAGCTTCTTTGATGCCTCCACTGCTCTTGACCAATTCAATAGCTTGATCAAGAGAGCCAGTTTCGCTGAATTCAGACTCAATTATGTCTCTTAATTTTGAATCTTTTTGCAAAGCAAATATCACAGGGGCTGTGAGATTTCCTTTGGCCAGATCACTTCCTGCCGGCTTTCCGAGCTGCTCTGCCGACTGTGTGAAATCCAAGATATCATCTACGATTTGGAACGACAGGCCGAGATTTTTCCCATATTCGTACATTTTTTCGGTAGTGGCTGCTTCGACCCCGCTGAAAATGGCAGCACCTTTTGTGCTGGCTGCAATTAAAGAGGCGGTCTTGTAATAGCTTTTGATTAAGTAATCTTCCAGTTGTAGATCACAATCGAATAGACTAGCAGCCTGCTTTATTTCACCACTCGCAAAATCTTTAATTACCTGGAATGGGGCGATCATTGGAAGTCAAGAAAATTATGAACTGTAATGTTATGCCTTTTCTAAGAATGGTAGGTTATTAAATCTACCTGGCTAATGAGCTTGATGACTTGAAGGTTCTCAAGGTTTGCGAGATACCATGACGATTGTGCAAACATGAAGTCGCCGGCTAATACTGCAACTCTTGTCCCGTATATCTGATGTACAGTCTCTTTCCCTGAAAAAATAGCAGTCATCCCTTGTTAGAGAGAGAGAGCAAAACATTTGACAATAAATTTGACAAATAAGCAACAAAATGGAAACTTGGCAATGACCATAATGCTTGATCAGATAACAATTCTAATACAGAGACATGATTGCCATCTATTGTTCTTCAGCCAGATCAAAGTAAATTCAACAAATATTGTTCAAATTTATGTATTTTTCCCAGTTTCGATAAGAATAGTTAAATCCGAATGTTAAAACAGATTTACCTCTTCTCAAGTTGCTGTCATCTAGAACATCGTCGTGGATCAAACTTGCAGTATGAATCATCTCAATGATCTCTGCCAATCGTCGATGCTCCAATGCAAGTTCCCTACAACAAATGCATAAAAGTGAAAGACGTATTTTTTACGCACCTTATTTTAATCATTATTTTAAGGAAATACTCACTTCAAGCCAGCAAGTTCAGCTGTTGCTCTAGACACGAGAAACACCAAAGCAGGCCTCATCCTCTTCCCGCCAGCACCAAATATCTGCTGGGCAGCAGACATCAAGACCGGGTTTTCTGCACCAACAATCTACATAGCATCTTCATCAGAAGTAATGTCAATTGGCTTAGCATCTAAGAAAGAAAAGTAAAGAAGGTGATTCTACACATTTAAACGTTACTTGTTTAGGACTCGATTCAAGGACGTTCGAAAAACACGGCGCATCAAGCTTACATCCAACTGAGAAGATCATTAATATACAATCTTCATTTCTTTCTTCCCAAATTTTTATACCAAGAATTGCTTTCTCTTAATTTCTTTACAGTTTCTGAAATATCAGCTAGAGTTCTATTATCAGACTCGGGAAATGAAATAGGATGAAAATAATTTTAAGGTTGAGCTCTATCACATATGATGTGCTCACACGAAATGAAATCCAAACTATATAATTAGATTCAGACCATAATAAATAAATCAACAATCTATGCTCATTATGCTATTATCATCACAGCAGGAACATACGAAATCTTTAATGCATCTTCCTCACTAATCACTGCATTAACCAGGATAGGCAAAGTTCAAACTCAACCCGAACTATGTCACATTTTCCTTTGACAAAAATTTGATCGTTTGCATATTCAGCTATAAGTAGCAATTTGGCTAGCGTGAAAGTATGTTAAAATTAAAACTCTCATCATCTTGCAGCAACTCAATGAAAGGAGAAGAATTAGTTTAGTGGAATCGTTAGACTGCAACGCTTTGATATAGCCTACTTTTAGTATTTATCAAGAACATCAAAACCGAGCAACACCGAATTAATGCTCGAGTAAACTGAACTGTACAGTGATTTTTTTCTAAGTTTATGCTTAATAATGCTAATTATGTGACTAAATTCCAAACAGGAAAAACAAAAAGGTATACTTACAGATAGAAGATTTTGGTTCAGAATCTGGAGGTCATCGGCAACAACTTCAAACATCTTTGATAAAGAAATTTGACTTCCTGAATCTTTTCTTAAATCCAACAATGGCTGAGGACCTTGAGAAACACCTGTTTACACAGCAGACAAGACATAAGATTTCCAAGTTTTCTTAAATCAATCGAAAGGTACCAATGCGTTGTCTGAGATTGAAATTTTTCTTATTCTACCATTGAAAAAAGTTTCCGGCGTCTTCGTCGAGATAACTTTACACCGCGCAATGTTTCGCCGGAGACAGACCGGTTTCCGAGCACCACAACTTCTTCTTCTACCTTTAGAACTTCCCTTTATATAATTTCTCCCCGTCACTCGATCAAACGAAGCATAAGAAGAACCAACATAAGAACCCAAATCAACTGACCCCCTTGCAAAATCAAGGCTCTGGTAAGCCATGGACATCATTCTCAGCCGAACCCACGTCGCAAAATCACAGAGTAACAAACAAAACCCCTCTTCACTTTCTCAGTAACCAAACGGCGGCGAGAAAATAGCGGCGAAAATCAAATGGGTGGTGGAAAATCTAGGCAAAGAAGACCTACGTGGTTCATTGGCCCAGAAGCTTCAGTTTGAGCAGAAGTAGGAAAATACAAATGGGAAACAATTGAGTGGATCCCATTAAAACACACAAAAGTTCCCGTCGAATTCTTATCAGTTCGAGGGGGGAGAAAAGCTAGTGGCGCTCGAACCAGAAGTAGGAGCTGACGTAGAAACGGTGAAGGACGAAGCATGGCCTCATCTACAAGTCAAAACTGATTCGTTTCTTCAGATTTCGTGGTCAAATTGGAGCCAGCCAAGTAAAAGCACAATCTCCCATAACCAATGATATCCAAATTGCTCGCTAATCTTCTCCTCCAGTGGAGCCAGTTGGGCGGGGCATAGTATGTATGACCAAAATTGCTTGCCACGGCTCATGATCTTCGGGATGAAGCCCAACGTTGGATTCTGGGCTTTGAATGCAAGTGAGAAGTTGAGTACAATTTTGAAATTATTAACGAATTTGCCGTTAATTTATTTTTATTATTATTTTGATAAATCAGTCTTGTGTTATTAACCATTTAAATATTTTTATTAATTTATCTGTTAAATTTAACGTACATAAACCACATTTTTATTTAATTAAGTATTTTATCTCGATTTCTATCTATTTTAACGATTTTTAACGCAATTTCAATGAATTCAAATTCAACAGATTTGATATCGAATTAAAAATATACTGAGTGGACAAAAATTGGATTAAAATTGTCTAAGAAGCTAAAAATTAAATTAAAATACTTGATCAAATAAAAATATAATATACATTTGTTGGATTTGATGGATCGCCCATGAGTCGTCCAGAGTAATGATCTTGTCGTGTATTTACGAGCGTGAAAAAAAAAAATCGAGCTCCAATAATCTTATTTATTTATTTATGTTTACCGATTCGGTAACATAGAAACGACCAAAATACGAATAAAGTTCTCTTAAATTAAATCGAAAACCAAAACCAAATGGGACAGAAACCAATCGTCCTATACCACATGTCTGGTCTGGCCTGGTCGGCAGCATATGCTCGGTCCATTTTCAAGTTTGATTGCTGAAAACAAGCTGTCAAACCAATCAGGTAACCCAGCCTACTACCAAACATCTAAATCATGCCAAATTTAGTATTTGTGTTTATGGTTGATTAGATCAATTTAAATCATTAGTTTCACATTTAATCTCCATTTAAATAACCAATCAAAAGAAAGAAACACAACCATGCTTAAACCTGAAACTGTCTTTGTTTTAGTTCGGTTTTTCATCTACATCGAAAGATTGTCGAATTCGCACAGCTCTCTCATCTACGATAAAAAGTTGACCTTGGAAAGAGTAGTGTCGGAGTGAGTTTAGTGACTTCGTACAATCCTGCAGAATTTTTAAGCATAGAATGTAAAATAACAAAATTTTCTATCAATTCGTACAAAGATAACAATATAAAACCGACTTGAATATAGATCTTACCGGCCCAAACGGGAGAGTTCGGGTTCAGCAAGCAGCATGTCTTGTAGAGGATTCATGGTCTTTTCTGTTTGAGAAGAACTACAAGACAAGAAAAGAGATAAATAAATAAATATATATATATATATATATATATATATATAATTATATTTGATTATGAAGCATACAATATAAGCTTGGTTCATTATTTAAAATATTTATTCAAATTATATTAATTTCAATATAATCACTGATAAAGAATATCCACATCGCTTTATTCACATCTTAGTCTCTCTTCTAATTCCTATACTTTTCATAATATGTTTATTTTTCGTGTAACTGTGTATCAGGGGTGGGTAAAATGGGGCCAAAACCCGTTCGAACCAGAACTGTTGATTCGATTTGTTTCGCACCACCACAGGACCCTAATTGGTTTAAATGTGGAGAATCGCAATTCACAGTTTGAGTCACTGATTTAGGAACCCGTGAAAACTACCAAACTAAGGCTACCTATGGTTCAAAAATCCGACTCAGATCCGGTTCTAACCAAAAATAGCCCATAATTCGACCCAACTCCAAACCAAATCCTACCATATATCTCACGGTTCGGATTTGTTTTATCTCTGATTCTCACAGTTCCAATTCTTTGGTTGTTGTTGAAGTTCCAAATCATGGTAACCGTTTCTTCACAGTTTGGTTTGATTCGATTCGGCCTAAAATAAAACTAAAGAGGACCGTACCCACCCGTTGTGCGCCCGTGCATAAAGGGAAAGAAAAAGTGAGAGAGATTAGCACCTGTATATAAAATCGAAGGAAAGAAGACGATGATGAAGGGAGTAGTCAGTGCCGACATAAGTGACAACCAAATTACCGGCATCGGGGTGGGGCCAGCTTCGGGAAGTCGGGAAACGGAGGATAAAAGTGCCCGGCTCTTGCGGGCCCCTCGGACCTCGGAGAGATGATTCAGCATCCTCCTTCGTGAAGAAACCTTCAATCCACTTGGGTGATGTTGAACTCCACATTGAGTTCATCCATTCTCCTGATAATGCAAAAGCTACTGGGTATAGCCAACACCACATCCTCTCAAAGTTGTCTATGGCCATATACTTCTGGCAACCAGCAATAGTTCTCAAGGTCTCAAAGTCCTAACATTTAAAAATCCATACCATCAATCAAATTTATTCAATCAACTCTAATTTTACGAACAAAAAACGTGAGTTTTATCATGCAATCACGACGTATATACACATATAGATAGATAGAGAGACCTGTTCTGTGAGAGATCGAGAGCTGCACTGAGAAATTCGCATAAATTGCTCTTGGATATGGAAAACCAAACTGTCCCAAAGAACATGGTCATTGTTCTGTGACAGTGAATTCCAAACTTGCGTTCCTTCCTCAATCAATCCTTTTGCCATTAAAATTTGGCCCCTGGTGAAAAAACACAAAAATCACTACTTACTATAAACATATAACATTTAAAGGTCCCCCAGAGATTATATACAGGCGTAAATAATGCCTCGGGAAGATGAACAGAAATGACGGCAATATCTGCCAGCCAATATTTTCTTCCAGACAGAAATAATGCCTTGGGAAGATGAAGAAAAGGGGAAAACAGTAAATTAAGAGTTGGGCTGAACCAGATTTTTTAACCAAAGTGACATAGTTTCAATTTTTCGGTTTAAATGATATAAACTACTGCGACACTTCTCATTACCTTTGATTTTTGAGTGTACATAATTATTCAGATGTGGTATAAACACTAAGAAGAGATGTTCAAAATTCAACTTATGATGCTGAGACAGTCCATTTTTGTCACTTTTTAGAATATATTACCTGTGGTGTAAGCAACCTGAATAGAGGGAAATCTGAGCTGCAAATTCAAAAACATCTTCATCTGAAACAGTGGTTGCTATCTCCCTGAGCATGAGTGACCTCTCAGCTACATCCGCTAGGCAGTATTTGAAAACGCTCGCATCCGAGATTAGATTTAGTCTGTTTGACGTTGATTTGAAATCTGAAGTTCTCCGCTCATTGCTTCCCGAAACCGACGGTGAGTCTTCTGCTTCTTCACTGTCCTCCATTCCCTCTTCCAAACTTGGCTCAGATACATTTTCCACCTGATATGCGACGATGCATGACAACTCTGTCAGTCTAAAATTACGATTTATGTTCTTTAGCAATTGATAAAGCCTATCGAACTAAATTACTGTATTCTTCAAATCATGGAACAAAAATTCGCTGAGAGAGGAGATAAAGAGCATGAACCTCCAGTTGATGAGCCTAATTTCCAATGAAGAACCTAATCTCAAAGAACAATACAATCCTAGCATTTGTCCTAAAAATCCTAGCATTTGTTCGGACCAAAGAACCCGAAAAGCTGCTCAATATACTCAGTATCCATAATTTCATTTTAGCATCTAGTAAAGCAAATATCCATCATTAGATTACGCCACGACATGTGGAATTCCTTAAAGTTACCATACCTGATTGCAATTGATGATATGGGAGCTGCATTCTTCATCAGGTTGCTCTATGCTCGGCGAGTCACTTGAGGTTGCAGAAATTCTAACTTGTTCTAATCTATCAGGCATCATAGATGGAGGACTTGTATTTTTTATTTGCATACTTTTAACATAATTTTTTGGCATTTCAACAGGATTCGTAAGAGTTGTTAGTTTCCTCTTCAATGGAGATTTATTAACAAGCTTGGTGGGGGCTCTAAATTTCTTCTGCACTGGAGATTTATCCGCCAAATTGGAGGGAGATGTTAGTTTCTTCAACAACGGAGATTTAACAAGTGTTGAAGAAGTTCTTAACTTCTTCTGCAATGGAGATATATCAACCAAATCGGAAGAAGTGGTCAATTTTTCAACGGGGTTGATGGGAGTTGCTAAATTTTTCCATAACGGCGTTACTCGTGTATTCCTACTCCGGGAAATACAACGAATTGGAGGGGATACTACTTCATGGAAGGAATAACTTCCACCTTCAGGTGCATGAAATCTAATACAAAATAACCGATTATCACACTTGGACGAAAGCTGCAATGAAACGGGAAAAAAAAAGTCATTGACCACACAATAAATGCAATCATAATGCACCTTTTCATATCATGGTTTTGGATAACTAGACGTTGAACGCATGTCAATTAAGACCGAAGCAAGGATATTTCCAACACAACCAAATTTCATTTGCTATAGAAAAAAAACATTATGCACACCTGCGATATCTTTAGCTTAAAGGACGCTCTCCCATGCAAAAGTTTACTCGGTCGATCACAAGAAGGAAATTCAATTCCATCGTAGGTTGCAAAAAGGGGAGGCTCTTTATCACTTGTCTTCTCCACAGGTTTTCCGTTGTGCGCAAAGATAAGGGAAGCAACAACCTGTTACATGAAGAGTAGAATGTGTAAATGTGAATCATCACCGAAGAAAATGGTAAGCATGCAATGTAATAAATTAAAAAAATAAACTGACCTCCATTTCCTTTAATACAGGTTGTCCTGAGAAATTTGTCAAAATAACATCTAACGAAAAATTTCTACGACAGGATGCCTATTAAAATAAAAAAATAAGAAAAGATTGCTCAGAATTTACCCAATAGAATAGAAACAACTGTTGAGAAGTAAAAGTAAAGGGGATGTTTTAGCAAATTATTATTATGTCAGATTATTATAAATACAAGGGAGGCAGAGGGAGTTAGCACTATGCTTAGAATATTGGTCATTTGTGCTTTTTGAGCCGATGTTTCGCTAGGCCTATGGTTTTCTATTTTCTGTTTTGTGTGATGTTTTAGTCGTTTTATCTCAAATGAAGTTGTTCGATGTTCAACAGCAACCTTAAAAAATAACACAAAGATCACCATGTAAACAAAATGGTCGCATTAAAGGACTGTGCAAAAAAAGCACGACTAGTACGCAAGAAATGCAAAAGCCTACTTAGTGAGAAGTAGGCTTACCATATGCCAAATGTAGTGAGAAGAAGAGTTACAATTTTGTACAAAACACAGGATAACAAATCCGAGTACGACGCTAAGAAGTAATATAAATGATTTAAAATACCAAAAGCTTCAAGGGTGAGTGATAGTTCAGTAGAAAATAGTGGATAAAGTTAAATATAGTTGAGATCAAATACTAAATTACAATGACAAAAGTTTTCATGTAACTATTGATACTACTGGAAGAATTATCTCAATGAAGAAATGAATAAGATGTAGTTGAACAGAGAGGAAAGATAAAAAAAATTAAAATAATAATCTCCGAGTAATATTATTTTTATTTTCTTAAGTCTTTTTCTATACGTTCATAATTTCTAAAGAACTATAAATATTTGATTCGATGAAAAGCTCACAAACCTTGCCGCCAACAATACTCCACACACCATCATCGCCTACTTCAATCTCAGAGGTAGAGGAGTTGTCAATAGATAATCGAATAGGTGGATCCTAGCATCGTAAAAATATAATACTCGATCAATAAAATTACACGATGCAGCAAAGTTCCGCTAGGTCTTGGCCAATCGGAAAACCTCATCAAACTTCAAGAAATACAACTTTGCTATACCTTATGATAATGGCTCTTGATTGATCTCATTTTGGGGGGCAAGACTTCTGCATTGTGAACATACCCTTCCACACTCTTCCCATCTTTTCTGCCAACCAGAAAAATCTTCCCCACGGAAGTCGATTTGTGTTCTTCTTCGACTAACAAAAACTTCTCCCCCACAGAGTTCCCGTTAATGAACAGCCTTGTGAACGTGGTAGATATCTAAAGTAGAAGCATAAAACACATCTAGATGAAAAAAAGAATTAAGCATACATCTAATTCACTCCACTGTATAAATATGAACTTAATAACAGATTATTTTCTGTTTGCAAGCATAGTGCCCTCAATCAAGGACTTCCACACGAAGTTTTGACGATGAAGGGACGAACTTAAAGCTGCTGTCAAACACCATTTATGTAAATTAACATAAAGAATGCAAAAAAACATCATTCATCTTTCTACCTTCTTTGCAACATTTTTTAAAATAAAATTCATTGCTTCAAAAGAGAAGAACAGGACTTCTACCTCCGCACATCAATTATGTACTATCACGTCAAATTCATCCTCGACATTAGACAGTCCCGAGCCAAAAAGGTTTCCATTTTTTCATATTTCACTACAATTGAGGTTTAAGTGAATTACCTGTAACCCGAAATGAACCCATTCTTCTTGAGGAAACTCACTCTCCATCACTATATGTGGAACTTTAGTCCAGGAAGAGGGAGTGCCAAGATCAGGAGCTTTATTGCTTAAGTTATGCAATAGCAGAACAACTAATTGCTGTTTTTCATTTAAAATGATAAAAGGAACTGCATCCGTTCCATCTGAGTAAACCTGAACAACAGCAAAATTATTGCAAATAAGTTGCTAAATACACCGTTCTTAGAATCTAACATAAAAACTATAAAACGGCTATATTTCCAAGTCTCTGAAAGGTAGATCATATCTAAAAACATCTTAAAAGGCTGTCTTTACTGAGAAAAGATCCCCATTCTACGTTGTTAGAACTAGAAAATGATGAACTGATCGAAAATCGAGTGCACAAAATTTCCAGCAAATTTTAATGCCAAAATGCACTTGAACAACTTAAAAGCATCAAAAAATTTTGTTTTTATTCTTTGGCAACAAAAAAAAACAACCAGATTTGCTTCATACCCATCAAGAAAACACAAAATATCAATTTGGAAGATGTAACGCTAAAGAAAATAAACTAAATTAACACTTGCTATGAAAAAAATGTCGAAACTATTACAAAATGAAATATGAACACCCTAAGTGTGAAAATCTAAACACTGAAATCCCAAACTAAAAAAGAAATAAAGAGAGAACAACGAAACGAAACCTGATTAAGTATCGTAGCAGGGAAGGTATCAGAACTTTTGAGATAAACCCAAAAGCAGACATCAAAAGTTTCATCCTCCCCATCCAATTCGAGGCTAAAATCCTTGAGCAGCGAGTATTTCCCGATTTGGGCGAACTCATTATTCATGATCTTTAAACAAGAACTGCCGAAAGGGATTAACTTTTCGCACCTCTTCGGAAGAACAATGAGACCCACCTCAAACTGCCACACTGCTCTAATGTCATGTCTCACAACATTTATGGCGACGAGAAAATGTTCGAATTCCGAATTTTTCTGTCATGTTGGGAACGGCTGTTAACTGACGGTTGGTGTTCTAAAGCCCGGGTTTGGAGGGAACAGCCGGTTTGGCTCGGAATGAACTCCGTTCCCTCACAGACTTTGAAAATTCCTCTCTTTTTCAAAATTATGGAAAATGAAAAATAAATATCATTACATAAAAATTATCGAATGTTTCAATTCGTGCGTATTTGAAAATTTTAAGGAATGTTCTTCCCAAATGTTTGTCTAAATTAATTATTCAACTTTCTTTTATATAATTTCTCGATTAATTTAGATTTAGAAAGGTTAAAATTCTTAACTTTGATACATTACTTCAATTTTTATAATAAAATATATAAAAAGATTATCAAGTCTTAGACAATTTTTTTAATAAAACAAAAACTTATAAACTCCGAGGCTACAACAATTTTTTCCTATCAATTTGATTCCTATACTTTAAATAGTTAGCAAAACGGTTTTTATTGTCACAAAAATCGTTTAACTTTTCACGTGTTTGTGTGACATTTTATTTTATTAGACTAAGTTCAATATAACCTTTGAATTTAAGGGTTATAGATAACTAATAACTCGTATAACTTTTAATGAGCGATTTTACATTTACATTTTGAGTCGTTAGAGAAACTCAATTTTATTAATTATCCGAAGTACAAAAATCAAATTGCTCAAAAACAGAAACATTCCCGTGTTATCAATTGACTATATCTGTCGGCCTACTCTTATACCCTGACTTACTCTCTGTGGACGAAACTTACAGAAGAACCCTTAAGTTTTTGGAGTATTAGATTCTCATCAATGTTTGAGTTATTCAAACCGACAGTTTCACTTATACTTTATGGCTTTCTTCGACCTTCTTGACGCCTTAATATCAAGGAGCTCCTCTATCTTCCTCTCTTCGCGTACGTAGTAAGTAAAAAGATTCATTCAAGATAGCAGGCGACCTAGTGAAAGTGAACAACCCCGAACCAATCTTAGGTCATTAGTTGGCTCTTGTTCTTATTCTTAAGTTTAGCAATTATATTACACTTAATCATTTTTTAATGTAATCTAAAAATTTTCAATTATTTAAGGTGTATTAAACATTCTTTTTAATTAACTCACCAAGCCTCAACCTTACTCCTAACCCAAAACTAACTCAGTCACTCAAGTCTAGCTTGCACCCAATGGTTCAAGTGAAATATTTGTTTCCATTTGATAACAAAAGCACCTTATTGTCACACATAATGTCTTCCTTCTAAGCTTTCATCACTAATGCCTCGTTAATTGAAAATGTAAATGATGGTATCAATGTCTTTTTTCTTTCAACTCCATTAATTATTTTATAAATCAAGCCAAGTGATTTCGAGAGACTGTCTGTTGCGCTCCAAATTCTATAATTCTCAATTTCAAATCATAATTTGAAAATTTCAATTTTGTTTCCAAATTGATTTGCAAATAAAGTTTAAATTCGAGCGTTATAATGTTAAATTTCAATAATATCTTGCATGAATAAATACTTAATATTATATTTTTATTTAAATATATCTAATTTTTAAAATAATGTGGGCATAATTTCTTTCGTGTAAACTTAGGTCGAGTAAGATCGAATTAGATTGATTTAGATGACTTTTAAAACTTTTCCTGTATAAATAAGATATTCGGTATTAATTTCTCACTTTAATAAATCAATTTCAAAAAGATTTAGATAGAGTTTCTTTACGGATTAAATTCTTAAATCGGTTCGGTCAGAATTCGAATCGTTTCAGATAGCTTTTGGTCGAACTTGCCTGTTTGGAAGCAATCTAGTTCGGTCTAAGCGATTCTGGTCAAAATTGGATCGGGTATAGTTCAATTAGACTAGGTCTGGTTCAGTTCAGTTGGGCCGTTTCCTTTGCTGGGTCGGTTTGGTTGGATTGCCTTTAAGTTAATCGGGTGGTTTGGTTTACTGGTTGGGATTAAAAACCGTTCTTTCTTCTTTCATGTTTTTTTCATTTCCTTCGCGTAGTACAGGCCAGAACCCCAGAGAAGCTGTCTACGATGAACGGCGGTGACTCGACCGAGAGCAATTTATCTGAGCTCGGTTGCTCATGAAGAGCTTGTGGCTGCTACTGGGCAGTACTGGAGACCGGAGGTCAAGAGAAGTGAGATAAATAAATAAACGTGACATGTGTGGATGAAAAATAAATAAATAAATACCCTGCGTCTTAAAATTTTAGTTAATTAATTCATTTATTACATACAGAAGCCCGTAAATTTAAACCATCAAAACACATCGCGTGCATCTTAAATATGGTCGAAGATATAGTTTGTATCGCTCAAAGATCTAAACTTTTTGTGTTTAGATTAGATTTATCTCGTTTTCTTTAAGAAGGTATTTTTAATTTTCAGAGATAAGATAGATTTTAATTTCCAAAATAAAATTTAACGGAAAAAATGTTCAAAATTAAAAGTACTTGTCATGAAGATTAATCCAAATATTTTGAATAAATTTTGATTTGATGTGTTGTTAGGAGCACTATCCTTACTAATAATTTGTCTCTCTGAAACAAATCTGTTCAGAAAGGCGAGACCTTTACGAGGGAGGTAAGCAGATCAGGAAGAATCTTGGGGAGAAGAAGACCATGAAAGGAATATCAGCTTCGCCGGCGAATAGTTGGAGACCAACTTCATCGGAAAAAGCCATTAAAGACTCCAACTTTCGTGTTTGCTCAAAGCCGAATCTTCTCCAATTCATCAACAGGAAAGACCCATCAAGCGCAAGAACCCAACTTTCTTCTTTTTCGTTGAATTCCTCGAACCCGTCAGCTCCGCCGCTTGTGGTTGTGGGTTCGGCTAATGCAGATATTTTCGTCGAGATCGAGAGGCTACCCATCGAGGGCGAGACCATCTCGGCCAAGTCGGGTCAGACCTTGCCCGGAGGGAAGGGCGCAAACCAGGCAGCTTGCGGGGGAAAGCTAGCGTACCCGACCTACTTTTTGGGTCAGGTGGGCAAGGATGCTCACGGGAAGTTGATCGCTGAAGCTCTTGAGAATGGCGGAGTTCATCTTGATCGTTTGACTACTGTCAGTGCTGCACCAACCGGGCATGCAGTGGTGATGCTGCAGCCTGATGGGCAGAACTCCATTATCATTGTGGGTGGAGCTAACATGAATTGTTGGCCTGAGGATCTCAGCGATGAGGACATGGAAATCATTAGGAAAGCTGGAATTGTTTTGCTTCAGAGAGAAATTCCAGATTCTGTCAACATTCAAGTCGCCAAGGTTTTTGAATTGATTTTCATTGAAGCATTTGCTTCTCGTTTTTGCTGTGCATGATTTTAGTGTATGCAAGCTCAATCATTGGTCGTTGTGTAATTTCATTTGATCACTCAATTCTGCTGCAGAAAGTAGACAGAGACTATAATTTCTGGTGTTTCTTTTTTGTTTCTGTGATTTTCATTGTCAATTCTGCTGTAGGAAGTCGACAGAGACTATAGTTTTATGCTTTATATGTCAAATTCAACTGGAATTTTGAGCTGAAAAGCTATAGATTGATGGGGGAATAAAGGGTAATCATCTGGTTTAGTTCTTTTTTCCGAGTCGTGTGTGATGAATAGCGATATACCGACCATCTCCTACGATGACTAATATGCCATGCTTTTCATATCCATATCTTGTTTAGTTATGTATTTTTAGTGAATCTGCTGTGAGAGAAGCCTTAAAAACTTGTTTGTCAGTTCAGCCAATAACACTTTGAGATACTTCTTTTGAAATCTGCCTGCAAGAAGGTATGGTTCTTTTCAATTTTGTAACAGTTTTCATGTGAAAATTCTAAATATATTTAAGACTTGTTCTCATTGTCGATTAATTTATGATATGATCGACTCTTTGAAGCCCAGATTTGTAGATGCATATATGCTTTATTTTCTGTCATTAAGTTTTCAGCTCTGACGTGTTATTACATTGTTAGGCTGCAAGGAGTGCTAATGTTCCGGTCATTTTAGATGCTGGGGGAATGGAAGGAGATATCCCTCGAGAACTACTTAGCTTGGTCGATATTTTTAGCCCAAATGAAAGTGAACTCAGTCGTTTAACTGGGCTGCCTACTAAAAGCTTTGATGATGTTAGTCGAGCCGTGGAAAAATGCCATGAAATGGTACGTATCTCTTTCTCGCTTTCATGATTTCACTCATTGTGCATTTGCATTATCTAAAATTGGATGAGTTGGGACTCAAAAATCACACGTGACCTCTGATAAAGCACTTTTGCTAGTAGAGGGGCTTGTGTTAGGATAGGATCGGGGATTCCTACGTAAAGAAGATGAACTTTGGATGATGGACTTTACCTCCTTGAATGATGATTCTTAGAAAACAAAAAATTCGAAGCTAAAAGTCTAAAGTGGGGTGTTTGTAAGGTATTATTGGTAAGGGTAGACATGGACTAGTTCAATTTGGTTTCTAGGCCAAATTGAACTGAATCGTGATTTAACCGTCCTCATGGTTTGGAATAGGAACTGGAATTGGACCAGTCAATAGCCGAATAAAAATGAATATTATTAAAATTTATAAATGTAAGGTTGATTTTGGACTAGTTTTGTCGGGTTTGGCCCGAATCAAAAACTATTTGGCGGGTTTAAGCCAGATTTGAACTGAATTCGTATTAATTTTATGATCCACGGTTCAGTGCGGTTCTATCAGTTTTTAACCCACAGTGGTTCTTCCAAGTTATAAATCCATCAAAATAGATCGAACTACCGGTTAGATTGGAAACCATAGGTCCGGTCTAGTTTGTCAACCTTAATAATTATGCTTTGATGAGATTCCTAGCTGTGTTTGGAGCAGAGGTCCGGTTTGGTTCTGGCACCCTTAATTATTATGCCTCGATAACATTTCTACTTGCGACGCATCTATTTTTTCTCAACGTAGATTTGTAAAAAAAAAAAAATACTATTGGCTTGTCTTTGATATTTTTTTGGGAGTAGTCAACTTACGACTAAAATAGATTAGATGAAAATTCATTATTGAAAAACCATCGTTTTCAGGGTGTTAAGCAAGTTCTCGTCAAGCTCGGGGAAAAGGGGTCGGCTCTATTTATAGAGGGGGAAGAACCCATCATCCAATCTGTTTTGCCTGCTAAACGAGTTGTTGATACTACTGGCGCTGGTGATACTTTTACTGCATCTTTTGCTGTGGCCGTAGTTGAAGGAAAGTCCATGAAAGAATGCATGGAGTTTGCCGGTATGCCCAGACCCGACTTTTTCTCGAATTTATCTCGTCGAAACTAGTTGAATGCTCATTTTCTATTTATTTTTTGCTTTTTTTTAACAGCTGCTGCAGCTTCTCTTTGTGTTCAAGTGAAGGGTGCAATTCCTAGCATGCCTGATAGATCGTCAGTTTTGAATCTTCTTCAGTCTGGTTTGTGATTTGGCAACTATTTTCGGTTTTTGTTTTTTGTGAATAAAAGAGCAAAAATTTGATCTCGAAATTATTGAATTTATGCGTTCTTCTTGGAGTTTGGTTAGGCATCCAAACAAGAAAAACACAATTTTCTTGAGAGAATTCCTTCCACTTCACAATAGTTTTACATAAGAACACACTGTCTTATCCCTCTCCTTTGTATTATCCACTCACCAGCCATTGATCTGTCAAAACACAACTGAAACTACAAGTTTTAACCACACAAGAAAACATCAGTTGCAATCAAATTAAAACCATTCCGACGCTGATCGCCAGCTATCCATTGCAATTGTTTTACACAATTACGAGAGTCTCATAGCTGAAGAATCAGCGATCTAAATCTTTCTCGTGCTCAATAAGTCAGCCTTATGGCGCTGACACTGGAAGACAGTGCTGTTTTGCAGACCTCGGATGTCGGAGCGTTCATCCTTGAGCGCTGGGGAGGCGATCCTACTTGCCCATCCTCTTCTAAATTCATCTGCCCACCAATTACCCTAATTGCTAGAGTTATTCTTCCTTGAGTCACAGAAATAGGAGGTCTATCAAGTTTTTGGTCTTTGATTATGCAAATGCCCATACAGTTAGATTAAGATTGTCTGGTTTAGTCTCTCTTTCTCCCTCCCAACTTTTGGCAAGAAGGTTAGGTCAATTAATTATCGAGAAATTCACCTACATTACACAATAAACACGAGATTAAAAGAAGGATAAAGTTAAAAAAAAATTATTAAATCACGGGGTAGTTGCCAGTTGATTCGGAAATTAATTTTGTTAACAAACTGGTTGTTTTTGTTTCTTTTTGCGTTAATTCAAAAGTTTGTTCCCGAAAAACTTTTCTCACTCTTTCATTTATGAGCGTCCACTGTGATCTTAGAAGTCTGTTTCCGAGATATTTTTTCCACTATTCTATTTTCGCGAGTCTACCTTGAATTTCAGACATTGTAACATCACACCTTCTACATTTCCAAACGCACGCGTATAGTTCCAAATGTCTGCCCTCAATTTTAACGAAAAATTTAATGGGAATGACGAATTTGTTCAAAATTTAAGGATTAGTTTACTAATGAAATTAGTTTAAAAGTCAGTTTGTACGTTGTACTGTCCCATATTTTAAGGGATTTTTTGAAACTACACAGAAATTTGATCGACTGAAAAAGTTCATCTGATGCCTCAAAATGCAGAACATTAAAGAAAAATGCAGAAGAATGGATGCTTGATTATGCACCTTTACCGGCTTCGACCGAACTGAGTCCTGCTTTCGAAACAGTTGGTCCAAATATGGAAAGATGATCACCACACAGAAAACACACTTCTCCTTCTTAATCCCAGAATTCACACATCTCTACTATAAAAGTCCAGAAAACCTCTCAAAAATTGGCTTGTTTACAACATTGGAATTGCAGACATTGCAAAGCCAGAATTTCAACATTATCTAAACCTTCTTCATCTTCATCAATTGCGAGGAAGAGGCAGCCATTGATGACCGATGAAAAAGCTTCAGTTGCACTACATTATGATGTGGTGTTGACTGGAATGTATATTTTTTTCCACTAAAAACCTAAACCCTGTTGGGGATTTTTCAAAATTACAAAACAAAAAACAATTTAAAAGCTCCTTAATTAAAGATACAGACACTTATCATCATCTGATAGTCCAACGATTGTTAAATTAGTAAGCTGAATTGCAGTAAATGTTTGGCCTGAGTTTAATAGTTTGGTGATTCATTAATTTTTGACCTAATTTATTTACTAGCTATTGTTTAATTGATTAATCCTCCGTAAGAATCAAATGTTTTGGCAGTTCCCAACTAGTGGGGGGAATCTACGCAAGTGTTTTTTTGTTGTTCCTTAATTCAGGCGAAGCAAGTATGATTATGAAAAGATTGAAGTCGTGTTCTCATTTTCGCCGGGTCATAGTCCGATATCGGTTCAACTAAGACTACTTGATTATTAGTTATAGGGTTCGTTTCTCGCTCGAGTTCACTTTCATCTTTATTGTTTTTGTATCTCGTAAAGTTTTGAGTTTCTTACATTTCAACACTTTCTATTAGAAACGCTTTTAAAACAATGTATTTTTTTGTTAGAAAATCGAATTTTTTTTTAAATAACCCTAAAAAGACGAGCAAATTTAAAATTTAACCGAGTATCGCGACGAGAAAACCAAAATTCAAAGACCAGATGTAAAATAATACCTAAATTACGAGAAAATTAATTGAAAAAAAAGTATAAAAATCAAAATGAAACTCGTACAAAACTATATAAATGAATATGATATTAACCTTTTAATCACGTTTCGACATGTGCAATGGCATTATATCGAATTGACCCAACTTATTAAGATTGTTTAACGTCAAAGTTGCCAAAACTTTGCCTTGTACTCAAACTTTAAGTTGGTCATGAACAAATTAATGAATGTATGTTTATAAAAAGCGAGTTATTATTCATATAATATAAATAATAAAATACTTTCTTGCTCGTTAATTAGTGTAAATGTAACGTTTTCAGTCATCTTAGTACAAAATTGTACGTTTAGAGGTCAAAGCTCATACGATTTTTTTTTCATTAGTCCAAAACGCGTTGTACTAAGTAAAAAAGAAAAATTTTACTTATTATTTTTTACTTTCTCAATCGACGAGAAATTGTTACCCCACGTTAGTATGACTTGAACTCTCATAATTGAATTCTCGTCGTCTTTACACGGCGGACTGATGATAGCAAATAATCTATTATTTAAAATGTTGTAATATGATATAATTATTTTATCAAATTAATAAATAATATAACAAACTTTGAGACTAAAACCTAAAATCAAGATGTTATTTACTTCAAATTCCTGTTTACTTAACTTAAAAACATCGCAAAAATAGATACAATTCATTTCAACTGAGTCGAATGAATTCAATTGTTGCGTGCATTAGACTGATCAATCGGATTTTGCGTCGTTAAATATGATGTTTTTATACATCGTTGAAAATTTTGATTTTAGAAATTTAATGGTATTTATTAAAATAATGTTATTTGTACATTTTTAATATTTAATGTTATATTTTAACTTAAGCCAATGAATAAATGACACGACTTGACGAGAATATTATTGATTTTATTAAAAATATAAATAAAAAAAATTGTTTGTGAAACTTACAAATGGCAATAGATATGGAATTAAATAAGCGACGTAATTATTTGAAGAAATAAAGGGTAGTTTCGTCTTTTCATCTCGTTCATGGTTCTCCGTAACTGTCTCATTGAATTACACAGACGTATCACAGGTATATATGCTTATGGAACCTCCTCGCCATTCTCCAATCTTTCCTTGTCTGAAAATCTCTTCATCCGAAAGGTCCGTTCATTTGTAATCTCTATGAATTTTTCGAAATGGGTTTGCAGATTAGATCTCTTTTATCGCATTTACTGGTTTGAATTTCTTCCTGGTTGTTCGAGATTGTAAGGGGTTGTGCGATTTGTATTTGATTAAACGCTCTTAGTTTTGGATTGGTTTCGGTTTTGTTGTTTCGATCTGGGGAGTCGTTGTTTTATCTTAGATTCGCGTTTGTGTGTAATGTTCTGCATTGCTTTTGATGATCTGTTTGCGTCGTCTGAACTCTGGCCTGGGTGATCTTGTTTATTGAATGTGAATTCGTTTCTTCGATTTAATCAGTTTTCTGCAGAATGAGTTGTCTTCGGGAGTAAATCTAAAAGGATTTTGCTCTTAAATTTCGTCAATTGCGTTTCGTGTTATTAGTTTTTCCTTGTTTTGGGCAAGTTTCCGTTGATAAAAAGCAGGCAATGTGAAAGGAAAGCCTTGAAAACGCATTGTTTTGTCTGGTTTTCCGAGATTCTATTGGGTGTACCATAATTATTTCATGAGAGGGGGAAGAAAAGGCATTCATTTGTTCATACATTTGAGGCATAATATTTGTTTTTTTTTATCTGAAGCTAATTCGATATTGCTGACTTAAGTTATTTTTGATCCAGAAAGAAGTTGCATAGATATGGCTGAATATACCCCAAAGAACATCCTCATAACTGGGGCTTCTGGTTTTATTGCATCTCATGTTGCCAATCGGCTTGTCAAACTCTACCCAGACTACAAGATTGTTGTGCTTGACAAGCTTGATTACTGTTCTAATCTGAAGAATCTTCTCCCTTCGAAATCATCTCCCAACTTCAAGTTTGTGAAGGGGGATATTGGCAGCGCCGACCTGGTCAATTATCTCCTCATCACCGAGTCGATCGACACAATTATGCATTTTGCCGCACAAACCCACGTCGATAACTCTTTCGGTAATAGTTTCGAGTTCACGAAGAACAACATTTATGGAACTCACGTTCTTCTCGAAGCTTGCAAAGTGACTGGCCAAGTCCGAAGGTTCATCCATGTCAGCACCGACGAGGTCTACGGGGAGACAGATGAGGATGCAGTCGTGGGAAATCACGAGGCCTCTCAACTCCTTCCAACAAATCCTTACTCGGCAACAAAAGCCGGAGCCGAAATGCTTGTGATGGCGTATGGCAGGTCGTATGGATTGCCTGTGATCACGACGAGAGGCAATAATGTTTACGGGCCGAATCAATTTCCGGAGAAATTGATTCCGAAATTCATCCTCTTGGCCATGGAAGGAAAGCCTCTTCCGATTCATGGAGATGGATCAAACGTCAGGAGTTATCTGTATTGCGAGGACGTTGCTGAGGCTTTTGAAGTCGTTCTTCACAAAGGCGAAGTCGGTCATGTTTACAATATCGGAACGAAGAAAGAACGGAGAGTTATAGATGTTGCTGAAGATGTTTGCAGACTCTTCTCAATGGATCCAGCCGAGAGTATCAAATTTGTCGAAAACAGGCCTTTTAACGACCAGCGATACTTTCTGGATGATCAAAAACTCAAAAACATCGGATGGTCCGAGCGGACTACTTGGGAGGAAGGACTAAAGAAGACTATGGATTGGTATATCAAAAATCCTGATTGGTGGGGTGATGTGTCTGGGGCTTTGCTTCCACACCCGAGAATGCTTATGATGCCAGGCGGATTCGAAAGGCATCAGGACGGATCAGAAGAGAAAAAACCGGCTTCTTCAGCCTCGAGCAATCCTCCTCTGGCGATTCCATCTCCCTCGACGAAGTCTCCTCCTCGAGAGACACCTTTCAAGTTCTTGATCTACGGCAGAACTGGGTGGATCGGCGGTCTTATTGGACAAATATGCCAAAAGCAAGGCATTTCGTATGAATACGGAAAAGGGCGTCTGGAGGATCGATTGTCACTCGTATCTGATGTTCGGAATGTTAAACCCACTCATGTTTTCAATGCTGCTGGTGTGACTGGAAGACCGAACGTCGATTGGTGTGAAAGTCATAAAACGGAAACGATTCGAACGAATGTTGTCGGAACTCTAAACTTAGCTGATGTTTGCAGGGAAAACGGACTGCTTATGATGAATTTTGCTACTGGCTGCATATTTGAATATAATCATGCTCATCCTCAAGGATCTGGAATCGGATTTACCGAGGAAGACACGCCCAATTTTACGGGTTCTTTTTACTCGAAAACGAAGGCAATGGTATCGTATCGTATAGAAATTGTTCTTGTTTTTTCGAGTTTTAACGTTTGACATTGTGACGAATGGATTTTCTTCTGATTTATGAACCAGGTGGAGGAGCTCTTGAAAGAATACGAGAATGTCTGCACTCTAAGAGTTCGCATGCCGATATCATCCGATCTGAACAACCCGAGAAACTTCATCACCAAAATCTCTCGATACAACAAAGTCGTGAACATCCCAAACAGCATGACCGTCTTGGACGAGCTCCTCCCGATTTCAATCGAGATGGCAAAACGAAACCTGAAAGGTATTTGGAACTTCACTAATCCCGGCGTCGTGAGCCATAACGAGATTCTCGAAATGTACAAGAATTACATCGACTCCACGTTCAAGTGGGAGAATTTCACGCTCGACGAGCAAGCGAAAGTGATCGTTGCTCCGAGAAGCAACAACGAAATGGATGCATCCAAGTTGAAGAAGGAGTTCCCCGAATTATTATCGATAAAAGAGTCGTTGATCAAGTACGTCTTCGAATCGAACAAGAAAACTACTTCTGCATAACTAGTTTAGTACAACGTATTTATTGTCTTTTGCATTTTGATTTAGCTAATAAGTTTTGCAGTAAGGAGATGTTACCTCGGCTATAGCCTTTTTAAGTTGTCTGTCTGTCATGTTCCTAGTTTTATTATTTAATTATGAAGTTTTGTTTACAAAGAGGAAGTCATTGTTTGGATATTTAAACAACAGAAGCAGGTGTTTCTTCAATTGGAGAGAAAACAAAATATATGCTAATTTTGCAAAATAAGGTCTATCTTTCGATGAAATTCATCAATGTCTCAAAAATTTTGCTTGTATCGGTCATTTTTAAACTACTTTGATCATCTCGTGTCAGTCGATTTCTCGCACACTCTCGATATCATCGCTTTTTGATTTTGAAAATTGAAAAACAATCTAAAAAAAGTCTGCATCCAAAATTGAGTGCGGAATGATATCAAAAATACATTCGTAATTACATGTTTAGAAAATATTATAAAGATGGACAACTTAGCGACAAACAAACAACTAAAGAAAACACGACAACAAATTAAAATCATATGATCGTTGGTATTGTAACATAGGAAGAACAAATACAAATACAAATACAAATACAATACAATACAAATGTAATTTGAGAGAAATAAAGGTAAAATCAGTCAATAACGTACGAATGCACAAAAAAACTAGCATTCCTAGAATAAACTATCCTTCCAGTAGGATCTCATTCAATGTCTGTTGCCATGAAATGCTCAGCAGTAGCCATGGTTTCTAGCTCATCAACATAGTCAAATTCAAGCTGTCCATTGAAACCTTTCAAACCAGCAAGAATAATAAAACGCCCAGCTGGTGACCAGAAAAGAGCATTTGCTTGTTTCCCTTCGAGAGTGGCGAGCTTCGAAACTCGACCAGTATTGTGTCCTGCTCCCATTGAATAGAAACTTACATCTAATCTGGCCGGGATCTGTGTAAAATCCAAAAACCTCTGTTGGAAAATCCCGTTCTTTGATGCGGAAAAGCTCAAAGCCACTGGTAAGTGCTCTTTTTTTGTCTTGTCTTTGTATAACCATCAACCTTAGCAGCAAAGATAATCCCCACTGCTTTGCCAATACACTTTGCAATCACTAACACTGAAAAGATTTTGCTGTCTAATTTCTTCTTTGCTCCGAATTTGGACAAGACTAACTCGATCCATATTCATAAAAAATAGTCCTATGGTTTTATCAGTTCCGAGGAGCAAAACATAGGCGTACCCACCTAGCTCGGGAGCAAAAAGTGCAGGAATTGGGCAGGTAGGAGACCAACTGAAATCTACAACGTTGTCCACCTTCAAAGACCTCTTGGCAACCAGAGAAAAGGTTTCTGTTTCGCATCCAGAGATTAAGTTTTTGAATGAGTTTCTAGAAAAGTTCAATATGCAAAAAGAATCTCACAAAAATACCAGAGGATGAGCATAACGGCATTAAGCGATTAGAGGTACTGGCACCACCCCAAGCAACAGCAACCTGGCGGTGAACTGTTGCCAAGTTCCGAAAGATGACCACCGGATAAAACCTTCATTCCAAAACTGAAAATGAAATAGCGAAATTTGAATTGATATCCCATAAATGAAATTTAAAGAGCTCAGCAAACGGTGACCTAAAATTTCAATAGTTAAAAGAAGAGAACTATAAATCGAACAAGAATATCTCCGAGGGAAAGAAAAATGAGATATTTCACTTACTCATGTAATGCTTATTTTTCTCTCGCACTCTTTCTTTTCTTTTCCTCTAAAAATCTTTACTCTATTTTTCTCTTTCTCTTTCTTCTTCATTCAGAAAGAAACTCTTTTTCATCTCTCTGAAATGTTTTTTGATACCAAAGTATTTATCAAAAATCTCTATTTATAGAGAGTTTTGAGTGATATATTCCTTAAAATAAGAAATCAACGAAAAAATAAATGCGATTGAAGAAGAAAAAAAATTATTTTTCACATTTTTAATAAATGATAGTCTCTTGTTATAACGAGAGAACTCACAATTTAAGGCCTCTTACGCTATTATTGGAAATGAAAAAGTTACAAATCCAACTAAAAAAAAATCAAAGAAAAAAAAAATAATACAAATATAGAGAGAAACTAACAGTAGCAGAATCACAAAAAATAAACTCAAGAACAGATGCGTAATATAGAGATATATTTTCTCGAGTTCTATTTCTTTATTCTCAAGTTGATGCGATAGCGTGCAACAAATCCAAGCTCTGACGTAATATTTTTTCGTGAAATTATGAATATTTTATTTCTCTTCTTGAATTAGAGCTAGTTAGAAATTTTTTTAAAGAAAATTCGTAGACGTAAATGTTTGTTTATGTAATTATTTATGTTTATTTTCTCGTGCCTAAATCCTCATGAACTCTATGCGTCGTTAGAGCGTTCTTATTTTGTAAATTATCATTTGTTTCAATTAGCTAAGTAAAATTTAATTTTTTGACCTCAACGATGGACTCACTCGAATCAAATAATTGCTCTTCTTTGAGCCTCAACCATAATCGAGCATTTGTAGTCTAACAACGTGTCGTTAATGTGTTTGTCTTAATTTGAGTTGTGTTTGCAAGTGTGTAGACATGTAGATGAATGTTCGGTTAACAATTTTAATTTTAAAAAATTGCCCGATCTTTTAGAAACCGACCGTAGATAATTCACCTAAAACGAGCCAAAACCAACAAGATAACCGGATTCAATATGCCGGAGGAGCGCAAAACATAGTCCAGAGCCTAATTTGGTATCGGGTTATGATGATCACAATTCAGTCCATTTTTGTCTCAAATATTGAACAGACCGGCTCGTCCAGCCTAAATATTCTACTGTGACTAGTAAAAAATTAGAAAAAGAGATTAAGAAGTTAAAGACCAGATTAGGAAAGGATAAAAAAATGAATTAGATTAACCAATCAGATTTTATTGGGTGGAATTTCTGATGTCTCCTCGACGACATTGGCTTTGGAAGAGGCGACGTGGAGGCGGGTGTGCGCAGCGTTTTCGGACAAAATATCAGCGGTCTTCAATTGCTTAAAGCTCAGACAGCCGCCCCCATCCACCACTTCTCTCCCCTTCTCTGGTGTGTTCTTTCTTAGATTCCTTCATTTTGCCCACTCTTTCCTTTTCATTTCTCCTACTTCCTCCACTTGCTCTCTCTGATTGCGACAGCTTTTTTGGGTTCTGGGCTTTTTTTGAATTGGTAAATGGGTGTTTAGAGAGAGAGAGATTGCAGGGAGGTTTGTGATTGGAGGGGATGATTGAGAAGGGGAAATAATGGGGATTTCGGTGACTCTGGAGGAGAGGGTCTTCTGTGGGGTTTTATAGAGAGAAAGGGGAGGAATCTGGGTTACGAGTCAATTTTAGAGAGAGTCAAAGAGAGGGAGAGAGTGAGCGAGTGGAGGACGACGGCGGAAAGGTTTCTGTAAGAAAAGTTCTGTGACATATTTAGGAAAGGGTAGAAGATACTTTATTTGAGAAGATATTTGTGGGAGTGGAAGCAGATGAAGATTCAATGCAATGTCTGCGAGGCAGCGGAGGCGCACGTTTTATGCTGCGCGGACGAGGCGGCGTTATGCTGGGCTTGCGACGAGAAGGTTCACGCAGCCAACAAGCTGGCCAGCAAGCACCAGAGGGTTCCTCTTTCTGGCTCGTCTTCTCAAATGCCCAAATGTGACATTTGTCAGGTATACTCAGATTGTTCCCAATTGAATTCTTCATCGCATTCACATTTTGTTTTCTCAATTTTTTGGGCTCATTGATCTCATCTGTCCTTTTTTTTTTCTTTGAGCTGTCAATGTAATAAATTTCTGATGAAAAATGAAAGCTCAAAGTTTGAGAATGTGAGCGAAAGTTTTGAATTCAAATGAGATATAAGTTGAAAGATTTTTGCATTATATCTTAAATGTTTTGAAGGAGGATGACCCATAATTTAATGTGGGTGGTCATAAGCTGTTCATCTGAGGAAGAACTTAGCATTTATAGGGGATGAATGAACTTAGATGAATGTAATCTTTGGCTCAGAGGTTACTTTTTATTTCTTGCAGGTGTTTACGTCTTTTAGTTTTCATAACTGAAGATAATAAGAATCAAGAGTTTTCCTTTGGTTTAGGGAATGTGATTTGTCATATTTGCTCCTAATTTGGAATACATGTTTTTCTGTATTTATCAGTTTGGACTACTTGTCAATGGTATTTTGTGCTTTTTTCAATGACAAAAATTTCACTTCTATTATTTTTTTGGTCTGTTGTGTTGCTCAAAAGAAACAAAACGACAGAAATAAACTTAGAAAATATGTCTTGTCGTTAGTTAATTTGTTAAATTTATTGAGGGGAATGTCGTATGTTTACTTTCTGAAGACGGTGATTTCTTGGTCGGACATTTGATGTAATTCTTCTAGACTCAATTAGAAACAGAATACATGGTCTTCTGGCAAGTCTAGAAGGGAGTTAGAATTAAAAAGAAACTGTCTTATGCCTTCCACGTGATGGATTTCACATATTAAATAATGATAAGTAACTTTATTGATAAATATAAGATTAAGGTCTTTTTTTTTTTCAAAAAAAGAGTTCGAGATGTACGTTGTAAACAATCCCAAATGTGAGTGTTTAAATTACACTTTACCCTTGTGTTTTGTAGTTTCTTTTTTGTTCTTTTGAATTTTGTATTCATCATTTTAGATAGTTCTTTGCCCCTTATTTTTTGTGGTTAATTCAAGACTTTGATGGTGTTAGATCTATTTATTGAGTTCATCTTTTAACTTGGATGCACACATGCTTTACAGGAGATGAGTGGCTATATCTTCTGTTT
Source organism: Begonia peltatifolia (assembly GCA_022433055.1). Classification (NCBI taxonomy): domain Eukaryota; kingdom Viridiplantae; phylum Streptophyta; class Magnoliopsida; order Cucurbitales; family Begoniaceae; genus Begonia; species Begonia peltatifolia. Next base: position 2,010,900 of record CM039525.1, on the reverse strand, counting down.
AGAGGATCGAGCTTTACTTTGCCGAAAATGCGATGTCGCAATACACACGGCAAATGCTTTTGTATCGGCTCATCAGAGATTTCTTCTTACTGGTGTGAAAGTAGGTCTTGAACCCACTGTACCTCTTGCTTCCTCTTTCGAGTTGAAGCCTCAAAGTAGAGAGAAAACTTTGGAATCAAAGGGTTGCTCAGGCCCGCAAAGAGGCTTCTCAAATCAGTCATCTGGTGAATTCAGTCAACAATTGCCTGTAAATCGTCATGGGATCGGAGACTTCGCACCAACTGAGGCTCCTACGCATACCGGAGGATTTGTATCTGGTGGGCTTCCTCAGTGGCATTTAGACGAGTTTGTGGGTATGACTGGATTCAGTCAGAATTACCGGCCCGGCGATATGGACAATGGTTCATCTAAGGTTTGTTGGCAATAAACTTTGCATTTATAGGAAAAAAATGGATTGGATTCTTACATTCTCTTGCTTGTTAGATTATCTTGAGTCAGGGTCAGCAAATGGCCTTATGGCTCCCAAGCCGGCCCAGGCCAATTTTTTTTTTCTAAGGCTTAGTCTGGCTTTGACCCTACCTTGAACAGTCCTGAACCTGTTTTTCACTGATGGTTTGACCCGCAGGCTTCATCCAGTGGGGCAGTTTTTTTAACAAGTCGGCGCTGAATAGCGGCGCCTGCAGTGGGCCAGCCCGAAAATCTTAAATAGCTTTATTTGCTAACTCGATCTTTGCTTTTGTAAGTTTATTTATTTTTGCCTTCACATTTGTGATGGTGAAGTTGGAGGTCTATGCATGCATTCATGACATTAACATAAAAATCTGTTGATTGTGTTGTTCTTTCCTTAGTTTTATATGTTCTAGAACAGCTACTATCTATGACATCTTAGCTCATTGAACTGGTGTAGTTCTTTACTTTTTAGATAAAACTTGCTTGGTTTTAGCCATTTCTCCATATCCCAGAATTTCAGAATTTATTTTCATGTTTTTTATGCAATTAATTTTGAACATTCCGTTGCTTAATCCAAATTGTATTGAATATTTATTTATATCTGAACCATTGACAGGCTGATAGTGGTAAGCTGGGAGATTCCGACTCATCCGTTCTAAGAACAGGCGACAACGATCTGGACGACGGCGACGAGTGCTTGGGTCAGGTTCCGGATTCATCTCGAGCCGTTCCTCACAATCCGTCTCCACCTACAGCTTCAGGCTTGTACTGGCCGAGAAATTACTACAATTCATGGGATACCACAGCCTATGTTCCCGACATATACAGCTCATCGCCAGAGCAGAAGCCCCACCATTATCGACATGGTGGTTTGGCATCAAAACGGCGGAGACAATTCTAGATAATGAAACATAGTAACTTTGGTGTGTGCTTACAAAGCCTTTTTAAGTTGTATTAATGAGTGGGTTAATTGGATTATATTATAATTGTGATTTTCCAACTTTATTTCAAGTTGTTTTCTTCTATTCCTTCAGCTGTTTAGGGATTGTAGTGTTGTTGTAGGAATAAAATATTATTAGTTTATAAATCTATCACGTGAAATGCACGGGGCAAGGCCGACTCACTTTTAAACATGACAGAAGACCGTGTGTTCTGTTCTCTGATGGAATATAAAACAATTGCAGCACATACACGGTAGAGACAATTGTAATTGCGTCGACAATTCTGGCACAATGTACCATCTTCGGCAGGGGGGCAATGAAACAAGGTTGGTCTAGTCCGACGATTTCAAGCAGGTTCTGGGATAGTTTGATGTCTGGCTTACAAGGTTTATACCTCGGATTGTCCTGCACCTACAATATTTAACTCTACTTAGTGGCATCAAAATTATGTTGTGTAGCTTTTTATAAAATCCATGCGGACAGTTTAAAAAAGCCACATTGACTGGTCGGTGATCGAATCGTGTCTGTAATAGTTCTTCAAAAAAACGACACGATAGGTGTGTTCGTCCCCTATCAGTCACTTGTATGTGCTTCATAGTTCGGCAAATTTCATTATTTCTAACAAGTGCATTTCTTTTCCAAGTAAACAAGGAAATATATGAAGAAAGCTACAATTTAAGAGCAGCAATTTGTGCTCATCTTTTTTGCCAAATAAGAGGTTAATTCTGCATACCCACAAATCAGAAAATAGAAGAACTACTCTAATGCCTACAATTTTTAATTTTATGCGACATGCGATGGAGCAGAGTGCTTCGGAGATTTGCATATAATTCTCGACCAATCCGATAAATGAAGCTTAAATTCTGCTTGGAATCCCAGATTGTACTATGTCTGACCAGAAAACATAGGAAGACGAAGATCTTGGCCATGGGAAGTCTGGGAAATTCTTCAATTCGTGTTTTTTTTTTTTCAATTTTCGAGTGTGATTTGTCGCATGATGACTGCCAAAATGCTCCCCATCGTTATGTTGATGATGTTGACTGCATCATTGTTGAGCTGCAAAAAAAAAAAATTGAATTTTCCCTCTCATTACTGATTCCATTCTTCATTTCATCCATATCAATAAAACAAGAATCTAATCGTTAAATCAGATTAATGGTATCACAAGTAGTTTGGAGTTGATAACTTAACCTTTTTATTATGTTATAAAGGTCTGAATTTGCCAGGAGTGAGCAATACTCGTAATCACTCAACTTTTCGAAGTGTAAAAAAAGCATAAGGTAGATGATTATAGCTTACCCATTGAAATCCTTCCTTCTCTTGAAGTGTAGCACCTATAAAGCTCTCCCCAAGATTTGCAATCTGAGCAGCTATGACACATATCAAGGCTTCAGATGCATTCACCTGTTGCAAAAAAAGATAATTTAAAGTTAATTCTTGACGAATAATTTATTCCAACAGATAATTTAAACTTCCTAATGTCACCCGTCAATTTCATTCATCACGCCGTATATTTTTCATAACATTACAAGAGGAAGTGATTCGTATTTTCTCAAAGATACCATATTTGTGTGATAAGCAAGTTATTCAATTCACAAATGTATGATTCTGAAAAACAAGAGCTCTAATTCCACAAAGCATTCATTTTCACAGTTTAAGAAAGAGGTTTGTGAAGAACTGTACCTCACCCATTAGAAAAGCGCTGAAGGAAAGAGCAAACGAAGCCAAAATTCCTGCAAAGGTTCCTTCCAAACTGACAGCTCCTTCAGTTCCTCTCGGAACGATCTTAAATGTTGTTACTAGGTACCTGGACATGAAGCAACATATTGGCTCTTTGCAAATTTAATTCATATGAAATTTCACATCGATCATGCTTTCAGTTGTTTAAATGTTCATTCGAATCCAACTACTCGTGGGATTGAGACTTTGAGTGTAAATATCTGACGATATTCATTGCTTCAGAAAATTGGTCGTAGATCAGTCCATATATGTAAAACATAGTGAAAGATTACGCCACTCTATTGTCAAAATACGGATAACGCGTTTAGCACTTAAAGATTGATGTTAAGTTAAGAAACTAAGTCAAATATAAAAATTTACAATATTTTTTGGGTTGAATTCAAAGAGAAAAGAAGCAGAACTTACGTCGTTTTACCATATGCCTTCCCTATCTCGCTAGAGACAGTATCGCTCAACTTAGTACAAAAACTGGCAACAAACCCAAGCTGCCAGAGCCGAGAAAAAGCTTCTCCGCCAACTCTGTTTATCATGAGAAAAGCACAGACACAACCGGCTGCGCTCGATCCAAGCACACTGCCAGGTCCCCTTCTTCCTTTTCTCTTCTCAGCTACTCCTTGTGCCTCCTTTTGAGTCATTTTCACTTTTGTTGCTGCCGTTCCCTGAATGTTTTTTGAAAATAAACATATTATAGTGGAAGAACTTTCAAATAATAGAAATGTCACAAAGGGTCAGTTTGCAAAGTTTCCGACTGTTTGGCACTCTAAAAGAAGGGGAAAATGGGCACCTTAAACAGAAATATCATTCCAGCAAAAAGATGAACTAGAAATAATAAGAAGACGCTTCCAACCATTAATGATTTGAGAGAGTACAATTGAAAAAATCCAAGGGAAATCAATAGAAAAATATCACTTTAAGGGAATTAAAAACCAGATAATAACTACAAGAATTACACAGTCCAATCGCAATCAGAACCGCGTGGACGGAACTCATTCTTATGCACCAGCTTAAATAAGCAACTATACTAACTTTAGGGAAAATGTATAAAACTACAAATTACAGAAGTACTATGAATAAAACTCGCACAGAAATGTTTAGAAAATCAACAATTTTGATAGAAAGGATCAAATTTGCATACAATGACGAAGTAAGTGGCAACGAGAAGGAAACCAGAGGGTCCAAAAGCACGCCATGTGAGAGTTCCGAGCAAGAAAGCGGCGCCAATACCGGAAATCGACAGCCCCGATACCAGTAGCGGCGAACCCAGAACGAAGATAATCAGGTTGCTGAGAAGAGCAGAATGCCAAGTGGGAGGATTTGATCGGACGAAGCTGATCGTTTGCGACACCACGTCCTGCAAATTAGCAGCCTGAACTTGGACCGTCATCCTCGGGTATCTGCTAGGGTTAGGACGGAGAATTAGAGATTTCTTGAGGACTGAGGAGAGAGGAAAACGGCTGAATTGGAGGGAAGGAATTGGAAAGGGTTTAATGTGAAAGAGCGTTGACATTGACATCGCCATTTCTTTTCCTTTTGGGTTGTGGGTTTTCAACGTTGAGCGTTGACAGTGAGGAAGAAGGAACTTGACCCGGAAAGTCGGGTTTGTTCGGGTCGACCCGAGAGATTCCAAACCCTTGTCGTAAATTACACTCCAGATGGCTATGGCGGAAGCTCTATCCTCTCCGGTTATGGCGACTGTCAGGGAGCATCTGTAATTGGTTTTAATTTTTAATAATATAAATTATTATTTTTACAATTAAATATTATTATATTTAATTCGCATAATTTATATATAAATTTTTAAGATTGTGAAAAAGGAAATTTAGTTATATAAACTATTAAAATCATTTTTCAATTATTCCTTTATTGACTACAATTACTTTCTCAAATACTAATTTAAGAATTAATTCAAATTAAATTGCGGAGAGAATATCGAGCATGAGAAGATTCCAAGTGTCGGGAAGTCCGGGCAGACACCAATGACTACAGTCCATAGTGGTCGGCCCACCAAGGCCGTAAATGGATGGGTGGCCATCTTTACGCAACAACGAGAGGGTCGTGACATCGAGGAGCTGAACTGGGCTCGTAATGTTGGTAAGAACACGCTTGACCACTGCCACCGGTGGAGGTGAGCCTCCGGGATAGGTTGGACCAAAAATTGGTTCTTCTTGCCCCACGCAACTCTTTGCTTTTGGTTCGCCCCATAGAGTTCCACTATTATATTTATTAATAATAATTGAAAAAATAAAATAAATGGCACATCGTGCTATAGGATTAGAGTAGATACGTAGTAATACTCGTAAAAAAAAAAAAGACTTACTTGTAATGGGAAGGAGAAATTCCTTGGAAGAAAACCGAAGTTTTAGAAGGATCGATGTTTTGATCGATCCATTTACCCCAAGTCGTTAGAGCTTTCTCGAAAGCAACCATTCTATTCATGTCTTTCGTTATCTTCTCCCCTTCTCGGATGTAATCGAACCTATGAAAATCAAATAAATATTCGGTTAATCTATTCTCGAAAAAAAAAAGAAGATATATCAAATTTGTTGTACTTACGGTTGAGAAGGTCCTCTGCGATTCCACCAATGCCAGGTGTTAAAGATGAGCATGTCCATTCTTTCCCATAACTGGCCACTTTCAATTGAGTCGATGTTCAAAACCCTACCAATTTCTTCTCGCACAATATCAACTAGATATAGACTTCGATCCAACATCACTTTAGCCTCGAAGTCCTAAAATGTATATTTATCAAAATTTGAGCACTCTAATGCGAACAATAAAGAATGACATAATGACTGTCTCGTCTCAAAATAATTAAAAACCTATGTCAGTTTGACTATTTCTTAACCTGACTCTCAATTTAGAAATACATTACTAAATTTATACTAAATAGACACTGAGTTGAACTCGAACGTAAATAATTTCGGGATCAATTCATAAGAAATTTGTCGATCATGCTTTAAGTTTGTTTAATAGTCTAACTGAGTTGAACGACATCTGGTTAACAAATCCTATAATTCTAATTGTTAGTCATATAAATTTTTTATTATAAATTTTCTTGTGTCTTAACCCGACCCTCGACTTAGGCTACACTATATTAAATAAGTATCGGGTCGACCTCAAATCTTATTAAATTTACATTCATTTCATAATTTTATCGATTAGACGCATGCCTGGTTAATAGCCCAACTGGGTGTGCTATGGCCGATTAACAATTACGTGATCCTAATCATAGATTATATAACATATTTTCTTGAGATTGGTAATATTTGTTACATTAAAATGTTATAGAAATTATTAAAAAGTGAACCTACCAAGAACGTGAGAGTGGAAACATCTCCAACTCTTGTGAGTGAGTAGTTAGAATCAGGTACGGCCGAGTGCAGCATGCAAGAAAACGACTCCCATTGATTTTTACTCAATGAATCTCCGACAAACATCACACTTTTTCCTCTATATTTCTCCAAAAATTCTTTCCCATTAAATCTGAAAAAAATAAATAAATTTATTATTCTAAAAATAAATAAATAAACATTTGACCAATTGATGTTGTTTTCATATCCAGACACTGCCATGTGATCGAAAATCAACGGTACAGATGGATTCAGCTAAATTTCTTTTAAATGAAGTGGCTGAGAATACTGTTGATACAGATCAAAATCATCAACTATTAATGCAACTGATATATTAGCTATTAATTTAACTGGAAATGACGAAATTACCCACAATAACCGGACAGGTCTAGCACACGTAATTTATATTTCACGTGGAAATCTGGAAAGAATCTTTGGGTTGCATGTAATTTAATGTAAAAAAAGTCGAATAAATCATCCTCTTTTAACTGCAACTAAAATCTCTTAAAATTAATTATATTTTCATATTTCTTAATTTACTAATCTAATTTTTAATTTTCTAAAATCAAATCAAATTAAATAAAAATATTTAAATTGATGGGCAAAAAAGATGAAAGCAACAGAGGCAATGTTACTCTCTTTGGCAAAAAAAAAAAATGAAGATGAAAATGAACGGTGATTGGGAATAGAACCTGGGTAAATCGCAATGCAATGGCTGCCACCGGAACTGAGTGTAGTTCAGATCAGACCGGCCGTTCTTCAAGCAACTGAATTCCCGTTCGATGAAGGGACACTTGGAGGAATCGTAGAGGGGGTACGCCGGATCCATTATCCAACTTCCGGCGAAGATATCACAATCCGGTTCAGCTGCATTTGCATGACGGAGAAGAAGAAAAAGAAGAAAAATAATATCTTTGAGCGGAAAACTACGACCGACTGAGAAGTTACTTTGCCGGAAAACCATTTTGCTTTCCCTCCAGATGAAATTCTAGAGAGAGAAACGATCTCTTTGACAGTCTCGCATCTCACACTCTTTCTCTCTCCGATCAGACATGGCTATATATGGAGAAATGAGCTGGACATAACAAGAATTAAAATAAGACTGGGTATCTAAAGTGCATGACTTTGTTTTATTTTGAAATGTAATTTATGTCTCTTATATTTATAATATTATTGTATTATTTATAATTTACTATAATTATTTTGTAATTAAGTAAAAAATTCATCAAAATACATAAAATACAATCTACGTGTAATTTACTAGATTTTTAAATTATTATTATTCAAAAATAAATTATTAGACTTTAATAGAAATAAATGAACATAATATAAAGAATAAATTTTAAGCTATTACAGTAGAGCAGAACTGGAGTTTTATTGGATATACGAGCACCATACCTGTCTATTTTGATTTGACCAATAAATAAGTGTCACGTCATTTTAAATAATTTAAAATTAATTCACTGAGTTTTAATTTCTGAAATTATAACAATGAACGAAAATTGTTTAAATAATAAAAATAATAAATGTCACGTTTTCCAAAAAATTAAGTTATTGTAGATGCGTGGCTGAGAAATGGTCCAATTATTAGATCATGGGTTTCATTCTTGAGATCCAATTTAATTATATAAATAATTTTTTAATATTTTGGATTTTAAAAATAATTTCAAGAAATTTGATGGTCTACAATAATGATCAGTGGGCCCTAACCACAACTTTTTTTTTTTTGTTGCTTCTCGGCCATTATGATTTTGACACGTTTCAGATGTTAATAAAAATCAACGGCTCCTTTGAATTTCTCTAAAAAGTTTGAATATTAGGTTTAAAAACAAAGAGAGTATTAATTTCTTTTTTAATTTTATTTTAATTAAATGTGGTCTTGCTTAGCTCCTCATATTCAACTATTACAAAAAATACCTCTGCTAGGTCCATTACATGTGTAGTAATATATTGACAATGACGTGATATTTATTAATTAATAATAAATTATTAATTTTACTGATTAATAAATAATACGTTAAGAAATAAATATTAAAAAGTAAGAATATAAAATAAATATAGCTTTACTTACTTTTTTCAACATCATTGCTTGAGCTTAGAGTTGCAAATAAAGTGATAGTTGAAATTAAAAAACTTGTATAAGTGCCAATCAACAATTATCTTAAAATTTATGGAGTTATTTGCAATTTATCTATAAATTTATTAACACGATGTCACCTTTTACTATAAACATTGTAAAGATCCAAATTTTTATACGTAAATCTCAAAAAAGGAAAAAATAAATAACTTGTAATGTTTCCGCGTTGGTATACAGTAACAAGAAATAGACGTTAGTTTAAAGATATTTAAGTTTAATATATTTTGATAATGAAGTTTCTAAATATGATTAAGTTATACTTAAACTGTAAATTAATTTATTATTTGGTAATATTCTTGATAAAAGGTATTTAGTAATTTTTACAAGTGTGTTTATGTTTTCTTTTCTAGTGAATGATAGAACTCATAAGTTTTAGATAAAAATATACACGAAAAACAACTAAAGGATTCGAGAGCTCAGAGTGTTGACTGATCTATCAAGGTATCGACCACATGATTGAAATTCATAAATTAGATCTCGAAGTGCCGACTGCACAACAATTATAAAATTATAGAGAATTACAAGTGTCGACCAATCGATGAAGTGTCGACCGGTGTGGTTTATCACAGTGTCGACCAAGTTGGTGAGATCTTTTCAAAAGTGTCACAACGATCACTTAAGTGTTGACTGAGTAGTTGAATGTGCCGACCGATCCCTTGTTTTTTCTTAAGACCTCTATATACATAGGGGTGTACCCTTGTGCATTATTGAACTTGAGAATCATAATAAAGTGCTGCCAAATTTTCTTCTACGAATCAAAGTCTTCATCAACCCATACTCATCTTCTCCTATATAAACTTAAGATTCTTATTTTAGAGAGTGTGATATTAACAATTTGTATTCAATCATTTTCTACTAGTCATTGTTGAAGGATAAAAGGGTAACGCCTTACAAAAAGAGTTATTGTAAATGTTGGGTATAATGTGACTGCATGTAATAAATAAATAAATAATCTTTATGATTAATTTTTATATTTACATTATATGATATGTTTTATAAATTCAAAGAAAAATAATTGATTATTTGTGCAATTTTAAATTTACATATACGTTGATATATGTGAGATTAAATTTAAAAATAAATAATCACATTAGTTCATGACTTATATTTGAATTATAAGATCTTTAAATTAATAAAGTCATAAATACAGTTCCCTTCGTTAAGAACGTATAGACATATCCCGACTATATATGTAGTGGCATAAAGTGATTGTATTTTATATAATATGATTATATAGGACTAGACCATATTAAATTATATTGTCCTTATAATATCCGTTAAATGAATAATAATTAATTTTATCATAATGATGATCATATATGTATGATCTTAATTTATTGTATTTAGTAGACTCCTATTTCATTACAATTTATTCTTTGATTTACGCAGTATATTTTTGTATGAGCTACATTACATAAACCTTGTATTTTGAGAATAAATTAAATGAATAGCTAGAAATGATAACATTGATACAATAAAATTCATAATACAAGATTTCATTGTTTGTTAGTTCAGAAATTAGATAATTAGCGCACAGATTCATAAATATTATGAATTAATTATTTAATTAAGAATTAATAGTAGTCAATGATAAAAATGTAATATGAGAGGTTGATGAATTTTATACCTAGTTCTATTACGAATCTTAATGAAAAATTAATACATATATAATGACTATATCAATGGACATTGCTTTGAGTAAATATGCTCTATAGTTCTAAAAGTACAACTCTAGCTATTTAGTGGAATTACTATAGATTTAATAATTGTGTTAATTAATATAAAGAGTTTATATTAATTAACAAATATTATTGGAGCTTAGGACTATAGGTCCATCGGTGCCTCTATCATCTTATATCACTATACAAATTTTCATGTTACAAGAGTAAATATATAAATGATTAATTATGATTAATTATTTATAAACACTCAAATGAGTACATTATGATTCAAAATATATAAATAATTTTTATATTTTGAATTCAAAATAAAATGTCTCATTAGATGAGATTATTTTAAGATATTTAAATTAGATTTGAAGACTCTCATGAGATGAGATATTATCTTTAAATTTAAATTAAAGTTTGTTATTTACTAAACTGTCAAATCAGATTTTTGAAATTTGATTTAAAAATAGATTTGAAGAATTTGATCAGATGAGATTTGATTTACAATTGACTTATAATTTATTTAAAAACTTAAAATAGATTTAGAAAATTTAATAAGATGAGATTATCTTGAAAAATTATTTTCATAAATATATTCTAAAAACTGTTTTTATATTTTATTATTAATCATAAATCAACTGCTAATGAAATTTAGTAGATTTGATTAGATAAGATTTTATTTTTAAATTAAATTTTATTGAAATAAATTTAAAAAATTATTTTTTAAATATATCTATAAAAAATGTCAAATGAAATTTGACAAACAAAAAGAGAGAGATTTAATCCCTTAGAGAGAAGATGTGTGATATTTTCTAGATTCGATTTTAGGAAAACGTTGTCTAACATCGAGGAGAGAGTCTCATGTGTTGAGAACACGTCTCTCCATAAATATAAGAGTGTGTTATTATCGTAAGTTTGACGCCTATACGTTAAAAATTTAAGTGAAAAGATTTTTAGAGAAGACTGAATGATTTTAAAGTCTTCGAAAAATACTTGATCCTGAGTTAAGGCTGTTAAGATTCGACGGAAGTACCTGAGTAAAAGCGTTTCTCAAAAGATATTTTTCTTTTACGTATCGTTAATCTATGGTTATTTGTGATTTTTAAAATAGTTTAAAAATCACAAGTGTAACGATATCACTGTTATTATGAATAACAATAAATTCTGTCATGTGTGAGAACTATCAAATCTAACAGTAAAGACATTAGATTGACGTCCGAAAGTTCAATCCATCAAACCAGAAGGTAGTGTTGAGAGCCTTGAAGTGTGGACGCACAAAATATTGGTCGAACCACATTAACAAAGTGTTTGCGCTCTCTTATCGTTATCTTTTAATTTATTGTTTGTGATAATTGTTAAGTTTAGAAAGCATAATTTACTTTACACGTGCAAACTAATATTGTTATTTAATTGCAAAAAAAGTTTTGTAAACCTAATTAATGAGAACCTAAGATTTTAGAGAATCTGATACCCACAACAATGAGAAATAATCACAGAAACGTCTTTATGATTCAAGAGGATAGAAACTTTACCCGAACTAAAGTTGTTGAATGAATCGAAAGCTATCAAATTTAATTTTTTCAAGCAAACACTTGAAGAAGATCAATTTTCTCAATAAGAACTTAAGAAGATAATTCAAAGAATCTTACAAAAAAATATAAACTCAATTTTCATAAAAATTCAAAGTGTTATACTAATGTATCGTAACTTTACTTAAATAGTCAAAACTAGATTCAAGCTGAAGCAACTAAAATTTAACCTAAAAACTAAATAATGACACGACTAGGGTTGAAGTGAGTGAGACTAGGTCATTGGTGCACGTGCTGGCAAGCAGATGACTTGTAGGTGCGCGCATAGGTATAGGTGGGAGCGCGCCGGTGTATGGGCTGCGGTGTGTTGTGCCGTGCGCGGGTGTTGTTCGGCCATGGTGTCGCGTACGTTCCACTAGGCTGCGTGGTGGGCGTGCAATGTTAGTGCAAGCGAGTGGCATGCAGATGCACGTAGGCTGTTGGGCGAGCTGTAATATGTGTGTGTGGGTGTGGTGTGCGCAGGACGCAGGTGAGCGTGACACACGCAGGATGGGCGCGCGACTGTGCATGCTGACCGAAAATGCGAACTCGCAGTTCCATATTACTTTTTTCCCATTTAGCAACAAATGTTTAAACTCCTTGCTTCTTTGATCCTCCGTTGCTTCCCCACTAACACTTAGTATTATAATGGGTCTTTGCTCGTGGTGTGATAACTTTTTGTCTTGAATTTCTTTGATCAACTCTTATAGATTTTTATACATCTTCTTTGTCTTTAATTTTGTCATTGGTTCTCCAATGTCTTGCGGTGGATCTTGGCCTTTGGTCTTGACTTGGCTCTTAAGGGGTTCTTAGATTACATCACTAATTCACCCCCCCTCTTAGATTCATTTTGATTCTAAAATTGGTATAAGAGCAAATCTTTGAATGGTTTAAAACAAGGTCAAAGCTTGATTCAAAAAATTTAGTTACGCAGTCGAAAAGTTTGAAATGAAAAAATGTAAATTTGATCACTATATCTTTTACAAAAAATATGTAGCTAACATCATTCTCCTGTTTGTTATTGTTGATGATATTAGCGTTACTGGAAGTGATATTATGATAATTTATCTCATAAATTTTTTCTCCATATTCAGTTTCATACTAAAGATTTTCAACTTTTGAAATACTTTTAGAGTTGAGGTAACAAGAAGCAAAAAATACTTATAAATTGAGATTATAAAGTTGGGATCTAAACCAAGGAGTATGCCTACGGTTCCTAATTTGCATATCACAAAAGATGGTCAATTACTAAAAGATCCCTAGAGATACAGAAGATTAGTGGGGAAGTAGAATTATCTCACTATGACTCATCCCGATATTACCTATTCTGTTAGAATCGTAAGTCAATTCATGGCTTATTTAACAGTGAACCATTGGACTGCTTTAGAGCAAATTCTACATTACTTAAAGAGAGCTCCTAGACGTGATATTTTATATGAAAATCATGAACATACAAATATTGAATGTTTTTCTGATGCAGACTCAGCATGATAAAAAATAGATAGAAGATCAATTATTGGTTATTGTATGTTTCTCAGAGGAAATTTAGACTTATGGAAAAGTAAAAAACAAAGGGTCGTGTCTCAATCTAGTGTAGAATTGGAATGGATGTGACTCAAGCTGCATGTGATATTATGTGAATATAACAATTGTTGGAAGAAGTTGGCCTTAAGACCTCACTATTGGCAAAATTATGGTGTCATAGCAAGCTTCTCTTCACATTGTCTCGAATCCTGTGTTTATGAGCATACTAAACATATTTAAATTGATTGTCACTTCATTTATAAAAAAATACAAGAAAGTAAAATTTCTATTGGGCATGTGAAGTTTGAGAATCAAGTTGGAGATTTACTCACAAAAGCTCTGAATAGAAGTAAGGTAAATTATCTTTGTAATAAGTTAGACATGATTTACATTTATTCTATAATTTAAGAGAGAGTATTAAAAATATTAGGGTTGATATTTTTTAATTAAAGAGAATTTGATTTTTTATTAAATTAGAAATTAATTTTGTTATTTATATTTTAACATATAAACGAAATATCAAAAAGTGTTATCCTCGTCAATAGTATTGCTAACAAACCCAGATAAATTTATATTTGTCTTTCATCCAATAAAGAAGATACACCTAGTCGGTGTACAAGTATTTTATAAAAATGATAATGACAATTATGTAACATGTATTATGATCCAATATATATGTTTGTCCATTTTTCCCCTATGATCCTTATAATTTGCATCTTGTGTGGTTAATTCATTTAGATTATTAGAGGCACTACACAATTTTTACAAATTCATTGACAAATATTTGTTTATTTTTTATTTTTATCTGATTTGAAAAGATGATAGTAGTTGCAAACGATAGAGGAAATCATACAGATTGTGAAAAGGTCAATCAGAACATTATGATAATTTTCCTCTGTTCCACAATTCTGCAATCATGAATCATTATGTATTTAGAGTTGAACCCTTAATGATCTACATTTCGCGTAATTAGGAATCCAAAATACTCGTCCTACCAAGTCAAACATCCAATTAGATTAAATGACTCTTCAATCACAATGTATCATTCTCAATTTAAATTGCGCTATTCTTTTTTACTAAGTTTGCTATACTAACAAAATAACAATTCTAATTAGAATATATATATATATATAAAAAATACAAAACACCCATGCTTTAGCACTTGGTGCAACGGCCCCTGGTGCAACAACAAGCACCAGTTTGACTTGGGGGGTGGTGATTTAATGGCAGTGGGCGGCAAAGTCGCTTTGTTACCTATTTTATTAGGAACCACAGATTTTTTGGTCCGTCACATTCATGCATTTACGATTCATGTGACGGTCTTGATACTCCTGAAATATATATATATATATATATATATTGCGATCATTTTAAAAATACATACACATCTACAAGATATATCTCTAATCTATTTATCTATATCTATATATTTTCAATGTATTTTCTTGACATCCCTATTATCAATTTGATGATGATGACTTTTAAAATGCATACATGATCCCATGCTATAATTTTATATGTGAATATCCTTAATATATTTTCTTTACACGTACGTTATATATTTCTCTAAGTTTATTTTCATTTATATATATTTTTAGATTTTTTTTGTCTAATTATTATTCATAATCAATATTATTTGTAAATCTCTTATTGAACTTGTCTTCTATAATTTTTTAAAACTTTTTACAATACCACAACACTCTCAATGTCTGCAATTACATAATACTCTCACGTCTCTATTGGCGCAATACACACTCTCAACATTACCAAATTGTTCTTATTGTAAAGCAAAAAAATTCTATAATGAGTCAACATCTCATTAAACAAATGTAAAGCTTATTTTTCCTATCTAACTAAGTAAAATCATTTATTAGAGAGTCGTAAACAAAAACGTTGGGACTCAATCTTCTATGTTGCATTTCTAAGAATACATTCATAACCTTATATCTCTTTCTCTATTAAAAAAGGAATGTCAATAATACAACTATAGGTAATCACATCTGGAGGACAACTCAGTTTTTCCATTTTCATGAACAAATTGGTTGCATGAGCAACTTTGCTTTCTTGAATTAACCTCTTAATCAAAGTGGTGTAGGTGTCACATCCCGAGGATCCACACGTTTCCGGTACACTCACTGCTATTATACACTATGACATCTAGAAACTTAACGTGAACTCACTCAATTTAACATCACTTTCATTTTCAAATCATATTCAAAATAACATTTGTGGTATAAAATTTTTTCGATTCGATTCGAAAACGACTCGCATCCCAAAGAGCGAACACGTAAATCTTCAATATAAAATATGCAGCGAAAAAGGACAATTTAAAAGAGTTTTAAATTAAAACGACTAGACTTGAAATTTCGGAAAGGAGTCTGACACACACCCCACGCACCTCTCGGGTCTGGTGCTGTGCGCCCACTGCATCTCGCGCGCCCCACACGCGCCCCAACTCGACTCTGTGCTCCCCGCACGCATACATCTCCACTTCGGCGCCGCAGCCACGCCCTTCTGGTGCCGCACGCACAACTCGACACTGCCGCATCATGCGCACGCCCATAGTGCCGCGTACCCCACACACCTTGCCTCCGCGCTACGCGTCCGAACGCACGTCCTCACCCGACGCCGTGCGAGCCGCGCGCACTTGCAGGGCTGCATACCCCACACGCCTGCGGTCACGCCACACTCTCACGCACACCACCACTCCTTTCGCGCCTCATTGCACGCACCCTGACCTACTCCGTACTCTCTCGGTTCCTCGACTTTTCTCTCAAAAATTCGGCAGAGTAATGCCTAAAAACTGGCTATCCCAAAAGTCTAACCTTGCACACAATTCACTAGAAAATTTCAAAAGTATATAACAAACTATCCAGAGATCCCCATAACAAAAATTGAAGTTTAAAGACAATGAAATCCATCAACTATAAATGAAGAAAGTCGACAGTATAGAGCAATGACATACTCCAACATATAAAAGTACACACGCGTCTCCAAAACACTACAAACACCCTATACAATCTTGTACAACCGACGCCTATACGAACTCATTCGGCCACATAAATATCCCAACACAAAGCAAATCTCACCACCACCTACCATCTCCAATGGTCGGGTCGCCCTAACCATCCGCCGTTCGGTGTCTCAGTCGTACGTCGACAACCGTCTTACGCATCAGGAGTAGGCTCTCGAGGCTCACCAGCAACAATGTCTGCACCTACACCATAGAACACACATCATAAGCCTAACGCTCAGTAAGTAGTGCAATATGAAAGTAAAAACCGATAATGCAATCCTATCACATGCAGTCTCTACACTCACACTCATGTTGTCACAATCTGTGACGCGTAGTGCAGCCGTGCCAGAGTGATGGTGAACCTCGCGCCACGCTATACCCTAACACGTTGCCACCATCCCGGATTCCCCAACAACGAGGCTCACAAGCTACACACACGCGCCATCTCACAGCAAGCACACCATGGTGAGGGTGAACCTCGCACCACGCTACACCCTAATGCGTCGCCACCATCCCGGACTCCCTAGCAATGGGGCCACAGTTGCCACACACACACATTTTGCGACAGCCCAGCCAGTCCATTCCTCGAGCAAAATTCGCAACTGGTGATGCACCGGCCCACTCCCCGAGCAGGATACGCGGCGCCACTGTCCATCATCCTCACTGTCAACACATACACGCCATGTGACGACCCAACCAGCCCACTCCTCGAACGGAATTCACGGTTGGTTAAGCATCGGCCCACTCCCCGAGCATGATCAGTGGTACCACCACCACACGTCTCACCACCATCTACTCAAAACATGCTCAAAACTATTTTCGTTTCTTTTTTAAAACATGATACATGTCAAACAATATGCACACACATCACAATCAAACAACATAGATCCTAAAGTTCCACGGTGTAGGTCCACCTGGGCAAAACACATGCATACACTACTTACCTGACATTCTAAGCTTTTCCGGTGCACGATTTCACCAAAAATCCAGTTCACCTTAACATAAACAATCACTCATCAACATTCGCATCAAAATTCTCTAAACATGCTAAAAATGACATCTTTTAACTAAATCCATGAAATTCCAACTAAAACGGGTCACTAATTCGGTTCAGCTGAAAACCGGCCTAAACTTCGAACGCACATAACTTTTGCATCCGTTATCAGAATTGAACGATTTAAAAGGCTAAACGCTGCTCTAGGAACCTAGTTTAACATACTAAAACGAAAAGCCGCAGCTAGGTGAAACATACCAAAAACAGAATCTGCCCTTCACCTACATATTTCACATCTTCAATTCTTCAACAAAACTTACTCAAAACTCACCTTACGCACCGAAATCATCAACTTAATTACTAAACCAATCTTAGAATCACTTAATTAATTTTTCATATTCATCATTAAAACTAAAAACATAGCTTAATTATCCTTAAACTAACAATTTTATGGTATAATGGTGAGTAAGATTGTCGAATCCACAAGAAATATGTAATTTATTAATTCACTAGATATTGCTCTTATCAATTCTAATTTTATTTGAATAAGTAAAAATATGATTTTAAAAACGAAAGGAAAAAAAAACAAATTACCAACGATAACATTAAATTCAAAAAATTGATTTTATAAATATTTTTAATATTGTTTTTTCAGGCTCATATTATTAGTTATGCAATTATTTATAAACTAAAAATTTAATTCATGAAACTCACTCTCGAATGTCTAGTTAAAATTAATTCTTAAAAATTAAAATTTCAATATCATTATAAAAATTATTCTTTTAATCATACTTCAATGATTTTTAACATTCTCTCGAGTTATTATTACATCTCTTAAACTTCAAATCTCAAGTAGAAAATTATTTCATAAGTGAATCAGCAAATTAAAAGTATTAAAGAACAAAATATCACAAATAAATAACGAATTCAAGAAATCAAATATTTAATCAGTTAAAACAATAATATAAATAAATGATTTATCTCTTCTCTAGAGGGAGAAAGTTAGTCAACATAGTCAAAATAAAAAAAATAATGTTGAATATAAGGAAATCAAGGAATAAAGAAGAAGAGAAATCCACCTCTGGATGTCACCTTAATGTTGTTACTCATGGGTCGATCTCCACACCATAATGTTGTAAGTCAAGAGAAATTCTCCCTTATCGCTCTCTAAATTCTCGTTTTCATTTGATAATGTTGTATATATAGAGACTCGATTTGGGTTTTCAAAATCCCAGAAGAATATTTCAAAATGGGCAAGATTTTACCGCGACATGAATTTCTTGGAGTCGCGGCTCAGACTTGTTGGGCCCCAAGCAAGGTAGGTATTGTGCGATGGCTCATCTGACGATGCTGCGAAAACAAATTTTTCTTCTTTTTAAGCAGCAACTTAGACTTCTTTGGGTTGCCGCTTTGCTTCCAAGATTCATATTTTGTATCTTCGTTTCACCTGTTTGATTATTTATATGAATCATAATTAAAAATAGATCAAAAGTATTAAAAATTTAAGAATAAGCATCAAATTGTGCTTAAAATGATAACAATAATTCTAATTTTCATAAAGTTATGAATGGGTAATACCTAAAACTCTTTATCTATTAGTGAAATTTGATTGCCATATAAATGTAAAATATGTTCTAACTATCGAGTGACCTCAAATATTAAGAGTCAAAATATGTCGCATCGGATTAATAAGATGCAACAATATCAAACTACGTGTTAGATATTACCTCCAGGTTCCATAGGCTATGTGGCAAATTCATACATTTTTTATCAACGAAATATTTTCTACCGTAAAAATACTTCAACTTTATTAGTCACTTCAACAAATGATTACATTTAAAAAAATCTAATTTCTTGCTATGTATGGTATGTAATGATTTGTTTTCGAGAACTATGTTTGGAATGCATCTTATTCTTATTATGCTCGAACTCTAACATACAAATTTTTTCGTAATATTATGTTCGGAACAAAAGTGTTAAAACTTTGGAAATTACAAAGAAGAGCTTTTTCTCTTGGAAGAATTATTTTAGTAATATATGTTGGAGACAAAAAAAGAAAAATATCTGAAACAAAAGTAGTTCACAAATTTATCAATTATGTCACGAAAGATGAGCACATGCGTGACACTCGTTGTCCCCCGTTACACTTAAAAGGGTAAGGATTCTCCTTTTGCTTCTTTTTATTTTATATTTTTCTAATTTAATCATCTCTAATCATTTGTTTTTTTCTCTGATTAATAAATCATTATTTTCTCTTTCTTAACTAATAAATCATTATTTGCTTCTTTTATTTTCTCTTTCTTAAAATCTATATAAAACCATTGCAAGGAAAACAAGTTTCTCAATAATACTTTTATAATTTAAATTAATTTTTGCAATATAACAGCTTAATACCCTTCTTTGGATGATAACTTTGATGATTGATGCAATGAAATAAATAGTAGAAAGACTGAATGCGAATTTGATCAAACGTAATTAGTGTGGTTTGAAGAAAGAATTGAACGAATGAAATGATAATTGAAAGAGAGAAAAATAAGATTAATTAAGAAAGAAATAATAATAACAATTTATCAAGAGTAATTAAGAAAAACAAAATAATAATTTATTAAGTGAGAAATAGAAAATAAGAAAAATGAAAAGTGGAAATTAATTTACTAGTTTCCGGAGCACCAAGACTTAATCATTAGTAAAATGCCTAGATGTCTAAAGTATTCGCTACAATTTGACCCATAAACAAAAAAAATCTCAACCCACATTTCTTGGACCAGAAACCACACACAGTTGACTCATGTCTCATGCCCTTCTCTTTCCCGCGCAATGCATTCGACCCGCAAGTCTGGTCATGATCGGACTGGACCTGAATTTTTTTTTTCTTTGTTAGGATCGGACTCAATCTAGACTTAGTTTCGAGGAACACGAGAGACTCGCCGAATCCCATGAGCCTAAATTGAGCCTCCTTGTAACAAGTTGGTGGAACTAAATCTGGCTCGCCGAGCTTGAATTGTTAGCCAATCGCAAGAAGAGAACGGAACCTTATCTCAAGTGAGTGTCAGTCTTTGACAATCTGAGGTTTGTTGTGCACTCGTCCACGGTTTTAGATGATAACGTTGTTGAATTTTCAGTTCATTGTGAGCGTGACATCCTTAGTCAAATTCGGAAATTTGGTTGGTTCAATTATGTCATATGTTCAAATCAAACCGAACCGAAGGGGACCCAAATTAATTTGCGCGACAAGGAAATTTAAGCAAAGGAGGCAATAATGGGACCTTTCCTTTTCAGTTAAAACGGATGAATCCGTCTTAAAACGTCGTTCGTTCATCCGAATCCATTGCGGCAATCTTCCCCCCTTCGGTTCCTTCTTTGCCAACTGCTCTCTCAGTCACAGAGGAGAGAGAAACTTTCACCGGCGGCTCACAGTTTCTTCTTGTTTGAGCAAATATCTCCGTCCGTTTCTTCAATAGTTTGAATTACCGCTCTGTGAAGCAGTTTTTCCGTCTCCGATGCCACAAATATCTTGGTTTTCTCTGCTTTGCTCTTCTCCCAACGACTCTCTGTTGTCATTCTCTTTTTTCTATCGCTTTTCTGATCGCATTTACTTGTGGATTTAGTTAGACATGCTTGGTGGAAGTCGCTGAAAGCATTTTTCTCAGAGGCGTAAGAGGAATGGGGTTTGTGTTTTCAGATTTCAGAATCGTTAATGTTCTGGTGTTTGGATGCTATGTTTTGAGTTGCTTCCGTAGTTTTGGATCCGGTGATAAACTTTTGCCTCAAGAAGAATGTACGCTCTTGAACTTTCTCGCTTTTGGATCTCTGAGAGAGTGCATTTTGCGCGAGTTTCCATTTTTTTTTAAATATCTTGCTGTGAGAATGCGCTACTGTTTTTTTTTTGTGTGTGTTTTGCGATTTTAATTTGCTCGGGTTTTACCCTGATTGTGTGCGTTTTTGAAGAACTTCTGATAAATTACAGGTTTCATGCTCGTCTCGCTGTGTATCCATTTGATTCATGGCTTTTTCTAAAATCATGCAGGGAACTGCTGATAAGTTTGCTTAGAAACGGAAATAAAACTGCGATTCAAAAAAAAAAACACCAAACGTTCTAAAATTTTTAGCTTAGTTTCGATTTCATTTGGATCGTTACGTCACGTTGCGTCCTTGAATTTTCAACGTCTCGTTGCGTCCTTGAAGTTTTAACGTCCTTGTCTTTCTCAATTAGATTGTTTTTCGATACGTTCTCTGTTCACTGAGGTCTGGACCCACCAAACAAAGCTTTTCTTCAACATCTAGTTCGATAAACCAAAGCTGGGTTTCTTCAATATTGTAATTTGTGCTTCAATTTCCAGCAGTTTCTAGGCAAGCGATCAAAAACAGTCGATGTCACCTTCTTTTTTCGTCTCTGTTTTCTGATTACGTTTCACGAAAGGGTGTCGGTCCTTTTTCACTCGTCCAACAATTATAGCTTGCCATAAGCCAGTGTTTGAACTAAACTTTACGGTAATGATTTCTCTAAATGATATTATTTATTATTTGATTTGACCACCACAATTAATTTTACATAAATTTGGACGTACTCCTTCATATCTGTGCCCATCTAGTTATTGACATGGGGCCCACTGCATATAATTTAAGCTTATCTGAAATCTGAGCGATTACCATTTTTGTGTTTTTTTTTTTTTTTTTCTCCTATTAAAAGAGCTACGCAATTAAATATTTATTGATGTAATTAATATAATAAATAAAATATTTATAATTTATCGTAATAATTGTACATATTTAATTTTTATATGAATTTAACAAAGTCCAAGTCCTGCCTATAGCCGTCAAGTTGAGTTGAAACTTATTAGGAATTTAATTTTAATACTACATTTTATTTCTTCAATAAATTGAAAATCTGCTGGAATATTAATTTCTAGTATATTTGATTCAATTTTAACATTTTATTAATTGTTAATTTACATTTTATTTCTTCAATAAATTGAAAATCCTCTGGAATATTAATTTCTAATTTATTTGATTCAGTTTTAACATTTTATTAATATTAATATACAGAAAAGATATTTTCAGTTTTATGAATTTACGTGAATGTTTGTGCGAAATAAAAATTTAATGAGCAAGCAATTTGTCATTTGTTAATTATTTTGTGATGCTGTTACTACTAACATAAATGCCTACGAAATTGTCAACTTTCTTACAGCTTGCTAGATCCTTTTCTTTGCCATTCTTCTTTTATGCACGTGCACAGGAGCAAGATAATTATGTAAATCTGTTTTTTAAAAAATCCTGTATTGTTTGAAAACAATTTTTTTAATAAGTTTGCAAAGTTGATTGATTATGAGTGATGCTTCAAGAATGGCCACCTAGGGGACCACCAATAAAGGAAACTTATCATGTGAAGGGCTGCCTTTTGACTTTCAGATATGAATTTGGCTACTGATCTCTGTGATCAAAATGGTTATTGTCACGACCCGGAAGAGGCCCTAACAGAAACGCCAGATTAGACGATCAACCTCAGAGAGGTCCACCGCCTAATATAAGGCTTGTCGCGGAAGATTTTAAGAGCAATTCCAGAACTCCTCGAAATAACAAACATGAGATTTAAGAGCAATATTAGAAATACCAGAATTAAAATATTACATGCTAATGAGCAGTACAATAACGAATAAACTCTTACATGAACTAAATGTCGGATAAAAAAAAAGAATCTCTAGAGATGTCCACAAACTCGGAAACCGGTCAGCCTCGGTTCCTGCTCTTCTTTCCTCTACCTGTTGAGGGGGAGTCGTTGGGGTGAGTGACAAACTCAGTATGGAATGTTATACCTATCACATATCTCATTATGCATGCCCAGTTAAAAATCAATGCACGTGTTTTAATATAATCAAATTATCTTCTCATTTTCAAAACGATTGAAAGGGCTAGTTTCGAAAACACGGTACTTATAAATAAATAGGCCCTCATCAATCATACAAATAATAAAAACTAAGTGAACAGTGAAAAGGGAGGTCGCTCAAGGATCCTCCGAGTCATACCACAAAGAAAGGCCGCGATAACACCGGCAGGGCCTCATAGGGAGAAGAGAAAAGGGTCAACCAACCAGGAGGGACGAAACCACTCAGCCCTGGGCCATCGCGGATACACGCACAGGAGCGCACCAGGAGGGACACAACCACTCAACCCTGGGCCCCAACGGGACCGCACAATGGACTTATAAACCGGGTAGCAACGAACAGACACTGGCCAGGTCGGCTAACGGGCTAGCAAAGCTCAGAGCCCATCACTCCTTCAGCGGGGAGTACCGCACAATAATCAATAATCCAGGAGGGACGCAACCACTCAGCCCTGGGCTGTATACAAACAAGTGTGGGGAGTACCACGGCAACCCTCAAACATGGGTGCGTCTGGGCAAAATCCCCTGATACTCTCAGCCGGGCCCATATGCTGAGAGTGCCAGACGATTATCTCCAGAACCAAACTCCAATGCACGTAAAGAAACAATGAGTATGTGAGGAACCAATGCATGAATAAAACACATATGCATCGCAATATAACAATCTCACGATAAATCTCAAATAAGTAGTAGAGATCCAACAAAACATGAACATGCCTCAACAATGTAAAATGAACATGCTCGTGAAATGTCGATGTCAATAATAGTGGTATCCCACCAAAATAATATACGTGCATGTCAGGCTAGGTATAACGTAATAAGTATAAGAACCCATACCCCTGTGACGAGTCCTTTTAGTCTCGGCAGTCGGTGGCTCCCCGGGAATCGCCTCAAACTCAGCAAAATCCTCCAAATCTGGAAAGTTAAATCAAGGATGAATCCCGTCAAAGTCTAATAGGGTTATAAACGATATACACGGGAAACTGGGACAGAAACAAACCCAAACGGCTCAAGTCGACTTTTCAGACGAAAGTCAACGGGACCCGTTACAACCCAATCGGGGTCCGAAACGATATAATCGTGCGAACCAGTGCGAAAACGGGCTCAAAACGGTCAGGGTTGACTTTTTGTAAAAGTCAACGCCGTTGACTTTTCTGGTCAAAGTCAACGGTCAAAAGTCAACTTTGACTTTGACTTAATCCGGGTCGGGTCAGACCCGGGTCGGTCTGACCGGTTTGGGTCGCCCCAACCCGACTCATTTCGGGTTGGGCCAGACCCGAACTAACCGGGTCTGGATCGAGTCGGACCGAACCCACTTCGTTCGGGTCGGACTCGAACCAGTTGGATCCGGGCCCGGACCCAACCAAAATGTGGATTGGGTCCCAACCCAGCCCAGGCCCAGTTTGATCTCGGGCCAAACAACTGGACCCAACCGGAAACGGGTCGGGCCTGGCAAGTCGCCCTTGGGCTCGGGTCGGACCCAGGAGAACCCAATCGGGATCCGGGTCAGACTCGGCCTGGCCAATCTCGGCTTTGGGTTTAAACCAACTCGGTCTAGGGCCCGAGTCGACTCAGCCCAGAGACCGAGTTGACTCAGCCCACAGCCGAGTTAACTCGCTGTCGGCCGAGTCAACTCGACGACCGACAGCCGAGGGCTCGGGGTCGCGAATATCGTGATTTCCGACCCCGTCTTTCGCCAAATCTCGTTTCCATTACGTTTCTCACCTTCGTTCCGGCCGAATCCTGCCAAAATCACAAACAAACAACCTAAATCTCCGATTTTCCCAAAAACCCGAAAACTCGAAAGTTCAAACTTCGATCTAGAGTGAACGAGGGATTACCTTCGAATTTGTCCTTCACTAACGTTGCTCTACTCTTCAAGACGAAGCGTTTGACACCAAAATCGCTCCGAACGGACGTCGTTTGGCCGGCGTCGATATCTATCTCTCTCTCTCTCTCTCTCTCTCTCTCTCTCTCTCTCTCCCGAGAATAAGAAAGAAAGACAATGGGTTTTCTGAAAAGAAAACCTATTGTTTTTAATTTTAATTTTTTTTTTTTTTATGTATTTAAATTTTATTTAATAAATTTTTCCGTTTCTTAAACTTTCTTTCGAATAAATCTCTCGTTAAAATTTAACGTCCTTTACCCGAGCATTAATTTACTTAAATTTATCGATCACTAACAACAAATTTTAATTAATTTTCTTAAATTACAGGAACGTGCTACGCGTGACCAAAAATTTATATGCTGCACCTTTTATTCTAAAAAGAGAATTACATATAAAATTCGCGAAAAAAATTTACTCGAAATTTGGGCGGAGAAAAATTTTGACGGATTTTACAGTTATAACAAAGATTTTGGTTGTATGGTGTAATATATGTGATCATAATTATGTCATGAGTAAGATTTCAGTCATTGAGAGTGGAACCGTATACAATGTTTCAACCTTTTAATATAGAGAGAAACTGACCAATCAATAACAACATGGAGAGGAAACTTGAAAATTGTCGAATATATTAGTGTACATCATATGAGATTTGGTGATTCAATTATCTAACTTTGAAACTGGGTTATTATGTTGGTAGATCTATTTAAGTTTTTACATTGCCTGGTGACACGAATTTATGGATGATCTTACTAACTAGAAAGATGAAAAAGGAAGAAAACAGTGTGACCTGTATTTTTGCTCCAGGAAGGAGTGTGTATCACATTCTAATATTCATCATTATTTCTAACATTTGCTTTGGTTTGTTAAAGGTTGAAATTACTTTCCATGTAAGATTTTGAATATTATGAATGTATATTTTTTTATTTAAGGGTGTGGTTTTTTCTGGCTGATTTTTTTTATAATAGTTGAAGCCCTTCAAGCAATATCTTCAAAGTTGAAGAATGTGAATTGGACAATCACCCGAAGTTCCTGCAG
The DNA here is from genome assembly GCA_022433055.1 of Begonia peltatifolia. Lineage (NCBI taxonomy): Eukaryota > Viridiplantae > Streptophyta > Magnoliopsida > Cucurbitales > Begoniaceae > Begonia > Begonia peltatifolia. Next base: position 1,984,706 of record CM039525.1, on the reverse strand, counting down.
TAGTTATGAAGGATTTTTTAATAGGATGATTGATGGGAACAAAATAACAAGGAATGTCATATGCAGTTGTCCTTCCACTGTTTGTCATGTTACAGTCATGTAAGTCCTTGATTTTCAATTTGCATTCTTTCTCCTGCATTTTTTTGGACAAAGTGGTGTCTAAAACACCTCCTTGATCATGAAATTTGTATTAAATTGGGTTTGTTAACATTATGACAATTGCATAAACTAATCTTTTTAATGCTTTGAAGCTTTCCAAATTGAATGAATTAGTTTCTTTGCACATGGTGCGATATAGGTCTGATCATAGTCAGGTCGTTGAAGCCATCTCCTTCAGTCAATTACTTATTTCCTTTTTATGCATTTTTATCATTACTTCTTTTTCCTTTGTGTTGTTTCTAATCTTTAGCTGGATGAAGGGTATCAATTTAGCTGGTATTTTACCAAAAGAATTTGGCAACCTCAGGCATCTGCAGGATCTGTAAGTGGTACAACCAGTAGATCGAGATCACAGTTTTTTTTTTCATACTTCCGTAAATAAGAAAAACATTCCACCACACCTTAATAGCTTATATTGTCATCATAGAAGATAAAAAAAACATTCTAAATTTTGAATGGCTTTATGCCTCTTTGTGACTAAGCACAATATCTTGAACGTAACAGCGATCTTAGTCGAAACTATTTAAGCGGATCAATTCCAACAAGTTTTGCTCAAATCCCTCTTGTCAATTTGTAAGTTCTCCTTTCAATTAATAAATTCACCTGTGCTTTTTAATTATGACATGGATATAAACTGAGAATCTAACAGTCAGTTATGTTTTCTTGTGTCCTGCAGTTCCATCTTAGGTAACCGGATTAGTGGCACAATTCCTACCGAAATTGGGGATATGGCTTCACTTGAGGAGCTGTAGGTTATCAAAAGACTGTTTATGCTTTATTGTTGGATACTTAGAAACTTATTGATGATTAGACTGGATTGATAGTGTTTTGGAAGACAACGAACTCTCTGGAAACCTTCCTGATAGCCTTGGAAAGTTGACTCGCTTGAGGAGACTGTAAGATAGAAACCTTCACTTTTGCTTTTGGGATGATATTTATTTTTCAGTATTGATTTCCGTGAAGATTTGTTGTTATGGCCAATTGAATTACTATTGAACTATTTTTCATAAGTTAATTAAATAATCAAAGAAGGGAGCTCTCATGGAAGCCCAAAGAAACAGAAAGTTGTCCATTACCATGTAGAGAAGTAATTAGGTGATGATGACCGTTCTCCCATTCCCGATAGAACTCCCTAGCTGTATTAATTTAAAATATAATCAAGGAGCACTTGTTTTTCTGTTCCATTACGCCTTATAAAAACATAAATTTGAACTCTTTCTTTTTGGGATATGAAGTTTTTGATGACTACAAACTTAGTTTTATGTTGATTGTTCTCTTGATTTTAATTATGTTGTCAAATCTTGACTCCGTTGCTTTATTTTTTTTATTCCTCTGATATTTAGTGAACAATTGGGAATTTATTTTTTCAAAATTTGTTATGACTACAGTTATGTAATTAACAATAAAACTGGGGGAAAGATCAACTAGATAGAGAATGATTATTCAGATTCGTGTTGTAAGTAATTTTGTTCTTGTTCTTCGTTACTGGTAGATTAAAAGTGTCTGGGACTAACTGCTATTTTAGTTTTATGAAATGAAGAAAAAGATCCATGTATTATCACTTCCAATTGTTAAATGAGTTAAATGAAGAATGTAACTTGTCATGATTTCTTTATGCTTGTTTTTTCGTCATATTCGAAATTTGGTTATCGTTCTCTTGTAAATAAATCACCACTCTTCTCTATTTCTTGTAAAAAATTCACCACTCTTCCCATAGTCAAATTTTGCATATCATATTTATTTCATGGCTTCACTGAATGTCATGCAGCTTGTTTTAGGGTTAGTGTATTTAGTTAACGTCTGTTTTTTTTTTTTGCAGACTTCTATCTTCTAACAATTTCGAAGGAGTAATTCCTGAATCATATGGAAATTTGAAGAATTTAACTGATTTGTAAGTTATGCAGTTTCTCAAAAATATTTGATGTATAAATATTTTTGAATTTTCTGAAAGTTCAAGCCATGAGGCAGTAGGATAGATGGGAATGAACTAACGGGGAAGATACCTCAATTTATAGGAAAGTGGACCAAGATAATGAGACTGTAAGTTTTATATCAAACCTCCTTTTTTATTTATTACTTTTATCTTTTATTGAAAAACACAAGTCCGGATTTCACTAAATTTTATTTATTATATGAAGGGATTTGCAAGGAACGTCAATGGATAATCCAATTCCTTCAACAATTTCACTTTTGACAAAGATGGAACAATTGTAAGATTTGTTACTTATATTCTTTATTCTGCTAGGTGGTCTTAAGCAGCATGGCTGCAATTACTAAGGTTAGTTTTGTTAGTCAATTGACGCATCTTGTTTCCTAGGCGGATCTCTGATTTGAACGGACCTTTTATAAATTTCCCGAATTTGACTGGAATGGTAAAACTCAATGAACTGTAAGTTAAAAAATGTCAATAGTCACTGGATTTATTCTTATTAAAGCAATTTGTATGGCACACTAATCAAATTGCAAGCACTCTTCCTGTCTCCCAGGGTCCTGAGAAACTGTCGCATCAATGATACTATTCCAGAAGACATTGGAACAATGAAAGATCTAAAAGTCTTGTGAGTAATTTTATTTTAAGAAAATTCCAATTTATTTTATGGCCCTTTTTTCAAGTGTGATTTTTTTGTTAAACTCTTAAATCCAGGAATTTTTTTCTCATAACAAATGATTGGCATTGGTATAAAATGATGAGAACACATAGTAAATGAATATTGTGGAAGTTAATAAGTTGCTTTGTTCTCGATTGCCCGGGAAATGTTTAAGCAAGTTTTTTTTTGGCAGAGACTTGAGCTTCAACAAGTTGACTGGTCCAATTCCCAGCACACTTCAGAATCTGTCAAGCAACATTAATTACATGTAAGTAAATCCGCACGTGGAATTAAAAAATATAAAATTTTGCGAGATCAGGTTTACTCATTTGTGAACTGGTTTTTGTGTGACATATTTGCTTCGCAGCTTTTTGACCAACAACTCACTTAGTGGGAATGTTCCCAGTTGGACGTCGATTAACAATCGTAACATGTTAGTCTGGTTCTAATCTCTATCTCTGACTCTTCATTTAATTTCTCTTCGACGGTTGTGCTCTTTGGCTCTGAGAAAATTGGGATTGACATCAATCAAAAAAGCACACACATAAAATTGTTTATATAGTTAGGATAAA